>JAZGTN010000081.1:0-600000 GCA_037783415.1 Leptasterias polaris | reverse complement strand
CAGAACACGCTGAGATAAATTTTTTAATAAGAAACAAGGGTGTTGTGAACAAACTGGTTCATTCTGAGCGTGATCTGAGACGAAAAAAATTCAAACCCCTCAGAACACGCTGAGATAATTTTTTTAATAAGAAACAAGGGTGTTGTGAACAAACTGGTTCATTCTGAGCGTGATCTGAGACGAAAAAAATTCAAACCCCTCAGAACACGCTGAGATAAATTTTTTAATAAGAAACAAGGGTGTTGTGAACAAACTGGTTCATTCTGAGCGTGATCTGAGACGAAAAAAAATTCAAACCCCTCAGAACACGCTGAGATAAAAATTTTAATAAGAAACAAGGGTGTTGTGAACAAACTGGTTCATTCTGAGCGTGATCTGAGACGAAAAAAATTCAAACCCCTCAGAACACGCTGAGATTAATTTTTTACTAAGAAACAAGGGTGTTGTGAACAAACTGGTTCATTCTGAGCGTGATCTGAGACGAAAAAAAATTCAAACCCCTCAGAACACGCTGAGATTAATTTTTTACTAAGAAACAAGGGTGTTGTGAACAAACTGGTTCATTCTGAGCGTGATCTGAGACGAAAAAAAATTCAAACCCCTCAGAACACGCTGAGATAAAATTTTTAATAAGAAACAAGGGTGTTGTGAACAAACTGGTTCATTTTGAGCGTGATCTGAGACGAAAAAAATTCAAACCCCTCAGAACACGCTGAGATTAATTTTTTAATAAGAAACAAGGGTGTTGTGAACAAACAGGTTCATTCTGAGCGTGATCCGAGCCGAAAAAAATTCAAACCCCTCAGAACACGCTGAGATAAATTTTTTAATAAGAAACAAGGGTGTTGTGAACAAACTGGTTCATTCTGAGCGTGATCTGAGACGAAAAAAAATTCAAACCCCTCAGAACACGCTGAGATAAATTTTTTAATAAGAAACAAGGGTGTTGTGAACAAACTGGTTCATTTTGAGCGTGATCTGAGACGAAAAAAATTCAAACCCCTCAGAACACGCTGAGATTAATTTTTTAATAAGAAACAAGGGTGTTGTGAACAAACAGGTTCATTCTGAGCGTGATCCGAGCCGAAAAAAATTCAAACCCCTCAGAACACGCTGAGATAAATTTTTTAATAAGAAACAAGGGTGTTGTGAACAAACTGGTTCATTCTGAGCGTGATCTGAGACGAAAAAAATTCAAACCCCTCAGAACACGCTGAGATAAATTTTTTAATAAGAAACAAGGGTGTTGTGAACAAACTGGTTCATTCTGAGCGTGATCTGAGACGAAAAAAATTCAAACCCCTCAGAACACGCTGAGATAATTTTTTTTATAAGAAACATGGGTGTTGTGAACAAACTGGTTCATTCTGAGCGTGATCTGAGACGAAAAAAATTCAAACCCCTCAGAACACGCTGAGATTAATTTTTTAATAAGAAACAAGGGTGTTGTGAACAAACTGGTTCATTCTGAGCGTGATCTGAGACGAAAAAAATTCAAACCCCTCAGAACACGCTGAGATTAATTTTTTAATAAGAAACAAGGGTGTTGTGAACAAACTGGTTCATTCTCAGCGTGATCTGAGACGAAAAAAATTCAAACCCCTCAGAACACGCTGAGATAATTTTTTTAATAAGAAACAAGGGGGTTGTGAACAAACTGGTTCATTCTGAGCGTGATCTGAGACGAAAAAAATTCAAACCCCTCAGAACACGCTGAGATTATTTTTTTACTAAGAAACAAGGGTGTTGTGAACAAACTGGTTCATTCTGAGCGTGATCTGAGACGAAAAAAATTCAAACCCCTCAGAACACGCTGAGATAAATTTTTTAATAAGAAACAAGGGGGTTGTGAACAAACTGGTTCATTCTGAGCGTGATCTGAGACGAAAAAAATTCAAACCCCTCAGAACACGCTGAGATAAAATTTTTAATAAGAAACAAGGGTGTTGTGAACAAACTGGTTCATTCTGAGCGTGATCTGAGACGAAAAAAATTCAAACCCCTCAGAACACGCTGAGATAAATTTTTTAATAAGAAACAAGGGGGTTGTGAACAAACTGGTTCATTCTGAGCGTGATCTGAGACGAAAAAAATTCAAACCCCTCAGAACACGCTGAGATAAATTTTTTAATAAGAAACAAGGGTGTTGTGAACAAACTGGTTCATTCTGAGCGTGATCTGAGACGAAAAAAAATTCAAACCAGAGCATGGACAATTGCAAATAAGCTCATGCTGAATGACTCAAAAACGGAGATCGTTCATTTGTCATCCCGCTTCCGCACGACACAACCTTTACGACCGCTGAAAATTGGACTTTCATACATCGAACCCGTGCCACAAGTACGTATTCTTGGTACTATGGCTGACCGTCACCTCACAATGTCACGCCATGTAAATATGGTGTCCCGGAATGCTACATATTCGATTAGAAAGATCGGTCAATTACGCAAGTTTCTGAACCGTGGTACAACTGAGATACTTGTACATGCTTTTATTTCTTCTAAGCTAGACTATTGTAACAGCCTATTATATGGATTGCCTCACTTTGAACTTGCTAAGCTGCAGCGTGTCCAAAACACAGCTGCTAAGCTCGTTGTCCGTGCCAAAAAACACGACCATGTTAAACCCATCCTACACAATCTCCACTGGCTCCCAATTCGCAAACGCATACTGTTCAAATCACTCTTGATGGTCTACAAGTCCCTTAACTACATGACGCCTGTTTACATTAGGAATCTCCTAAATCCATATGCCCCTACCCGCTCCTTGAGATCCAGTACCAAAGGATTACTGACAATTCCACAAGCATCACGTACATCACTGTCCTCCTATGGGGACAGAGCTTTCTCCATTGCAGCTCCAAAAGAATGGAATAAACTCCCCGATGACATTAAATTTGCAAAATCACTAAACCATTTTAAGAGGGCTCTGAAAACCTATCTTTTTAAATTGTCATTTGTTTAAATAATTTATAATTTATATTGTGATCATAGTTGTCAAGAGTTTAGTTGTATTGTCACCTTTTGAGATTACCCAAATTGTGTATATTTTTAATCACTCCTGACTGGCTCGGGTTTTTATGTTTTATTTAATTGTTAGTTATTCTTAAATTCATTCATATTTATTGTAGTTTCAATTCGTTTTATTTTTTTTTAAAATCTTTTCTTGTTACAGCGCTTTTGGGTCGTCAGGGCGTAAGGCGCTTTATAAATGTTACCATTATTATTATTATTATTTATTATTAAACCCCTCAGAACACGCTGAGATAAAATTTTTAATAAGAAAGAAGGGTGTTGTGAACAAACTGGTTCATTCTGAGCGTGATCTGAGACGAAAAAAATTCAAACCCCTCAGAACACGCTGAGATTATTTTTTTTACTAAGAAACAAGGGTGTTGTGAACAAACTGGTTCATTCTGAGCGTGATCTGAGACGAAAAAAATTCAAACCCCTCAGAACACGCTGAGATAATTTTTTTAATAAGAAACAAGGGTGTTGTGAACAAACTGGTTCATTCTGAGCGTGATCTGAGACGAAAAAAATTCAAACCCCTCAGAACACGCTGAGATAAAATTTTTAATAAGAAACAAGGGGGTTGTGAACAAACTGGTTCATTCTGAGCGTGATCTGAGACGAAAAAAATTCAAACCCCTCAGAACACGCTGAGATAAAAAATTTAATAAGAAACAAGGGTGTTGTGAACAAACTGGTTCATTCTGAGCGTGATCTGAGACGAAAAAAATTCAAACCCCTCAGAACACGCTGAGATAATTTTTTTAATAAGAAACAAGGGTGTTGTGAACAAACTGGTTCATTCTGAGCGTGATCTGAGACGAAAAAAATTCAAACCCCTCAGAACACGCTGAGATAAAATTTTTAATAAGAAACAAGGGGGTTGTGAACAAACTGGTTCATTCTGAGCGTGATCTGAGACGAAAAAAATTCAAACCCCTCAGAACACGCTGAGATTATTTTTTTTACTAAGAAACAAGGGTGTTGTGAACAAACTGGTTCATTCTGAGCGTGATCTGAGACGAAAAAAATTCAAACCCCTCAGAACACGCTGAGATAATTTTTTTAATAAGAAACAAGGGTGTTGTGAACAAACTGGTTCATTCTGAGCGTGATCTGAGACGAAAAAAATTCAAACCCCTCAGAACACGCTGAGATAAAATTTTTAATAAGAAACAAGGGGGTTGTGAACAAACTGGTTCATTCTGAGCGTGATCTGAGACGAAAAAAATTCAAACCCCTCAGAACACGCTGAGATAAAAAATTTAATAAGAAACAAGGGTGTTGTGAACAAACTGGTTCATTCTGAGCGTGATCTGAGACGAAAAAAATTCAAACCCCTCAGAACACGCTGAGATAATTTTTTTAATAAGAAACAAGGGTGTTGTGAACAAACTGGTTCATTCTGAGCGTGATCTGAGACGAAAAAAATTCAAACCCCTCAGAACACGCTGAGATTATTTTTTTAATAAGAAACAAGGGTGTTGTGAACAAACTGGTTCATTCTGAGCGTGATCTGAGACGAAAAAAATTCAAACCCCTCAGAACACGCTGAGATAATTTTTTTAATAAGAAACAAGGGTGTTGTGAACAAACTGGTTCATTCTGAGCGTGATCTGAGACGAAAAAAATTCAAACCCCTCAGAACACCCTGAGATAATTTTTTTAATAAGAAACAAGGGTGTTGTGAACAAACTGGTTCATTCTGAGCGTGATCTGAGACGAAAAAAATTCAAACCCCTCAGAACACGCTGAGATAAATTTTTTAATAAGAAACAAGGGTGTTGTGAACAAACTGGTTCATTCTGAGCGTGATCTGAGACGAAAAAAAATTCAAACCCCTCAGAACACGCTGAGATAATTTTTTTACTAAGAAACAAGGGTGTTGTGAACAAACTGGTTCATTCTGAGCGTGATCTGAGACGAAAAAAATTCAAACCCCTCAGAACACGCTGAGATTAATTTTTTACTAAGAAACAAGGGTGTTGTGAACAAACTGGTTCATTCTGAGCGTGATCTGAGACGAAAAAAAATTCAAACCCCTCAGAACACGCTGAGATTAATTTTTTACTAAGAAACAAGGGTGTTGTGAACAAACTGGTTCATTCTGAGCGTGATCTGAAACGAAAAAAATTCAAACCCCTCAGAACACGCTGAGATAAATTTTTTACTAAGAAACAAGGGTGTTGTGAACAAACTGGTTCATTCTGAGCGTGATCTGAGACGAAAAAAATTCAAACCCCTCAGAACACGCTGAGATTAATTTTTTAATAAGAAACAAGGGTGTTGTGAACAAACTGGTTCATTCTGAGCGTGATCTGAGACGAAAAAAATTCAAAACCCCTCAGAACACGCTGAGATAAATTTTTTAATAAGAAACAAGGGTGTTGTGAACAAACTGGTTCATTCTGAGCGTGATCTGAGACGAAAAAAATTCAAACCCCTCAGAACACGCTGAGATAATTTTTTTAATAAGAAACAAGGGTGTTGTGAACAAACTGGTTCATTCTGAGCGTGATCTGAGACGAAAAAAATTCAAACCCCTCAGAACACGCTGAGATAAATTTTTTAATAAGAAACAAGGGTGTTGTGAACAAACTGGTTCATTCTGAGCGTGATCTGAGACGAAAAAAAATTCAAACCCCTCAGAACACGCTGAGATAAAATTTTTAATAAGAAACAAGGGTGTTGTGAACAAACTGGTTCATTCTGAGCGTGATCTGAGACGAAAAAAAATTCAAACCCCTCAGAACACGCTGAGATTAATTTTTTACTAAGAAACAAGGGTGTTGTGAACAAACTGGTTCATTCTGAGCGTGATCTGAGACGAAAAAAAATTCAAACCCCTCAGAACACGCTGAGATTAATTTTTTACTAAGAAACAAGGGTGTTGTGAACAAACTGGTTCATTCTGAGCGTGATCTGAGACGAAAAAAAATTCAAACCCCTCAGAACACGCTGAGATAATTTTTTTACTAAGAAACAAGGGTGTTGTGAACAAACTGGTTCATTCTGAGCGTGATCTGAGACGAAAAAAATTCAAACCCCTCAGAACACGCTGAGATTAATTTTTTACTAAGAAACAAGGGTGTTGTGAACAAACTGGTTCATTCTGAGCGTGATCTGAGACGAAAAAAAATTCAAACCCCTCAGAACACGCTGAGATTAATTTTTTACTAAGAAACAAGGGTGTTGTGAACAAACTGGTTCATTCTGAGCGTGATCTGAAACGAAAAAAATTCAAACCCCTCAGAACACGCTGAGATAAATTTTTTACTAAGAAACAAGGGTGTTGTGAACAAACTGGTTCATTCTGAGCGTGATCTGAGACGAAAAAAATTCAAACCCCTCAGAACACGCTGAGATTAATTTTTTAATAAGAAACAAGGGTGTTGTGAACAAACTGGTTCATTCTGAGCGTGATCTGAGACGAAAAAAATTCAAACCCCTCAGAACACGCTGAGATAAAAATTTTAATAAGAAACAAGGGTGTTGTGAACAAACTGGTTCATTCTGAGCGTGATCTGAGACGAAAAAAATTCAAACCCCTCAGAACGCGCTGAGATTATTTTTTTACTAAGAAACAAGGGTGTTGTGAACAAACTGGTTCATTCTGAGCGTGATCTGAGACGAAAAAAAATTCAAACCCCTCAGAACACGCTGAGATAAATTTTTTACTAAGAAACAAGGGTGTTGTGAACAAACTGGTTCATTCTGAGCGTGATCTGAGACGAAAAAAATTCAAACCTCTCAGAACACGCTGAGATAAATTTTTTAATAAGAAACAAGGGTGTTGTGAACAAACTGGTTCATTCTGAGCGTGATCTGAGACGAAAAAAATTCAAACCCCTCAGAACACGCTGAGATAATTTTTTTAATAAGAAACAAGGGTGTTGTGAACAAACTGGTTCATTCTGAGCGTGATCTGAGACGAAAAAAATTCAAACCCCTCAGAACACGCTGAGATTAATTTTTTACTAAGAAACAAGGGTGTTGTGAACAAACTGGTTCATTCTGAGCGTAATCGGAGATGAAAAAAATAACACTATAAGAACTAAAAGGGTATTATAAGAAGTTCAGATTTAAACATTTTAACCTGTAAAAAATGTTTTTTTCGGAAAAAAGTAAAACTTTCATATAAACTACTGAACTAACTCGAGTTTACGTTTTTTTTAACATAGGGCCTAATAATCTAAATCCAACCCGAACAAAATGAACAACACAATATTTACTGGAAAAATATGTTTTTTATTTTTTAATTGCCAAAAACACGTTTTTTACCAGACAGAGTTCGAAATGCAAGAGTATTTGTATCACTCCAAGAATAATGAACATTTTACCCTAATAATTGTAATTTTTATTAGACTTAATTTTAATTAAGAATGTTTTAACGTTTAACAAGAAAAAAAAATATTTGTACAAGATAAATACCAGAATTATACAAAATTATCATGGTGCAATCATGGTGCAATTCAAGCAATGGTTGATAAATAACTCCATGGAGTACCAAGGGTGGTTTTTCAAAACGTCATTGATATAAATGAGTAACAATTAAAAGTCCAGAAATCTTTATTAGAAAGGTACGGGTACTAAAAATACTGTAAATAGCGCAAGGGTAATTTTGAAATCTAAGTGCTGGGAATGGTACGCCAATTGGCGTACCAATCACACCCACTCCAATGTAAATAACGCAAGGGTAATTTTGAACTCTAACTCTCAGGAATGGTACGCTAATTGGCGTACTAATCGCCCACTCCCATGTAAATAACACATGGGTAATTTTGAAATCTAAGTCTTGGGAATGGTACGCCAATTGGCGTACCAATCACCCACTCCCATGTAAATAACACATGGGTAATTTTGAAATCTAAGTCTTGGTACGCCAAGGGTAATTTTGAACTCCAACTCTCGGAAATGGAACGCCAATTGAGATTTGCCACCAAACACAGCTGACAACTATAGTGCAGTGAAAATACATGCAAAGTTATACACAAAATAATTGATAAAATGGGAACCTTTGTTCGCTGTTTTGTTTTTTTCGAAAACGTGAACACCGATTTTGAAAGGTGTACTATATAGTTTTATGATGTGCATTTTGAAAACTAGATGGTTGAATGAATGCATTCTTACAAAGCTATGACATAATTGTTTTTGTATTTTATTTTATCGGGTTGTGTTCTGAGATTTATTGTTTTGTTTAAAGGCATCGTACACATTTGATAATTGGTGCCTATTGTTGGTTTCAAACCTATATAGTTGTAGATATACCATAAAACTAACCTGTGAAAATTTCATTTCAAAAGGTGGTAGCGTTTATGAGATATTGCCGAAAATTCGGAGCGGTTATGTCCACACAGGAAGAATAATCTGCGTTGGAATACACACTCTGAGAAATGTTACTGTCAGTAACGCTTCTCAGATTCAAATTTTGGGGGATAAAAATCTTTTCCATAACCGCAGTACTTCGGAGGGAAAAGTTTCTCAAAATGCATTATACTATCCAAAGCTGCAGTACTTCTTACCAAGTAAGTTTTTATTGCCATTAATTATCAGAGTCAATACCAAACGTATACGATGCCTTTAATGTGCACGTGTGTATGCCGGGGACTCAAACAATAGTATAAAACATTGTGAGAAACCACTCCCTCTGAAGTAACGTAGTTTTTGAGAAAGAGGTAATTTCTCACTAAAATAATGAAAGACTTCTGACCAGAAGCCTTTTATTCCTATCTGAAAGCACACTAATTTGTACAACAAGGGTGTTTTTTCTTTCATCATTTTCTTGCAACTTCAATGACCAATTGAGCCCAAATTTTCACAGGCTTGTTATTTTATGCATTTGTTGGGATACACCAAGTGTGAATCACTGGTCTTTGACAATTACAAAACGTGTTCACTGAACATGTTTGGTAATTATCAAAGACCAGTATTGTCACTCGGTGTATCCCAACCATTGTTTTTCACCGTTTTCTTAAAAATGTGAACACCAATTTCGATGATTTTTGTTTCACGTGTGTTTAAACTTGGGAAGTAAATTTTAGAATTACATTGACGACAAACATTTTGTCATGCTATTGATACAACCGTTTTAACCTCTTTTAAAGCATCTTCCAAAGTCTTACGATGGAGGAACTGGGGGCCTCTGCTCCACAGGACCCCCTTCCACATAATATGATGGCTAATTATCTGTGTCTATTTATTATGGTTCACTATTATTACTAAATGTAACCGTTTCTATATTTCATATTCATTCTGTCAATGTCATGATTGTGTGGGAAAAAAAGTGAAGTGAAGTAAGTGAAGTGAGGAAGGGTCTAGCTACTCTTAGTTTTACCTTGAATCCTTGATCATGTCGGTTTTCGGGGATGAGCTGGGGTTGCCTGCACTACTTAGTGTAGACTTGATTTCAAGTCTGAGATCGCGGTTATTTCTCTGCATCAGCCACACAAAATTTCCCCCGCAGAATGGCTATCACGCGGTCTCAGCTCGCAATCTCAGACTTGACCCCCTTGTGTATACGGGATATTCATTTATTCACAACTGACATTTACATAACAACACTATACCGAAGAGATGACCAATCAGAAGGCCACAAAACTCCTGTTGGTTGCGTCTATTCCCAATAGGTTATAATCACTTCAGCATTTTCTGTAAAATCGATTGAGTCATTGTTTTATTTTTTTATAGTGCTTTGTACGTATGCTATTTCTAATGTATACATAAAATAATACTAGATATATTCTTAAAATATTGAAAAATAAACATAACAAATAACCTGATCCCTACTAGACGAAAAACCGTGTTCCCTTTATTTGAATGGAATCGTCTAATGATTTTCCCAACGTTTTTATTTATTTTGAATTTAAAAACTAGAATCACTTTGGGTTTTTTGTTTCCAAACTCTAAGTTGAATCACTGAGCAGAGGCAGATTAGTTACATGTGATTCAATGTTGTATTTCTGTACTATATCCCGTGGTATAAACGGTCAAGTTTGAATGTGCATTTTATTGACGGCTTCTGAGATTCTGACCAATCAGAGTGTTCCGTCCACTTTTGGACTAATTCGCCATAGGGTGTGTACAAACCGAAAAACAATGTTCCCAAGTCTGTGATCGTAGGTTAAAGACGGAGGTTAATCCACAAGAGGGCGCTATTTCAGGCAATTATGTATTGGCTATCAGGTAGACTAAAAACCACGAGCACAGACTTGGAACCAAGTCTATACTTAGTGTACTCCTAGAACTATGAGGTTCATTCCGCTATCGTCTCCATTACCCTCATAGAGTTGTAGTGACTGCTCCTTTAACTTAATTTATCAATTGTATATAACAACAGCTGACCAATCAGGGCAAACCAAAAACAGCTAACTGGTACCCTGCAAGCTACAGGGATTGTATATAGTTTTTCACGGGTTTGTTAACATGTGAGCTGGGAGTGCAGCCATCTTTTATTCTGCTTGTGTTATGCCCTTTTTGCCTTGTGAAGTAAATACAAATTTATCGCCATCGTTTATAAGTTTTCGCGAGCTGTTAAGGTGTTAACTTCAATATTAACTGTTTCATCGTTACCATAAATTGTCATCGTTTCATCAAGTTAGTTATCGTCTGTGTTGTGTGTCCTGAGCTATTGGAGAGACATTTAAGTACTTTCTCAAAGTCAAACCTAGACGTACGTCCCGTTCCAGCTCCAGGGAGAAAGCTTAGCTGCGGTACTACCGACTGTTCTTCGTGATCGTAGGAACATTGGGTGAGTCATACTATAGTCTCTGATAGTGGAATCAATCATTGCCATCCATAATTCCTACAGTGGTGACCCAGACCTTGGAAAAGATAAAATTTTCACGTGACTCACTCCCTCATACGTGGCAACTAACTCTAGTTTTACGTACGTAGTGTCCTCGTAGTCGTACACCGCACTTCGATCAAGTAGTACTCAACGATGTCGGTCGCAACACCGGCGGTCGTCGCTGCGGGCGCTGCCCCGCCGCCTTCTTCAGCTCCACATCCTGTAGCGGCAGTCAGTCTGAAACTCCCACCCTTCTGGCCCAACGATCCGGCCCTCTGGTTCGCTCAGGTGGAGGCCCAATTTATGACCCGACACATAACTACCCAAGACACGAAGTTTGCCTACGTAACAGCTTCCCTGCAGCCAGAAATCGCCCAAGAAGTGCGTGATCTTTTGATCACACCACCGGCATCGGACCGCTACGATCGGCTCAAGATGGAATTCATACGGCGTACCTCTCTGTCAGAGCAAAAGCGTCTACATCAGCTATTAATATCTGAAGAGCTTGGTGATCGTAAACCCTCCCAACTCCTTCGCCGTATGCGTCAACTTCTGGGTGACAATTCATTGGAGGACAAAATCTTAAAGCAGCTGTTTCTCCAGCGACTGCCCACGCATACTCAGTCTATCCTAGCGTCGATGGCGGAGACAGTTGGCATTGAACAACTGGCTGATTTAGCCGATAAGATTATTGAAGTTTCTCCGCCCCTGTCGGCATCTACGGCAACCATCGAGGTTCATCCACCCAGTCAACCACCACAGCCCAACCCTGATGTCCTGGCACTACATGAGCAGGTATCAGCACTCACGCGGCAAGTTCAGGCTTTGTCTACACAACTTCAGCGCAGCCGCCGACATAGCCACAGCCGGGGACGCACGCCCTCTCGCGCCTACCCTGGTGACCGGAGTCCGAGCGCATCCACCGGACACCCTGGGAGTGATCAATGCTGGTACCACTGGAAGTTTGGTAGTAAGGCTACAAAGTGCAACAGTCCATGCTCCCGTCGTAAACAACCGCCGTCGGAAAACGCCCAAGCCAGCGGCTAGCGGCGAATAGTCGGCCTGGCAATACTACTCCCAGTCGCCTCTTTTATATAGTGGATAAGACATCGAACACCCGTTTCCTGGTCGACACCGGCGCAGAGGTGAGTGTTCTTCCACACAATCCTAAGTTGAAAACGCAACCTACCTCCGTTAACCTCCAGGCAGTTAATGCTTCACCTATCAGGACCTACGGGGAGCGGTCTTTAACTTTGGATTTAGGATTGAGGCGTGTTTTCCGTTGGGTGTTTATCGTTGCAGACTTACCAACGCCTATCATTGGAGCGGATTTTCTCCGTCACAATAATTTACTGGTGGATGTCAAATGCCAACGACTCATCGATTCCAGTACGAGTCTTACGGTACAAGGTGTCACATCGCATACAGCCTCCATCAGTCCAACGTTTGTGGTTGCATCAACATCACTCTACGACACTCTCCTTCGTGAATACCCAGGTATCACACATCCTGTGTATACACAAACAGCGGTGCGTCACAATATCACCCACCACATTGCAACTACGGGACCCCCTGTGGCTGCTCGCCCTCGACGACTCGCACACGATCGTCTACAGGTCGCCAAGGCCGAGTTCGACCACATGCTTGAGTTGGGTATAATCCGGCCTTCATGCAGCAATTGGTTCTCACCACTACATATGGTCCCTAAATCTACACCTGGGGACTGGCGCCCTTGTGGCGACTACAGGGCACTCAACAAATGCACTGTACCCGACTGCTACCCGATTCCTCATTTGCAGGATTTCGCATCCGCTCTGCACGGTTGTAGTGTTTTCTCCAAGATCGACTTGATTCGGGCATATCATCAAATCCCAGTTGAACCAACAGACATCCATAAAACGGCCATCACTACGCCTTTCGGACTTTTCGAGTTTGCACGCATGCCCTTTGGGCTACGGAATGCAGCGCAAACCTTCCAGCGGTTCATGGATGAAGTTACCCGAGGCTTGCCTTTTGTGTATGTCTATCTTGACGATCTACTAATCGCTAGCTCTTCAGAGGAGGAACACCGAGCTCACCTTCGACTCCTTTTTGACCGTCTTGCGGAGTACGGTGTTGTCGTCAACCCCAGCAAATGTCAGTTTGGAGTTTCCACGCTTACGTTTCTCGGCCACAGCGTCGATCAGAACGGCATCCGCCCATTGGCTGACAAAGTGCAGAGCATACAAGATTTCCCAGTTCCGGAGTCTCTTCGCAAGTTGCGGGAATTTCTCGGACTTATAAATTTCTACAGGCGATTCATTCCCAACTGTGCTGACACGGTCCAGCCTCTCACGGACATGCTAAAAAACTGTACAAAAAAGAACCAACCTATCACCTTGAACGACAAAGCCCACACTGCCTTTGCCCTCATCAAAACAAAGTTGTCCGAAGCTACACTTTTGGTTCATCCGCGGGCCGACGCACCCTTATGCCTTCTCACTGATGCATCGGATGTAGGAGTAGGAGGTGTTCTTCAACAATGTGTCGATGGAACATGGCAACCTCTCTCCTTTTTCTCCAAGCGCCTCCAACCAGCTGAGACACGCTATAGTACGTTTGGCAGGGAACTCCTTGCACTCTACCTGAGCATCAAATATTTCCGTCACATGCTCGAAGGTCGTACATTCTGCATTTACACTGACCACAAGCCGCTCACATATGCTCTTCGGTCAAAGCCCGATCGTCACTCACCCCGGGAAGTACGCCATCTCGACTATATCTCCCAGTTTACATCAGATATTCGACACATCAGTGGCCGCAACAACACGGCGGCCGACGCACTGTCGCGCTTGGAGATGGATGCTCTTGAGGTTTCCAATGTCGTAGATTTTGAAGCTATCGCCACTGCACAACAGACCGATGAGGAATTGCTTCACCTGACCGACACTTCTTTGCAACTTATTAAGGTTCCTCTCTCCACGGCACAGGGCACCATCATTTGTGACTCGTCTACGGATACTCATCGGCCCTATGTTCCTCTCAAGTTCCGTCGGACAATTTTCAATGCATTACATGGCTTGTCTCATCCTGGCATCCGAGCGACACAGCAGTTGATTTCTGCACGTTTTGTGTGGCCGGGTATCAACAAAGATGTCCGTCAATGGGCTAAAGCATGTCACCAGTGCCAGCGTTGCAAAGTGTATCGCCACACCAAATCGCCTTTGGGAACATTTTCCACTCCCGATGCAAGGTTTGCTCATGTTCACATCGACATCGTGGGTCCTCTTCCACCTTCATACTTGCTGACTTGTGTGGACCGTTTAACCCGCTGGCCGGCCGGAGGCAATACCACTACCCGACATTACAGCAGAAACAGTAGCCCGTGCTTTCATCACCAACTGGGTGGCCCGTTTTGGGACACCAGCAACACTCACTACAGACAGGGGTCGTCAATTTGAATCTTCTCTCTTCCGAGCCCTCACCAACATGCTTGGGTGTAAGAGGATACGCACAACATCATATCACCCATCTTCGAATGGACTGGTAGAACGCCTTCATAGACAATTAAAGGCATCCCTTAAGGCCCACTCTACTTCTACATGGACAGAGTCTCTACCATTCGTTTTGCTAGGTATCAGAAGCGCGGTCAAATCAACTCTCGGTTGCTCTTCAGCTGAAATGGTTCTCGGGACTACCATCAGACTGCCTGGTGAGTTTGTTGCTCCTGGTGACACAGATGGGGACCTGGATCCTGGTGACTATGTCCATCGTCTCCGTCGACACATGACCACGATTAAGCCACCGCCACCTCGGTCCCAACAAAACCACAGGCAGATCCACCCTGATCTTCTCACGTGCACACACGTTTATGTACGACACGACGCAGTGAGAAAACCGCTCCAACCCCCCTACGATGGCCCGTTTCGGGTACTTCAGCGCTTGGACAAGTTTTTTGTGTTGGAGCGAAAAGGCAAGCCGGACACCGTCAGCATTGACCGCCTCAAAACTGCCTATCGGGAGAACGACAGCCCTTCTCGCATCACCAACCCTGAACAGCTCGTAACACCTCCAACAGCACCACCCACTCCAACAGCACCACCCACTCCAACAGCACCGCCCACTCCAACAGCACCGCCCACTCCAACAGCAACTCCCACTCTTCCGCCTGTGTCTCCTCACCCGGTCCCGGAAGTCACGACTACCCGCTCTGGACGCCATGTTCATTGGCCTGCTCGTTTTGCGCAGTACTGTACTACTGGAACTTGAAATACTTTGTGTGTTCTGTGGATCGAATCGGTTCATACCTTCTCCATTCTAGGAGGGAGCTACTGTAGTGACTGCTCCTTTAACTTAATTTATCAATTGTATATAACAACAGCTGACCAATCAGGGCAAACCAAAAACAGCTAACTGGTACCCTGCAAGCTACAGGGATTGTATATAGTTTTTCACGGGTTTGTTAACATGTGAGCTGGGAGTGCAGCCATCTTTTATTCTGTCTGTGTTATGCCCTTTTTGCCTTGTGAAGTAAATACAAATTTATCGCCATCGTTTATAAGTTTTCGCGAGCTGTTAAGGTGTTAACTTCAATATTAACTGTTTCATCGTTACCATAAATTGTCATCGTTTCATCAAGTTAGTTATCGTCTGTGTTGTGTGTCCTGAGCTATTGGAGAGACATTTAAGTACTTTCTCAAAGTCAAACCTAGACGTACGTCCCGTTCCAGCTCCAGGGAGAAAGCTTAGCTGCGGTACTACCGACTGTTCTTCGTGATCGTAGGAACATTGGGTGAGTCATACTATAGTCTCTGATAGTGGAATCAATCATTGCCATCCATAATTCCTACAGTGGTGACCCAGACCTTGGAAAAGATAAAATTTTCACGTGACTCACTCCCTCATACGTGGCAACTAACTCTAGTTTTACGTACGTAGTGTCCTCGTAGTCGTACACCGCACTTCGATCAAGTAGTACTCAACGATGTCGGTCGCAACACCGGCGGTCGTCGCTGCGGGCGCTGCCCCGCCGCCTTCTTCAGCTCCACATCCTGTAGCGGCAGTCAGTCTGAAACTCCCACCCTTCTGGCCCAACGATCCGGCCCTCTGGTTCGCTCAGGTGGAGGCCCAATTTATGACCCGACACATAACTACCCAAGACACGAAGTTTGCCTACGTAACAGCTTCCCTGCAGCCAGAAATCGCCCAAGAAGTGCGTGATCTTTTGATCACACCACCGGCATCGGACCGCTACGATCGGCTCAAGATGGAATTCATACGGCGTACCTCTCTGTCAGAGCAAAAGCGTCTACATCAGCTATTAATATCTGAAGAGCTTGGTGATCGTAAACCCTCCCAACTCCTTCGCCGTATGCGTCAACTTCTGGGTGACAATTCATTGGAGGACAAAATCTTAAAGCAGCTGTTTCTCCAGCGACTGCCCACGCATACTCAGTCTATCCTAGCGTCGATGGCGGAGACAGTTGGCATTGAACAACTGGCTGATTTAGCCGATAAGATTATTGAAGTTTCTCCGCCCCTGTCGGCATCTACGGCAACCATCGAGGTTCATCCACCCAGTCAACCACCACAGCCCAACCCTGATGTCCTGGCACTACATGAGCAGGTATCAGCACTCACGCGGCAAGTTCAGGCTTTGTCTACACAACTTCAGCGCAGCCGCCGACATAGCCACAGCCGGGGACGCACGCCCTCTCGCGCCTACCCTGGTGACCGGAGTCCGAGCGCATCCACCGGACACCCTGGGAGTGATCAATGCTGGTACCACTGGAAGTTTGGTAGTAAGGCTACAAAGTGCAACAGTCCATGCTCCCGTCGTAAACAACCGCCGTCGGAAAACGCCCAAGCCAGCGGCTAGCGGCGAATAGTCGGCCTGGCAATACTACTCCCAGTCGCCTCTTTTATATAGTGGATAAGACATCGAACACCCGTTTCCTGGTCGACACCGGCGCAGAGGTGAGTGTTCTTCCACACAATCCTAAGTTGAAAACGCAACCTACCTCCGTTAACCTCCAGGCAGTTAATGCTTCACCTATCAGGACCTACGGGGAGCGGTCTTTAACTTTGGATTTAGGATTGAGGCGTGTTTTCCGTTGGGTGTTTATCGTTGCAGACTTACCAACGCCTATCATTGGAGCGGATTTTCTCCGTCACAATAATTTACTGGTGGATGTCAAATGCCAACGACTCATCGATTCCAGTACGAGTCTTACGGTACAAGGTGTCACATCGCATACAGCCTCCATCAGTCCAACGTTTGTGGTTGCATCAACATCACTCTACGACACTCTCCTTCGTGAATACCCAGGTATCACACATCCTGTGTATACACAAACAGCGGTGCGTCACAATATCACCCACCACATTGCAACTACGGGACCCCCTGTGGCTGCTCGCCCTCGACGACTCGCACACGATCGTCTACAGGTCGCCAAGGCCGAGTTCGACCACATGCTTGAGTTGGGTATAATCCGGCCTTCATGCAGCAATTGGTTCTCACCACTACATATGGTCCCTAAATCTACACCTGGGGACTGGCGCCCTTGTGGCGACTACAGGGCACTCAACAAATGCACTGTACCCGACTGCTACCCGATTCCTCATTTGCAGGATTTCGCATCTGCTCTGCACGGTTGTAGTGTTTTCTCCAAGATCGACTTGATTCGGGCATATCATCAAATCCCAGTTGAACCAACAGACATCCATAAAACGGCCATCACTACGCCTTTCGGACTTTTCGAGTTTGCACGCATGCCCTTTGGGCTACGGAATGCAGCGCAAACCTTCCAGCGGTTCATGGATGAAGTTACCCGAGGCTTGCCTTTTGTGTATGTCTATCTTGACGATCTACTAATCGCTAGCTCTTCAGAGGAGGAACACCGAGCTCACCTTCGACTCCTTTTTGACCGTCTTGCGGAGTACGGTGTTGTCGTCAACCCCAGCAAATGTCAGTTTGGAGTTTCCACGCTTACGTTTCTCGGCCACAGCGTCGATCAGAACGGCATCCGCCCATTGGCTGACAAAGTGCAGAGCATACAAGATTTCCCAGTTCCGGAGTCTCTTCGCAAGTTGCGGGAATTTCTCGGACTTATAAATTTCTACAGGCGATTCATTCCCAACTGTGCTGACACGGTCCAGCCTCTCACGGACATGCTAAAAAACTGTACAAAAAAGAACCAACCTATCACCTTGAACGACAAAGCCCACACTGCCTTTGCCCTCATCAAAACAAAGTTGTCCGAAGCTACACTTTTGGTTCATCCGCGGGCCGACGCACCCTTATGCCTTCTCACTGATGCATCGGATGTAGGAGTAGGAGGTGTTCTTCAACAATGTGTCGATGGAACATGGCAACCTCTCTCCTTTTTCTCCAAGCGCCTCCAACCAGCTGAGACACGCTATAGTACGTTTGGCAGGGAACTCCTTGCACTCTACCTGAGCATCAAATATTTCCGTCACATGCTCGAAGGTCGTACATTCTGCATTTACACTGACCACAAGCCGCTCACATATGCTCTTCGGTCAAAGCCCGATCGTCACTCACCCCGGGAAGTACGCCATCTCGACTATATCTCCCAGTTTACATCAGATATTCGACACATCAGTGGCCGCAACAACACGGCGGCCGACGCACTGTCGCGCTTGGAGATGGATGCTCTTGAGGTTTCCAATGTCGTAGATTTTGAAGCTATCGCCACTGCACAACAGACCGATGAGGAATTGCTTCACCTGACCGACACTTCTTTGCAACTTATTAAGGTTCCTCTCTCCACGGCACAGGGCACCATCATTTGTGACTCGTCTACGGATACTCATCGGCCCTATGTTCCTCTCAAGTTCCGTCGGACAATTTTCAATGCATTACATGGCTTGTCTCATCCTGGCATCCGAGCGACACAGCAGTTGATTTCTGCACGTTTTGTGTGGCCGGGTATCAACAAAGATGTCCGTCAATGGGCTAAAGCATGTCACCAGTGCCAGCGTTGCAAAGTGTATCGCCACACCAAATCGCCTTTGGGAACATTTTCCACTCCCGATGCAAGGTTTGCTCATGTTCACATCGACATCGTGGGTCCTCTTCCACCTTCATACTTGCTGACTTGTGTGGACCGTTTAACCCGCTGGCCGGCCGGAGGCAATACCACTACCCGACATTACAGCAGAAACAGTAGCCCGTGCTTTCATCACCAACTGGGTGGCCCGTTTTGGGACACCAGCAACACTCACTACAGACAGGGGTCGTCAATTTGAATCTTCTCTCTTCCGAGCCCTCACCAACATGCTTGGGTGTAAGAGGATACGCACAACATCATATCACCCATCTTCGAATGGACTGGTAGAACGCCTTCATAGACAATTAAAGGCATCCCTTAAGGCCCACTCTACTTCTACATGGACAGAGTCTCTACCATTCGTTTTGCTAGGTATCAGAAGCGCGGTCAAATCAACTCTCGGTTGCTCTTCAGCTGAAATGGTTCTCGGGACTACCATCAGACTGCCTGGTGAGTTTGTTGCTCCTGGTGACACAGATGGGGACCTGGATCCTGGTGACTATGTCCATCGTCTCCGTCGACACATGACCACGATTAAGCCACCGCCACCTCGGTCCCAACAAAACCACAGGCAGATCCACCCTGATCTTCTCACGTGCACACACGTTTATGTACGACACGACGCAGTGAGAAAACCGCTCCAACCCCCCTACGATGGCCCGTTTCGGGTACTTCAGCGCTTGGACAAGTTTTTTGTGTTGGAGCGAAAAGGCAAGCCGGACACCGTCAGCATTGACCGCCTCAAAACTGCCTATCGGGAGAACGACAGCCCTTCTCGCATCACCAACCCTGAACAGCTCGTAACACCTCCAACAGCACCACCCACTCCAACAGCACCACCCACTCCAACAGCACCGCCCACTCCAACAGCACCGCCCACTCCAACAGCAACTCCCACTCTTCCGCCTGTGTCTCCTCACCCGGTCCCGGAAGTCACGACTACCCGCTCTGGACGCCATGTTCATTGGCCTGCTCGTTTTGCGCAGTACTGTACTACTGGAACTTGAAATACTTTGTGTGTTCTGTGGATCGAATCGGTTCATACCTTCTCCATTCTAGGAGGGAGCTACTGTAGTGACTGCTCCTTTAACTTAATTTATCAATTGTATATAACAACAGCTGACCAATCAGGGCAAACCAAAAACAGCTAACTGGTACCCTGCAAGCTACAGGGATTGTATATAGTTTTTCACGGGTTTGTTAACATGTGAGCTGGGAGTGCAGCCATCTTTTATTCTGTCTGTGTTATGCCCTTTTTGCCTTGTGAAGTAAATACAAATTTATCGCCATCGTTTATAAGTTTTCGCGAGCTGTTAAGGTGTTAACTTCAATATTAACTGTTTCATCGTTACCATAAATTGTCATCGTTTCATCAAGTTAGTTATCGTCTGTGTTGTGTGTCCTGAGCTATTGGAGAGACATTTAAGTACTTTCTCAAAGTCAAACCTAGACGTACGTCCCGTTCCAGCTCCAGGGAGAAAGCTTAGCTGCGGTACTACCGACTGTTCTTCGTGATCGTAGGAACATTGGGTGAGTCATACTCATACTATAGTCTCTGATAGTGGAATCAATCATTGCCATCCATAATTCCTACAGAGTGATATGTACAAAATCCTATTCGAAACTTTTTTCCCTTCACGTTTCTGCACCTACAGTTAATTTCCCAAACCGGATCACGCCAAAATTAGGCTCTATGTGTTCCTTATACTCTCATCGAGGTCGGGTTGGGTCCAGAAAATCCACTCCGCAAAACAAAAGTTGCAAAAAGTGATAAATTCTCACCGTTTTCAGAATCCTCGCCTTCCGTTAACAAAATGGCCGCCGTTGAAATTTTTGAGCTGGTAATGCTGCGTGCTACGCTGGCAACGATTATCAACGATTCACGTATACAGAACATTGGTTGTTGTGGACCAGCATTGCGCCTATCTTCACTTTACTATCTATACGGTGGCCCACAACTGTCACGGCAAAACCAAAAGCGCCACGGCAAAACCAAAAGCGCCACGGCAAAACCAAAAGAGCCACGGCAAAACCAAAAGCGCCACGGCAAAACCAAAAGCGCCACGGCAAAACCAAAAGCACCACGGCAAAACCAAAAGGGGCCACGGCAAAACAAAAAACGCCACAGCAAAACAAAAAGCGCCACGGCAAAACAAAAAGCGCCACGGCAAAACCAAAAGAGCCACGGCAAAACCAAAAGAGCCACGGCAAAACCAAAAGAGCCACGGCAAAACCAAAAGAGCCACGGCAAAACCAAAAGCATGCGGGTTAAAGGTCGAAAGGAGTCGGTGATTCATGGGATAGGTTAAAAATAAATGGTCAAACCGAGCACTCTTTCGAACTGTGTACAAACCTTGTTATGCCTTGTTATTTCTTTCCACAGATCTTGCAGCAATTGTATCGTAGGACGTCCTGTGACCTCTCTGCGCGCGATATAAACAGTCCCTAGATACAATTTTTGTGGTTTGACTTACCAAGCAAAGAGTCTCCTCTCCTTTTGACCAAAACTTGGAAACATGCTGAGGCTCCACTGGTTAGTTGCACTTGTAAGTGCAAAAAGTTGTGGTATTTTAGGCATTTCTACAAGGTAAAAACATATCTGTCGGGGCCATAACAAAATTTGGCCACCGAAAAAGTGTCATCAAACACTTTTTCAATTCACAATTCACGATGATCAAATCATGTGACTGAACATTCTGCTGAGCATTCTGGGGAAAAAATACAGAGGCCTAAAGAAGCCATGTGCCTTATATTATTTTCTAATTAGTATGGGTGAAATCTGGACTACATGGTATATTCCATTTTACTCATCAGCTTGTCCTCAAGAAATGGAAAAGCCACGAACACATGCAATTCAGTATTTGTTTTACTACACACATACACATGTAGATCCTTGTCATTTGGAAAAACAGTCACAATAAACTCAAAATAGATATTGGAAATTTTCACCCAACTAATTTGAATCTGAGAAAGACTTCAGACATGAGGCATTTCTCAGGCAACTGACAGCGCACAATGCTATGCTTTTTCTTTCATTATTTTCTTGCAACTTGTGACTTTTATTGTATCTTTATTGATAATTTGGCCTACAAATCAGCATTACGCTGACAAAAACCAATCTATGACCCAACCTTTAGGTATCAAGGGGGGTCGACCATGTGCCGCCTGAACGTGTGTACACATTACGTGGGCCTAAAGATCAACTGCACACCGCGCGTGCTGACCTACACACAGTTCAATGGTGTAGGATGAGGTATAGTCCTACACGATACATGTACTGTTTTTTCTTCCACATATCGCGACTCCTTTCGACCTTTAACCCGCATGCTTTTGATTTTGCCGTGACTCTTTTGGTTTTGCCGCGGCTCTTTTGGTTTCGCCGTGGCTCTTTTGGTTTTGCCGTGGCGCTTTTGGTCTTGCCGTGGCGCTTTTTGTTTTGCCGTGGCGCTTTTTGTTTTGCCGTGGCGCTTTTTGTTTTGCCGTGGCGCATTTGGTCTTGCCGTGGCGCATTTGGTCTTGCCGTGCGTGGCGCTTTTTGTTTTGCCGTGGCGCTTTTTGTTTTGCCGTGGCGCATTTGGTCTTGCCGTGGCGCATTTGGTCTTGCCGTGCGTGGCGCTTTTTGTTTTGCCGTGGCGCTTTTTGTTTTGCCGTGGCGCTTTTTGTTTTGCCGTGGCGCTTTTGGTTTTGCCGTGGCGTTGGTTTTGCCGTGGCGCTTTTGGTTTTGCCGTGACAGTTGTGGGCCACCGTAACTAGGCCTAACCACTGATCTCTATATAGAGATCAGTGGGCCTAACCTACCGTACGCGCGTACGCGTACGCGTACAAACAAACAAACCGACGACTGACTTTCTTTCTCTATACAAAATTGATTTGTTCTCAAATACCGCGCGCCCTAGCCGCCTGAGCTAGCTGTGCATAGCAGTTTCTCTGGTGTAAGGTCAAAGTGCATAAATAAATGTAATACAATGTAGCCAGCCTACTTCCTGGGGCCCAATTTCATAAAGCCTGTATGTCTGTTCAACAATGCGTTATCGTTTCAAAGGGCCGTGTAAATTACTATTACAATCAATGGCAATAAAAAACTTACTTGGTTAGAAGTACAGCAACTTTCGACAGTATAAAGCATTTTGAGAAACATTTCACTTCGAAGAAATGTGGCAATCAAAAAAGATATTAATTTTCATCCCCCAAAATTTTAATCTGAGAAAAGATGCTGCAAAAACGTTTCTCAGATTGTGTATTCCAACTACGGATTATTCTTCCTGCGTTGACATAATTATTCGCCCCGGATTTTCGGCGATATCTAAAAAAACGCGACCACATTTTGAAATGATCGAATTTTTTCACAGATTATTGTAGTATCTACATTTATATAGGATCAAAACAATCGAACGGTTTCAAAAACCAAAGGTATACTTTCCCTTTGACTCCCATAAACTCAATTTTTCTTGTAAAAACATCTCAAATAAATCCTCATTATTAAATCATTCCTGCACTGTTCCTGTAAACCTTAAATAATAAACAAGGTACGGAGCCCGGGAGGTGACATGCCAATAATTTTTTTTTCGTTTTCTCGCGGAAATAATTTTCAGAATTTCGTTTTCCCGTGGAAATATTTATCAGAATTTCGTTTTCCCGTGGAAATATTTATCAGAATTTCGTTTTCCCGTGGAAATATTTTTCAGAATTTCGTTTTCCCGTGGAAATATATTTCAGAATTTCGTTTTCCCGTGGAAATATTTTTCAGAATTTCGTTTTCCCGTGGAAATATTTTTCAGAATTTCGTTTTCCCGTGGAAATATTTTTCAGAATTACGTGCGTCCTTTTTTCCAAGCACGGAGTATTGACGTGGGCCGGCCCCCACGGGGAACGAGATTGTGGAAACGAGTTGATTTGCACATGGTGGACAGCACCGCTTGGTGGCGGCAGACTTATCGGGTAGTTTCACAGGGGGGCGCACCACTCTAAATAATCTCCCATAGGGTTTCACCCCTCTAAATAGACTCCCATAGCAAACAATGATAAATGCTAAATATTCAAAAATTCTAAAAACTAAACTTCAGATTTCTTTTCAATTTTTGGCAGGTCAGCCGTTTGGAATTTTTGCTAATTACCCCAGAAAAAACACCCCCGAAAATGTGTTTTTTCCCAAACCGACTTGCCGCCAGTTTTCATGAGGCACTCCTCCAATTCCCAAGCTAAATAGGACCAACTTTAAAGCCCAAATTTATCAAATCTCCTCAAAACTTGAAACCCAGAACCCCCAGGTTGTGATAAGTTCTTATAATTACACACTCTATTAGTTGCATGACCCCCAAAACGTTATAATTAAAAATAAGTTGTGGGTTTACAAATTATGATAAGTAGCTTGGCGCATGAATTTTTGGTCGATTTAGAGTAGTGCACCCATAGCAACCAACGCTAAATGCTAAATATTCAAAAATACCCCAAAACATATTTAAAGTCTTTTAACCTCTTGAAAACCAATCAAACATACTTTTGTACGACTAAACTCCAGATCTTTTTGGGCAGATAAGCCGTTTGGAATGTTTGCATATTACCCCAGAGGAAAACACCCCCCCCCCCTTATAAAAAAACAATAAACATGTGTTTTTTCCCAAATATATTTGCTGCCAGTTTTCGTGAATCAATTTTCCACTTCCCAAGCCAAATAGGACCAACTTATCCACTTCCCAAGCCAAATAGGACCAACTTTAAAGCATACATTTATCGAAGTCTCCTCCAAAGTTTAGGCAATGATCGCAAAACCAAAGATTGTAATAAATTATCAGAATTACACAATATATTAATTGCATGACCCCAAAACATTAATATTAGTCAAAAGTAGCTGTCGGTTTCCCCAAAATTATAATAAGTTTGGCACCTAAATTAAGTGTGGTGCCCATCAAACTGTTGTTGTTGTTGTTGTTGTTGTTGTTGTTGTTGTTGTTGTTGTTTTATGGGGTTTTGGTGGGTTATTTGTGGCGGCTGCGGCGGCGGCGGCGGCTGCTGCTGCGGCTGCGGCTGCTGCTGCTGTTGTTGTTGTTGTTGTTGTTGTTGTTATAATTATGATTTTAACATAAAAAATAACGCCGAATGAACAAAAAAACATAGTTTATCCTTCTTGTAATGTAGAGGGCCTGACGACCCTTTTCCAAAAATTGAATATAAACAAATAGCAAATTAAAAATGGTTAATGGTATCCATTACAAAAAAACAGCTGTGGTTTTGCATATTTTTTATATATGATTGTTTGTAAATTAGTTCAATCTTAACCAGCTTGCTATTGAAGTGAACTAAACTATAAGCTTTCTATCTACGCGTGCCTTTAAAAAAAGGAACATTCTGTGTTTACTACATTTCTTGATTTATTTGTGGATTTATTTGTAAATTATATGTTAATTAATGACTAGTTAGACAAATTAGAGGACAGAATAATTCTAATTCAATCTTGAACAGGTACTTGAACGACTTTGTGTTTTACAGGAATGCTATTATTTTAAATTTGTTTTTCATGTGTTTGTTTTTCAATGTAACTTTTTGAAACTAAACTTCTGAATTGTTCGTCATTATCGATCAAAAAGTTAGGCCACAACCTGAAGGTTTTGGAAACCTATAAACATAAGTAATGACGTACAGGGCTTTTCGCAAATCTTTCTGAAAAGCAGCGGAGGGTAAACAAATTTTTGTTTTTTACATTAAAATCTGTTTAATCTCTACCTTGTTAACTCAATTTCATTATTGATTGGAAACATTTTAACTGAATTTCAGCAAAGATCACTAATTGTTGCTTTTGTCAATGAAGTTGGTCTTTAACATAAAGGGATAACATTTCTTTAGGGGGGGGGGGGGCGAGTTGAGTCAAGCGCATAGCTACCGGTTTACGTAGTCTTTATTGAAAATGGCACCAATACAAATCACCTAATTAACTTCTATATTGGGCAGGAATAATTCCATGAAAAAAAGAATTGTTCTAAGAGTAATAAGCTGTGTAAGTCTCGCGCTTATTCGAACTTGGGACCCGTTGGGAGGTGCCCAAGTTTGTTTATAGCGCGTGTGAAAGCAATGAGTACTACGTGGGTCCAAAAGGTTCAACTACGCGCGAGACTTTCACTGTCTTAAGATACCCATCGCACAACGCACAGCGCACTAATTACCTGCTTTTCTCCTGTCCGCCATTTTGGGAGTTAAAATGTGCACAAAAGGAATGGTACATGTGCATACGCACCTATGAACAATGCGCGTCTACCATTTCCGCCTTTTTGGGGAGTCCATTCCCAGCCTCGCTACCATGGGCAGCGCGCCGTAACGCCCGCTAACTCCGCGTACGTCTCTAACCCCTGGAAGGGAAACACTAAAAATCAACGCTGATTGACTCACCCAAAGTGACTGTTATGCGTGTACGCTTGTTAAAAACTTTCGATCGGCCCTAGGCGGCACTTGTCGGGCGCTTAGTACGCGCGTGTAAAAATGCACGTATTTCGACGCAATACATTTCAAATGAATCATGTTTTTATATGGGCACCCTAAACTGGGCACCCTAAACTGCATATCACAAGATTGAAAAAGAATGGGAGGGGGCCAGTTGCTCTATGACTTGTGCGTCCTTTGACAGCGCGCTCTGCGTAGTCTCTTACACAGAATGGATCAACCACAGGACTAATTAAAATATCCCTTATATTTGGATATTTCAAAGTCACACTTCCAGGGGGATATGATCGAGCGATGCATTCTGGGAAGGAAAACAACATGGTGCGGCGAGATCGTACACCCCTGGGAACGAGGTTGAGTCCATTCCTTTTGTGCACGTTTTGACTCCAAAAATGGCAGATAGGAGACGCGCGTGTATGCGCGCTGCGCGTTGTGCAATGGTCCATTGTTTTTTGTAAAAACGTGCACAAAAGGATGGTATTACGTGTTTACGCACAATGCGCTTGTAAACACGTGTACCATTTTTTTGTGCACGTTTTGACCCCCAAAATGACGCGCGTGTAGATGATGACGCCATATGCAATGGGTCTATAGACTTTGCAAGTCTCGCTTCTATCGGATCGAGAAAACACGTCAGGCGATGAAAAAATCTGACCAACAAAAACAATCAATGAGTTTTAGCTTTCATAATTAATACACAAATCATAGTTTTTGTTGAAACAAACTAAAAACTCTGGGACAAAGGATGCTTATTTAACTTTTTAGGAAACCCTTTTGTAAATCCACGCCTGAGTACATGCAACCACTAAAAGCAGGTTTAAACACAGACGCGCGATGATGGAGAGATCAATGGAGATCAACCGTCAGGATGTACCCCTGTGGGTGCACCATACTAAAAGGGACAAATATTCGTGCGCCAAGCTCATTAACGTTTTAGGGGTCATGCAATTAATAGATAGTTTAATTATACGAATCTATCACAACCTGGGGGTTTTGCGTTTCAACTTTTGGGGTGACTATTTTTAGGCGTTTAAGTTGGCCCTATTTTACATGGCAAAATGGAGGATTGCTTCACGAAAACTGGCAGCAAGTCGGTTTGGGAAAAAGTTCATTTTCTGGGGTCGCTAGATAAAATTCAAAACGACTGACCTGCCAAAAATGGGAAAGAATTCTGAAGTTTAGTTGTCCGAAAATATGTCTGATTGGTTTTCAAGAGGCTGAGAGACTTACACAATTTTTGAGTATTTTTGAATACAGCATTTAGCATTGGATCCTATGGGAGATTATTTAGAGTGGTGCGCCCCCCTGTGAAACTACCCGATAAGTCTGCCGCCACCAAGCGGTGCTGTCCACCATGTGCAAATCAACTCGTTTCCACAATCTCGTTCCCCGTGGGGGCCGGCCGACGTCAATACTCCGTGCTTGGAAAAAAGGACGCACGTAATTCTGAAAAATATTTCCACGGGAAAACGAAATTCTGAAATATATTTCCACGGGAAAACGAAATTCTGAAATATATTTCCACGGGAAAACGAAATTCTGAAAAATATTTCCACGGGAAAACGAAATTCTGAAAAATATTTCCACGGGAAAACGAAATTCTGATAAATATTTCAACGGGAAAACGAAATTCTGAAATATATTTCCACGGGAAAACGAAATTCTGAAAAATATTTCCACGGGAAAACGAAATTCTGAAAATTATTTCCACGGGAAAACGAAATTCTGAAAATTATTTCCACGGGAAAACGAAATTCTGATAAATATTTCCACGGGAAAACGAAATTCTGAAATATATTTCCACGGGAAAACGAAATTCTGAAATATATTTCCACGGGAAAACGAAATTCTGAAATATATTTCCACGGGAAAACGAAATTCTGAAAAATATTTCCACGGGAAAACGAAATTCTGATAAATATTTCCACGGGAAAACGAAATTCTGAAAATTATTTCCACGAGAAAACGAATTTTGGAAAATTATTTCCGCGAGAAAACGAAATTCTGAAAATTATTTCCGCGAAAAAACGAAAAAAAAATTATTGGCATGTCACCTCCCGGGCTCCGTAGGAATGATACAACCAAGTATAACCACAAAATATTGAAGGAAATCAGACACTGTTTATCTGAGATAATCATTCACGGCTCAGCACACACAGCAGCCATTCCATGGCAGTTATCAATCTTGTTATGCGTGCCATGCGTGGACGTGTGTACAAATCCCTCCCTGCATTGTTCATGCATCTGTGTCAAGCAAGTAATTGTGTCTTCTTATTGGCCAACATCCACGGAGCTCTGGAAGTGCCATCCGACATGTTGAGATCCTGACATAATTATCTCAGGATGACGACATCCTAAACGCAAATAAGTCGACATACCGAGATAATTATCTCGGGATGTCGTCTTCCTGTGATAATTTATCTCGGGATGTTGACATCCCAAAAGCAGGATGTCGTCTTCCTGTGATAATTTATCTCGGGATGACGACATCCCAAAAGTAGGATGTCGTCTTCCTGTGATAATTTATCTCGGGATGACGACATCCCAAAAGTAGGATGTCGTCTTCCTGTGATAATTTATCTCGGGATGACGACATCCCAAAAGTAGGATGTCGTCTTCCTGTGATAATTTATCTCGGGATGTCGACATACCAAAAGTAGGATGTCGTCTTCCTGTGATAATTTATCTCGGGATGACGACATCCCAAAAGTAGGATGTCGTCTTCCTGTGATAATTTATCTCGGGATGTCGACATACCAAAAGTAGGATGTCGTCTTCCTGTGATAATTTATCTCGGGATGACGACATCCTTATAGGTAGGATGTCGTACACGCGAATTATTTTTAGTAAAGGCCTTTGAGTGACACCCAGGCCTACGTGATGCGTGATGCAGTGAATGGCATTCTACCTTAAGGATGTCGACATCCCGAGATAAATTATCACAGGAAGACGACATCCTGCTTTTGGGATGTCGTCATCCCGAGATAAATTATCACAGCAAGACGACATCCTGCTTTTAGGATGTCGTCATCCCGAGATAAATTATCACAGGAAGACGACATCCTACTTTTGAGATGTCGTCATCCCGAGATAAATTATCACAGGAAGACGACATCCTGCTTTTGGGATGTCGTCATCCCGAGATAAATTATCACAGGAAGACGACATCCTACTTTTGGGATGTCGTCATCCCGAGATAAATTATCACAGGAAGACGACATCCTGCTTTTGGGATGTCGTCATCCCGAGATAAATTATCACAGGAAGACGACATCCTGCTTTTGGGATGTCGTCATCCCGAGATAAATTATCACAGGAAGACGACATCCTACTTTTGGGATGTCAACATCCCGACATAATTATCTCGGTATGTCGACTTATTTGCGTTTAAGATGTCGTCATCCGGAGATAATTATGTCAGGATCTCAACATGTCGGATGGCACTTCCAGAGCTCCGTAGCATCCTACCTTTAGGATGTCGTCATCTCGAGATAAATTATCACAGGAAGACGACATCCTAGTTTTGGGATGTCGTCATCCATAGATAAATTATCACAGGAATACGACATCCTACTTTTAGAATGTCGTCATCCCAGAATAAATTTTCACAGCAAGACGACATCCTGCTTTTAGAATGTCGTCATCCCGAGATAAATTATCACAGGAAGACGACATCCTACTTTTGAGATGTCTCATCCCTAGATAAATTATCACAGGAATACGACATCCTACTTTTAGAATGTCGTCATCCCAGAATAAATTTTCACAGCAAGAAGACATCCTACTTTTAGGATGTCAACATGTTGACATAATTATCTCGGTATGTTGACTTATTTGCCTTTAGGATGTCGTCATCCGGAGATAATTATGTCAGGATCTCAACATGTCAGATGGCACTTCCAGAGCTCCGTACATTCCATACCCAAGTAATTATGAAGGATAAATAAATACTCTCAAGATTTTGCAAAAATAAAGTTTGCACAAACTTGAAACTTGGCATATACTTGGAGCTTAACATGAAGACTGCACTGGAACACTAGCAGCATGATCTCACACCACGCAAGCACTGCGTTACACACACATCCAGAGACTGCACATATAGCTCGGGTGCATCATGGGTATCGCAATGGCGCAATAGCGCAAAGGGGAACCAACTAATCTAAAAAGACAATTAATAAACGAAAGTAAAACTCCAACGCCTTGGTCAAGGCTACCCCTAACCTGGAACCCTTAGCTGTTCAGAACAACGCTATGCAGGTTACGGAGTATAAATACCTGAGTACGCGGGTCATCGACAACAAACTAAAATGGAGCAGCAACACTAAAATGCTGTGTGGTAAAGCAAACCAACGGCTCTATTTCCTCAGAAAATTAAAAGAGTTTAATGTAGATAACCGTATCTTGGTTCTTTTTTATCGTTCTTTGATCCAAAGCATTCTTAGTTTTAGTTTCATCAGTAATTTTGGGAATCTCTCAAAAGAAAATGTTCATAAACTGGAAAGACCTAGGAAGATCGCTCAGCGCATAATTCGTAAAGACCTCCCCTCAATAAGTTCTCTCTATGACCATGGAGGTAGAAATAGATTTCTACCTCCATGCTATGACAAACAGGTTCTGTTAAAAGTTCATAAGATAATGCATGACCCCTCACACCCTTTGCACAATTGTTTTTTATTCAATAGATCAGGTATCCGTCTCCATGTCCATGTCCCACGTACCTCCCATTGTCGCTCCAGACAATCATTTGTTCCCAACGCCATTCATACTTTTAATGCTACTGCTCATAGGGGCATCAACTTATAATGTGTTTTTGCCTCCCTTTGCCCACTGAGCTCGCTTAACCCCAGATCTCCTGTACCTTTTATCCTCCTGATGTGATGTATCTTTCTATTTGTTTTATGGTAGTTTTTTTTATAATGCAGTTTTTGATGTTCACTGTACTTGCCCGTACATGTTGTATTTTCGTATTTTAATGCTAGTTTGTTACTGTTCGTTGTACTCCACGCCTACATATTATGATATTGTATAGCATAATTTTAATGTTTAGTTTTTACCCATTTTCCAGTGGAAATCGAATTTCTATATTTTTTAATGTGGACAATAAATGCTATCTATCTAGCTAACTGACGGTGATTGGTTACAAGAAATAGCATATATAAATATTTCATGGTCATGAATAACTTTAGCAAAACGAGTTGGTAAAGGAGCTTCGTCTTTTTTCGTGCGTGGTATCTGGGCGCTGGTGTGCCGCGGTGCGCCTTGACTAAAGGCTAGCGGGACGCACGCTGGCGGGAGACACAATTTTCAACAGCGCCCTCTTTTGTGTGATATTTATTAAATAGCGCTGATAAGTAAAAACGTTTTGGGGGCTTATCTACGGAATAACTCAAGATTGAAATTGAATTGAACATTGAAACTCATAAGATAGTTGAACCTCAGAATCAAGACGAATCAATTTTAGAAACGTCATGATGACGTCATCGGGTATTGAATTTCATTAAATCAAAGTTAAATATTTTGTAAAAGTCGATCAATTAATGAACCATTTATTTGATTTTTGCAATGTCTGTGGCGAAGTTTATGACAATAATTTCAAAATTGGTATACATAATGACCTTTATGCAGACAACATAATGTGTGGAGTTTCAGATTGATGACGTCATCGTGTGTCACGTGGTAATACATTTAAGTTTTACTTTTTGAAGCCTTGCATCTAAAAAACCAAAAGTTTGACTGAATTGAAACTTGGCAGTGATATTGAAGATAGACAGTGATATTGACTTCGTGAAGACGTCTTTGCTTTTTTTTTACAAATATTTGAAATTTTGACCAATCATTACGGGTATTTATTGACCCGCTGTCAAACCACGGGAACACACAATACGCTATCAGTTAAACGGTGAGCGAATCAACCGCAAGGTTCAAAGTCCATCAAACATGCTTGTGGTCTAGTCTCTGTTCAAGGTTCGCGCAACCTGATTTTGACAAAACGCTTTGTTAGTCTTTAAAACAGCCGTCCATGCAAACCTCGTTAACAATCAAATGCTAGGCTTTAGATCGTGTTTTTTTTTGACTTTTGCTTAAGTGTGTAGTTTGTTACACACCTCAAAACAGTAATAGCACCAAAGTTCAACTTAATGAAATAGCTCACGCATTGACACAGCACTGACCCCAGCGATACCCGAACACCTAGTGTTTGTTGTCACAAACACGTTAAGTCTAGTTGGTTATTGAGATATGCATTTTTTAACTATGAAATTCGAACAATTCAGGTTTCGCCCGGAAGTAAAGGTTACATGGGGTCACACACTTTTCATGAAATACATGAAATACATATCGAGCTTTGATATGGTGCAAATATCTTGAACGTAGCATTTATGGTTTTCCATATATGAATGTTTAAAATATTAAGTAATGATTTAACGTTGTACTGTCATCGATGACGTCATCATCCTGACAAAAATGCGGCGTCATCTACCTGACCGCGCAAAAAATCCCAATTAGGAGCCAACAGTCTTCCTCGAGTGTAAGCGTTGTTACCAAGTACAGCGATGTACGTGCTTGGATTTTGTCCACAAAATGTTTTGAGAATCATTTAATTTGTCATAACAATTTACTATTTGGCTATACATTATCATTATTCAATGTTTTCTGACTTTTATAGAATAAACTGGAGACAAGAAAAAGAAACAAAAAGATAATAAATATTGCGATTATCTTGGGAAATCGACTATCTAGGTACATGGTAACCACGTGTATAAAGCAGATTGATGCCGTGAGCTTACTATCCAGGAAGACTATTGGCTCAAAAACGGGATCCTTCGGGCCATCAACCAACCCGCGGACAAGATAAAACAGATTGACCTGGGGTACGTTTTCTCGGCTGGAACCAATAACTGTTTCGGTCATTGGCCAGTGTTAACTGATGGCCAAAATTCAACCGAAACAGTTTTTGGTTGCTAAAACTATATTGATGTCAACACGTGCGCCAGTATTTAGGACGACGACTCGACGTGAATGGTTGATCGTAATACGTCGGGTGCGAATTTTCGTGCGAATCGATTCGCAGAATCGCGTCAGATTTCTAGGCCTTAATTACCCTATGTAGGCTTCATTTTACAACAATAAATTTGAAGGATACCCTGGATTGACAGTAAGGTTTCTTTAATGTATTAATGATAGTGTTGTTTCTTCTTGATTTTGTTTTGTTTCCCCCCAAAAGAGACGTTTATGTGTGTGTGTCATATGCCGATCGTGTGTTTTTAGGCGCCGATGACGTCAAGGGGTCATTGCATATCATAGATAAGCAATGCAAATGTTATGTGTAAAATAGATATATTAACCGGTAACTACGATGTATATTCGACCATAAAAAGCATTAAGTGCAATTTTGAGAGCATCCTGTAACCGCTCTTTAAATACATACATAATTTGTATGTCTACATATCATACGCTTTACTCGCACGACTTCTTGCGTCGCGATCTGTGAACTAATAAAAGTGGTGTTCCTATTTATGAGGTTTTAATGTTGGCAGGTATGCATCCAGAGCTTTGATATGGTGCAAATACCTTGTATGTAGTCATTATGGTTCTCCAGATATATTTTATTTAAATATTAAACGTTTATTTAATGTTGTGACGTCATCGATGACGTCATCATCCCACAACAGTTGTGGATCCTTTTACATAATAAGTTTTAAGTCTGAATCCTTTTTTGGTTCATGAAAAAATTAGATGTGTTTGTTTTATTTTAAGTATGAAAATGTAACTTCTGGTTTGGACTAGACTTGTTGACAAGTCGTTAATGATGGTCGCGGTGAGTGGAGTCGCGTGTAGTGCATGCTGTAGCCTAATAAAAAATGTTCTCGCGAGATCACTGCTCTCGCGCGAAGTTGCTGGCTGCCGACTCTTCGTCATTAACGACTTGTGAAACCCGCCGGCGGTTCATATTCATTTATTCATGTACGAACGCAGTGTACATTACGGTTGCTGTAGCGACGATCATGAAGACGAGTCCATTTTATCTAAGGGTAGTACTAATTTTAGTTACTGTAAATGTACTGAATGCTTGCGCTTGAGATATCTGTGGGTGTGTTTTGTGGGTGTTAACTCCTTCATTAATTTAGTAACTAAAGAAATAAAGTAAACTTATCTTAAAATTCATTATTATAATAATGTGTTTTGCCTCATAAAAATAAATAATGCCTACCGTGAATAGTTACTGATACGCTCCAATCATTTAACCCGATGTGTTCTACAGTGATTGTGTTATTAAGTGTGTATAAACAACAGACACGGAAACCAGTCAACTCGCCCCCTTAGCAAAGTCGCCAATTTCAAAAAACACATGTACAAAGTCACCAACTACAAAGTCGCCCCTAGCAAAGTCGCCCCCTGACAACAAACTCGTCCCCTCTCATAGTCGCCCCTCACAAGGGAATTTAACAAATTTGTGTGATTGGACTACAGGGCTTCGAAAGCTATCTTAAGGGAACAAAAGCTAGCTATCTTAAAGGAACGAAAGAGGAATTTTGGGGAACAAAATCTCATTGCGAAGGAACGGGAGCGTATATTAAGGGAACGGGAGCGTATATTAAGGGAACGGGAGCGTATATTAAGGGAACGAAAGCATATTTCGGACGAATGAACGTATATTTCTGGCAACTAATTCAAAGTCGTATTTTGATGAAACGAACGCATGTTTTTAGGGAAAGAAATCTCCTTTCGGTGGAAAAAAATCATATTTTTATTGAACGAAAGCATATTTCGGACGAATGAAAGTATGTTTCGGGCAACTAATTCAAAGTCGTATTTTGATGAATCGAAAGCTTGTTTTCAGGGAAAGAAATCTCCTTTCGGTGGAAAAAATAATGTTTATTGAACGAAAGCATATTTAGAGCGAACAAAATTATATTTTGTGCGAACAAAATCATATTTCGAGGAAACGAATGCGTATCTTTCAGGGAACAAACGCGTATTTCTGGGTAACAAAATCGTATTTCAGGTGAAAGAAGGCGTGTTCGAGGGAACAAAAACGTATTTTCTAGGAAAAATCTATTTTGCTACCTAGAAAAACACAACTTTGTTTACAAATTTAAAAAAATTGAATTTTATGTGACAAAATTATATTTTGATTGAATTAAATAATATTTTGAGGAAACGAAATGACTTTGTTGGAATTTTGTGTGTCGAGAGTGGAAAAAGAAATTCAGAGTGAGAATTTATTTTTCACATTTTAATTTTTAATTTATTTTTCACCTGTTCCTTCAGGGGCTCTGTTCCTTCAGTGTGGTTTTTTTTTTTGGGGTGGGGGCTCGTTTTTGTCTCACAAATTGTTTAACTTAAGGAGTAATTGCAGAATACCCCGCAACCCGAAAAAGCACCTTTTTAATGGAGTGGCAACGCACTGCGAGCGGAGCGCCGATGTACATGTACTATCATGGTTGTGTGCAAGTACATGTACAATCATCCTAACCCTAACCCTAACCCTAACCCTAACCCTAACCCTAACCCTAACCCTAACCCTAACCCTAAACCCTAACCCTAACCCTAACCCTAACCCTAACCCTAACCCTAACCCTAAGCAATGGGAGTATTGAAAAAAAGTCTAAGTCCAAAGTGTGTGCCGTAGAGTGGCTACGCGGCTACGCGGCTACACCGACCGTCCTATTACGGAACACGTGTATAATCAGGGTTGCGTGCAAAAGCAATGGGAGTATTATAATCATGGTTGCGTGCAAAAGCAATGGGAGTATTGAAAAAAGTCTAAGTCCAAAGTGTGTGCAGTTGAGTGGCTACGCGGCTACGCGGCTACACCGACCGTCCTATTACGAAACACGTGTATAATCAGGGTTGCGTGCAAAAGCAATGGGAGTATTGAAAAAAAGTCTAAGTCCAAAGTGTGTGCAGTTGAGTGGCTACGCGGCTACGCGGCTACACCGACCGTCCTATTACGGAACACGTGTATAATCAGGGTTGCGTGCAAAAGCAATGGGAGTATTGAAAAAAAGTCTAAGTCCAAAGTGTGTGCAAGTACATGTACAATCATCCTAACCCTAACCCTAACCCTAACCCTAACCCTAACCCTAACCCTAACCCTAACCCTAACCCTAACCCTAAACCCTAACCCTAACCCTAACCCTAACCCTAACCCTAACCCTAACCCTAAGCAATGGGAGTATTGAAAAAAAGTCTAAGTCCAAAGTGTGTGCCGTAGAGTGGCTACGCGGCTACGCGGCTACACCGACCGTCCTATTACGGAACACATGTATAATCAGGGTTGCGTGCAAAAGCAATGGGAGTATTATAATCATGGTTGCGTGCAAAAGCAATGGGAGTATTGAAAAAAAGTCTAAGTCCAAAGTGTGTGCAGTTGAGTGGCTACGCGGCTACGCGGCTACACCGACCGTCCTATTACGGAACACGTGTATAATCAGGGTTGCGTGCAAAAGCAATGGGAGTATTGAAAAAAAGTCTAAGTCCAAAGTGTGTGCCGTAGAGTGGCTACGCGGCTACGCGGCTACACCGACATAGTGCGGTCACTAAACCGTGACTGCGTAGCCGTAGCCGCCGGCTACGAGGTGGTGCTTATGAGTTGCGGGGTATTCTGCAATTGAGCCTAACTTAATTGCACCGTCAATATAAGAGTGGTTTTCCTATTTATTGACATAAATCTTATTTAATTTCCAAATCGGGGGAAAGGAATGTACACCGAACATTGAAACGTAACGATTTTAAAACAGCGGATTCGATCAGCGAGGTTTACCGACTAACAAACCCGCAATGACAAGGTAGTTGGTGGTCTGGCTCCCTACCCCTCCCACATGTTCATGAGCTTCCAGGTACAGCTATCTCTTGGCACGCTAGCTAGGGCCGGGTAGGGGTTTCCGTCGTGCTGAGCCTCGGCCGAGAGAAACTCTGCGCGCCATGGCATGCAGCTACACGATTTGCCCGTGTGTTTTACGTCATGTCCCCACACGCTGTGCACTGTCAAACACGCTCGGACTCTCTGAAATAAAATCTTACGTTCGATTTTTTGTAATTATTTACAAGTTGTACCCATAATTTGAATACGTATTTTCTTGTGTCAAAATATTCATGAACACAATCACTCTCACCACTCAGTGTTTGGTTTTGATCGTGCATCATGATCAAAGCATGCAACATAAAACTCCATCCAGTACAGGATTTGATGTTTAATATTCATCTACAGTTTGAATATTCATAGATATAACGAAATTGACCAATCAGATGCGTCCGTACGAAATCGGCTGAAGTGGCCATAGGCCGTGCACAAACCGTCAGCGGGTTTCACAAGTCGGTAAATGTGACCAGTCTTGAGAGCAGTAATCTCGCACAGAGCAGCCCTCTCGCGGGATATTGCGAGAAAGCCGTTCCGCTATCACCGCGACAGACATTTAACGACTTGTCCACAAGTCTAGGTTTGGACCAGAAGTAAAGCTCAAATGGGGTCGCACCTTTTGAATGATTTGAGATATGATTGTTTTAATTTAAAGGTGCTGCATACGTTTGGTAATTGGAGCCTACTGATTGTGTTAATCCTATATAAATGTAGGTACATACAATAAAACTAACCTGTGAAAATTTCACTTCAAAAGGTGATCGCGTTTTTGAGATATCACCGAAAAACCGGAGCGAGGTATTTCCCGCACGCAGGAAGAATATTCCCCATAGGAATACAGTCTGAGAAGCGTGTCTGAGAAGCGTTTCTGACAGAAACGCTTCTCAGATTCAAATTTTGGGGAATAAAAAGTGATATAGTTTTCCATAACCGTAGTACTTTCTCAAAATTCATTATACTACCCAAAGCTGCTGTACTTCTTACCAAGTAAGTTTTTATTGCCACTTTAAAATTTAAAGAGTCATTACCAAACGTGTACTGTGCCTTTAAGTATGAAAATGTAGTTTCCGGTTTGGACCGGAAGTAAAGCTCAAATGGGTCGTCGCACCTTATGAAAAATGTGTAGAATTATCAAAGGGCTTTCAGATTATGTATTGGTTAAATGTGCTTTTGGGGGAAATCACAATATGATAATTTCTGTTTAATTTTTCGTTTGGATTTACAGAGAGGAATTTTATGGACCATAGGGCAGGTAAGTAGCTTTTAGTTTTAACCCATGGTTTATGTCGTCTGCCTCTTTTTCCAGGACGTTTCTTGTTGTGGGAAGTTTATTCCAAGAGAGGTGATTGTATTCCAAAGTTCTGTGCTCAAATGAGGTAAGGGTTGTCGTGAATGTCCAGAAAATGCATTCCAAGCGGTTAAATGTTCAAGACTGTATACTTGTTTATGCTGTACTTGAAGATAAATTTCTGAACTTTATCGTTAGAGTAATTTGTGTAAAGCAATGTGTGTTCCTTTGCTGTTCATGAATCAGATAATGTTCTACTAGCATAATGAAGGTGTGTCGTAAAGTTAACAAAACATGGGGGAAACCAAACCTGTCACATATGAGCAAAGCAAAACTTCAGGTTTGACTGGAATAATTCGACCTCAACAGATGGTAAATGACTTATACTTGAATCAAAAGGCCAAATGCCCAGAATAATGCTTTGACCATGCAGCACTGACTAACTAAGAGGAAGGAAATGATCCCCGGTGCATTGTTTTGTTAAAAATAAACTTGTTGTTTCGACTACTTAAAAGCCAAACCGGACGGATGCAAGGATAAGCCTTTCCAGCACCACAGCTCTTCGGTTAGTGTCCAATGAGATGAACAAATGTATGTTTGTGTGTGGCGTTGCTATTGCAAGTGTGTCTTTGAAGGGTAATAACAACAGCTAGATAGTGAGGAAGTTCAAAAGGGTCCGTTCAAGGTGCCAGCTTGATAACTGTCGGTAAAACGTCTTGGAGAACTCTATAAAGCTTAAACGAATGTTCAATGTAAGAACTGTGAACAAGACACTGTTGTCTCCGGTGGAATTAGTGGATGTTACGTGTGTAACTACTCAGAACCATCAGCCGGCTGCTTGATTGAAGTCATAACATCAAACGCTCGATGCTTTTTTAGATTGTACAGCAACTTGTTGAGTTACAGTTATTTGCTCATCAGAAGACCGAATCTAAACGCCTCGCCTAACGTGACAAACCCGCACGAAGTCAATGGGTGATCTGAAGAAACAGTCGACAATAAACAACGTGTCTAATCAAATATTTGGAAGAAACATAGATTTAGTGTACTCTGAATTTCAATTCAATTGAATTCTCAACATTGATCTTGTTTTTTCCAGCACATATTTTTTGGAGAGCACACTGGGGTAACAAGAAATTGTAACAAAATATTTTTGTTCGATACCTTAGCCTTCTGCAAACGATTTCTCTGGAAACAGGAAAGCTTTATGGTATCTACGGTCAAATTAAACTAGAAAGGTGTCCCTTCTTGGCAGAAGTGATAGACATACAAAAGTTAACTTTGAACCCTTTATTTCCCCCTAAAGCCATTGCTTCATTTAAGACCCTCGTCCACCTAAAATGAGTTGGATACAGTACGGCGCACTCGTGTTTGTATTTTTATGCAGGACATGTGTCTCCAACAACTTGATATGTTCCATTGAAAACAAACGCGGTCATATGATGATAGCCCCTAAACACTTCGTCTCATTTAATTGCAGCTTGATTGGCGGGGGAGCTAATTTAAGTGAGTTCGATTGGTTCCGCGTTAGCTCTGGCGAAGGACCTATGGACATCATATCGTCAGAGCAAGGAGTAGCAATTTGGCGTCTGGATGAAGACGACAATGGCGTTGAGTTTGTATGCAGAGGTCGACATCTTATAAATTCAACTTGCTCAATAATTCCACTTCAGATTCATGTGAATGTTTCGATAGAAAGCTTAACATTATCTACTGGATATGTTGCTGGGATGGAAGCTTCGTTCATCTGCAAGGCAGAGGGCATTCCACACATTGCTGGTTACAACTGGTATAAGGACGGCTTAAAACAAACATTTAGAAATGGATCACACAACAGCCAGATTATCAAAATTAAACAATTAATGTTATCAGACAACGGTAGTGTGATCACATGTGAGGCATATGTTCCATCTGGTCTGCGAGCGAATGCAAGTATTTTGATCGATTTGGTAGAGCCTTCCACAGACGGGGGAGACAATTCTGACATCTCCACAGGTAGTGGGCTCAAGGTTGTGAATCTGTGGATTTTGATTGCTTGTGCCGCAGCTGGAGGAATTCCCGTATTTGTGTTTATGGTGGTTTGCCTGGTGTGGTGTTTTAAAAAGAGCAGAGGGATAAGAAACTCCCGCTCTACCAAAAAACGCAGTCAGTCTCGAAGGCACATCGTTCTTAACGAAGAGCAGCATGAATCGCAGCCTGCTGGAGCCGTTTCTGAAACAGGACTGAGCGAAAGCCTGAATAACGGCTTGAATGGAGGACGTAAAATACGTGCGGACGATGATGGAACAAACCCACCTTGTTTTAAACCAGCACCCCCTCCAACTACGGACTCAGCTAACGCCGTATACATCAATACTCCTACCACTTCTATCACCACACTTCCAAACAACAATAGCCACCCAACATCACCGCATTACTTAACTCCAAGACCGACACACCAGCGTAAGAAAACAGAATATGAAAATGTGGTTTGCAATGAACAAGGCATGTGTAATGTTGGTGAATCATCACGTGAAAATGATCTTTACGAGAATGTAGCACCAAACCATGTAACACCAAGGTTAATAACACTGTCACTCACATCGTCACTTCCAAATCGCGTTCAATTTAATAACTGATCGACATCTTTGCCAAAGACCAATCATCAGTTAATGTTAATCACAGCTTGTGTCTCAAAGCTCAGAATAATTGCAATTACTTAGCCTTAATTGGACCACTTAGGTGAAATGAACCATTTTGTATAAGCTTTAAATAGAGACAAATATGGGCTAATTTCAGAGGAAATCTGGCTATAATTAATTTTATTTAGCCACAAGGTCTATTTATAATGGTTTGGGCGATTTAAAAGTGATTGTGTTATCAAAAATTTTATTACAGGCTAATATCAAACTGACACTCAAAAAGTCTGCAAGGGTGTAGGCCCTAACCGTATGATTTTTTTTGATGGTGTCACGGAGGGTTTTAACCTTGCGTGAATGCCATGGTGGATTTATTGAGTAACAGTTTTTAATTAAAAAGTCAGTACTCCGCAATAATACAAAAAAAACAAAAACAAAACTAGCCAAATACACCTAGCCAAATAGACTACCAACTGTCTTGTTACCATCGGGGGGTTGTTTCACTGAAAAAAAAATCCACCAAGGACCAGCACTCCTTGTTTTCCCCTAGGAATTGTACAGCAATTGCTTAGCCTTGGACCTAATTACCACTAATGAGCCATTTTGTATAAACTATAAATAGAGACAAATATGGGCTAATTTCAAAGGAAATTTGGCTATAATTCATTTTATTTAGCCTCAAGGGTCTAGGCCTATATCTAATGGTTTGGGCGATTTAAAAGTGATTGTGTTCTCAACAAAAAATGTATTACACGCTTATTTTGTAGAGTGAGCGCACGAGCGTGTACATGCTTTTTGCTGCTCTCCAAGAAAGAGCTCCTAATTACTTGATTTTGCTGTATTTGATCTTTTGTACTATTACTATATGATTGTGTAAGTTACATGGCATCAGCTGGTCAAATTGTAAGTTTAACATGTTATGATTTCATATGTTCTTGAATGTTACATTTTTGATAGCTGTTTGTACTGGTACAGTATGTAAGAATCCATGTTCTCTGTACACCTCTGTGCATTGCTGTACCTCACTGAGTAGCTTTTGTGTATTGTTTGAATGCTTATAGACTCAGACTCAAGCACAATGCAGCCTCTTCATCTGGGACTATTCATCATTCTGTGCTACTATGCCAGTGCTATTGACTTCATTGACTGCAGTGGACAGACCATTGTCCATCCTTTGGGCCGTAAACCTTTCACCAGGAAACATTTCCTGAAAAGAAGGATCCCATACAGTGTAAACAGCAATGCCTCCTTCCAGTTGGAACTACTTCATACCGGTGATGTCCACCCCAATCCCGGTCCAGACACTAGCAACATGGTGACACCTTACTCGCTGTAAAACATCTTGTCAATCATCCTGCTGCTGTCGTCAAGTACACTCCAGCTGAACTTTGTCAGTGGAAAGATTTCACTGCACCTCTTCCATTGCATGTTTGTGAAACTATTAGATCATATGGAATTCAAAAGACTATGCGTAAGAAAACCAGACGGGGTACCCGAGGTGGAAGGAAAAAGAATAGTCGTCGACATGCAAGTCAAGCATCGAATATAACTTCATCACTTTCAGATTGTCTTCAACTTTGTTCAATCAATGTACGCTCTGTTCGTAATAAAACAACTGCGATCCACGACTTATGCTGACTTAGTTGCACTGACGGAACTTGGTTAACTGAGAATGACACTGCAGTTCTACGAGAATTCGTTCCCACTGGGTATCGCTTTTTTCACCAACCTAGGACTGGTCGCCGTGGCGGTGGAACTGGTCTTCTCTTCAAAGATTCCATCTATGCTCGTCAAGTTACCGCTGGTCAAAAGGAATCATTTGAGTTTGCTGAATATCATATTTCTTGTAAATCGTTTCGTCTTCAATTGATCAATGTATATAGACCTCCATATTCAGAATCTCATCCCGTGTCTGTTTGACTGTTTCTTTCTCAGATCAATGAATATATTCAAGATCACCTTTTGTCCAATGTTCCATTACTAATTACTGGTGATTTTAATATTCAAGTTGATGTAAGCTCATCAGAATCAAGGTCATTTAGAGACCTCCTCGAATCACTCTGTTGTACTCAATTTGTAAATGTTTGTACTCATTCACATGGTCATAGTATACCCTTGACCTACTTATTTGTCGCGAGTCTGATGATGTAATTGTTGGCCAACCATGGCCATTAGATAAACATGCTCCTTTTGTTTCAAAACGAGTAGTTGCCCGTCCTCATGTGCCATGGGACACGGACGAGGTCAGAGCAGCAAAAAATCAAAGAAGAAAAGCAGAGAAAAGATGGTCTAGAACAAGATCTGATCACGATCTGAATGAGTACAAGAAAGCTCGCAATGCATTGAGCATTGTATGTTTTGAACGCGGCTCACAGAACTTATCATAAAGATTTAGTAACACATAACAAAGATGACTTAAAGGGCTTGTTCACTGTCATCAAATCTCTGCTTAATGTTTCAAACAAACAACCAGTGATGCCATGTAACATTGATAAGTATATATTTGTGAATGACTTTGGAAAATTCTTTCATGACAAAGTTCTAAATATTCACAGTGATATTCAAACTAGCATAGATTTGATGGATAGAATGGATACTGATTCATCAAGTCTTTTTCTTGATGGTATCAAGCTTGACAAGTTTGATAAGTTTAGACTTTTATCTGAACAGGAAGTAGGGAAACTTGTGATGAAGCTCAGCAAGAAGTTTTGCTCTGCTGATCCGATTCCAACAAAGATTCTCTTGCAATATATTGATGTTATACTACCTGTGTTCACATCCATGATCAATGTCTCCTTGTCTACAGGCCATTTTCCTAAAAAATGGAAGGTCGCCCTTGTATCACCATTGTTGAAAAAGCCAGGGCTTGATGTTGAATTTAGTAATCTTAGACCTATAAGTAACTTACAATACATTTCTAAATTGGTAGAAGGTGCAGCCAAACAACAGATTTTACAGTTTCTTAATAGTAATTCACTCCTTCCATCCAATCAGTCTGCATATAGACAATTTCACAGTACATAAACGGCACTACTCAGGATCAAGAGTGATATTCTGATGGCAATGGACAAACAGGAAATCACTCTCCTGTTACTACTTGACTTGAGTAGTGCCTTTGACACTATTGAGCACTCCAGATTACTAGACATTTTGAAAATATGTTTCGGTATCGATGGAGTTGCTCTCAACTGGATCGAGTCATACTTGTCTGATCGACATCAAAAAGTTAAAGTTGATGGTATTGTCTCTGACTCCTTCCAGGTGCCATTTGGTGTGCCACAAGGCTCTCGGCTCGGCCCTTTGCTATTTATGTTGTACACGAGTAACCTAATCAAGAGCACTCACGATAACTTTCCTGAAGTCTCCTGTCACTGCTATGCAGACGACACTCAATTATTTTTATCCTTTAGATATTTATTTTTATCCTTTATCCTCTAGTACTCAAGATGCAAGTGTTTCAATGTTGGAAAAGTGTATTAATTTCATTCATAGATGGATGCTTAATAATAATCTTAAGCTAAACGATAGTAAGAGTGAATTTTTGGTTATTGGAACTTCACAACAGATTTCAAAAATAAGCATTGACGGTGTAAGGGTTGGATCCTCCAATGTGAAACCATTGTTACAGCAAGGAATTTAGGAGTATACTTCGATACTAATTTGAACATGGAAACACATGTCAGAAATATATGCAAATCGACATATTATCTTCTATACAATCTCAAACGTATCCGCAAATATTTTGATCAAGAAAGTATGAAACTGGTTGTACACATGCTCTCATCAAAAGTAAGCTTGATTATTGTAATGGGTTGCTGTTTGGAATGCCTGATTCTCTGATTGCTAGGTTACAAAGAGTCAAAATGCATGTGCAAGACTTGTCTATCGTCGGTCAAAATTCACTTCAACCGCACCTCTTCTGGAAGAGCTCCACTGGTTGCCAGTCCGTCAAAGAATCTCATTCAAACTGTTGTTAATTGTGTATAAATCATTGAGTGGTCAAGCTCCTAGTTATATAACAGAATTACTTCAAATCAAAGTCCAGTCACACAGTCGTAGCCTGCGCAGTTCCAGAGATAAGTTATTGTTCCAGATTCCCCATGGCAAAACTAAAGTAACTCTCGGGGACCGTGCATTTGCCATTGCTGCCCCCAAACTATGGAATAGCTTGCCAATAGAAATACAAAGCTCTCCATCTCTCAATGTCTTCAAATCCAAATTAAAAACATATCTGTTCAACTGAGAGATTCTATTTTGTATAATTTAGTATAAAAAAAGAGCTCTGTACCAGCGCAGCTGAATATATTTTGAATAAAAGCTGCGCTATATAAATGTATTATTATTATTATTATTTCAAACTGTCACTCAAAAGGTCTGCGATACTGTCACGGTGTGATTTTTTTTTGATTTAATGAATAAGGACACACAGTTCATGCTGATGGTGATGAATTGCCTGGTAATACAGGCTATCCTTACACCAAAAACGGTTACTCAAATAACCAACTTCAAACATTATGGAGTTTATATTGGGTCTCGGACCGAGACTATTCGATACCTGAAAAATATGGTCTCGAGACCGAATTGTTGGTCAAAACCTCCAACACTGCTAGCCAGGCACAAAGCTTGAAACTTATTTACACTTCCAGAAACAATAAGCTATGTTAATTTTGCATCGGGGATAATGAAAACAATTTGGTTTTTCACCCCTTCACCGATGTGTGTTAAGCACTGCATACTCAGTACTTTCCCGAGATCTGTGGCTTTTCTGTACCACTTGTTTTTCCAAGATTTATATTTAAAATGCAATTAAAGTCACCACCTAAAATAATGCTATCCTTGTCTTCGAAATTTCTTCCGATGAACAATTGTTTCAAGTCAGTGTAAAAGCAAGATTGAGCCTGCTCTGTATTGGGAACATAAATATTAATCAAGGAGAATTGTTTCCCAGCTTTCATAACATCAATGATCAGAATTATACCTCTGTCGTCATTTATACACATGTTTCAAGTCTATGCTATTGCCATTACGGAAGACAATAGCCACCCCTGCCGTTGCTACTACCGTGAGAAAACAATTACTTTTCCTCCCCATTCATGCTGCCATTACCTTTCATTTTTGAGTTTCTTGAAGAAAAGTATATCTCCTCCAGATTTTCGGGTCAGGTGAAATTTGATTTGCGCCAACTGGTCAGGGTTGGTAATAAGAAAGAGATAAGAAAGTATTTGATTTGGTATGAAACTTCCTGTAAACAATTATATCGTTAAATACACAGCTTGATTATGCAATTCATGACCAGAATCAAGACAATGGTCGTGTTCTTTTTATTTGTCTCCTTTTTATACAACCTGACCAGTTGGCGCATAGCAAATTTCATCTGACCCCCCTTAATTGCCTCCTGTGCATGCAGTCAAGCGCGAAAACGAATTAAGTGAAACTGGCACAAAAAGAAGCAGGAAGAGTGACTTTACAAGTACAAATGAAAATATATTATCTTTATTGCTACACAATAAAACAATGGGCAATTTTAAAAGTGTATAGTTTTTTACTCGCTCTGTAGCAGTCTTTTTTAACAATTGGCGATAGCCTGTAACATCTGACGTCACACTTCGAGGCTTGTGATTAACGCCAGATCTAGTATCAGATGTTGCCAGATGTACCTTTGACCTCGCAACCATTATACGGCGGAGATTCGTAGTGTGAATAAAACAACATTACATACAAACATTATGCACACGTAGCATGCAGCAGATAATCGAACAGTTCCGTCAACAAATACTTACCAAAAACAAAATCTGCCAAATAATTATACACTTCCAAATAACAAGAACTGCTTAAAATAGACTTCCAAAAAACAAGATCCGCCAAATATATACTTCCAAAAAACAAAATCCGCCAAATAAATATTTCCAAAAAACAAGTACAGCTAAACTAAGTATAAATACTTCCAAAAAACAAGACTCGCCAAACATACTTGCAAAAAACAAGATTCGTCAAACATATATACTTGCAAAAAAAGCAATTTATACGTGCAATGGCACTAATGGGCTTTCGTATTTAGGCCAAGCTGTGGATGAAATGAATCTTTAGTACTGATCGCCTACAGTGTGTCAAAAATAATGTATTTACGTGACTCACATTGCTCAGGGTATTGGACCCTTTTAACTAAAATCTTTGATATATTTCTGACTTCATGATGACGTAATATATTCGTGGTTTTTACTATTTATTTATATGGGGCGCTGTTTGTAAATTAATTGTTTAGAGCATTTTAGACATGTTTTCATGGTTTAGATGTAAACCACTGAGAAAGAGTTGCAAACATTATTTTTATGGCTTACGTCCAGTAAAGTTATAATTTTGTGCTTTGTAAAATAAATTATTGTCTGTTAACCATAAGTTAGTAATTGTTTTTAGATTCAAGATCATTGTCATTGTTTATAAACCATAAATCGATGAACACTGTCATACTTTGTAAACGATTAAAATGCACATCCAATTGCCTATATTACTTGACCGTTTGCCAGAGTGTATTTGATTTTCGCTGCTGTATTTGATCCTCGCCCGTATCTCAACCCTGTCGAAGTATTTGCCCGTAAGATACTCTTGTTTTTTATAAGATCTGTTCTGGATGTGCATTTGTTTAACTTAATCATTGTACGTTTGTTAAATCCAATCGGTATTTTAAGTGGTTGATATAGTTGATCATTAAATCACTTTGATTCTGTGTTCTTTAAATCAGTGTCACCTGGTTTGATTTCTTTGTTGCATCTGAGAAGATTCAGGCTTTTTGAGTGATTTATATTCACGGATAGTTTAGAGATTTTTGGATCATAACAAATTGGGGGCCTGTGTCCGGGAAATCAAACAAAAATAACCCGTTCTGCATTTCTGTGTTCATTTGTCAAACAAGGTTGCACGCTTTGTTATTATTGTTGCTTGTTTGCAGTGTTGTATAAATATGGCTAGAGTAAGCTTTCGTGGATTCTGAAGATTTGTCAATCGATAAGTTGCAACAGTTGTCAAATGACGAGTTGCATGAAGTTGCCAAACACATTCATGTAGAAATCTCTAGAAGTGCCAAAAAAGCCAAATGAGTGCACGTTCTAGCGGAAAGACTAAATTAGAGTTGGCTGAGTCTCCGCAAACTTCTGAAAGACTTGAGCTTGCAAATATTGAGCTTGAAAAGGAAAGGATCAAGCTTGAGTTTCAGGAAAGAGAAAATATAAAGAAAGAGAACTTGAACTACGAAAGCTTGAACTCGAAGAAAAAGAAAAAGAAAGACAAGTCAAGGAAAATGAAAAAGAACGAGAATTTGAACTGCGTAAGCTTGAATTGAGTATGCAGGTTCAAAGAAAAGCAAGGAGAAAACTTCAATTGACTTTGATCTAGCGAAAAACGTGAGGTTGGTGCCGAAATTCAACAAACATGATGTTGAAACATATTTTTCTGTCATTTGAGAAGATTGCAAAGAATTTTAGCTGGCCTGAGAAATATTGGCCTTTGCTCCTAGAGCACTTTTGTGGGTAAGGCTCAGAAAGTCTATGCCACACTTGCAGAGGACCAATGTAGTAAATATTGTACGGTTAAAAGCGTATGAGTTGGTTCCTGAGGCCTACAGACAGAAATTTCGAAAATTTACTAGACAGACTGGCCATGAGCTTTGTAGAATTCGCTAGACAGAAGGAAATTGTTTTTGATCGATGGTATCGATCTCTCGAATTTGAAAAGGATTTTGAGGAATAAAAAGAAGTTGTCCTCATGAATTAATTCAAAAACAGTGTCCCTCTGAGTATCAAAATCCATTTGGAAAAACACAAGATCAAGAAAGCTGCAGTGGTGGCTGATGATTATGAATTAACTCATATAATGAGTATGGGCAAAACTAATTTCCAGTCAAAGGGTTTTTACAAAAACAGTGATAACGGCAAGTCAGGTTCCGAGGCGCAATCTAGCACTGAAAGTAATAATTGGATAAGAAACTTTCATCACCAAGTGGAGCCAAGGACGACCAGAATAACTCTTTTCCTCCGTGTGATTATTGTCCTAAGAAGGGTCACACGAAGGCGAGATGTTTCAAGTTCATCGCTGATGAGCGAGGGCGGTCTGAATGCCCGTCGCTTTTGTCCGCAAGGACACTCATACTTCGTATAGAAAGTCCGACGAGGCCGAAGGAAACCGTGTGTCTTAGTTCTACTAAACACATAAATCATACACTATTAGACACAATTATATCAATTGGCGAAAGCGAAACACCTGGAGCGACGCCTATAATAGGCGAAAGCGAAGCACCTGGAGCGACGCCTAATCTGCATTTTATTGTACAGAAAACAACTGAGTTTTACAAAGTAAATGTAAAGAAAAGAAAGTTAAATAACTTTGTGTTATAAATCTTTGCGCTTGATTACAGCGGCCTACTTTCAATCCAAAGATCAAACTATCGGGATACCGTAACAATGGCCGCTATAATAACCATCCCAAATAAGCATTACCCAAATGTCAAATGTCAAATGTCAAATGACTAGACATTTCGACTCACTTCATCAGAGAACACGACGTCCAGGAAAAAACATAGATCTTTAAAATTCCTCTGAAAACCTGTGCCCAAAGACTTTCAGTGCCCTCCTCCGTGAAGATGTTGGACTTCACCCATGGCATGCCAGAATAAAATTTTATGCAATATTTTACATAATATATTAAAATTAATGATAGTAACTGACTGAAGTGCTTGCTAGAACTGACTTTCTGTACCATTGTCCCCTCTATAAATTAAACCCACTCACTATAACCTATTACATAATATTAATAGACCCCGTTATCCACCCGAATGCATACTCACTATATATCGTTACTCGAATTCCTAAGACAATTATTTCCCGCTATACAGGGAAACACGGGAAATGTTTAGTCTTAGTTCTACCATCCTACTAAACACATAAATCATACACTATTAGACACAATTCTACCTCGTCATCACCTCCACTTTGGACTTTCTTGAGATTACACTTTCCACCGGAGTAATTAGTCACAGTTGAGAGAACTTAAAAAGAAACTTCTCCTAAAGGGCCACCACGCCTTACACGCCTCAATACATTTTCTGTATTCTACCAAAGGATGGTGCAGACGTTGACCTACTGGAGGTGATGGCTGGCCCTTCGGATGAGATTCTCAGCGAGTTTAACATTCCGATTGCTGAGACTTCGGTCAAACTGAAATCGAAATCGAAATCGAAATCTCGAAAAACGAACAAGCAGCACACTTTGACACAGTTTCTCGGCAAGAATTTGCTGATGTGTCAGATAAATTGACCACTATGGCTGAGACCATAGAGACAATGCTAAGCCAGCCGGCCGCTAAACGGGTTCGGTATGATTCTGAATTTGACTCGGACAGCGACACTGCCTCAAAGGCTGTCGCCGATCTCCTTGGGGAGACGTTTCCAGTTTCAGAGGCCACGGGCCAAGACGACCAACTGCTGAACAATTTCGAGCAGAGGATGCCCCAACTGCAGCCGCAGTAGCCAACAAATTGGCCCAAAGTCATCGACAAAATTTAGGTGGACAATGGTCAGCCACTGAAGCCCAGTTTCATATTAAAGGGACACACCGGCTTTGTTGGGCTATTTTGGATACAAAATAGACTAAAACATGACTCCAAAGGTCTTCCAGGAATGGAGAAGAACGGTTCTTAAAAGAAACCATCAATTTTGGTCGTTTTTGAGCATTTTTCAAAAAACGATGGTCACATGGGTTATCCGAACCACTTTTTTGGTTCGGATAACCCTCGTGATCTTCGGAGTTAGTTTTACTTCCAGCCGTGTAAAAATTAATAACTTCACCGAATTCAACTCGATCTGTTTTTTAACAAGAATTCATGAGTATTTGACACACAAAAATACGTATTCAAATTATGGATACAAGTTGTAAGTAATTCCAAAAGTCGAACGTAAGATTTTATTTCAGAGAGTCCGAGCAACGGAAGCGTGTCTTACAGTGCACAGCGTGGGGACCGATACACGTATCACAGTAGTCTTGGTGCAAGACGTCCCTGTTCTGTATTTCCACGATCCGCCCCATTACAAATTGCCGCCAATAGAGGGCGCTATCATTCCACGAACCCGCTATCACCCACGAACCGCTATCACAGGAACGTCTTGGGAATCTCGTCGAGTATCACGTGATACAATCGCTGTGACCTATATCTGCATATTCACATTGAGGTCACAACGGCAATACGCAAGCGTACGAACACAAATTTTAAGCCGCATAACGACCACAACAGACTGGTCACGTCATGTCAGCTGCTGTAAAATGTAGCAGACGAAATTGTATGGTCTACTATACTGACTGACACACTGTGTGCTGTTCTGTGTAGCTAGGACGGTCGGCCTCTTTCGTGATTTTTTGCAATTATGACGGCTAACTTTGCTGGCGAATAATGGCCTCGCGATACTCATCACACCGTACGAAAAAGGGCGGATGGTGTATAGTTTGTAACCGGCAGCTAGTAACCTGTAAGAGTTACGCCACCTTACTAACGAAAGCCAAGAAAAGGGCTTCATCAAAGATTTAAGTTAGATTGTCGGCGAGGTGATCGAACCATCTGTTTCACAATATTGGTACTGTCTGCCTCAAATAATCAAAATTCACATTTCCCTTAAGTACACACTCAATGTTGGAGTATCAAAATTGAAAAGGCGACGGACAAAATTGAAAAGGTTGAGGAAGCTGTCAAGTAGAAATGCTTAGGGGTTCGTATGGTGTTCCATATGTGCCACTCCTTTCCGTCGCCTTTTCAATTTTGTCCGTCGCCTTTTCAATTTTGTCCGTCGCCTTTTCAATTTTGTCCGTCGCCTTTTCAATTTTTTCCGTCGCCTTTTCAATTTTTTCCTTCGCCTTTTCAATTTTGTCCGTCGCCTTTTCAATTTTGTCCGTCGCCTTTTCAATTTTGTCCGTCGCCTTTTCAATTTTGTCTGTCGCCTTTTCAATTTTGTCCGTCGCCTTTTCAATTTTTTCCTTCGCCTTTTCAATTTTGTCGGTTGCCTTTTCAATTTTTTCCTTCGCCTTTTCAATTTTGTCCGTCGCCTTTTCAATTTTTTCCGTCGCCTTTTCATTTTTGTCTCTGGGTTTTTCCACGTGACTACCAGGTGACTATCACATGATTCTGAAATTGAAAAGGCGACGGAAAAATTTGAAAAGGCGACGGACAAAATTGAAAAGGCGAAGGAAAAAATTGAAAAGGCGACAGAAAAAATTGAAAAGGCGACAGACAAAATTGAAAAGTCAAAAGGCGACAGACAAAATTGAAAAGGCGACGGACAAAATGGAAAAGGCGACAGAAAGGAGTGGCACATATGGAACACCATAGGTTCGGGTTAATGTTTACAATTTTGCAATGACAGGTAACTACTCAATGAATGAAATGCACAGTTGTTTTTATTTATTTATTTTATTAATACAGATCCAAACACAAAAAACCTGTTCACACTTAGTCATTTTGTAGTTTTAAAATCATCACCACCCAAGTATACACAAATACAGTTAAAAATAAGAACGATATTTCATGTAAGGTTATACTATCAAGAATATTACTATACTATAACTTTCTATTACTTTAACTGTCAACTTTTACGGCACGCTCCGCCATTACGCAAACGACAGCAAAATACTAGTTACTACCATAAAATAATAGCTCTATGGTTACTACGTACACACGCGGGTGTCGATTGACGGCGACAAGTTCCATTCATTTTCCCCACACACGATTCCATGTGCAGCCACAGTACAATAATAGAGATCAGTGGTTCACAAACGCGGCAGGTACTAGACTGATCACGTGATTTCTTTCTTGCAAAGAATTATGCAAATTTCTACGTCACAGCGGAATGTCCCTGGAATTTTCCAGGCAGTTTGACGAGATTCCCAAGACGTTCCTGTGATAGCGGTTCGTGGAATGATAGCGCCCTCTATTGGCGGCAATTTGTAATGGGGCGGATCGTGGAAATACAGAACAGGGACGTCTTGCACCAAGACTAGTATCACAGGGGCAGTCGTGTCGCTTTCGAGCAGAGTATCTCGGCAGTGCTACCTCAACGGAAGCTCATGAACATGTGGGAGGGGTAGGGAGCCAGACCACCAACTACGTTGTTGTTATTGCGGATTTGCTAGTCGGTACACCTCGCTGATCGAATCCGTTGTTTCAAAATCCCAACTTTTCAATGCTCTTTGTACGTTCCTTGACCCGATTTGTACCTAGTTTCTTGTTAATTAAATAAGATTTATGTCAATACATAGGAATACCACTTTTATATTGACGGTACAATTAGTTTAAACAAAATTTGTGACAAACAATTCCCCCAAAACGAGCCCCTCCAAAAAAAAAAAAAAACGGAGCCCCTGAAGGGACAAGTGAAAAAGAAGATACAAATTAAAAGGTGGAAACAAAAAAACTCACTCGAAATTTCTATTGCATCCCTCGACACACAAAATTCCAACAAAATCATTTTGTTTCCTCAAAATATTATTTAATTCGATGAAAATATATTTTTGTCTCACAAAATATAACGGATTACGGATTACTAATTCGTTATAACGGATTACTAATTCGTTATAACGGATTACTAATTCGTTATAACGGATTATTAATTCGTTATAACGGATTATTAATTCGTTATAACGGATTAGTTCCCGCTGATAATATATACTTCAGTGGCACGATTGGGCTTTCGTAGATTACCCTTTGAATGATTCCGTTACACGTATTAGCTCCCGCTTCAGCTTGCGCGCCAACACGACATAAGGAGAAAAAACATGACCAGAACATAGACAATTGATCAGAATGATGGAAATTAATGGTAAGCTTTTTTCTACATAGGGCCTACTTTATTTTGTCATGGTATAAAAGAGATGTGTCAATTATATAGAGAAGAGCTCTGTCCTTTCTCTATGATTATACACTGTGTTTTTGTCAAGGTACCGTATGGAGCATGAAAATAGTTTTTCTTTGATGATAAGCCAGTGATTTGTTGCTTCATGTAAAATGTATGTTAAATCATCATTCATAATGATATAGCTTAACACACCCTGTCTGGTGTGCCTGAATTCCTTCATATTTAATTTCTAAAAGAATGTTTCATTTTACTTTTAATAATTTTTGGACTGTCAAGTCTGTCCTGAAAAATGTAGTGCAATTGACAAGCTATATTTTCCTGCAAAATTAGCCAGCTGCAAGCTTGCGAGGCTGACTGCAAAAGTGCAAGCTTGGCGGCGAGGCTGCCTGCAAGCTTGCAAGCCTGCCTGCAAGCTTGCAAGCCTGCCTGCAAGCTTGCAAGCCTGCCTGCAAGCTTGCCTTAATTTACAAAATTTTAATGGAATCATAAAAGGTTGCTTGCAAGCTTGCCCTAATTTTGTCTGCACGCGCTCGCCTGCACGCTCGCCTGCACGCTCGCCTGCAAGCTCACGCTTGTCATCAGACACTTCCATGAGGGCAGACATTTCACCGAAGGTGCCGTGAGAGCAGCTGATTTCTAGCTGGGTCCTTGGTGGCAAGCGAGTTATCAGCAGTATGATCTAGCCACTGGTTAAGTTAGAATATAATTATGTCAACAGTATTCAGACCCGTAGTAAGTGGACAACCGAGAAACCAAACCGACGAAAAGGGGACGTCGTCCTTCTGAAAGACTCTCAATCCAAGAAGAATGAGTGGCCCATGGGACTGTGAGCATGAGGATTTCTCCTAGCGGAGAGGACAAGGTCAGGAAGATCGAAGTGAAAATTGTACGAAGTGGAGAACAGAAACTGTTCTTGTGACCCGTCACCCAGGGACCCAGGGTGTTCTCCTTCTTGCCAGACTCTGTTGAGTAACTGTTACCTACACTAGGCGTTTATGTTGTGTGTTTTTTAAAATGACATCTTACAGTTGCCAGACAAGGAGCGTTCTGGCCTCAAGACTGTTTTGGCCCACCTTTCACTTATCTGGCGCCCTCTTGTGTTTATTTTGTTCCTACTCATCACACTCACAGGCATAACTATTGCAACCCATGTGATTAATGTTAGAAAATGAGTTTCCTCTGAAGTGTAGTTTTGCATCGATAATGCTTTGTTTATGCCCTTGTCAAAGCACAATCTGTAAGTGCCCCTAAATATTTCGTTTTACTAGCTCATTTAGTGTTTTCCCTTTTAAGGCTAGTTTATTATCAAACTTTCGGGTTTGTCATGTCATGTCAGGTATGTTTACTTGACCTCGTCTACCTTATGCCTGCATCTTAATTACATGTGTAGGTATAGTGTTATGAATGGGTTATTTGGTCACTTAAAACATGGTTCTTTGGAATGGTAGGATTTACAAGTTCCCTTCTATATATTTTACCATCCTGTTTTGGAAATTACTAATTTACTGTTTGCTCTACCAATGCATTTTCATGTACAGGTATGGACATTTATTAGGTGTTCGGAGCGGAGCTTAGCTCCGAACACCTCTTGTTATTGTTCGGTTTTTAGGTGTTCGGCTAACAGCCGAACAACTCCTTGTTTTTGTTCAGTTTTTAGGTGTTCGTGCAATATGAGCACGAACACCTCTTGATTTTGTTATGTTTTTAGGTGTTCGTGCAATATGTGCACGAACACCTCTTGTTATTGTTCTGTTTTTTTAGGTGTTCGTGCAATATGAGCACGAACACCTCTTTGTTATTGTTCTGTTTTTAGGTGTTCGTGCAATATGTGCACGAACACCTCTTGTTATTGTTCTGTTTTTTAGGTGTTCGTGCAATATGAGCACGAACACCTCTTGTTATTGTTCTGTGTTTTTTTTTTTAGGTGTTCGTGCAATTCAGCACGAACACCTATTGTTTTTGTTCTGTTTTTGTTTTGTTTTTAGGTGTTCGTGCAATATGTGCACGAACACCTCTTGTTATTGTTTTTTTTTTTTAGGTGTTCGTGCAATATGTGCACGAACACCTCTTGTTATTGTTCTGTTTTTTGTTTTTTTTAGGTGTTCGTGCAATATGTGCACGAACACCTCTTGTTATTGTTCTGTGTTTTTTTTAGGTGTTCGTGCAATATGAGCACGAACACCTCTTGTTAGGTGTTCGTGCAAAATGTGCACGAACACCTATTTGTTATTGTTCCGTTTTTTTTTTTTTTTTAGGTGTTCGTGCAAAATGTGCACGAACACCTCTTTGTTATTGTTCTGTTTTGTTTTTTTGTTTTTTAGGTGTTCGTGCAATATGAGCACGAACACCTCTTTGTTATTGTTCCGTTTTTTAGGTGTTCGTGCAATTCAGCACGAACACCTATTGTTATTGTTTTTTTTGTTTTTTTTTAGGTGTTCGTGCAAAATGTGCACGAACACCTCTTTGTTATTGTTCCGTTTTTTTTAGGTGTTCGTGCAATTCAGCACGAACACCTATTGTTATTGTTCTGTTTTTTTTTCTTTTTAGGTGTTCGTGCAAAATGTGCACGAACACCTATTTGTTATTGTTCCGTTTTTTTTTTCTTTTTCTTTTTTTAGGTGTTCGTGCAAAATGTGCACGAACACCTCTTTGTTATTGTTCCGTTTTTTTGTTTTTGTTTTTTAGGTGTTCGTGCAAAATGTGCACGAACACCTATTTGTTATTGTTCCGTTTTTTTTTTGTTTTTTTTTAGGTGTTCGTGCAATATGAGCACGAACACCTCTTTGTTATTGTTCCGGTTTTTTGTGTGTTTTTTTTAGGTGTTCGTGCAAAATGTGCACGAACACCTATTTGTTATTGTTCCGTTTTTTTTTGTTTTTTTTAGGTGTTCGTGCAAAATGTGCACGAACACCTATTTGTTATTGTTCCGTTTTTTTTTTTTTTTGTTTTTTTTTTTCTTCTTCTCCTTCCACTCAACTCTTCTCTGGATCATAACTCAAGATTGAAACTGAATTGAACCTTGAAACTCATCAGACAATTGAACCTCAATACGAAGACGGCACAGTTGTCATTACGTCATGATGACGTCATCAGGTGTCGAATTACAAGGTTTTTAAAGTTGAAAAATGACCATTTGCTTTTTGCTGTATCTCAACGAATATGAAAGCTATGATGTTCAAAGTTTTGGCATCTGATAGACCAAGACTGGGGCAACATTTGAAAAGTTAACGCCAAAATTGTACGACCTTAACTTCCGGGTCGTTACCCTGGGTCGAAGTTCACCTTCGTTTTTTTCCTTCAAAAAACAACTTTCGAGCTTATCTACGGAATAACTCAAGATTGAGATTGAATTGAATGTTGAAACTCACCAGATAGTTGAACCTTAGTATCAAGACAATACATACCTAATTACGTCATGATGACGTCATCGGGCACTGAATTACATTAAATCAAAGTTTAATATTTGTAAAAATCATAACTCAAAAACCATAATTCGGATTTTGACAATCTACACATCATCGGATAGATCGTTAAGAGTTTGACAAACGCTTCACAGAACACGTACAATATTTTAACTTACTTTCGAAAGTTTCGGTTCATAACGGAAGTTGAAAATTTCATAATAAGCTTATTCACATCTTTAAAACTCTTGATCACTTCAGCATAATTTTTGTATCAGATTGTAGAACAGCAATCCCTCTTAAACTTTTGCACAGAGATAACAACATTATAGTCGTATGCATCTGGTCAAAACTGGGAAATGAAGCGCACCGTCCTACTCGTACCCCCCCCCCCCCCCACCTCCCACTTTCATTGACAACGCATTGTACACATAACGTGTAAGCGCTAACGACTGACAACAACGCACACTATGTACGCTACATGCATTGCCAGTGCTGACTGTACGTGTTTGATATGGCGCGAATTTTTTTGGGGGGAATCCCAACAGCGCTCTTTTTCGTCCAACGAAAGAGGGCGCTGTTGTGAAAACAGTTTTCAGAACATCGAGCGCTGAGGGGAGAATCGCAATAGTTGAGTGATAATGAACAACGTCTCGCACCAAAACTACAAGTAGGAATACATTGGCATTGATATTACAAGAAACAATGCACACCCTCAGATAATTAATCTAATATTTGAAAAACACGTTTTTTACAAGTCATACATTAGCTGAAAGGTTTTAATGTACTGATTAGGATCTACACAAATGAAACCAGTTTAAACTTGGCTTCTTGTTCAAACCGGAGGTTGAAATTAAATTTTTCAAAGAAAAATAATTTCTCAACCACACATTTGATTTTTTTAATTTATTTATACGTCATTGGGTAGGTATGTAACAAGTGAAGAAACGACACACAACATTTACTATTTAACCTTAACTTCCGGTTAAATAGGAAGATACAATTAATTATTTGAAAAAAAACATTACTCCAAAACCAGGAATTAGTTGTTTATTATCTGAACGTCGTCAGATAAGGCTTTGAAAAACATTACTAACGCTATAATTTGTGACCTTATGACATTGTCTTCCGGTTCAAACCGGAAGTTTAAATTTTATATTTAAAAAAAAATCATTTTGACATCGGATAGATCGTTGAAAGTATGACAAACGCTTCACAGAACACGTACAATATTTTAACTTACTTTCGAAAGTTTCGGTTCATAACGGAAGTTAAAAATTTCATAATATCTTATCTTATTCACATCTTTAAAACTCTTGATCACTTCAGCATAATTTTTGTATCAGATTATAGAACAGCAATCCCTCTTAAACTTTTGCACTGAGATAACAACATTTTAACCTTTTACATCTTGTTAAAACAGAACAATGAAGCGCACCTACCCACTCGTAACCCCCCCCCCCCCCCCCCCCCACACTTTCATTGACAACTCATTATGTACACATAACGTTGAAACTGATGCAAGCAAGTTCAAGCGCTGTGCCGTGCACTGTCGTCGTGTTTGATTGTTTTATCTTGCAGAAACCAAAAATTGCAACAGCGCCCTCTTTCGTTTGAAATTTAGAAAACGGGTCTGATAAAATAAATTAATAACATTGTTTTCGGGCTTATCTACAGAATAACTTAAGATTGAAATTGAATTGAACATTGAAACTCATAAGATTATTGAACCTCAGTATCAAGATGACACAAACTTAATGACGTCATGATAACCACATCGGGTATTAAATTACAATAACTGAAAGTTAAATTTTTGTAACATAACTCATGAACCATTTATTTGATTTTTTCAATCTACACATCATCGGATAGGTAATTAAAAGTTCGACAAACGTTACACAAAAATTGACCCCATTTGACCATGATAATTTAGTATCTGAACAAATCATAAGCAGACATTGGTTGTTTATTTTCTGTACGTCGGCAGATAAGGCGTTCAAACCCTGAAGTTCAAACTTTATCTTTCAAAATATCTGAACCACACAATGGATTTCTTCAATCTTTACATCATCTGAAAGGTCTTCATAAACTTATCATCATGTGACCCTATATGACCTCCACTTCCGGTCCACACCGGAAGTTGATAATTAATTTCTCCAAAATTCATAACTCCTGAACCAGGAATTGGATTGATAAGGTATAATGACGTTTCCTATTCATCCAATCACTCACCACGAACACCTTGTTTTTGTCACATGACAAAAACTGAAAGTCTAGTTTTTAGGTTTTCGTGCAATTGAGCACGAAAACCTCTTGTTATTGTTCTGGTTTTTTAGGTGTTCGTGCAATTCAGCACGAACACCTTTTGTTATTGTTCTGTTTTTTAGGTGTTCGTGCAATTCAGCACGAACACCTCTTGTTAGGTTTTCGTGCAATTGAGCACGAAAACCTCTTGTTATTGTTCTGTTTTTAGGTGTTCGTGCAATATGTGCACGAATACCTCTTGTTATTGGTCTGGTTTTTTTTTGTTTTTTTTTTTTTCTTCTCCATCTTCTTCTTCCCTAGAACTCTTCTCTACAGCATAACTCAAGATTGAAACTGAATTGAACCTTGAAACTCATCAGATAATTGAACCTCAATATGAAGACGGCACAGTTGTCAGTACGTCATGATGACGTCATCAGGTGTCGAATTACAAGGTTTTTAAAGTTGAAAAATGACCATTTGCTTTTTGCTGTATCTCAACGAATATGAAAGCTATGATGTTCAAAGTTTTGGCATCTGATAGACCAAGACTGGGGCAACAATTGAAAAGTTAACGCCAAATTTGTACGACCTTAACTTCCGGGTCGTTACCCTGGGTCGAAGTTCACCTTCGTTTTTTTCCTTCAAAAAACAACTTTCGAGCTTATCTACAAAAACAACTTTCGAGCTTATCTACGGAATAACTCAAGATTGAGATTGAATTGAATGTTGAAACTCACCAGATAGTTGAACCTTAGTATCAAGACAATACATACCTAATTACGTCATGATGACGTCATCGGGCACTGAATTACATTAAATCAAAGTTTAATATTTGTAAAAATCATAACTCAAAAACCATAATTTGGATTTTGACAATCTACACATCATCGGATAGATCGTTAAGAGTTTGACAAACGCTTCACACAACACGTACAATATTTTAACTTACTTTCGAAAGTTTCGGTTCATAACGGAAGTTGAAAATTTCATAATATCTTATCTTATTCACATCTTTAAAACTCTTGATCACTTCAGCATAATTTTTGTATCAGATTGTAGAACAGCAATCCCTCTTAAACTTTTGCACAGAGATAACAACATTATAATCCTTTGCATCTGGTAAAAACTGGGAAATGAAGCGCACCGTCCTACTCGTACCCCCCCCCCCCCCTCCCACTTTCATTGACAACGCATTGTACACATAACGTGTAAGGGCTAACGACTGACAACAACGCACACTATATACGCTACATGCATTGCCAGCGCTGACTGTGCGTGTGAAGTGGCGCGAAATTATTTTTGGGGGAATCCCCAACAGCGATCTTTTTCGTCCAACAAAAGGGGGCGCTGTTGTGAATAATGTTTTCAGTAACATCGAGCGCTGAGTGCATAGCGGAGAATCGCAATAGTTCAGTGATAATGAACAACGTCTCGCACCAAAACTACAAGTAGGATTACATTGGCATTGATATTACAAGAAACAATGCACACCCTCAGATTATTAATCTAATATTTGAAAAACACGTTACTCCGGTTCACATAATTATAGTTTTTTTTTACAAGTCATACATTAGCTGAAAGGTTTTAATGTACTGATTAGGATCTACACAAATGAAACCAGTTTAAACTTGGCTTCTTGTTCAAACTGGAGGTTGAAATTTAATTTTTCAAAGAAAAATAATTTCTCAACCACACATTTGATTTTTTAAATTTATTTATACGTCATTGGGTAAGTATGTAACAACTTAAGAAACGACACACAACATTTACTATTTAACCTTGACTTCCGGTTAAATAGGAAGATACAATTAATTATTTGAAAAAAACATTACTCCAAAACCAGGAATTAGTTGTTTATTATCTGAACGTCGTCAGATAAGGCTTTGAAAAACATTACTAACGCTATAATTTGTGACCTGATGACATTGTCTTCCGGTTCAAACCGGAAGTTTAAATTTTATATTTAAAAAAAAATCATAACATCTGAACTATACATTTGATTTTTTTCAATCTATGCATCATCTGAAAGGTCTTAATAGACTTATCACGTGCTACACAATATGCGAACTCGTTTGACCTTGACTTCCGGTTACAGTTGGAAATTGATATATAATATTTGAAAAATAAAAATCCTAAACCACATGATTGATTTTTATCATCTAAACGTCAAAAGAAAGAACTCAAAAGACATCACCAACGCCACCAAGTGTGACCTCATTTGACATCACCTTCCGGTTCAAAACGGAAGTTGAAACTTTATATTTGAAAAAATCATAACTTCTAAACCAAACATTGGATTTTTACAATCCATCCATCATCTAAAAGGTCTTAATAAATTTATCACGCGCTAAAAATTAGTGACCCCTATTTGACCTTTTATCCGTTGCGAACCGGAAGTTGGTGTTTAATTTTACAAAAATTCAAAACTCCTGAACCAGGCATTGAATTGATAAGGTATAATGTTGTTACCTTTTCATTGAATCACCACGAACACCTTGTTTTTGTCACATGACAAAAACTGAAAGTCTAGTTTTTTTTTCTTCTCCTTCTTCTTATTCGCAACTCTTCTCTACAGCATAACTCAAGATTGAAACTGAATTGAACCTTGAAACTCATCAGATAATTGAACCTCAATATGAAGACGGCACAGTTGTCAGTACGTCATGATGACGTCATCAGGTGTCGAATTACAGGGTTTTTAAGGTGAAAAAATGACCATTTGCTTTTTGCTGTATCTCAACGAATATGAAAGCTATGATTTTCAAAGTTTGGCATCTGATAGACCAAGACTGGGGCAACATTTGAAAAGTTAACGCCAAAATTGTACGACCTTAACTTCTGGGTCGTTACCCAGGTCGAAGTTCACCTTCGATTTTTTCCTTCAAAAAACAACTTTCGAGCTTATCTACGGAATAACTCAAGATTGAGATTGAATTGAATGCTGAAACTCACCAGATAGTTGAACCTTAGTATCAAGACAACACATACTTAATTACGTCATGATGACGTCATCGGGCACTGAATTACATTAAATCAAAGTTTAATATTTGTAAAAATCATAACTCAAAAACCATAATTCGGATTTTGACAATCTACACATCATCGGATAGATCGTAAAGAGTTTGACAAACGCTTCACAGAAACCATACAATATTTTAACTTACTTTCGAAAGTTTCGGTTCATAACGGAAGTTGAAAATTTCATAATATCTTATCTTATTCACATCTTTAAAACTCTTGATCACTTCAGCATAATTTTTGTATCAGATTGTAGAACAGCAATCCCTCTTAAACTTTTGCACAGAGATAACAACATTATAATCCTATGCATCTGGTAAAAACTGGGAAATGAAGCGCACCGTCCTACTCGTACCCCCCCCCCCCCCCCCCCCCCCCCACCTCTCACTTTCATTGACAACGCATTGTTCACATAACGTGTAAGGGCTAACGACTGACAACAACGCACACTATGTACGCTACATGCATTGCCAGCTCTGACTGTGCGTGTGTGAAGTGGCGCGAACTTTTCTGGGGGGGAATCCCCAACAACGCTCTTTTTCGTCCAACGAAAGGGGGCGCTGTTGTGAATAAAGTTTTCAGTAACATCGAGCGCTGAGTGCATAGCGGAGAATCGCAATAGTTGAGTGATAATGAACAACGTACGTCTCGCACCAGAACTACAAGTAGGAATACATTGGCATTGATATTACAAGAAACAATGCACACCCTCAGATAATTAATCTAATATTTGAAAAACACGTTACTCCGGTTCACATAATTATAGGTTTTTTACAAGTCATACATTAGCTGAAAGGTTTTAATGTACTGATTAGGATCTACACAAATGAAACCAGTTTAAACTTGGCTTCTTATTGTTCAAACCGGAGGTTGAAATTAAATTTTTCAAAGAAAAATAATTTCTCAACCACACATTTGATTTTTTTATTTATTTATACGTCATTGGGTAGGTATGTAACAACTTAAGAAACGACACACAACATTTACTATTTAACCTTGACTTCCTGTTAAATAGGAAGATACAATTAATTATTTGAAAAAAACATTACTCCAAAACCAGGAATTAGTTGTTTATTATCTGAACGTCGTCAGATAAGGCTTTGATAAACATTACTAACGCTATAATTTGTGACCTGATGACATTGTCTTCCGGTTCAAACCGGAAGTTTAAATTTTATATTTAAAAAAAAACTCATAACATCTGAACTATACATTTGTTTTTTTCAATCTATGCATCATCTGAAAGATCTTAATAGACTTATCACGTGCTACACAATATGCGACCTCGTTTGACCTTGACTTCCAGTTACAGTTGGAAATTGATATATAAAATTTGAAAAATAAAAAATCGTAAACCACATGATTGATTTTTATCATCTATACGTCAAAAGAAAGAACTCAAAAGACATCACCAACGCCACGAAGTGTGACATCATTTGACACCACCTTCCGGTTCAAAACGGAAGTTGAAACTTTATATTTGAAAAAATCATAACTTCTAAACCAAATATTGGATTTTTACAATCCATCCATCATCTAAAAGGTCTTAATAATTTTATCACGCGCTACACAAATAGTGACCCCTATTTGACCTTTTATCCGTTGAGAACCGGAAGTTAGTGTTTAATTTAAAAACAATTCAAAACTCCTGAACCAGTCATTGGATTGATGAGGTAAAATGTTGTCACCAATTCATTCACTCACTCACCACGAAAACCTTGTTTTTGTGGATAACAAAAACTGAAAGTCTAGTTATTGTTCTGTTTTTTACTTTTTTTTCTTCTCCATCTTCTTCTTCCCTAGAACTCTTCTCTACAGCATAACTCAAGATTGAAATTGAATTGAACCTTGAAACTCATCAGATAATTGAACCTCAATAAGAAGACGGCACAGTTGTCAGTACGTCATGATGACGTCATCAGGTGTCGAATTACAAGGTTTTTAAGATGAAAAAATGACCATTTGCTTTTTGCTGTATCTCAACGAATATGAAAGCTATGATGTTCAAAAATTGGCATCTGATAGACCAAGATAGGGGCAACATTTGAAAAGTTAACGCCAAAATCGTACGACCTTAGCTTCCGGGTCGTTACCCTAGGTCGAAGTTCACCTTCGATTTTTTCCTTCAAAAAACAACTTTCGAGCTTATCTACGGAATAACTCAAGATTGAAATTGAATTGAATGTTGAAACTCACCAGATAGTTGAACCTTAGTATCAAGACAACACATACTTAATTACGTCATGATGACGTCATCGGGCACTGAATTACATTAAATCAAAGTTTAATATTTGTAAAAATCTTAACTCAAAAACCATAATTCGGATTTTGACAATCTACACATCATCGGATAGATCGTTAAGAGTTTGACAAACGCTTCACAGAACACGTACAATATTTTAACTTACTTTCGAAAGTTTCGGTTCATAACGGAAGTTGAAAATTTCATAATATCTTATCTTATTCACATCTTTAAAACTCTTGATCACTTCAGCATAATTTTTGTATCAGATTGTAGAACAGCAATCCCTCTTAAACTTTTGCACAGAGATAACAACATTATAATCCTATGCATCTGGTCAAAACTGGGAAATGAAGCGCACCGTCCTACTCGTACCCCCCTCCCCCCTCCCACTTTCATTGACAACGCATTGTACACATAACGTGTAAGGGCTAATGACTGACAACAACGCACACTATGTACGCTACATGCATTGCCAGCGCTGACTGTGCGTGTGTGAAGTGGCGCGAAATTTTTTTGGGGGAATCCCCAACAGCGCTCTTTTTCGTCCAACAAAAGGGGGCGCTGTTGTGAATAATGTTTTCAGTAACATCGAGCGCTGAGTGCATAGCGGAGAATCGCAATAGTTCAGTGATAATGAACAACGTCTCGCACCAAAACTACAAGTAGGAATACATTGGCATTGATATTACAAGAAACAATGCACACCCTCAGATAATTAATCTAATATTTGAAAAACACGTTACTCCGGTTCACATAATTATAGTTTTTTTTTACAAGTCATACATTAGCTGAAAGGTTTTAATGTACTGATTAGGATCTACACAAATGAAACCAGTTTAAACTTGGCTTCTTGTTCAAACTGGAGGTTCAAATTAAATTTTTCAAAGAAAAATATTTTCTCAACCACACATTTGATTTTTTAAATTTATTTATACGTCATTGGGTAAGTATGTAACAACTTAAGAAACGACACACAACATTTACTATTTAACCTTAACTTCCGGTTAAATAGGAAGATACAATTAATTATTTGAAAAAAACATTACTCCAAAACCAGGAATTAGTTGTTTATTATCTGAACGTCGTCAGATAAGGCTTTGAAAAACATTACTAACGCTATAATTTGTGACCTGATGACATTGTCTTCCGGTTCAAACCGGAAGTTTAAATTTTATATTAAAAAAAAAATCTTTTTGACAATCTACACATCATCGGATAGATCGTTAAAAGTTTGACAAACGCTTCACAGAACACGTACAATATTGTAACTTACTTTAGAAAGTTTCGGTTCATAACGGAAGTTAAACATTTCATAATATCTTATCTTATTCACATCTTTAAAACTCTTGATCACTTCAGCATAATTTTTGTATCAGATTATAGAACAGCAATCCCTCTTAAACTTTTGCACTGAGATAACAACATTTTAACCTTTTACATCTTGTTAAAACAGAACAATGAAGCGCACCTACCCACTCGTAACCCCCCCCCCCCCACACTTTCATTGACAACTCATTATGTACACATAACGTTGAAACTGATGCAAGCAGGTTCAAGCGCTGTCCCGTGCACTGTCGTCGTGTTTGATTGTTTTATCTTGCAGAAACCAAAAATTGCAACAGCGCCCTCTTTCGTTTGAAATTTAGAAAACGGCGCTGATAAATTAATAACATTGTTTTCGGGCTTATCTACAGAATAACTTAAGATTGAAATTGAATTGAACCTTGAAACTCATCAGATAATTGAACCTCAATAAGAAGACGGCACAGTTGTCAGTACGTCATGATGACGTCATCAGGTGTCGAATTACAAGATTTTTAAAGTTGAAAAATGACCATTTGCTTTTTGCTGTATCTCAACGAATATGAAAGCTATGATGTTCAAAGTTTTGGCATCTGATAGACCAAGACTGGGGCAACATTTGAAAAGTTAACGCCAAAATTGTACGACCTTAACTTCCGGGTCGTTACCCTAGGTCGAAGTTCACCTTCGTTTTTTTCCTTCAAAAAACAACTTTCGAGCTTATCTACGGAATAACTCAAGATTGAGATTGAATTGATTGTTGAAACTCACCAGATAGTTGAACCTTAGCATCAAGACAATACATACTTAATTACGTCATGAAGGAAGTTGAGACTTTATATTTAAAAATATCATAACTTCTGAACGACACTTTGGATTTTTTCAATCTATACATCATCTGAAAGGTCTTCATAAACTAATCAACATATGACTCTATTTGACCTCGACATCTGGTTCAAACTGGAAGTTCTTGTTAAATTTTTGAAACGTTCATAACTCCTGAACCAGGAATTGGATTGATAAGGTAAAATGACGTTACCAATTCATTCAATTACTCCCCACGAACACCTTGTTTTTGTAGTAAACAAAAACTGAAAGTCTAGTTTTTTTTTTCTTCTCCTTCTTATTCGCAACTCTTCTCTACAGCATAACTCAAGATTGAAACTGAATTGAACCTTGAAACTCATCAGATAATTGAAACTCAATATGAAGACGGCACAGTTGTCAGTACGTCATGATGACGTCATCAGGTGTCGAATTACAAGGTCTTTAAGGTGAAAAAATGACCATTTGCTTTTTGCTGTATCTCAACGAATATAAAAGCTATGATGTTCAAAGTTTGGCATCTGATAGACCAAGACTGGGGCAACATTTGAAAAGTTAACGCCAAAATTGTACGACCTTAACTTCCGGGTCGTTACCCTAGGTCGAAGTTCACCTTCGTTTTTTTCCTTCAAAAAACAACTTTCGAGCTTATCTACGGAATAACTCAATATTGAGATCGAATTGAATGTTGAAACTCACCAGATAGTTGAACCTTAGTATCAAGACAACACATACTTAATTACGTCATGATGACGTCATCGGCCATTGAATTACATTAAATCAAAATTTAATATTTGTAAAAATCATAACTCAAAAACCATAATTCGGATTTTGACAATCTACTCATCATCGGATAGATCGTTAAGAGTTTGACAAACGCTTCACAGAACACGTACAATATTTTAACTTACTTTCGAAAGTTTCGGTTCATAACGGAAGTTGAAAATTTCATAATATCTTATCTTATTCACATCTTTAAAACTCTTGATCACTTCAGCATAATTTTTGTATCAGATTGTAGAACAGCAATCCCTCTTAAACTTTTGCACAGAGATAACAACATTATAATCGTATGCATCTGGGAAAAACTGGGAAATGAAGCGCACCGTCCTACTCGTACCCCCCCTCCCACTTTCATTGACAACGCATTGTACACATAACGTGTAAGGGCTAACGACTGACAACAACGCACACTATATACGCTACATGCATTGCCATGCTGACTGTGCGTGTGTGAAGTGGCGCGAATTTTTTTTGGGGGAATCCCCAACAGCGCTCTTTTTCGTCCAACAAAAGGGGGCGCTGTTGTGAATAATGTTTTCAGTAACATCGAGCGCTGAGTGCATAGCGGAGAATCGCAATAGTTCAGTGATAATGAACAACGTCTCGCATCAAAACTACAAGTAGGAATACATTGGCATTGATATTACAAGAAACAATGCACACCCTCAGATAATTAATCTAATATTTGAAAAACACGTTACTCCGGTTCACATAATTATAGGTTTTTTTTACAAGTCATACATTAGCTAAAAGGTTTTAATGTATTGATTAGGATCTACACAATTGAAACCAGTTTAAACTTGGCTTCTTGTTCAAACCGGAGGTTGAAATTAAATTTTTCAAAGAAAAATAATTTCTCAACCACACATTTGATTTTTTAAATTTATTTATACGTCATTGGGTAGGTATGTAACAACTTAAGAAACGACACACAACATTTACTATTTAACCTTAACTTCCGGTTAAATAGAAAGATACAATTAATTATTTGAAAAAAACATTACTCCAAAACCAGGAATTAGTTGTTTATTATCTGAACGTCTTCAGATAAGGCTTTGAAAAACATTACTAACGCTATAATTTGTGACCTGATGACATTGTCTTCCGGTTCAAACCGGAAGTTTAAATTTTATATTTAAAGAAAAATCTTTTTGACAATCTACACATCATCGGATAGATCGTTAAAAGTTTGACAAACGCTTCACAGAACACGTACATTATTGTAACTTACTTTCGAAAGTTTCGGTTCATAACGGAAGTTAAAAATTTCATAATATCTTATCTTATTCACATCTTTAAAACTCTTGATCACTTCAGCATAATTTTTGTATCAGATTATGGAACAGCAATCCCTCTTAAACTTTTGCACTGAGATAACAACATTTTAACCTTTTACATCTTGTTAAAACAGAACAATGAAGGGCACCTACCCACTCGTAACCCCCCCCCCCCCCCCACACTTTCATTGACAACTCATTATGTACACACAACGTTGAAACTGATGCAAGCAGGTTCAAGCGCTGTGCCGTGCACTGTCGTCGTGTTTGATTGTTTTATCTTGCAGAAACCAAAAATTGCAACAGCGCCCTCTTTCGTTTGAAATTTAGAAAACGGCGCTGATAAATTAATAACATTGTTTTCGGGCTTATCTACAGAATAACTTAAGATTGAAATTGAATTGAACATTGAAACTCATAAGATTATTGAACCTCAGTATCAAGATGACACAAACTTAATGACGTCATGATAACCACATCGGGTATTAAATTACAATAACTGAAAGTAAAATTTTTGTAACATAACTCATGAACCATTTATTTTATTTTTTCAATCTACACATCATCGGATAGGTAATTAAAAGTTCGACAAACGTTACACAAAAATTGACCCCATTTGACCTTGATAATTTAGTATCTGAAAAAATCATAAGCAGACATTGGTTGTTTATTTTCTGTACGTCGGCAGATAAGGCTTTCAAAACCTGAAATTTAAACTTTATATTTAAAAAAATCATAACTTCCGAACCATACATTTGATTTTTAGAATTTATTTATCATTAGAAAGGTCTTCAAAATCTCAACAAGCGCTACACAAAATGTACCCCCCATTTGCCCTTGACTTCCGGTTCATACCGGAACATGATGTTTAATTTTTACAAAACTCATAACACCTAAACCGGTCATTGGATTGATGAGTTAAACGTTGTCACTAATATTCATTCAATCACTCATCACGAACACCTTGTTTTTGTCACATGACAAAAACTGAAAGTCTAGTTTTTAGGTGTTCGTGCAATATGTGCACGAATACCTCTTGTTATTGGTCTGTTTAGGTGTTCGTGCAATATGAGCACGAACACCTCTTTGTTATTGTTCCGTTTTTTTGTTTTGTTTTTTTTCTTCTCCTTCTTCTTCTTCCACTCAACTCTTCTCTGGATCATAACTCAAGATTGAAACTGAATTGAACATTGAAACTCATCAGATAATTGAACCTCAATACGAAGACGGCACAGTTGTCATTACGTCATGATGACGTCATCAGGTGTCGAATTACAAGGTTTTTAAAGTTGAAAAATGACCATTTGCTTTTTGCTGTATCTCAACGAATAGGAAAGCTATGATGTTCAAAGTTTTGGCATCGCATAGATCAAGGGTGGGGCAACATTTGAAAAGTTAACGCCAAAATTGTACGACCTTAACTTCCGGGTCGTTACCCTGGGTCGAAGTTCACCTTCGTTTTTTTCCTTCAAAAAACAACTTTCGAGCTTATCTACGGAATAACTCAAGATTGAGATTGAATTGAATGTTGAAACTCACCAGATAGTTGAACCTTAGTATCAAGACAATACATACCTAATTACGTCATGATGACGTCATCGGGCACTGAATTACATTAAATCAAAGTTTAATATTTGTAAAAATCATAACTCAAAAACCATAATTCGGATTTTGACAATCTACACATCATCGGATAGATCGTTAAGAGTTTGACAAACGCTTCACAGAACACGTACAATATTTTAACTTACTTTCGAAAGTTTCGGTTCATAACGGAAGTTGAAAATTTCATAATATCTTATCTTATTCACATCTTTAAAACTCTTGATCACTTCAGCATAATTTTTGTATCAGATTGTAGAACAGCAATCCCTCTTAAACTTTTGCACAGAGATAACAACATTATAGTCGTATGCATCTGGTCAAAACTGGGAAATGAAGCGCACCGTCCTACTCGTACCCCCCCCCCCCCCCACCTCCCACTTTCATTGACAACGCATTGTACACATAACGTGTAAGCGCTAACGACTGACAACAACGCACACTATGTACGCTACATGCATTGCCAGTGCTGACTGTACGTGTTTGATATGGCGCGAATTTGTTTTGGGGGAATCCCAACAGCGCTCTTTTTCGTCCAACGAAAGAGGGCGCTGTTGTGAAAAAAGTTTTCAGAACATCGAGCGCTGAGGGGAGAATCGCAATAGTTGAGTGATAATGAACAACGTCTCGCACCAAAACTACAACTAGGAATACATTGGCATTGATATTACAAGAAACAATGCACACCCTCTGATAATTAATCTAATATTTGAAAAACACGTTACTCCGGTTCACATAATTATAGGTTTTTTACAAGTCATACATTAGCTGAAAGGTTTTAATGTACTGATTAGGATCTACACAAATGAAACCAGTTTAAACTTGGCTTCTTATTGTTCAAACCGGAGGTTGAAATTAAATTTTTCAAAGAAAAATAATTTCTCAACCACACATTTGATTTTTTAAATTTATTTATACGTCATTGGGTAGGTATGTAACAAGTGAAGAAACGACACACAACATTTACTATTTAACCTTAACTTCCGGTTAAATAGGAAGATACAATTAATTATTTGAAAAAAAACATTACTCCAAAACCAGGAATTAGTTGTTTATTATCTGAACGTCGTCAGATAAGGCTTTGAAAAACAATACTAACGCTATAATTTGTGACCTTATGACATTGTCTTCCGGTTCAAACCGGAAGTTTAAATTTTATATAAAAAAAAAAATCATTTTGACATCGGATAGATCGTTGAAAGTATGACAAACGCTTCACAGAACACGTACAATATTTTAACTTACTTCTTTCGGTTCATAACGGAAGTTAAAAATTTCATAATATCTTATCTTATTCACATCTTTAAAACTCTTGATCACTTCAGCATAATTTTTGTATCAGATTATAGAACAGCAATCCCTCTTAAACTTTTGCACTGAGATAACAACATTTTAACCTTTTACATCTTGTTAAAACAGAACAATGAAGCGCACCTACCCACTCGTAACCCCCCCCCCCCACACTTTCATTGACAACTCATTATGTACACATAACGTTGAAACTGATGCAAGCAAGTTCAAGCGCTGTGCCGTGCACTGTCGTCGTGTTTGATTGTTTTATCTTGCAGAAACCAAAAATTGCAACAGCGCCCTCTTTCGTTTGAAATTTAGAAAACGGGGCTGATAAAATAAATTAATAACATTGTTTTCGGGCTTATCTACAGAATAACTTAAGATTGAAATTGAATTGAACATTGAAACTCATAAGATTATTGAACCTCAGTATCAAGATGACACAAACTTAATGACGTCATGATAACCACATCGGGTATTAAATTACAATAACTGAAAGTTAAATTTTTGTAACATAACTCATGAACCATTTATTTGATTTTTTCAATCTACACATCATCGGATAGGTAATTAAAAGTTCGACAAACGTTACACCAAAATTGACCCCATTTGACCATGATAATTTAGTATCTGAACAAATCATAAGCAGACATTGGTTGTTTATTTTCTGTACGTCGGCAGATAAGGCGTTCAAAACCTGAAGTTCAAACTTTATCTTTCAAAATATCTGAACCACACAATGGATTTCTTCAATCTTTACATCATCTGAAAGGTCTTCATAAACTTATCATCATGTGACCCTATATGACCTCCACTTCCGGTCCACACCGGAAGTTGATAATTAATTTCTCCAAAATTCATAACTCCTGAACCAGGAATTGGATTGATAAGGTATAATGACGTTTCCTATTCATCCAATCACTCACCACGAACACCTTGTTTTTGTCACAAGACAAAAACTGAAAGCCTAGTTTTTTTTTTTTTTTTTTTTTCTTCTCCATCTTCTTCTTCCCTAGAACTCTTCTCTACAGCATAACTCAAGATTGAAACTGAATTGAACCTTGAAACTCATCAGATAATTGAACCTCAATATGAAGACGGCACAGTTGTCAGTACGTCATGATGACGTCATCAGGTGTCGAATTACAAGGTTTTTAAAGTTGAAAAATGACCATTTGCTTTTTGCTGTATCTCAACGAATATGAAAGCTATGATGTTCAAAGTTTTGGCATCTGATAGACCAAGACTGGGGCAACAATTGAAAAGTTCACGCCAAATTTGTACGACCTTAACTTCCGGGTCGTTACCCTGGGTCGAAGTTCACCTTCGTTTTTTTCCTTCAAAAAACAACTTTCGAGCTTATCTACGGAATAACTCAATATTGAGATTGAATTGAATGTTGAAACTCACCAGATAGTTGAACCTTAGTATCAAGACAATACATACCTAATTACGTCATGATGACGTCATCGGGCACTGAATTACATTTAATCAAAGTTTAATATTTGTAAAAATCATAACTCAAAAACCATAATTCGGATTTTGACAATCTACACATCATCGGATAGATCGTTAAGAGTTTGACAAACGCTTCACAGAACACGTACAATATTTTAACTTACTTTCGAAAGTTTCGGTTCATAACGGAAGTTGAAAATTTCATGATATCTTATCTTATTCACATCTTTAAAACTCTTGATCACTTCAGCATAATTTTTTTATCAGATTGTAGAACAGCAATCCCTCTTAAACTTTTGCACAGAGATAACAACATTATAATCCTTTGCATCTGGTAAAAACTGGGAAATGAAGCGCACCGTCCTACTCGTACCCCCCCCCCCCCCCTCCCAATTTCATTGACAACGCATTGTACACATAACGTGTAAGGGCTAACGACTGACAACAACGCACACTATATACGCTACATGCATTGCCAGCGCTGACTGTGCGTGTGAAGTGGCGCGAAATTATTTTTGGGGGAATCCCCAACAGCGATCTTTTTCGTCCAACAAAAGGGGGCGCTGTTGTGAATAATGTTTTCAGTAACATCGAGCGCTGAGTGCATAGCGGAGAATCGCAATAGTTCAGTGATAATGAACAACGTCTCGCACCAAAACTACAAGTAGGATTACATTGGCATTGATATTACAAGAAACAATGCACACCCTCAGATTATTAATCTAATATTTGAAAAACACGTTACTCCGGTTCACATAATTATAGGTTTTTTTTACAAGTCATACATTAGCTGAAAGGTTTTAATGTACTGATTAGGATCTACACAAATGAAACCAGTTTAAACTTGGCTTCTTGTTCAAACTGGAGGTTGAAATTTAATTTTTCAAAGAAAAATAATTTCTCAACCACACATTTGATTTTTTAAATTTATTTATACGTCATTGGGTAAGTATGTAACAACTTAAGAAACGACACACAACATTTACTATTTAACCTTGACTTCCGGTTAAATAGGAAGATACAATTAATTATTTGAAAAAAACATTACTCCAAAACCAGGAATTAGTTGTTTATTATCTGAACGTCGTCAGATAAGGCTTTGAAAAACATTACTAACGCTATAATTTGTGACCTGATGACATTGTCTTCCGGTTCAAACCGGAAGTTTAAATTTTATATTAAAAAAAAAATCTTTTTGACAATCTACACATCATCGGATAGATCGTTAAAAGTTTGACAAACGCTTCACAGAACACGTACAATATTGTAACTTACTTTCGAAAGTTTCGGTTCATAACGGAAGTTAAAAATTTCATAATATCTTATCTTATTCACATCTTTAAAACTCTTGATCACTTCAGCATAATTTTTGTATCAGATTATAGAACAGCAATCCCTCTTAAACTTTTGCACTGAAATAACAACATTTTAACCTTTTACATCTTGTTAAAACAGAACAATGAAGCGCACCTACCCACTCGTAACCCCCCCCCCCCCCCACACTTTCATTGACAACTCATTATGTACACATAACGTTGAAACTGATGCAAGCAAGTTCAAGCGCTGTGCCGTGCACTGTCGTCGTGTTTGATTGTTTTATCTTGCAGAAACCAAAAATTGCAACAGCGCCCTCTTTCGTTTGAAATTTAGAAAACGGGGCTGATAAAATAAATTAATAACATTGTTTTCGGGCTTATCTACAGAATAACTTAAGATTGAAATTGAATTGAACATTGAAACTCATAAGATTATTGAACCTCAGTATCAAGATGACACAAACTTAATGACGTCATGATAACCACATCGGGTATTAAATTACAATAACTGAAAGTTAAATTTTTGTAACATAACTCATGAACCATTTATTTGATTTTTTCAATCTACACATCATCGGATAGGTAATTAAAAGTTCGACAAACGTTACACCAAAATTGACCCCATTTGACCATGATAATTTAGTATCTGAACAAATCATAAGCAGACATTGGTTGTTTATTTTCTGTACGTCGGCAGATAAGGCGTTCAAAACCTGAAGTTCAAACTTTATCTTTCAAAATATCTGAACCACACAATGGATTTCTTCAATCTTTACATCATCTGAAAGGTCTTCATAAACTTATCATCATGTGACCCTATATGACCTCCACTTCCGGTCCACACCGGAAGTTGATAATTAATTTCTCCAAAATTCATAACTCCTGAACCAGGAATTGGATTGATAAGGTATAATGACGTTTCCTATTCATCCAATCACTCACCACGAACACCTTGTTTTTGTCACAAGACAAAAACTGAAAGTCTAGTTTTTTTTTGTTTTTTTTTTTCTTCTCCATCTTCTTCTTCCCTAGAACTCTTCTCTACAGCATAACTCAAGATTGAAACTGAATTGAACCTTGAAACTCATCAGATAATTGAACCTCAATATGAAGACGGCACAGTTGTCAGTACGTCATGATGACGTCATCAGGTGTCGAATTACAAGGTTTTTAAAGTTGAAAAATGACCATTTGCTTTTTGCTGTATCTCAACGAATATGAAAGCTATGATGTTCAAAGTTTTGGCATCTGATAGACCAAGACTGGGGCAACAATTGAAAAGTTCACGCCAAATTTGTACGACCTTAACTTCCGGGTCGTTACCCTGGGTCGAAGTTCACCTTCGTTTTTTTCCTTCAAAAAACAACTTTCGAGCTTATCTACGGAATAACTCAATATTGAGATTGAATTGAATGTTGAAACTCACCAGATAGTTGAACCTTAGTATCAAGACAATACATACCTAATTACGTCATGATGACGTCATCGGGCACTGAATTACATTTAATCAAAGTTTAATATTTGTAAAAATCATAACTCAAAAACCATAATTCGGATTTTGACAATCTACACATCATCGGATAGATCGTTAAGAGTTTGACAAACGCTTCACAGAACACGTACAATATTTTAACTTACTTTCGAAAGTTTCGGTTCATAACGGAAGTTGAAAATTTCATAATATCTTATCTTATTCACATCTTTAAAACTCTTGATCACTTCAGCATAATTTTTGTATCAGATTGTAGAACAGCAATCCCTCTTAAACTTTTGCACAGAGATAACAACATTATAATCCTTTGCATCTGGTAAAAACTGGGAAATGAAGCGCACCGTCCTACTCGTACCCCCCCCCCCCTCCCACTTTCATTGACAACGCATTGTACACATAACGTGTAAGGGCTAACGACTGACAACAACGCACACTATATACGCTACATGCATTGCCAGCGCTGACTGTGCGTGTGAAGTGGCGCGAAATTATTTTTGGGGGAATCCCCAACAGCGATCTTTTTCGTCCAACAAAAGGGGGCGCTGTTGTGAATAATGTTTTCAGTAACATCGAGCGCTGAGTGCATAGCGGAGAATCGCAATAGTTCAGTGATAATGAACAACGTCTCGCACCAAAACTACAAGTAGGATTACATTGGCATTGATATTACAAGAAACAATGCACACCCTCAGATTATTAATCTAATATTTGAAAAACACGTTACTCCGGTTCACATAATTATAGGTTTTTTTTACAAGTCATACATTAGCTGAAAGGTTTTAATGTACTGATTAGGATCTACACAAATGAAACCAGTTTAAACTTGGCTTCTTGTTCAAACTGGAGGTTGAAATTTAATTTTTCAAAGAAAAATAATTTCTCAACCACACATTTGATTTTTTTAATTTATTTATACGTCATTGGGTAAGTATGTAACAACTTAAGAAACGACACACAACATTTACTATTTAACCTTGACTTCCGGTTAAATAGGAAGATACAATTAATTATTTGAAAAAAACATTACTCCAAAACCAGGAATTAGTTGTTTATTATCTGAACGTCGTCAGATAAGGCTTTGAAAAACATTACTAACGCTATAATTTGTGACCTGATGACATTGTCTTCCGGTTCAAACCGGAAGTTTAAATTTTATATTAAAAAAAAAATCTTTTTGACAATCTACACATCATCGGATAGATCGTTAAAAGTTTGACAAACGCTTCACAGAACACGTACAATATTGTAACTTACTTTCGAAAGTTTCGGTTCATAACGGAAGTTAAAAATTTCATAATATCTTATCTTATTCACATCTTTAAAACTCTTGATCACTTCAGCATAATTTTTGTATCAGATTATAGAACAGCAATCCCTCTTAAACTTTTGCACTGAGATAACAACATTTTAACCTTTTACATCTTGTTAAAACAGAACAATGAAGCGCACCTACCCACTCGTAACCCCCCCCCCCCCCCCCACACTTTCATTGACAACTCATTATGTACACATAACGTTGAAACTGATGCAAGCAAGTTCAAGCGCTGTGCCGTGCACTGTCGTCGTGTTTGATTGTTTTATCTTGCAGAAACCAAAAATTGCAACAGCGCCCTCTTTCGTTTGAAATTTAGAAAACGGGGCTGATAAAATAAATTAATAACATTGTTTTCGGGCTTATCTACAGAATAACTTAAGATTGAAATTGAATTGAACATTGAAACTCATAAGATTATTGAACCTCAGTATCAAGATGACACAAACTTAATGACGTCATGATAACCACATCGGGTATTAAATTACAATAACTGAAAGTTAAATTTTTGTAACATAACTCATGAACCATTTATTTGATTTTTTCAATCTACACATCATCGGATAGGTAATTAAAAGTTCGACAAACGTTACACCAAAATTGACCCCATTTGACCATGATAATTTAGTATCTGAACAAATCATAAGCAGACATTGGTTGTTTATTTTCTGTACGTCGGCAGATAAGGCGTTCAAAACCTGAAGTTCAAACTTTATCTTTCAAAATATCTGAACCACACAATGGATTTCTTCAATCTTTACATCATCTGAAAGGTCTTCATAAACTTATCATCATGTGACCCTATATGACCTCCACTTCCGGTCCACACCGGAAGTTGATAATTAATTTCTCCAAAATTCATAACTCCTGAACCAGGAATTGGATTGATAAGGTATAATGACGTTTCCTATTCATCCAATCACTCACCACGAACACCTTGTTTTTGTCACAAGACAAAAACTGAAAGTCTAGTTTTTTTTTGTTTTTTTTTTCTTCTCCATCTTCTTCTTCCCTAGAACTCTTCTCTACAGCATAACTCAAGATTGAAACTGAATTGAACCTTGAAACTCATCAGATAATTGAACCTCAATATGAAGACGGCACAGTTGTCAGTACGTCATGATGACGTCATCAGGTGTCGAATTACAAGGTTTTTAAAGTTGAAAAATGACCATTTGCTTTTTGCTGTATCTCAACGAATATGAAAGCTATGATGTTCAAAGTTTTGGCATCTGATAGACCAAGACTGGGGCAACAATTGAAAAGTTCACGCCAAATTTGTACGACCTTAACTTCCGGGTCGTTACCCTGGGTCGAAGTTCACCTTCGTTTTTTTCCTTCAAAAAACAACTTTCGAGCTTATCTACGGAATAACTCAATATTGAGATTGAATTGAATGTTGAAACTCACCAGATAGTTGAACCTTAGTATCAAGACAATACATACCTAATTACGTCATGATGACGTCATCGGGCACTGAATTACATTAAATCAAAGTTTAATATTTGTAAAATTCATAACTCAAAAACCATAATTCGGATTTTGACAATCTACACATCATCGGATAGATCGTTAAGAGTTTGACAAACGCTTCACAGAACACGTACAATATTTTAACTTACCTTCGAAAGTTTCGGTTCATAACGGAAGTTGAAAATTTCATAATATCTTATCTTATTCACATCTTTAAAACTCTTGATCACTTCAGCATAATTTTTGTATCAGATTGTAGAACAGCAATCCCTCTTAAACTTTTGCACAGAGATAACAACATTATAATCCTATGCATCTGGTCAAAACTGGGAAATGAAGCGCACTGTCCTACTCGTACCCCCCCCCCCCTCCCACTTTCATTGACAACGCATTGTACACATAACGTGTAAGGGCTAACGACTGACAACAACGCACACTATATACGCTACATGCATTGCCAGCGCTGACTGTGCGTGTGAAGTGGCGCGAATTTTTTTTTGGGGAATCCCCAAACAGCGCTCTTTTTCGTCCAACAAAAGGGGGCGCTGTTGTGAATAATGTTTTCAGTAACATCGAGCGCTGAGTGCATAGCGGAGAATCGCAATAGTTCAGTGATAATGAACAACGTCTCGCACCAAAACTACAAGTAGGAATACATTGGCATTGATATTACAAGAAACCGCAATGCACACCCTCAGATAATTAATCTAATATTTGAAAAACACGTTACTCCGGTTCACATAATTATAGTTTTTTTTTTACAAGTCATACATTAGCTGAAAGGTTTTAATGTACTGATTAGGATCTACACAAATGAAACCAGTTTAAACTTGGCTTCTCAACCACACATTTGATTTTTTAATTTTATTTATACGTCATTGGGTAAGTATGTAACAACTTAAGAAACGACACACAACATTTACTATTTAACCTTAACTTCCGGTTAAATAGGAAGATACAATTAATTATTTGAAAAAAACATTACTCCAAAACCAGGAATTAGTTGTTTATTATCTGAACGTCGTCAGATAAGGCTTTGAAAAACATTACTAACGCTATAATTTGTGACCTGATGACATTGTCTTCCGGTTCAAACCGGAAGTTTAAATTTTATATTTAAAAAAAAATCTTTTTGACAATCTACACATCATCGGATAGATCGTGAAGAGTTTGACAAACGCTTCACAGAAACCATACAATATTTTAACTTACTTTCGAAAGTTTCGGTTCATAACGGAAGTTGAAAATTTCATAATATCTTATCTTATTCACATCTTTAAAACTCTTGATCACATCAGCATAATTTTTGTATCAGATTGTAGAACAGCAATCCCACTTAAACTTTTGCACAGAGATAACAACATTATAATCGTATGCATCTGGTAAAAACTGGGAAATGAAGCACACCGTCCTACTCGTACCCCCCCCCCCCCCCCCCCCACCTCCCACTTTCATTGACAACGCATTGTACACATAACGTGTAAGGGCTAACGACTGACAACAACGCACACTATGTACGCAACATGCAATGCCAGCGCTGACTGTGCGTGTGAAGTGGCGCGAAATTGTTTTTGGGGAATCCCCAACAGCGCTCTTTTTCGTCCAACAAAAGGGGGCGCTGTTGTGAATAATGTTTTCAGTAACATCGAGCGCTGAGTGCATAGCGGAGAATCGCAATAGTTTAGGGATAATGAACAACGTCTCGCAACAAAACTACAAGTAGGAATACATTGGCATTGATATTACAAGAAACAATGCACACCCTCAGATAATTAATCTAATATTTGAAAAACACGTTACTCCGGTTCACATAATTATAGGTTTTTTACAAGTCATACATTAGCTGAAAGATTTTAATGTACTGATTAGGATCTACACAAATGAAACCAGTTTTAACTTGGCTTCTTATTGTTCAAACCGGAGGTTGAAATTAAATTTTTCAAAGAAAATTAATTTCTCAACCACACATTTGATTTTTTTATTTATTTATACGTCATTGGGTAGGTGTGTAACAACTTAATAAGAAACGACACACAACATTTACTATTTAACCTTGACTTCCTGTTAAATAGGAAGATACAATTAATTATTTGAAAAAAACATTACTCCAAAACCAGGAATTAGTTGTTTATTATCTGAACGTCGTCAGATAAGGCTTTGAAAAACATTACTAACGCTATAATTTGTGACCTGATGACATTGTCTTCCGGTTCAAACCGGAAGTTTAAATTTTATATTTAAAAAAAATCATTTTGACAATCTACACATCATCGGATAGATCGTTAAAAGTTTGACAAACGCTTTACAGAACACGTACAATATTTTAACTTACTTTCGAAAGTTTCGGTTCATAACGGAAGTTAAAAATTTCATATCTTATCTTATTCACATCTTTAAAACTCTTGATCACTTCAGCATAATTTTTGTATCAGATTGTAGAAAAGCAATCCCTCTTAAACTTTTGCACTGAGATAACAACATTCGTAACCCCCCCCCCCCCCCCCCCCCCACTTTCATTGACAACGCATTATGTAAACGTTGAAACTGATTCAAGCCAGTTCACGCGCTGACTGTGAAATTGCAACAGCGCCCTCTTTCGTTTGAAACTCAAAAACCATAATCCGGATTTTGACAATCTTCACATCATAGGATAGGCCGTTAAAAGTTTGACAAAAACTTCACAGAACCCGTACAATATTTTAACTTACTTCCGGTTCATAATGGAATTTGAAAATTTCACCCACACGTTTTCCCCCGTTTTGATTGACAACGCAATAATTATGTACACATAACGCAGTGACATTCAGTTTTCCCAACAGCGCCCTCTTTCGTTGAAAATTTACTAACTAGCACCTTGTGCAGCAGAGCGGATAATGCACCAAAACTATACGTTGGCTTTGACGTTACAAGTTGCCCGCCCACAGATAATACCACCGTTAAGTGTCAATAGCGCCCCCAAGCATGGAATTGGAACAACCACATCAGCATGCATTAATGAAGAGAAAACTTTAAAAGTACGTTTTAGTCTATCACAGAGCAACCATTTCGTAAGGGAGTTTCAACTTTCAGAAAGACTAATTAATAACTTCCAGTTAAACCTCAACAAACTGTTTTATGTGATAAAATAAAATCCCGTTTGTTCAGAGAGAGGGCTTATAATGAAAACATTTGTTTGTACCTATTGCTTTCCATAACTGAAAGGTGCTTCTATCAATGAGGTTTATTTAATTAAAATGTATCAACAGGACGCACACACATAAAAATGACAATAGTTTTATGGTTGATTCTTTAGTATAGAAGATGAACCTTTAATACTACCGTTTATGTCAATACATGATGCAAGCAATTTAGTAAAGTATACTAAGCTAAACAATTCAGAAGAAACTATTATCAGTAAAACAAGTAGCTCTTCTTTGATTTTGGTAATGTGTGAATGATTGATTCTTTTAATCTTAAACCACAGCTCTTTTTAAAGTTAAGTCCAAGTATATCTTGAAAATTTGTTAACCAATACTCTGCTGTTTTTCTGTACCAATGCTAGGGAAATAAACATTCAAGTGTTATTTGTATGACATGTTTTGTACACCACAATACACAACAACATTAAGGAAGTTGGCTCATAATAATGTTCAGTTTACTCTCCTTCGAAGCTAACCTTACCATCTCCCGGCACAGCTATGTCAATGAGATGACACATCTTCTTCGTCTTATCTAAGACTACAACATCCGGACGCCTAAGTTCTTTAACATAATTATCAGTCTAACTGTTAAAGTCCCAGATAATCTTTACGTAGTCGGTCTCTGGAACTTTCTCCGAAACATGGTCGTACCATTTTTCAGTCACTTAAACTTCTTCCACAAATCACTGATAATCACCTAGGCCAACTTGTCATGTCTTCCTTTGTATTCCATCTGAGCAATCAAACTACATTCGCTGACAATATGACAAACAGTCTCCTCCGCCTTATGATACATTCTGCACATAGGAGACACGTTTGCTTTCTCTATCATTTGCCTTCTTTTGTCCTTAGCGACTGGTCATGCGCTGCTGTAATCAAGCCCTCAGTTTCCTTCGTCAGTTCTCCACTTTTTAACCAATTCCAGGACTTGCTGCTGGCCACTTCTTCAGTACACTTCATGAACCGGCCATGAAGTCATTTGTTTCGCTAATCTTGATGTATTTCCTCTTTCCTTTGTCTCTTGTACTAATTAATAAATTATAATGTCGTCACCAATTCGATCTTTCTTCAATTGAAATATCTTCACCAGTTCATTCATCACTTGATGACATTACTCTCGAACACCTTGTTTTTGTAACTAACAAAAACTCAATCTCTAGTTGTTATGTTTTTTGGTTTTTTTCCACCTCCATATTCTTCCTTCTGAACCTTCTCGACAAGATTTCTCAAAAAGTAAAAGTTGTAAAATCTTGAAACTTGGCACATACTTGAACCTTAACATGAAGACGGCATGCCAACAATGACGTCATGATGACGTCATCAGGTGTCGAATTAAAAGGTTTTTAAAGTTGAAAAGTGACCATTTGCTTTGTGCTGTATCTCAACGAATATGAAAGCTATGAAGTTCAAAGTTTGGCATCTGATAGACCAACACAGGGGCAACATTTGAAAAGTTAACGCCAAAATTGTACGACCTTAACTTCAGGGTCATTACCCTAGGTCGAAGTTCACCTTCGTTTTTTCCGTCCAAAAACAACTTTCGAGCTTATCTACGGAATAACTCAAGATTGAGATTGAATTGAATGTTGAAACTCTACAGATAGTTGAACCTTAGTATCAAGACAACCCATACTCAATTACGTCATGATGACGTCATCGGGCATCGAATTACAATAAATCAAAGTTTAATATTTGTAAAAATCATAACAAAAAAAACATAATTCGGATTTTGACAATCTACACATCATCGGATAGATCGTTAAAAGTTTGACAAACGCTTCACAGAAACCATACAATATTTTAACTTACTTCCGGTTGTTATTGGAAGTTGAAAATTTCATAATATCTTATCTTATTCATATCTTTAAAACTACTGATCACTTCAGCATAATTATTGTATCAGATTGTAGAACAGCAATCCCTCTTAAACTTTTGCACAGAGATAACGACATGTTAACTTTAAACATCTTGTTAAAACCGGGAAAATGAAGCGCACCTTCCCACTCGTACCCCCCCCCCACACTTTCATTGACAAATCATTATGTGCAGATAACGTTGAAACTGATGCAAGCCAGTTCACGCGCTGACAGTGTGCACTGTCGTCGTCTTCTGTTTGATGGCAAGTAACAGGTGTTATGAGATCCTAATGTGTGTGTGTGTGATTATGTGTATACAACACACGCTGTCAATCATTCTCTGTGTGTAAGTGCGTTGACCCTAGTGGGCGGCGCTAATCCGTTATGAAGGATCTTGAATGATCTAGGAGGTTTGTAGACTTGTGGACAAGTCGTTAAATGTCTGTCGCGGTGATAGCGGAACGGCTTTCTCGCAATATCCCGCGAGAGGGCTGCTCTGTGCGAGATTACTGCTCTCAAGACTAGTCACATTTACGGACTTGTGAAACCCGCTGGCGGTTTGTGCACGGCCTATGGGCACTTCAGCCGATTTCGTACGGACGCATCTGATTGGTCAATTTCGTTATATCTATGAATATTCAAACTGCAGATGAATATTAAACATCAAATCCTGTACTGGATGGAGTTTTATGTTGCTTTGATCATGCACGATCAAAACCAAACACTAAGTGGTGAGAGTGATTGATTGTTTTCATGAGTGTTTTGACAACAAAAAATACGTATTCAATGGGTACAACTTGTAAATAATTACAACAAATCGAACGTAAGATTTTATTTCAGAGAGTCCGAGCGTGTTTGACAGTGCACAGCGTGTGGGGACATACGTAAAACACGGGCAAATCGTGTAGCTGCCATGGCGCGCAGAGTTTCTCTCGGCGGGGCTCAGCGCGACGGAAACCCCCTAGTATGGAAGCTCATGAACATGTGGGAGGGGTAGGGAGCCACACCACCAACTACCTTGTCATTGCGGGTTTGTTAGTCGGAAACCTCGCTGATCGAATCCGCTGTTTTAAAATCGTTACGTTTCATTGTTCGGTGTACGTTCCTTCCCCCGATTTGGAAATTAAATAAGATTTATGTCAATAAATAGGAAAACCACTCTTATATTGACGTGCATCGTCAATATAAGTGTGGTTTGAGACAAAAACGAGCCCCCCCCCCCAAAAAAAAAAACGAAAAAAAACCCCCAAAAACACACAAAAACCCAGAGCCCCTTAGTGAAGGAACAGGTGAAAAATAAATTACAAATTTAAATGTGAACAAAAACAAATTCTCACTGAATTTCTTTTTCATCTCTCGACACATAAAATTCCAACAAAGTCATTTCGTTTCCTCAAAATATTATTTAATTCAATCAAAATATAATTTTGTCACATAAAATTATATTTTTTTAAATTTGTAAACAAAGTTGTGTTTTTCTAGGTAGCAAAATAGATTTTTCCTAGAAAATACGTTTTTGTTCCCTCGAACACGCCTTCTTTCCCCCGAAATACGATTTTGTTACCCAGAAATACGCATTCGTTTCTTCGAAATATGATTTTGTTCGCACAAAATATAATTTTGTTCGCTCTAAATATGCTTTCGTTCAATACCGAAAGGAGATTTATTTCCCTGAAAACAAGCTTTCGATTCATCAAAATACGACTTTGAATTAGTTGCCCGAAATATACTTTCATTCGTCCGAAATATGCTTTCGTTCCCTAAATATACGCTCCCGTTCCTTCGCAATGAGATTTTGTTCCCCAAAATTCCTCTTTCGTTCCCTTAAGATAGCTAGCTTTTGTTCCCTTAAGATAGTTTTCGAAGCCCTGAAGTCCAATCACACAAATTTGTTAAATTCCCTTGTGAGGGGCGACTATGAGAGGGGACGAGTTTGTCAGGGGCGTCTTTGTAGTTGGTGACTTTGTACATGTGTTTTTATGTTTTTTTAAATTGGCGACTTTGCTAGGGGGCGAGTTGACTGGTTTCCGTGTCCGTTGTTTATACACACTTAATACACACAATCACTGTAGAACACATCGGGTCAAATGATTGGAGCGTATCAGTAACTATTCACGGTAGGCATTATTTATTTTTATGAGGCAAAACACACATCTTAAACAATTATTATAATAATGCATGTTAAGATAAGTTTACTTTATTTCTTTAGTTACTAAACTAATGAAGGAGTTAACACCCACAAAACACACCCACAGATGTCTCAAGCGCAAGCATTCAGTACATTTACAGTAACTAAAATTAGTACTACCCTCAGATAAAATGGACTCGTCTTCAAGATCGTCGCTACAGCAACCGTAATGTACACTGCGTTCGTACATGAATAAATGAATATGTACCGCCGGCGGGTTTCACAAGTCGTTAATGACGAAGAGTCGGCAGCCAGCAACTTCGCGCGTGAGCAGTGATCTCGCGAGAGCATTCTTTATTACGCTACAGCACCACACGCGACTCGACTCGACTCACCGCGACCATCATTAACGACTTGTCAACAAGTCTAGGAGGTTTGAAGTTAGTTTAGTACTTTCCAGAAAACATCACAAATCTACGAAAGCCCATTAGCGCCACGAAAAAATAAAAATCAAATCCGTTATTACGGATTCGCAATCCGTTATAACGGATTCGCAATCCGTTATTACGGATTCGCAATCCGTCATTACGGATTCGCAATCCGTTATTACGGATTCGCAATCCGTTATTACGGATTCGCAATCCGTTATTACGGATTAGCAATCCGTTATTACGGATTAGCAATCCGTTATTACGGATTCGCAATCCGTTATTACGGATTCGCAATCCGTTATTACGGATTCGCAATCCGTTATTACGGATTAGCAATCCGTTATTACGGATTAGCAATCCGTTATTACGGATTAGCAATCCGTTATTACGGATTCGCAATCCGTTATTACGGATTCGCAATCCGTTATTACGGATTCACTCGAGGATCCCTCGATGGCGCTATTTGCGTTGAACAGTAATGGTTTTTACTGCCTAACTTTTATAGGTTTTCTCGGTCAATTTCGGATTGCTAATCCGTAATAACGGATTGCGAATCCGTAATAACGGATTGCGAATCCGTAATAACGGATTGCGAATCCGTAATAACGGATTGCAAATCCGTAATAACGGATTGCGAATCCGTAATAACGGATTGCTAATCCGTAATAACGGATTGCTAATCCGTTATAACGGATTGCGAATCCGTAATAACGGATTCGAATCCGTAATAACGGATTTGATTTTTATTTTTTCGTGGCGCTAATGGGCTTTCGTACAAATCCTTTATATACGGGCTGGGGATAAATCTTCGACAGGACACAAATACTCAGACTGGTGAAAGCTACGACTTCTGTGATTGTTTTTCAACTCGTTGGAGAAGCTTGTGATAGAGTTCGCCTTTGACCGAGTGCAGTTAAAGAGCTTAATTAAATTCCGGAAAGGACATTTTCGAACTTAATCTATACAGTTCGGTATTTTGGGGTCTTCTTCCCCATATTTTGTGGCGGGTGTGAGATTGTGTACCCGTTGTTGCTTCGTCTTCTTCTGGACATTTTGTCGGAGTGAGTTTACCCCGTGATAGCTCATAGTCACATCGGCAAAGAACTGATTTACCGCCCTTGGAGTTGATCGTTTTAGAGCCAGTGTATGTGATCCTCGCTGTATCTTCTGTTGCTGTGATCCTCGCCTGTATTTCATCCACGTTGACGTATTAGCCCGTAAGATACTTAATTTGTAATGTATAAGATCCACTTTTAATGTACACTTGTTTCACGCAATCATTGTACGTTTGTTAAACCAAATCGGTAACTGAAGTGGTTGATAGTTTTATCATTAAATCACTTTGATTCTGTGTTCTTTACATCAGTGTCACCTTGTTTGATTTCTTTGTTGCATCTGAGAAAATTCAGGCTTTTTGAGTGATTTATATTCACGGATAGTTTGGAGTTTGTTGGATCGTAACGCAGGTTTTTTTTCAACAGCGCCCTCTTTCGTTGGATATTTAGTAAACATGGCTGATAAATAAAATCGTTTTCGGGCTTATCTACTGAATAACTCAAGATTGAAATTGAATTGAACATTGCAACTCATAAGAAATTTGAACCTCAGTATCAAGACGACACAAACTAAATGACGTCATGATGACGTCATCTGGTATTGAATTAAAATAAATCAAAGTTTAATATTTGTAAAAAACATAACTTATGAACTATTTAAGTATTTATTTGATTTTTACAATCTATACATCATCGGATAGGTACATGTAATTTAAAGTTCGACAAACGCTACACAAAAATTGACCTATTTTGACCTTGACTTCCGGTTCAAACAGGAAGATGACATTTTAAATTTGAAAAATTCATAACTTCTGAACAACACATTGGAATTTTTGAATCTATACATCATTTATTGAACAAATGCCGAACACCCTGTTTTTGTTCTTAAACAAAAACTTAAGTCTAGTTTCTTCTCCATCTTCTTCTTCCCTAGAAGTCCCCCTCTTCTCTACAGCATAACTCAAGATTGAAACTGAATTGAACCTTGAAACTCATCAGATAATTGAACCTCAATATGAAGACGGCACAGTTGTCAGTACGTCATGATGACGTCATCAGGTGTCGAATTACAAGGTTTTTAAGGTGAAAAAATGACCATTTGCTTTTTGCTGTATCTCAACGAATATGAAAGCTATGATGTTCAAAGTTTGGCATCTGATAGACCAAGACTGGGGCAACATTTGAAAAGTTAACGCCAAAATTGTACGACCTTAACTTCCGGGTCGTTACCCTAGGTCGAAGTTCACCTTCGTTTTTTCCTTCAAAAAACAACTTTCGAGCTTATCTACGGAATAACTCAAGATTGAGATTGAATTGAATGTTGAAACTCACCAGATAGTTGAACCTTAGTATCAAGACAACACATACTTAATTACGTCATGAAGGAAGTTGAGACTTTATATTTCAAAATATCATAACTTCTGAACCACACATTGGATTTTTTCAATTTATACATCATCTGAAAGGTCTTCATAAACTAATCAACATGTGACCCTATTTGACCTCGACTTTCGGTCCAAACCGGAAGTTCTTGTTAAATTTTCGAAAGGTTCATAACTCCTGAACCAGGAATTGGATTGATAAGGTATAATGACGTTACCTATTCATTCAATCACTCCCCACGAACACCTTGTTTTTGTAGTAAACAAAAACTGAAACCTAGTTTTTTTTCTTTTTTGTTTTGCTTATTCTTCTGATAGTCGTTTGTCCGTTAAAAAAAACATACTTTTGATCAACTTGAAACTTAATGTGACGTTAGAACATAACAAGCAGAAGGTGTGTGAGCAATGACGTCAAGATGACGTCATCGGGTGTCAAATTACAAGCCATTTAAGGTCAAAAAGTGCCCTCATGCCATTGCCTGTATGTCTCTGAATATTACAGTTATGGTATTTATATTTGGGCATATGATAGATCAAGACACGGGCAACATTTGAAAAGTTAACACCAAAATCACCCGACCTTTACTTCCGGTCGTACCGGAAGGTCAAAGTTTGCCTTTCTGCAATTCTTAACCAAAAAACATTTCCTGCCCAAATTCTTCACTTCTGTTTATCCGATCAACCTCAAATTTACACCATGTTAGAACCTTGATGAAACCTCCATCAAGTTGTTGTGACGTCATGATTACGTCATCAGGTGTTGAAATACAGTAAATCAAAATTTAATATTTCAAAAAATCATAACTTAATCATTACTGAATGGATTGCTTCAATCAATACATCATCGGACAGGTCTTTTAAAACTCAACAAATGCTACACAAAGAGTTATCCCGGTTGTTCTTGACTTCCCGCTGAAAATGTAAGTTGAACATTACGTTAGTATTAGCCCGCAGGGCTGGTCATTCTGCTCCATTGACCACGCGTAATCTTGCATGTACATGTAAACGGTACACACACTGCGCCATTGATCTTAGGTGCAAAGTCCACGAAGACTGCATTGCTGTGTCGTGATACGTTATCCATGCATGGTGGCGCTATACCAAGTTAATGGTCCTTTGTTACTGCACTCGTCGATAAATGCAACCATCCTTCGGAAATCTACGATGTTCGACGGTGGTCCAATGAATAGCTCATTGCATAACCTTCGTGTTAGCCTTTTGTTGGCTTGGTGGTAAATATCAACTGAACGAGTGTATTTTGCTGAACTGTTTTGGTGATTTGAATAACTTTTGATAACTGAGAAAATGCAATCGGAAATATAAAAGGTCAACATAAATTTGACTTTGATCAACAACGGTTTTTACGCGAATCTAACTTTTAGATCCTGTTGAATACTTCAAAGAAATACAATGTGAACAGCAAAATAAATTCAACATAAATTGCACATCGTGTAAACAGTAGGTTCTTATGCCCTTTTCATAATCATGACTTGTTGCTTCAGTAATCGGCACCAGACGGTATAAGCGCAGCAAGCAGGCGTAGTTTGATAACATTTATTTTTGAATTGTTAGTGATATCTTTTAGTATTATAGTCCAATAACTACGGATTGGATTTCTACAATCAATACATCATCGGACAGGTCTTGCATACGATCAGTTCAGTTTATGACTATTTACATGAAAAACCTCGCCGTAACGTTGTTTAATTAATAGACGTGCACTTATTTCTTGGTAAACTATGGTATTTACGTATATAAGAGAAACAATTTACTATTTTGAAATTTCAAAAGCTGTCCACAAACTTTTCATCGATTCGTAAAATTAGTTCACACATTAACACAACACTGCCCCAATTTTTTCCCGAACACCTAGTGTTTGTTTGACAAACACTAAATTCGAGTTTTTTTTTTTTTTACTTCTTCAGATTCTTCTTCTCTTCGCCGCTTGTCCGCTAACAAAAACACACTTCCCAAGCTCGTATAAACTTGAAATTTCTACCATAGTTAGATAACCATTAGGAGACGAAACCGTTTCATTTACGTCATGATGACGTCATCAGGTGTCAAGTTACAAGGTTTTTAAAATTAATAAATTTAATCTTTGAAAATCCATATCAAATCAAGATGAAGAGACCGTCGGTTACTTTTTGTGGGATTATATAGAGGTAATATGGGTCTTCATTTTTTATTGTGTGCGTGACATGACTTGACCTCTACTTCCGGACGAAACAGGAAGAAACAGGAAGTGCCTTGTAATTTAAAAGTGGCACACTTTTTGAAGTTTTTTTTAACGGTGTTATAGTCGAGCAAGAGTCTGGTTTAAAAAAATAAGACAAGTGACATCATAAAAGTCAAGAGCGCCCTCTAGCGGCAGGTTGAAAACAATTAAAAATACACTTACAAGATGTCTGTGGCGAAGTTTATGATAATCGTTTCAAAATTGGTATACATAATGACCTTCTTGCAGACAACATATGTGTGAATTTTTAGATTGATGACGTCATCATGTGTCACGTGGTATCGCATTAAAGGTTTACTTTTTGAAGCTGTGTATCTACAAAACCACAAGTTTGACCGAGTTGAAACTTGGCATGTTGATAGACAGTTATATTGACTACTTAAAGCTAGAGTGACGACTTGATGACGTCATCAATTTTTTTTCTTTCAAATTTTAGAAATTTTGACCAATTGATACATATCTTCAGTACAAAGCAAGCTATAGTCAAATTTCATTTTGAATGAGACTTGGAAGGTCCTACAAGGATCCCAGGTAGCAAGCCCATATGGGGCCCATATGGGAAATATCTGGGCCATATGGACCTGGGCCAACCCATATGGTACCCATATGGGGCCCTTATGGGTGTGGGTTATGGGGAATATTCCCATATGGGGCCCATATGGGGAAAACATGGGCTAGCCCATATGGGCAAAATATGCAGTGTCCCATATGGGTATCATATGGGGCGAACATGGGCAATCCCATATGGGCAGAATATGCAGTGGCCCATATGGGTATCATATGGGGAAAACGTGGGCTAGCCCATATGGGCAAAATATGCATTGTCCCATATGGGTATCATATGGGGAAAACATGGGCTAGCCCATATGGGAAGAATATGCAAGGGCCCATATGGGTATCATATGGGGAAAATGTGGGCAATCCCATATGGGCAGAATATGAAGTGGCCCATATGGGTATCATATGGGGAAGACATGGGCTAGCCCATATGGGCAGAATATGCAACGGACCATATGGGTATCATATGGGGAAAATGTGGGCAATCCCATATGGGCACAAAATGAATTGGCCCATATGGGTATCAGATGGGGAAAACATGGACAATCCCATATAGGCAGAATATGAAGGGGCCCATATGGGTTTCGTGATGTGGGGAAAACATGGGCTAGGCCATATGGGCAAAATATGCATTGTCCCGTGTGGTTATCATATGGGAAAACATGGGCATTTAATTCCCATATGGGCTAAGATTCCAAAGACCAAATAGTGGAAAAATATGGACAATCCCATATGGGCAGGAAGGCTCATATGGGTGGTATTAAAAAGACCTGGGCAAAGATAATACAAAGAAAGACCTCGGCCATTACGGGGTTAATATTATAGTTTAGAATATAATTGTCTAGTTTACCAAGGGTTTATGACCCTTCCAATGGATTTTGTAATCTTCTCCGGACAAACTTGGATGAAACATTTATGGAAAGGCCCACATAAGAATAGGAATTACCTTTAAGCAATCCCTTGTGTGCATTGATATGAAAAGGTTCATTTGGTTATCCTATAAGCACGACCTAAGCAAACTTTGGGGTTAGAATATGCAAAGACCCATGGGTACGATATGGGTAAGACCTGGGCAAACCCATATTGGCAATATGCAAATTTATGGGACAGGGCATTGAAGTAGTGTGTTTTTAATAATTTTTAAAAACAATTTAGTGAAATTTAGCTCTGTAAAGTTGTTTTTGTACTTTTTTGTAAGATATTCGTCTATAAGAAAAATACATACATAAAATTTACAATTAGACGCTTTCATTTAAAACAAGCTAATTCAAATAATGACATTTTTAATTAAAAAACTGTTAACCATGACTGTAGGTCTTCAGTTTGTGGACTATATATATAATACATGCCCAGTAGGTAAAGGTATATACCTATACACCATATTATAAATGAGTAATATAGTTTGTATTTAGTGTTATTGTAGATGTAGATTAGTATACATGTAATCGTTCATATAATTAGACTTATCATTAACATTAAATAATTACTTGAATATATTACTTGAATATATGGGCCCCATATGGGCCCCACATGGGCCCCATATGTACGCTACCCACATGGGACCCTCATTTTGGCCCAGAATGCCCATACGAATCCCAGGTAAATGCCCATATGGGATAACCCAGATGGGCCCCAGATGTATCCCAGACGGGTTATCTGGGCCAACCCATATGGGACCCATATGGGCCCCATATGTTGGCCCATGTGGGCCCCATATGGGACCCATATGGGTTATGGGCCATCCCACATGGGCCCCATGAATCCCGGGTGCAGGATCCACAGGGCCCCATATGGGTTATCCCCACATGGGGCCCATATTCTGGCCCATATGGGACCCATATGGGGCCCATATGGGCTTGCTACCTGGGATATAACGTGGAGTGACGTTTTCACGACGTCATCGATTTTCATGTTATGTCACCACCAAGGTAGTGTTTTACAAGATCTATATGTACAGAACAACTTTGGTGATCAAATGGAAACTTTGCATGTACTCAAGCTGGGATGTGTTACATCCAAAAAGTTTGGTCAAATCTTTAGAACCACCATTCTAAAGACTCTATAGAAGTATACAATATTTAATACACAGACATGTTTATAACATTTCTTTGAAACACGAGGTCACACCGAACACCTCTTTTTTGTTTCCAACAAAAAATTATGTCTAGTTCATCCTTATGTTAGGCCATTTTCTGTAATCATTTAAGATTTTTTTTCTCCATCCTCTGTAACTTACTCCTCACAAGTTGGGTTAGACTTGTGCTAGTCCTTGGGCTTCTTGCTTTATATTTCTTACAGTTTGTAGTATAAACTCTTTCTACTCTCTAAGTTGTTTACAGTTTCACACTGCTTCCATTAAAACTGTTTGAAGTTCAATCTCTGTCTGCCTACCTTTGGGAGAGTTTATAAACCTCTGCCTATAGCTATGTACCCTACCGACACATAGTGAGGGCAGAAGACTGTCACATCACTGTTTGTCAACCCCCCAAAATCAAACCTGGAAACTTAGGAGAAAATGAAGAAACAGTACTCGACCTCCAACACAGGCTGATCGAAGTGTCAAATTGCAAATTAACGCCGACTGTGTTGCGCAAAACTGTCGACTGCACTAACAAACCGAAGTTAAGTTATATTTTAAATTGGAATATAAGTGCCCTACAGGTAAACAGACCTTGTGTCGCATTGATTTTACCATGATGTTGCATGACGTCCGTCTATGTCGCCTAGATGGCCAGGCATGAGGATCCACTCTGCATCTGTTGAGTACTGCTGTGCAAACTCCATAAGAGGATCCCGCACAGGGCGCAGACGCGATACGCGAGGCAGCATTAATTGTATTAAGTTATGAAGAGTCCCCCTTGAAGTACACTGTACATTGCAGGTACAGTGCTCACCGCTTTTGAACAAGGGAGCAGCATTTGCATGCAGCCAGTCTTATGAAAGATTGCCTGTGGTTTATATAGACTTTTGAAAAATATATTGAAAAATGGGGGCATTAATTGAGGCGCACATCTTGAGAACACGTGGTGTAACTGCGTCAGGCCTAGGGGCTTTTTGAGGCTTCAGGTTTTTCAGCAGCTTCTCTACACCTTTTGATTAAATCACAATTTGAAGAACTTCCAGTGTATCACTTGTGCCCAAGTCAGAAATATTGGTATGATCTTCTTGGGTGAAGACAGATTGGAATTTTCTAATGAGGGCTACTTTAGTCGCCCAAGATAACACACAAAAAAGCACTCAAGCCTGAGCACAAAGGACATTTGTTAAAAAGCTGTAGCTTTGTCCATGTTCACCGTCCATACCAAGCTTACCATCATTGGAAAGAGAAAGATGGGATCTTTCCAATGACTGTAAAATAAAAAAGGTTGCTATTATGCATCACTTCAAATTTGAGTGGAAAGATCAAAAATGCCAAACACCTACGGAGCGCCCTAAGGTTGTGTGCAAAAAAGTGTTTGGGTTTACAGAACACACTGAGGAAACAAAAACCAAGAACTTGGACATTTATTGACCGATTTCAATGATTTTAAAATTATATGAAAGGAAATTCGATAATTACATGTAAGACAAATGTTATTACTTATTATGCTCTAAAATGAAATCTTCAAGGTAATAATACAGTTTTTAAAATCGAACTCTGAACAGAAGCTTCCTGTTGTGTGAGAATGTGTGTTTCACGCTTGAGTGGTCAAATAATGTGGGCTCCAGCGGTTGTTTATGTCAAAAGAACTTGGGGCTGAAAGGGTTCAGAGCTCCTATTTTACTCCGAAGGCTAGTTGCTGTTTCATCTTCACAAAATTCCAAAATGGCTTGGTATTATTTGATGTCAACCTGCCTCCTATTACATCTGAAACATAATGCTTATATAGGCGCTACGGATGCCGAGGTCTATGGAGCGGCGGAGACATTTGAAGAGTTCCCACATCTCTCTGCACTGCCGGATCTTTTTGCTTTGTTGTACAGCATTTGTTTACGCCGATCCACCCATGGGATGATGTAGTTTGATGAAGTCATTTTCAATTCAATTAAATTCAATTTATTCATCATGCCAGCATGAAAATTGTTACCTCGGTTTGCACTTATAAAAATATTATACAAAAAATATATATTAAAATATACACATATATAAACAAGTACTAACAATTTAAAACATCAACAACAAAAATTAGTAAAATAGAATGGAATGGAAAACCACAAAATTTTAAAACATACAAAGAAAGATGCAATTGGCCATTGCATGATTTATACACTCTTAGGGGAGGGGGAGCGGACAGAGTGAGAGGTGATCGGGGAGGGAAACACTACATGGGAACAAGTGAGAGGCAAAAGGGACATGACATTCGGAAGAAACAAGGAAAAGGTAATTGAGAAGGAGGAGGGGGAATGGGATGGAAAACATTACATGGGTTGGGAAAGGCCAAGGGTAGCATGAGTAGGGAAGGGGCAGGACAGACAACAATACAACAAAAAGAAGTAATCTATTAAAACTGTTGATAAAACAAATAATTTCACTTGGTACGAAAGAGAGGCGATGACGATTAGTGTTGGGTTTGAGTTGTCGTAATCTGCCTGATTATTATTAAAAACTAAAAGTGTATGAAGTGGATTGGAATTATCAAGTTGTATTGTTTTAAGTTTAGTCATTAGAGGCTATCTCGTAGATTGAACTGGTATCCATGCCATGCAAGAGAATGCAATAACGGATTGTATGACACTTTGGTAGAACATTTAGATTATATCACGGTCAATGTAAAATAACTTGAGTTTCCTCAGAAATCTCCTTCCGGTTTTTCCGAAAATCAAAGACAATTTCCTTAGTTTTTGTGCATTCAAGACCAGAAAATTTTCTCTGCACCATTGAATGAACTTACTAATTTCATCTCTATATCCCGTCTCATCTTCATGAGTAATGAAACCTGTTAACGAAGTATACAAAGTGTGAAGAGTACAGGGGATAGAACATATCCCTGAGGGGCTCCTGTATTGGTAATAACACTATCAGATACTGATGGAATGAGTCTTACTCTCTGAGATCTATTTGTCAAGAAATTATTATTTAAATTTACCCAGTCAGTTTTCCTTGTGGTTTATTATTTAATATCTGAAATTACTAATCCATAAATGAAGTATGGGTTTACATTCATCCCTCTCAGCTTGCTGGATCAAGTTAATCGCCGATGAAAAGGTTTATTGGTCTACTTTGATATGGTTTTACCAGCGAAGCGATGACATTGACGCTCTGAACTAAACTTGGCAAACTAGTGAAACAGAGACCCAAGATGTTGCTTTTCCTTGTTGGGCTGGTAACAAATTGATTGAAACTCAATTAGATTGGTGGCGATCTCAAGCATCTTCTTGCTAGGGCCAGCATATCTCCCACCAGAATCAAGGACATTATTTTGACAGTGATGATCAAGTTTAATGGTTCAATTTAGTTTGTTTTTCTTTCCATGCTGTAGAGAAGAGTTTGAAGAAATACATCAGTAACTTTGAAACAAAATGGTTTTTCTGCGACACCGTAACATGTACTTTACTACTACTGTGTCATTTGGTAAACTTGTTTGATTTAAGAAAGAAAAAGAAAGTTAAACTTGTCGGCAGAGGGCGCTGTTAAATTGTTAGTACGCAAAAAAAATGGGGGAATCATCCCAGCTTTTCCATTCTACACTACTGCTTGTAAGTCACAAATTCACATATGTTAATGTATAGTTTATTTACAGTTAGTCTTTCTGAGTTTTTTGAAACGCTCCTCCAATTTGTCAAAGTCAATGCTGGATTCTCCCACATTACTTTGTGAAGGTGTTGGGATCTCATCCACCCTTGATAACGATGGTGATCTAGGTAATAAAGAAAGTTTTATTTAATGAAAATTAAAATTGTAATCTGTATTTTTCTCAAATCATGTAAGGTTGGAAAAAAAGTAAATGTTATAGGGAAATATAATTAATTACTGAATTGAACTGTGGGTTTTACATATACCTTGGAATGAATGAAAATTATGAATGAATTGCTGGAATAATATTATTAATTATTGAATTTCAATGAACCTAAACTACAAACTGGAAAATTTAATTTTATAGGGGGGGGGGGGGGCAAGGGCAAGCAGGATAAGTAAACAATTTGTGGGGCTTTCAAGATATCAAACATTCATTCACCTTTGTTTAAATTTTACTTGGGGTCAAATACTCAACATAATTTTATGTAATACTATAACCAATTAAAATTAATTTATGCAACTTATAGCATTACTTAGTAAAGTTACATAATTGTTTTAGTTAAGGATTTTCAAGGATTTCTATATGGTAGAATAAGTTTTTAACATACTTTTTAAAAGCGTTTTTTTTACAACAAGCGAGGCCTCATGCAATTTTTGGCATTCAATGAAAAGAAAAATAACACAAGCCAACGCTTAAATTTTGTTATTTCTTTATTCCAAGACCCCTATGTTCTATGTTTTAACCTTTGTTCAGACACGTCCCCTATTCATAAGATTGTGTTAGCCCTAGACTCGGGTGTATTGGTGCCCTAGACTGGTGTACTGGTGCACTAGACTGGTGTATTGTTGCCCTGGTGTATTGGTGCCCTAGACTGGTGTATTGGTGCCCTAGACTGGTGTATTGGTGCCCTAAGACTGGTGTACTGGTGCCCTAGACTGGTGTACTGGTGCCCTAGACTGGTGTACTGGTGCACTAGACTGGTGTATTGGTGCCTTAGACTGGTGTATTGGTGCCTTAGACTGTGTATTGGTGCCCTAGACTGGTGTATTGGTGCCCTAGACTGGTGTATTGGTGCCCTAGACTGGTGTATTGGTGCCCTAGACTGGTGTATTGGTGCACTAGACTGGTGTACTGGTGCACTATAGACTGGTGTATTGGTGCCTTAGACTGTATTGGTGCATTAGACTGGTGTATTCGTGACCTGGACTGGTGTACTGGTGCCCTAGACTGGTGTACTGGTGCCCTGAGGTGCCCTAGGACTGGTGTATTTTGGTGCCCTTGGTGCACTAGACTGGTGTATTGGTGCCATAGACTGGTGTACTGGTGCCCTAGACTGGTGTATTGTTGCCCTAGACTGGTGTTTTGGTGCCCTAGACTGGTGTACTGGTGCCCTAGACTGGTGTACTGGTGCCCTAGACTGGTGTATTCGTGCCCTGGACTGGTGTACTGGTGCCCTGGACTGGTGTACTGGTGCCCTGGACTGGTGTACTGGTGCCCTAGACTGGTGTACTGGTGCCCTGAGGTGCCCTAGGACTGGTGTATTGGTGCCATAGACTGGTGTACTGGTGCCCTAGACTGGTGTACTGGTGCCCTAGACTGGTGTACTGGTGCCCTGGACTGGTGTACTGGTGCCCTAGACTGGTGTACTGGTGCCCTGAGGTGCCCTAGGACTGGTGTATTGGTGCCATAGACTGGTGTACTGGTGCCCTAGACTGGTGTATTGTTGCCCTAGACTGGTGTACTGGTGCCATAGACTGGTGTATTGTTGCCCTAGACTGGTGTACTGGTGCCATAGACTGGTGTATTGTTGCCCTAGACAGGTTTATTGGTGCAAATTCTTTTGGCAAAACATGATCTTTAAAGAAGATGCAAAGAAATTCTATTGTGAGCTATATATAGCAATAAGAAGATAAATGTAATCGGGCCATTCACATAGCACAAATTGTGGAGTTTTGGAGTAAGATCCTCGAGAACAACAAAAGACACAACGTGTGACTACTTGGATCCAGCATCAACAGGACCAATACACAAAAATAAGGCACCAAGAATGGTCAGATATAAACACCATATGAGACCACTGCTGCGATCAACAATACCAAAAACTAGAAGGCACCGGGATTAGACGGAATTCTTACCCACAGTAGTGTGGAGTCTACTTCACTCGACCAACTTACCCGTAGAGCCACTACTAATGCATTTTCCCTAACCCAGCCACAAAGCCCCGCGGCCTGTTGTATTCCTCTTTTCTCTTAGCGCCGACCCAAAGTAGACATGGTTTTTCCAGCTCTAAGAGTGTTGAGTATTAGTAGAGAGTTTAACGTTTTTGAATAAAACAGTATCAGTGTAGAGTGATGTGTGTGTTTTTTGCTAGTAGTAGCTGTTTTTTGAGTGTTTTTTGAGTGGTTTTTTGAAGCTTTTCTTTATGGAGAATCGCATGGCTCAGAAGGCATCGGCCAGTAACTGGGTAGCCGGAAACTCCCCGGGTCCGATAGGTCCTTCAACAGGGTTTCGAGCCGGAGGCATCATGTGCTTGCCTCTGGACTCGGATCCCGCCCTGGACACGCTGGGGGACATGGTAGTGTCCCCTTCAAGGCACGGTGTTCGCCCGGTACTGGTGAGACGAAAGCCAAGCTGGCTGGCAAGGGGAAGGCTCCCCACGCCGGACCGGCAATGAAGGGGACGCTTGGCAAACGGGCTCAGTTGAGCCCCGGACCCAGCGTGGCGGCACCGGTGGTGGCTTCGGGTTTCCTACCCCCCGAGCCACCCGGGATCCTGGTCTCCAGAGGCCCTACACCCTTCTCGGCTGACAAAGACCTTACCACGGCGAAGAAGAAGAAGAAGAAAACGAACACCCGTTCTTCTTCGGGCTCTTCTTCGGGGAAGTCACCCAGCCGTAGTGGGAAAATGAGCCGCCACAACGACTCGGTATCCCAGGCCGACTTTATGGCGGCTTTCGAGTCCATCTCGGCCTCCCTGCCCGCTATGTCAGGCGGAGCCACCGGGGTGCCACTGCGACTCGTCCAGAGTCTCCTCGGTGTCGCACCTCCGGTAACAGGAGCCTACCCGGGCGCGGTCCAGGGCTGGCTACGGGGTGATCAGCTCGGTCTTCCCCAGACCCAGACCAGCCTGCCACCCACTGCACTGAGCATCACTGGCACCCTTCAGGCGGGTTCGGCGAGTCGAGGGGTTTGAATGGGGTTTCGTATCCCACAACGCCGTCCGTTCAAGGCTTTTCGGCGATCTGTGGAGCACGAACCCCCTTCCAGACCAGCAAGCCACAGCAGCCGATGGCCCAGATGGCCAGGCCGCCAGCCTCTCATTTCGGAGGTTGGCGTAAGTGCATCCGTACAGTTCAGGTGGCCCCCTCCCGTGGGACCCGTGGGGGGCCGCCTGCAACTCTTCCAGGGGTCCTGGACAAGACTTATCCCCGACGAGTAGGTGCTTCGAACGATCAGCGATGGCTACGTTCTAGAATTCAAAGTTCGAGTTCGTAACCCTTCCCTTTGGTCTATCAACCTCCCCCAGGGTTTTCACAAGAATTGTGAAAACCCTGGGGGCAAGGCTCCAAAGACGCTGGCTCATCGTAGGTCGGTCAGAGACAGAGGCACGCAATGCTCTGAACGCCACGGTGGGGCTAGCGACTTCCCTAGGGTTCATCATCAACAAAGAGAAGTCGCACCCGATCCCGACACAATGTCCAACTTATCTCGGGGCATGGATCGACCTCCAGAGGGGAGTCGCCTGCCTGACAACGGAGCGTCTGTCAAACTTATGGCAATGTGTTCGTCTCTTCCTACGGGAGTTGACGGCACCAGCAGTAGCGTAGCTACGATTACTGGGCCTTATGGCCAGTATGGTGGACTTGATACCCTTTTGCAGGCTCCATATGCGCCCGCTCCAGCTCCACCTCCTAGCTTTTTATCGACCGAAACGGCACCCAATAAACCATCTGGTCAATATTGGCCACCATATACTCCCGCACCTCCGGTGGTGGCTACTAGGAAAACGTGGCCCGGGGCATGTCCTTTATTCAGCCCCAACCCATGATCACGGTCACAAAAGATGCCTCCCTGACTGGCTGGGGTGCATCATTCCCCCCCCCGGCCAAATCGCAGGGTTATGGGAGCCCGAGCTCCAATTGTCTCACATCAACCTATTGGAGATGTGGGCAGTTTTGAAGGCCCTAGAGCGGTTCAGTCAACTGATCAGGGGATGCCATGTTCGCGTCAGATGCGACAACACCACCATGGTTGCATACATCAACCACCAGGGGGGGGGGTACTCGTTCTGCAAGCCTGTGCCTCCTTACATGGAAACTTTTCCAATGGTGCCAGGCGAACAGGGTAGTGGTCTCAGCGATCCACGTCCCAGGCAAGTCCAACAATCTCGCCGACGCACTGTCACGAGGAAGGATTGTACCTACGGAGTGGACATTACTCCCCAGCGTAGTGCAGCTGCTTTTCACCCGGATAGACCGTCCGCACATCGACCTTTTTGCATCAGCAGCAAATGCGCAACTCCCAGTGTACTGCTCCCGGGGACCCGACCCGCTGGCATGGCACACGGACGCATTATCGATGGCATGGGACAGATTGCTAGCATACGCCTTCCCCCCAATCTCCCTGTTGTCGAGGGTTTTAACAAAGATAGAACGCGACGACTGCAAGGTTCTACTGATAGCGCCCTTCTGGCCCCGACAACCCTGGTTCACCAGGCTAGTCAGACTGCTAGTAGCCCGCCCAGTAATATTGCCTCAGAGACCCGACATTCGGTTTCAACCATCATCGGGTTTTCTTCACCCAGCTCCAGTGGAGCTGCACCCGACTTGTTGGATCAAGAACTTGCCTAGCATCCACGAAGATCTTGCAAATGTCTACAATGATATAGTCAAACACCCAAAGAAATTCCCGAATGGCTGACTTGAGGAACCACATGCCTACTCCTGAAATCGCAAGAGACTCGGAACCCCAAGAACTATAGACCAATCACCTGCCTACCCACAATGTACAAAATCCTTACCTCCATCATAATCGAGAGGACCTACAGCTTCCGTGAAAAAAAAACCCTTGCTACCAGCAGAACCGAAAGGATGTAGAAAAGGAAGCTATGGCAGCATAGACCAGCTACTTATCAACAACCATATTGGAAGAAGCCAGATGTAAGAAAAAGAACATATCACTGGCCATGGATTGACTACAAGAATTAGGCATTTGATAGCGTACCACACTCCTGGATATAGAAGTGTCTTGAGATGTACAAAATATTGTAACAATAATTTGTCCTAGATTCTTCTTCGGCACAACACAACAAAACACACACAATATCAGACAGTTTTCTGGGATACTTTTCTGCTTCTTTATTCCACACGTCTGTACTCCAAAACTTACATAACAAGAAGAACGTTTAGGCCACGTCTTCCCAACGAGACGGGTGTCCCAGCCGTTCAGCGAGGGGCCCGCTGCGACACAGCTCTAACAACGGTGCCGTGTCACAGCGCCCTCCAGGAGGCCGCTCGGTAACACGGCTCCCACCAAGCCCGTGCTGGCGCCCTCTCGCTGAACGGTCTGGGCCAAACGCTACACTGCCCCCTCCAAGAACACTGCTTGTCCCCAAGCAGGCAGCGAACTCCCGTCCCGGTGGGAACACGCAACAACAACAACAACAACAACAAAAAGGCTGGCAAGTCTGTCCTACTATGGCCGTTGGCCTTGTGTCTCTGGTCCGGCCGTCCCTGGCGGTGGCTGTCGCTGGGTCTCCGTCGGTTCCCACTCCATCCGCTCCATCCTCCACTCGTTCCGCAGGTGCGGAGCTGATTCACAGGCTCCGCTCCATAGGTTTGTACAGTGCGGGGCTGAGCCGTTGGCTCCGTTCCATGGGGTTGTTTGCGGAGCTGATTGACAGGCTCCGCACAATAGAATTGTGTAGTGCGGAGCTGAGCCGTGGGCTCTGCTCCATTGGTTTGCACAGTGCGGAGCTGATTCACAAGCTCCGCTCCATAGGGTTGTGCAGTGCGGAGCTGAGCTGTGGGCTCCGCTCCATTGGTTTGTACAGTGCGGAGCTGATTCACAAGCTCCGCTCCATAGGGTTGTGTAGTGCGGAGCTGAGCCGTGGGCTCTGCTCCATTGGTTTGTACAGTGCGGAGCTGATTGACAAGCTCCGCTCCATAGGGTTGTGCAGTGCGGAGCTGAGCTGTGGGCTCCGCTCCATTGGTTTGTACAGTGCGGAGCTGATTCACAAGCTCCGCTCCATAGGGTTGTGTAGTGCGGAGCTGAGCCGTGGGCTCTGCTCCATTGGTTTGTACAGTGCGGAGCTGATTCACAAGCTCCGCTCCATAGGGTTGTGTAGTGCGGAGCTGAGCCGTGGGCTCTGCTCCATTGGTTTGTACAGTGCGGAGCTGATTCACAAGCTCCGCTCCATAGGGTTGTGTAGTGCGGAGCTGAGCCGTGGGCTCTGCTCCATTGGTTTGTACAGTGCGTTGCTGATTCACAAGCTCCGCTCCATAGGGTTGTGTAGTGCGGAGCTGAGCCGTGGGCTCTGCTCCATTGGTTTGTACAGTGCGGAGCTGATTCACAAGCTCCGCTCCATAGGGTTGTGTAGTGCGGAGCTGAGCCGTGGGCTCTGCTCCATTGGTTTGTACAGTGCGGAGCTGATTCACAAGCTCCGCTCCATAGGGTTGTGTAGTGCGGAGCTGAGCCGTGGGCTCTGCTCCATTGGTTTGTACAGTGCGGAGCTGATTCACAAGCTCCGCTCCATAGGGTTGTGTAGTGCGGAGCTGAGCCGTGGGCTCTGCTCCATTGGTTTGTACAGTGCGGAGCTGATTCACAAGCTCCGCTCCATAGGGTTGTGTAGTGCGGAGCTGAGCCGTGGGCTCTGCTCCATTGGTTTGTACAGTGCGGAGCTGATTCACAAGCTCCGCTCCATAGGGTTGTGTAGTGCGGAGCTGAGCCGTGGGCTCTGCTCCATTGGTTTGTACAGTGCGGAGCTGATTCACAAGCTCCGCTCCATAGGGTTGTGTAGTGCGGAGCTGAGCCGTGGGCTCTGCTCCATTGGTTTGTACAGTGCGGAGCTGATTGACAAGCTCCGCTCCATAGGGTTGTGTAGTGCGGAGCTGAGCCGTGGGCTCTGCTCCATTGGTTTGTACAGTGCGGAGCTGGTTCACAAGCTCCGCTCCATAGGGTTGTGTAGTGCGGAGCTGAGCCGTGGGCTCTGCTCCATTGGTTTGTACAGTGCGGAGCTGATTCACAAGCTCCGCTCCATAGGGTTGTGTAGTGCGGAGCTGAGCCGTGGGCTCTGCTCCATTGGTTTGTACAGTGCGGAGCTGATTCACAAGCTCCGCTCCATAGGGTTGTGTAGTGCGGAGCTGAGCCGTGGGCTCTGCTCCATTGGTTTGTACAGTGCGGAGCTGATTGACAAGCTCCGCTCCATAGGGTTGTGTAGTGCGGAGCTGAGCCGTGGGCTCTGCTCCATTGGTTTGTACAGTGCGTTGCTGATTCACAAGCTCCGCTCCATAGGGTTGTGTAGTGCGGAGCTGAGCCGTGGGCTCTGCTCCATTGGTTTGTACAGTGCGGAGCTGATTCACAAGCTCCGCTCCATAGGGTTGTGTAGTGCGGAGCTGAGCCGTGGGCTCTGCTCCATTGGTTTGTACAGTGCGGAGCTGATTCACAAGCTCCGCTCCATAGGGTTGTGTAGTGCGGAGCTGAGCCGTGGGCTCTGCTCCATTGGTTTGTACAGTGCGGAGCTGATTCACAAGCTCCGCTCCATAGGGTTGTGTAGTGCGGAGCTGAGCCGTGGGCTCTGCTCCATTGGTTTGTACAGTGCGGAGCTGATTCACAAGCTCCGCTCCATAGGGTTGTGTAGTGCGGAGCTGAGCCGTGGGCTCTGCTCCATTGGTTTGTACAGTGCGGAGCTGATTCACAAGCTCCGCTCCATAGGGTTGTGTAGTGCGGAGCTGAGCCGTGGGCTCTGCTCCATTGGTTTGTACAGTGCGGAGCTGATTGACAAGCTCCGCTCCATAGGGTTGTGTAGTGCGGAGCTGAGCCGTGGGCTCTGCTCCATTGGTTTGTACAGTGCGGAGCTGGTTCACAAGCTCCGCTCCATAGGGTTGTGTAGTGCGGAGCTGAGCCGTGGGCTCTGCTCCATTGGTTTGTACAGTGCGGAGCTGATTCACAAGCTCCGCTCCATAGGGTTGTGTAGTGCGGAGCTGAGCCGTGGGCTCTGCTCCATTGGTTTGTACAGTGCGGAGCTGGTTCACAAGCTCCGCTCCATAGGGTTGTGTAGTGCGGAGCTGAGCCGTGGGCTCTGCTCCATTGGTTTGTACAGTGCGGAGCTGGTTCACAAGCTCCGCTCCATAGGGTTGTGTAGTGCGGAGCTGAGCCGTGGGCTCTGCTCCATTGGTTTGTACAGTGCGGAGCTGATTCACAAGCTCCGCTCCATAGGGTTGTGTAGTGCGGAGCTGAGCCGTGGGCTCTGCTCCATTGGTTTGTACAGTGCGGAGCTGATTGACAAGCTCCGCTCCATAGGGTTGTGTAGTGCGGAGCTGAGCCGTGGGCTCTGCTCCATTGGTTTGTACAGTGCGGAGCTGAGCCGTGTGCTCCGCTCCATAGGTTTGTACAGTGCGGAGCTGAGCCGTGTGCTCCGCTCCATAGGTTTGTGCAGTGCGGAGCTGAGCCGTGTGCTCCGCTCCATTGGTTTGTGCAGTGCGGAGCTGAGCCGTGGGCTCCGCTCCATAGGTTTGTGCAGTGCGGAGCTGATTGACAGGCTCCGCACAAAAGAAATGTGCGGGGTCGAGTTGAATCAAATTCTCTGTCTCATAGGCCTGTGCTGTCAGCCTCTGGTCAACAAGACCACGCACTTCCGTGCCGTGACTTCGTGGCTCCTGGGCCCGCTGCGGTGTAGACTGGGCATCCCCCATGTGGGCACGCTCCCGGAAGAAAGGCCCCGAAGAAAGCTGCTCCACAACCGCATGTCCGGGGTGAGGATGGCCCAGTTCCGAAAAGAGCCGCGCTCTGATGTCTCCCGCCGAATGCCACGGGGAGGGGAAGGTCGGTTCCGTGTGGGACCTCCCCAACCCCTCCCTGGTCTCTGAGGCATGCTGCGGAGAGGCACAGAACTGCTTCCTTGGAACCCGCTCCGATCCTTCCCCCCTCACGTCGGTGCTCCGTCGCCCCGACCCTTCCGCCCCTCTCATGTCGGTGCTCTGTTGAGAGAACCAGAACGATTCTGTGAGGGATCGCCCCGACCCCTCCAGCCCCCTCGTGTCTGTGCTCTGTTGAGAGAGCCGGAACGATTCCGAGGGATCGCCCCGACCCCTCCGCCCACTTCGTGCCGGTACGTTGCGGAGGGAGCCGGAACGATTCCGTGTGGTACCGCTCCGACCCCCCGCGCCCACCTGACCCGACGTGGACGTGACTCTACTGACCTTAAGAACCTGTGGCTGACCCCCCTCATCTCCACTGTTGCTCCTACCGGCCTCTCCCAGCCCTAGGAATGATAAAATCTCATCCACTGTAGACCACAATGGCCCACCCATTGTCTGAGTCTGGCTCGGCGTGTCCCCAGCATCTGCTGAGTCTGACGCCAAACTACCCAACACACGTGAAAACCCCCACAGAGAAAACAATCTTTTTACCTGATTCCAGTGTCTTGCTAGTGCTCCTGCCGTCCCGTCGCTGCCACCAATGTAACAATAATTTGTCCTAGATTCTTCTTCGGCACAACACAACAAAACACACACAATATCAGACAGTTTTCTGGGATACTTTTCTGCTTCTTTATTCCACACGTCTGTACTCCAAAACTTACATAACAAGAAGAACATTTAGGCCACGTCTTCCCAACGAGACGGGTGTCCCAGCCGTTCAGCGAGGGGCCCGCTGCGACACAGCTCTAACAACGGTGCCGTGTCACAGCGCCCTCCAGGAGGCCGCTCGGTAACACGGCTCCCACCGAGCCCGTGCTGGCGCCCTCTCGCTGAACGGTCTGGGCCAAACGCTACAATATGCCCAACTACAGTAAAATTGATCACAGTGAGCAGGATGACCTAGAAAACCACCTTGTCTCCACCATGCAGAAGGTTTGTTAACATTGAGACAGAACAACATTAGATGCAGGATTTTTCAAGGAGATTCACTAACACCACTACTCTTCTGTGTAGCACTAGTACCACTCGGCTATCTGCTGATTAGCAGCAGCTACAGATACACATCAGAATATGGCAAACTTAACCACCTTAACCACCTTTTCTATATGGACAATCTCAAGACATTTGACAAGGATGAAAACCAGCAAAAGGGTCTGCTCACCATTGTAAAGACTTTCAGTGACAACATCAAGATGGAGTTCGGATTCGATAAGTGTGCCAAAGCCACCAACAAGAGAGAAAAACTAACCAAAACAGCAGACTTAGACCTTGACACTTTCATTGAAATCAAGGAGGTAGACCAAGAGGGTACATACAAGTACCTTGGATTAAATGAAGGAGACGGCATACAACACTCAGCCATGAAGGAGAAGGTCCGGAAAAAGTTTTATAGGAGAGTGCATATAATATTGAAGAGTGAACTCAATGCGGCCAACCAATTTGAAGCTATCAACAATCTTGCAATACATGTAGTGACGTATAGTTTCAACATCATCAACTGGAAACTGTCTGACATTAAGATAATGGATGCCAAGACAAGATACATATTGACCATGGAGAAGATGCACCACCTGAAAACTATGTAACTATACTAAGATCATTTGGAAGACCAGGCCTGATGCAGCTTGAACCAAGCTTCAAAAGCACCACCATCGGGCTAGATGCATATCTGTCGAAAAATAATGACCCACTCCTCTGAATAGTTAAACAACATGATGATGAGAAAAAGATCTTCTCCATCAAAAAAGCAGCAGTATAATTCAAAAAAGGGCTTGACTGTTCACAAATCACACCTTCAGATTGTGGTGTATTTCACGTGGAATTGTAGACTATAAATACACACATTGTGCACAGGAGCTGCCATACTGGAAAAACCTTTTATTCACTATCCCTGGGAATGCAGGCCATGGTGTGACCTTTGACATTAGCTGTATGCAAATTATACAGTACTAAATATTTATGAGCTGAGTGTTGCCAAGTGGGCCAAAGCAAATATATCACACGGATAATGAAGCAACGACTCTCTATGAAAAACGGGTAAAGCAGAAAGCAAAAACCAAGGGTGCACACGCTGACTTGGATTGCCGACGTGAAGAACGGGTGAAGATTCTGTGGAGACCTGCTGGTACATAACAAAGCTGACGTTAATGGGGAATGGGAGTGTAGGCCTAACACTGTTGTATGTCATTCACCCGATAACCACAGCTCAGCTGATCAAAAACAATGTTATTATCACTTTGTTTTTCCACACGGGTCAAATTAATAATGAATTTTCCACTGTTTTTGTAGAGAGGCGTTAAGGCAAAGCACTTTCTCTACAGGCAAAGAGACAAGATTTGTGGATCCTGCATACTGAAAAGTAATAATTATGTTTTTAATACAATAGCATATAAACAAAAATTTAAAACACCAACCCAAAATAATTATATGCCAATTCTTACTCAAAGATCTAGTCCTTTTACCAGAGAAAGTGCATTATGACAACTGTTTGATGAGGTTTAAAACTGCACTTGTGATATAGACAGGGTTATTGTTAATAAACAGACACATCAGTACAGTCTGCAGAAGTGTTAGTTTTCATATTCGCATATTAGTATAATTTAATTTACCTCTGTTCTGTTAGATTTTGACGTGCTGTTCTTATAACTTGTGAAAGGCGTTTTGATTTAGTTTTGTCTTCTGCAAGTTGACCATCTGCTGTCCTAAGATTTAGATCAGCTGTAGGCAGACTCTGAAAAAATAAAAATTTATTGTTTAATAAATGAACAGGTTTAACAAATGACTTATGGACAAGAATAGGTTTAAGGTATAGGCCAAGGCCATGAATAGTATGAATAGTACAGATGAGAGTATATTTGTGAAATGCTTGGATTTAAATGAAATTGCCCTTCAAGATTGCCGTTCAAGAAAAAAAGCCACAATCCAATTACTGTACATTATGGTTGAAACATAATTGCTAACTAGAGCAGCAAAAGCTGACAAGGTGTGCTGCTAAACGTGAGATAAAGGAAGAATAACATTTAGAAAACCACTCATTTTGATCAAACGATGTTCAAAGAGGTGGGGACTTTATGAACACTCATGTACTTGATGATTACAATAGTACTGCCTACTTGTTTTGATGATAGGTGAGGACCGACTTGGGGGGAGGGGATAAACTAGAAATGCAGTGTTTGTAGAATTACAAACACTAGGTGTTCGGATTGTGTGAATATAGAAGGTTATGCTCAGACTCAAAAAATGATAAAAAAGAAGCTTTGTTGTGTGAATTCAAGCCACAGTCTTCAACTAAACTGTTTTTATTCTGAACACCCCAGGCCCCAATAATTACTTTTTTCATAACAATAGATTAACACTGATTGGTGATTACATCCAAATGTCATCTAAGTATAGTTGCGCTTCCACCAATGTAACCTTCAGTCGGAAACTTAGCCCCAGGAAAAATGCGAATGTGCTATGGCAACCATACCAAATCCAAAGTTATACAAATTGATACAATGAAGACAGAAACCTTTAACAACTGGCTTAATAATAATAAGCCCAACAAGTATAACAAAATGTATGTGGTGGCTGTCTGAACAGCAAAAAAACCTTCTACCCCTGCAACCCCCCATGATATCAACATACCAAGTAGGAAACTACATCCTAGCTTTTGCTATTACCTATACATGTATAAGACCCATATTTAACCAAGGGTGAGATTGTGTACATGTGAGCCTAAAACCAAAGACCCAGGCCTGCAGAAAACTCTACTTCCAACCCCATTCTTAAACAATATTCAATTTTCTTAAAACTTTACTTCCATCCCAATTAACAAAGGGGTACACTCTAAGGGTAACCTCCATAATACTTGATTTCCAAGCCCATAAAAACAAGGGCAGATTTGACTTCCAAGCCCAAATACAAACAGACACAAAAAACAAGGGCACACTTTTGGAAGACTTGACTTCCAAGCCCAATAAAAAACTAGAGCACACTTTTGGAAGACTTTACTTCCAAGCCCAATAAAAAACGCAGGCACACTTTTGGAAGACTTTACTTCCACGCCCAATAAAAATAAAAAACTAGAGATTCAGAGTTTGTCTTATCACAAACTCAAGGTGTTCGGTTCTGGTGGTGGGGGAATGATGAGCCGTTTTTCAATACACGCGGTTGGTTGGTATCGTGAAGAGTTTCATTTATTTTTCTCAAAATAAAATTGGACTATAGCTTGCTTTGTACTCAAGATACGTAATCATTTGTCAAAGTTTATTGTGATGATGTCATCATGTCGTCACTTTAGATTCACGTAGTCATTATCATTGTCTATCTATATATGCCAAGTTTCAACTCAGTCAAACTTGTGGTTTTTGAGATGCAAGGCTTCAAAAAGTAAACCTTTAAGGCAATACCACGTTACACATGATGACATCATCAATCTGAAACTCCACACCGTTGTCTGCATGAAGGTCATTATGTATACCAATTTTGAAACGATTGTCATAAACTTTGCCACAGACATCTAGTAAAAGTGTATTTTGGTCTGTTTTTAACTTGCTGCTAGAGGGCGCTTTTATGTTATGACGTCATCAGTCCGATTTTTGTAAACCCAGACCCTTGCTGGATTATAACATCGTTGAAAACAACTTGAAAAATTCGCCACTTTTAAAATACGAGGCACTTCCGGTTTCGACCGGAAGTAGAGGTCATGTCATGTCACGCAAACAATGAAAAATAAAGACCTACATCGGACGCCCCACCGGAAAAGGTCATTACATAGGCTCACTCTGCTTCGCAGCTCGCCAAAAATAAAACGAGGGCACACTTTTGGAAGACTTGACTTCCAGGCCAAATAAAAAACAAGGGCAGACTTTCGGAAGACTTGACTTCCATGCCCCTTTAAAAAAAGGAAATATCAGATCATTCATACCAGAATTGTTGCGGGAAAAAACCTACAAAATCATTCAACAACACAGAGACCTATTGATGCAGTGCAAGCCTGTCTGTAGGAAAGAAGTCATTGCCACCCAAATGAATAATCGGTAATGAATGCCCCGAATATTATGATATCCTTATAAACCAGCTGCCCTATTAAATTGGTACCTAGACAATGTATGCCAGTCAAAATGACAAAACATTGTACCGGCGGCCGTGGAGGGCGCCATTGCATGATTGAATTGAACAAAGTCGTCTAGCTCTATCAAAATTGCCAAGTGCAAGAGAAAACAACCCCAAAAAGCACGGTCTCAAATAATGCGGACAAACAACTTTAGAGCAAAGCACGTATCAACTCATTTATGGAATTCCATTGAATGATGCACCCAACTATCCTGCACGTCTGACCCACATGTGGCTATGGGCCCATGGTTCATCCTCACGAAGATACAGATCAAACAAACCAAACTAGAATACTGTAGATAATTCTACATAATTTGTCAATCTCTAATATCTTCCAAGTTAGACAACCTTATTTTGTTTTCTTGCTTACTTTTATTATTCTCTTGGAAAGAATGGCATTAGGCCATACACCTACAGCTGGACCAATTACGCAGAGCTGCTCAGCACAAAAAATAGCTAAGCACTAAAAAATTATGTTTACCAAAATAGGGTTATTTTTGTTTTATAGCAGCAAGATTTTTTAAGCAATACTTTCGGCTTAAACACGAAAATTGTGGGCCCTGCAGCCAATTTCACAAAAGTAGTGCGTAACTTGCGCCATATCTTAAAGTTATGCCATGTAAATGTTGCGCAGCTGCGCCACTTCCTTAAATTGCAAGACAGAACCAATGGATAGTAGCCGGCTACAAAAACACCAAAAGAAACCTTTGGGAAAAAATGAACTTAGGATGGCCCCAAGCTTGCTATCTCATGCCAACCTGATGTTTGGAATCTCTACAAAGTGGCCCTATAAAGACAAAATTATATTTGATAAGTAATTTGGAGAAACCAATCATTAACTTTTCATGTCTACATGATGAATGAATAAATCTATCTAATCTATCTAATTAATCTATCTAATCTATCTAATCTATCTAATCTATCTAATTAACTAATATGTCAATATTACAAAAATATGCAACTCTATAATATATCGTTTGCCTGCATTCATTTGTATGTATTACCATATGGGAGAAAGTGTTAAAAGTTCATTGCTTGAGACAAAGTGACGCCAGCTTTGGTCACTCAGCCACTCAAAAAGTAGCTCACAGTGGTTGAGGGTAACAATCCCAGCATTATTGGTCAACCTTGTTAAACATTAACAATAACAGTTGTGGTATAGCAAAAACTGTGAGGCGAGAGACCCATTTTTTACTTTTCACAAAAAAATGAACCAAAATCCGTCCGGTCAAATCACTTCAGGAGATTGCCAAATTAAAAGTTGCCTTTCATCCCGTGCACCAACCTTATTTGACATTGGGCATATAGACCTTTCCATTGTTGATAAACAAAGTGCGCCGGTTGGCATGGACGGCCGAATGTTAGCAAAACATTCAATCCTGTTAAAAAATGTTGTGACCAAATTCAACATTTTCTGTAAAGATTCATGAACTGAAATACCTTCAATGATTGGTTGATTCGTTTCCAAAGATGTATTAGCGTATTATGCAAGGACAGTCGGTGAGAAATGCATGAAGCGTTCGCTGAGCATAAGGCATTTTATCATTTAGGATGATAAAAGGAAATATTAAAAGCTACGAAACATATAAGCATGTAAATATGAACATAAGAACAATTAAAAAGAGCTTTTTCAAATTTAAATCATAACAGCTGTGGTTCTCAAGATATGCATTTTATGAGGGTGCTGTTGAAGATAATGACATCATTTAATTTACAAGGCCTAGCTATTTAGGGGTAAAACTTTATTGTATGCATAGAAACCATGTCAAAATGTCAGATCATATTGTTTACAGACCTCAAAACAATGGCATAGGAATATTAATAAAGTAGGTTAAGCCCTTTCATAAGAGGTGTGAATTGTCAAAATAGCTTTTGGAGTTCAGGAGATATGTCTTTTGTGTGAAAATATTGAACTTTGAATTACTGTAATTCAACACTTTGTGAAAATCTGATGTGTGGTTCATGAGTTATGTTTTTATTATATATTAAACTTTGATTTAATGAATTCTATACCTGATGATGTCATCATGACGTCACTACAGTGGTGTCTTGTACTTGTAAAGATCTAACTATATGTGAAGGTTGTGTGAGCTTGAAAAGTGTGTCTTTGTTAGCAGACAATCGCAAGAGAAAAGAAGACGTTTTAAGCTAGATATGTAGTGTTTGTCAAACTAAAAACACTATAGTGTTCGGCTTGTGAGAATGGCAGGTAAGTATTAACAGTTAATTTAAACAGATTTTAAACCCACTTAAAGGGAAGGTATACGTTTGGTAATCACTCTTAAAATTAATGTCAAGAAAAACCTAACGGTTAGAAGCCTTCAGCAACTTTCGATATATAAAGCATTTTGAGAAACATTTCACTTCGAAGTTTTGTGGTGATGTAAAAAATATATCAGTTTTTATGCCCCCAAATTTGAATCTGAGAAACGTTTCTGTCAGAAACGCTTCTCAGATTGTAAACTTCTATTATTGATTATTTTTCCTGCATGGCAAATTAGCTCTGGATTTTCGGCGATATCTCAAAAACGAGAAATGAAATTTTTAATGTGTTTTGTTTTATTGTTTATATCAACATTTATATAGGATTCAAACAATCAAACGCTTCCAAAAACCAAAGGTTTACTTTGCCTTTAAATAAAGCTTTATAATATATGTATCTTTTTGAACTTCGGTTTGGACAGGAAGTCTGGTCAAACCAGGTAAGAAACAAATATAAAAAAATTCCATGCAGCTTGCTTTGTATAATAAATGGTCCAAAATTCAAAAATTTGTAAAATATATTGTGATGACATCATCACAACGTCACTTTAAATATAAGCAGTTAATTTCGTTGTCCAACAATACACCAAGTTTCAACTCGGTCGGACTTGTGGTTTCAGGTAGATACACGCCTTCAAAAAGTGCTTCTTAAGGCAACACCATGATGACGTCCTCATCAATCTACCACTCCACACATTTGTTGTCTGCATGATGGTGATCATGTATACCAATTTTGAAATGATTAATGTACACTTCGCCACAGACATCTAGTAAAGGTGTTTTTTGAACTGTTTTAGGCCTGCCGCAAGAGGGCGCAGTTAGATTTTCTGACGTCAATGTCCTATTTATTAAAAGTTGAGCCTATAACATTGTTGAAAACAACTCAAAAAAATTGTTTACTATCAAATTACAAGGCACTTCCGGTTTCGACCGGAAGCAGAGGTCACGTAATGTCAATATAAAAAAATTAAGACCTGTATTACATTTATATAATCCCACAGAAGGCAACCTAAGATCTCTTATTACTGATTTGATAAGGATTTTCAAATAATGATTTATATATTGAATGTTTAAAAGTCGTGTAATTCGACACCTGATGACATAATCATGACGTCAGTACAAACGGTTTTATCTACTAGTAAAGATCTAACTTCATGTAAGTTTGAGGGTTGTGTGAGCTTGGGAAGTGTGTTTTTGTTATTTGAATATCCCGGGGGAGAAGAAGAAGGAGAAGTAAAAAAAGTTTTAAAACAAAACTGATAACAACTAGACATTAGGTGTTTGTGAACAAACACAAAGCTGTTCCTGTTTTCTGATTCATAAAAAAATAAAAAAATAAAATAACAAACAAGAAATCACAAACATTACGACCTTATGACATGTGGTTCAGGAGATATGATTATCTAATTTTTTTAGCTTCCTATTAAGACAGGAAGTAAAGGTCAAAATAAGGTCATTTTTAAAATAAAATGTCGCAATTGTTGCAAGCTACAATACAACACAGAAATTACAACTTTATGACATGTGGTACAGGAGATATGATTATCTCAAGTTTTGAGCTTCCTGTTAAGACCGGAAAAAGGTCAAAGTAAGGTCACTGTTCTGAATAAAATGTCGCAAGTGTTGCAAGCTACAATACAACACAAACATTACGATTTTATGACATGTGGTCCGGGAGATGTTTTCAATATTTGAACTTCCTGTTTGGATCGGAAGTCAAGGTCAAAGTGGGGTCATTTTAGTTAATAAAATTTCGCAATTGTTGAAAGCTTCCATACAAAACAAACATTACATTTTTTGACTTGTGGTTCAGGAGATATGATTTTTTGAGTAATAAACTTTGAATTACCGTAATTTGACACCTAATGACGTCACAGTAAAAACTAGAGATCAGGTGTTCGTAAAAACGAACACGGGGGTTTTGGTTGATGGAACAAACAGATAAAAAAAGAAATATAACTCTACGACATGTGGTTCAGGAATTTTTATATATTTTTATATTGAACTTTCTGTCTGAACCGGAAGGAAAGGTTAAATCGAGGGTAATGTTTTTCAATAAAATGTCAAATGTGTCATAAGCTAGCAGACTGCACAAAAATAATGATTTTATGACATGTGTTGAGGAGATATGAGTTTTTAAATTTGAACTTCCTGTTTGGACCTGAACGAAAAGTCATACTGCATGGGGTCATGTTTTGAATAAAATGTCAATTATTAGGAAATATGATTTATTTTTATTTTAGAGCTTCCTGTTTGTACCGGAAATAAAGGTCAAGGTAGATAACGTTTCAAAATAGAATGTTACATGTGCTGTAAGCTACAAAACGGGACAAAGATTATAACTCTGTGACATGCGGTTCAGAAGACATTAATTTTGTAAACATTAAACTTTGAATTATTGTCACCTGACATCTGATGACGTCACGATGACGAAAACCTGTTTTTCATAGTAAGATATTATAACCTACAATATGGTATAAGAGTTGTCCCCATGCAATACCTTCGAACAAAAACCCTGAAAATTCAAAATTATCACCTTTAGGTGTAGATTTAACACACGTTGACAGAAGGCGCTATAAAAGGTGGTGACGTTATGATTATTAGTAATTGAAAGCATTTAAAAAAAATATAATAACAAATTAAAAATTAAAAATAAAAAGTAACATTTGCCGTTAGTGTGTTCAAAAACTGCCTTCTGTAATTCTTGTGTCCATGAGAATTGTTTCACACGAGTAGAAATAAGTATCTATAGGGTTGTGGTGAACGAAAGATGCTATTAATTGATAACCCTTTGAGCGCTGAGAAATCTGAGAAATATTAATGGTCAGCTTGTATAGCACCCTCTTGTGTTTCCCTGTTCCACTTCCAGAGAACTATAAAGGAAGCAAGAGGGCGCTATATCCTGCCACCGTTAGATGACAAACCATAAATGGAAGGATCAAATGTCAGAACGATATTGCGTTGCTGTTGCACTGACGGGCTCTGTATACATCGTCGTAACAGAGGACCGTATGCTACGTACAGTGTACGCGCGATCACACACGGAGCAATTCAACACTTCTTTCAAAAATATGTTTTTAAATCGGTAATATCGTCAAGAAAGAAACAAAACACATTCAAAAAACTGGTGTTGGATCTAAGTTAGAGTCCATGCTTTCCTTTGATATATTGTTTGTGAATTTTAAGACTATAGTTCCTGAGATCAAGTGATAACAAAATCCATGTACAAAACAAATGAGAAAAAGGCCGTTAAGAAACATAATAATAATAACTAGTAATTAAGTGTTCGTTAAAACGAACACAGGGGTTTCGGTTTGGGGAAGAAAAAGAAAAATATAAAAAAAGAAATATAACTCTACGACATGTGGTTCAGGAAATTTAGTTTTTTTCTTTTATATTGGACTTCTTGTCTGAACCGGAAGGAAAGGTTAAATCGAGAGTCATGTTTTTCAATAAAATGTCAAATGTGCCATAAGCTAGCAGACTGCACAAAAATAATGACTTTTGCTTCGATTAAGTGCTTCAAAGCTTTAAAGTTGGTCCAATTTCAAGATAAGTAGACTCTTGACCTGTGACAGGCCCTTTTTCACTTAAGTCTGCCTAAAAACTTAAACCTGGTCTTCATTCTGATACTGAATCGAAAGGAGCTTTTAAACCAAAAATAAAGGTCAACATGGTGTCACGGTTACCCAAGACTAATCTCCAATGCCCAAGGATTATGTAAACAAAAAAGTTTTTAAATCGGCTGTGTAATTCTTGAGATATGGTCTCACTTCCGGTTGACCTGGAAGTAAAGGTCAACATGGGGTCATGGTTACCCAAGGCAATCTCCCATGCCCAAGGAGTCAATAACAAAAAAAAGTTTTAAAATCGGCTGTGTAATTCTTTAGATATGGTCCCACTTCCGGTTGACCCATAGGTAAAGGTCAACATGGGGTCACGGTTACCCAAGGCTAATCTGCAATGCCCAAGGAGTCTAAGCTATAACTGAAAACAGTTTTAAAATCGGCTGTGTAATTCTTGAGATATGGTCCCACTTCCGGTTGACCAATAGGTAGGTCAACATGGGGTCACGGTTTTCCAAGGCTAATCTGCAATGCTTTAGATATTCTTTGTAATTCTTTAGATATGGTCCCACTTCCGGTTGACCCATAGGTAAAGGTCAACATGGGGTCAAGGTTACCCAAGGCTAATCTGCAATGCCCAAGGAGTCTATAAGCTATAACTGAAAACAGTTTTAAAATCGGCTGTGTAATTCTTGAGATATGGTCTCACTTCCGGTTGACCAATAGGTAAAGGTCAACATGGGGTCACGGTTTTCCAAGGCTAATCTGCAATGCCCAAGGAATATAGAACCGAAAAAAGTTTGAAAATCGGTTGTGTAGTTCAGATATTACAGAGACAAGTTTGGCTAATTAAAACTTCACACTGCTATCAAGTGATTAACTAATTAAGAATGTTTGTCAATAACATCTAAGGATTACTTCTGGGCGAACTGAGATAAGTCCCATTCTTGACAGGCTTTCACACTACGCGATCCGTATTCCAGAGTAACGAAACAAAAGTAGGTGACTGGACCTAATCAAAAAAGCACAGCGTTGTAGCCACAGTTGTGTTTTGAATCACCTAAACGTCACCAAAACGTTTGTGTTTTGTACACTAAAAGAAAAAACGCCTACGACTGACGTCATGCGTGACGGAGAATGTTAGGCTAAAAGGCACATCTACATTACAAGACAAGCCCTTAACTGAAAAAAGTTTGACGATCGGGGGTATACTTTTTGAGATATGGTGCTAACAAGGTTGGCCAATTAAATATTCACCTCGCTGTTAAGTGGCTAATTAATTAAGAATTTTAACATTTATTACATTTAGAGTTAAGTTTATTTACTAAGCTTCAATTTTATATAATTATCTCACTCTTTCGTATTACGCTCTAGGATATTAGCTGTATACAAAAAACGTGTGCAAATGCTATGGGATTTAGGCGGAAACAAAGAATAAGAAAATCTCGACGAAAACAATAGCTGTTCCGACTGGAAGGTCGGAACAGCTAATAAGAAATTTCTTGACGAAAACAATAGCTGTTCCGACAGCTAGGTAGGAACAGCTAAAAACTAGGTATTAGGTGTTTGTCAACAAACACAAAGCTGTTCCGTGTATTATTGTTTTGATTAAGCACTCTAGACCTTTAAAGTTGGTCTGACTTTCAGATAGGAGACCCTAATTAATTCACCTTTGACATGCTCTTATTTTGACTTTAAGTGTGCCTATTGTAAGAATTGAAATGTTGGTGACAATATATGATGTGCACTCATGAATGGCTACTTTATTCGACGACTCAGCACATGTGACATTGGTCAAGTCTCAACACAAGGTGGCGCTATAACATTTACATGAAGCATGATCATAGATTATTACACCTATCACAATTTATTGTTAATTTTGGTTTTTCAGCATGATCATAGGATATTAGACCTATCACAATATTGTTAATTTTGGTTTTTCACCCCCAAATCCAACACTGATCGTATAGCCATGAAACAAATAATTTCTCTTTTCTACACCTTTCTCCAAGTTTTTTGTTTTCTACACGGTGATTTCCTGAAGTATTAATGCGTACGCATAGAACCCTAAATCATGTGGTTTCAGGCAATTGGGTCCCCAGCGCAAATGCGTCTGCCACACCCGCGCAACATCGTCCCACGTTTACGGTGAAACCTGAATAAGATACTGAGCGCTGATACACTTAGTCTTGGCACAATACGTCAGAGATCGATAGTGGATAGTGTACTGCGCTCAGTTACAACTTGTTGTATATTATTTGGATAATTCAAGCCACAAGAGGGCGCGCTATAACGAGTCGTAACTGAGCGCAGCACACTACCCACTATCCATCACGGACGTCTTGGGCCAAGACTATGATACACACGACGTCGATTATTGTGAGTAAACTTAGACTTGTGTAAGTCGACGACAGGAATGAATCTATGTATTCTACAAAAAAACGACACACTGGTCATGTGGGTCCAGGACTTGTTTTAGTTCAAAAATTTTCAATTACGAAAATACAACTCAAATTTTATGCCGGGTACCAAATCCGTGAAATTTGCAGGTTCTTTTTCCTACTGAGAAATATATGTTTTGATATTTTTAAATTGACAGGCAAAATTGTTATGAGTATTTTTGTTGAACATATTTCATAGATTTACTTTAAAAAGAAAGAGTTGATTTTAGAAAAAATATATTCTTCGTCTGACATGGAGGGGACAAGTTTTCTCGTTGCGATACACGCGAGACTTGCCCAGTCTATAGAGATCTTTATCGCGGGCAGATAACTACCCCAATCGGGGGTGATGACGCACAGGCTTACGTAAGCCTGAGACGGTTACACGGTTAATTAACAGATCATCCGGTTAAACTTTAACATTTTTAAGGTTCGATTAAACGTTGAACAAAAATTCACTCAAAAAGTGCCGCGTAATGCTGACAATAATAACTGTGATCACGATTTTCATAGCACAATATTCCATATAACACACACACTTACATTCCCAATTTACAGGCCAGCTTGAAGTCTTTGTTATTTCAATACAACTGTGCATGCAGCAATATTGTAAGAAACATTGAACGCTATAGCTATGTGCGTTCTACATCAATTTGATTGCGCATGCGATGTTTATTTTGCAGGAAGATTGCGCAAAGACAAAATGCTGCAATAAAGAATGAAGACACAATATTTTTTGATAACGTGCCCAGTTGTGTAAACAGTTTTTTTTAGTTGAAATTTTGTTCAGTGAAACAGCTGTTACACGGGTCACCAACTGTTTCAGAAACGGTTACACGTTTACAAAAAAATACTGAGTGTGCGGGCTTGTACGTAAGCCTGTGACGGTTACACGGTTAAGTGACAGATCATCCGGTTAATCGTTTACATTTGTACGTTTCGGATAAACGTTGAAAAGTGTTTTGTTAGCATATTATAGTCCCTAGGGAAAAAGACTGGCTTTGAATAGTAACAATTCTATGGCACATCATTTCAGGACCCAATTTCATGGCTCTGCTTAATGCTGAATTCTGCGCTTGGGGTCACCATTCTCCGCTTACCGAGCAAGCGAAGAATTTCTGCGCTAGCTGTGTAAACGTACAATACCTAGTAACATGGACTCTGCAAGCACACAAAATTCCATGCTAACCCGCAGAATACGCTTGACATAAGCGCAGAATTACCTGCTTCCGTAAGCGCCGATCCTTTGCTTACGGTAAGCAGAGCCATGAAATTGAGCCCTGATGTATTTAGATTGATATAAATAAATTTGAAATGTAAATATTGGTTGTTTCAGAAAGTGTTTACCTTGTATGCAGTTTTCTATATAAAATATCTTAAACCTTATTTTGTAACAGTTTTTTTTAACTTAAAATTTTGTTCATGGAACAGATGGTTACTCGTGTAAAAAAATGGAACGTTTCAGAAACAGTTACACGCTTACAAAAAATAACTGTTAATGCGCAGGCTTATACGTAAGCACAGGCTTAATAGCTTGGTCAATGCTGTTGTATTAAAATCGTAATTGTCACAAATTGTCGCAAATTGTGTGCCCTTTAATACCCATCGAGTATGGTATTCTTGTTAGGCTAAAATCGTAAATTTATATGGGATATGAGTTGCTTGTTATTTTTGGCTCTTCACCCCAAATCCCACACTGACCATTAAACCCATGGAAAAGGGTAATTTCTCTTCACCTTTCCCCAATCAGCTCTTTTTATTGCGGCCGTATTGCCATAAATTTTGGTTTGCGCCACATTGTGATTTACCGAAGTAATGCGTTTGCCTAAGGAACCTTAAAATGTGGTTTTCCGGCGAACGGGTTTCCCAGAGCAAAGAGATCGCACCCGCTGATCGTTCAAAAACCCAGGCGGTTGTTGTCTATACGTGCACGCTAAATCTGAATAACAACCTGAGCGGTTTGCCTCTCGACGCGCATCAACAGTTTTTCTCGATTCTTGTGAATGAACGTAGACTTGTGTCAGTCGGCGACAGGAATGATGACTCTATGTATATTCTAACAAAAACGGCAACAACACGGGTCATAAATGGGTTCAGGACTTTATCTTTGTTTAAGAAATTCCAGAAAAAGCACCGTTAAACTCGTATAGCGCCCGCAATCAATTGAGGGCGCTATACGAGTTTAACGGTGCTTTTTTAACTTTAAAAAAAATTAAAAATTTACTCATTGTCGTTAATACATATCAAATTCTAGTCAGAGTACCCATGGCGTTCAATTTGCCTGAGAATTTGGGTTTTTTTTTCTACTGACAACGTTTTAATAAGTTTTGATGCTTTGAAACTGACCGTCACTATAATCTTTCTTGTTTTAAGAAACATTTGTGTAATCTAGGACGTTAAATTTGAGCCTAATTGAAAAATTATGTTTTTAGAAGTCGGATTTGTTTTCCCTATCTCCATGTGTTTTGTACACGGGCGAAAACGCGCAATAAATGACGTCATTGTGACGTCGTTCGTAATTTTACAGGATACCAGAAGTCTAAAACTGAAAAAATTTTGACGATCGGGGCTATACTTTTTGAGATATGGTGCTAACAAGGTTGGCTAATTAAATATTCACCTCGCTGTTAATTGGCTAATTAATTAAGAATTTAAAAAAAATTTACATTTAGAGTTAAGTTTATGTACTAAGCTTCAATTTGATATAATGATCTCACTCTTTCGTATTACGCTCTAGGATATTAGCTGTATACAAAAAACGTGTGCAAATGCTATGGGATTTAGGCAGAAACAAAGAATAAGAAAGAAAAGAAAAAAAATCTCGACGAAAACAATAGCTGTTCCGACAGCTAGGTCGGAACAGCTAATAAAAATCTCGACGAAAACAAAAGCTGTTCCGACTGAAAGGTCGGAACAGCTAATAAAAAAATAATAACAATCTCGACGAAAACAATACCTGTTCGGACAGTATAGGTCGGAACAGCTAACAAGAGGTGTTCCGGGCGGAGTGCCTGAATACCTAAAAAGATGAGGATCAATTAGTGAGATTTATACACACACCTAAATCACACTGTATATGGGATATAAAACACAATGTATACATGTGAACAGTGTGTATGCATCAGTATCACATTAAATTGGAAATTTGTACCCCGTCAGAAACAATTGCTTCTACTTTTAAATTTTTCAAAATTTGTATTATTTTGTGTCCAAGGATATAATTAGACATTTTATAAGATTTGCATTGTTATTAAAGTATTACTGAACTGTTGGTTTAAATTGTTGGTTTATTATAGCAGCTAGCGTGTTTGAATGGGTTCCAGGTGGGAAATTCATCACAAGTTGTCTCCCCTAAAAATGGGTACAAATGTCAACATAATTTGAAAAAATTTATCGCTCATCCTTTTTCACTGAAGGTTTAAACAAAATCCCTCTGTACATCCTCTAGATATTTGAGGTTTTTTTTGAGAAAATGGTTTCTGCCTGTAATCTTTGCATGCCACGACCACAAACTGTTTTTTGTTGGTTGACGGACAGGAACATTTGCTGTATATTAGGTTATAATAATTCTGAGGCAACATCACATCTTTAACAGAAGTGTAAAAAATGTCGTTTAAGCTAAGTAAATGTTGCTTATTTCATGATTTATTTACTAAAGTATATAGCTACATACGGTACATAAAATAATTTACAAAAGTTCTCTAGTGTAAAGGTTTAGTGTATTTACAACATTTGAAGACATTACATGGATTCTTCCAGGCAGTCTCCTTTGCCGGCCACGGATGTCCAGTACATACATGTAGTACACACACACAGGGTACGTGAACTACAGAATACATTTTGGTATCTGTTTTGTACATGGAACTTTGAATCTTCCGGGCCCGAAAGTCGAATGACATTATTTTCAGCATTGGTGGCAATACCCCTTCTGCAATGGAGAGCCTCTACAGCCTTGGACAGGAAGAAAACAGATGGCTCATAAAGAGTCAGAGTGCAAGGTACCACTAGAGAGGAAGCCACTCCGGGTGTAAACTGAGGAGAACCTAGAGGATATAGATGGGCAATGTGAAGAGTTGGCTGAAGATATGGAAACTAGGAGAAGAAACCCAGTTCGGAAGAGGCAGATGCCCGTTAGCCTCACACTGTAGCTAGGACACTTGTTAATATAACCTGATCACTAGGAAAAACAAGAACACCTGCTACAAAGTGGGGCACCCGTGTAGGAAGGACAAATCACCTGCATACTGAGAACACAGCTGGTCAGAAAAGCAAAACAGTGAAAAGAAGTGTTTACTTTTGTTTCCTCACTGCCCGCTCAGTCAGAAATAAGACATGCGAGGTGAATGATTTTGTCACAGACGATGAAATTGATTTACTCGGGAAATGTGAAAACTGGCTGGCAGAAGGTGACACTGCAGTGACTAGAGAGCTTACTCGTGATGGTTTTACTTTCACCAATGTTCCAAGATCAACAAGGCGTGGAGGAGGTGTTGGATTATACTCTTTAGAAGTGTGCTCAATCTTCGGATTACCTCTTCCTTGGTGGAATTTTAGTCTTTTGAACTACTTCAGGCTTCCATCACAGTAGATGTTAGCTCTATCCATGTTGTTGTGATCTATCGTCCACCGTTTTCTTTATTTCCTTTCAGCACTTTCCTAGAGGAATTTTCTACCCTTTTGGACCAGTATACTGACGCCAGGATCTCTGATCATCAGCGGGGATTTTAATATTCCCATGAATGATGTAAATACCCAATCATTCTCATTTTGTGACCTCCATGCAGTCTTACGGACTTCAACAGCATGTCACTGGGCTACACGTATAATGTGGTCATACCCTAGATCTTCTAATATCGAGGAATTTGGACGTTAAAACCATCTCCAATCTTCAACTTATTGAGGGAATATCCGACCACTCAGCGTTTCTCTGCGACCTTCCTCTCTCTAAACCCAAATCAGGGCTTAAGACGATCACTTAAAGGAATCTCCAATCGATTGAACTGTTGACTACTAGAAAGTCACCATCAGAACTATTACACAACCGAAAGCTGATTACACGAATGAACATTCAAACTTATACCCATAAACTCACTACTGATGACACTCAGGTTTGCACACGTGTGGCAGACAAACAGAAACAATCTCGCATTTATACAGATGCTAAGCGTGGTGCAATTCAACCCAAGTTGAAAATAGGAGATTACGTGCGTGTAAAACGCCCTCACAAATCCAAAGCAAACGCAAAATTCTCAAGCCCTCAAAAGATTGTACATTTCAAAGGTCCCTATGTGTACTAGAAGATGGTCGTGTCTGAAATGCCTAAAAACTGAGCCTGTGTCCAGTTGAGTTCTTAACTCAGACTCACCTTCTGAAATGAGCCAGAATCCAAAACCTAGCGCACCTACAGAGGAAAATAAATCTATGTCTGAAGCTGCTCAACCTTGTCACTCTTTGAGAGCTCATTATACCCAAAAGATTACAAAATGTAAATTTCAGATACGTTTACACTTTTCATGAAAAGTGTAAACGTATCTGAAATTTACATTTTGTAATCTTTTGGGTATTCAAACGGTTTATCCAAAAGGCTCTTGTTTAAAAAGACATGACATGAAAAAAGAAATTCATTTAGTTCAAGGATTTGCAGACAGTTGTTTTATCTTTCATTGTGTAAGTGTTCTTTTCATTGTACATGTATGAATCAAACATGTAATTGTACTAAAGGTGTTTTCCTAAAGAACTGTTTCTTCTAAGAAGAGGGAAGATGTTGTATCCTTGGGTAAATGGAAGTGCACCCTCAAGTGTTGTCATTGTATAGATTGTTAGATATGGTTTTTTATGCCATCTTGGATTGTGTTTACATGAACATGAAAGCATTGATAGAACCAGTTACTTCTGCGTCCTGTGTGTTCTTTGTTTGACTACACTACAGTTCCTCTGACACAAATCTTCTTTGAGTGCCCCTCTCACATCACTCCTAGGGAAACAGATCTTTCTCTCGGTCCAGTCCTTCCCTATGGAGCTTACTACCCATCAAACTGAGAAAAGAGACTTCCTACCCCACATTTAAGAACAACCTCAAACTCCATCTCTTTCAATAAATTGTTTCACGATTTTCTGCACCAGGAGTGTCTCTATGTGACAGACATGGCGCATTATAAGTCTCCTTTTCTATTACTTTATTTATTTATTTATTTTATTTATTGATAACCAACAGCGGTTAAGCGCCACTAACAGGTATCATTGAATAAGAAATAAGAGAGCACTGAAGACATTCAATAAAGTAAATATATAAGTATTTAAGAAAAACATAAAAAGTAAATACTATCACGATGTAAAAATTATTTGAATTAAAATGTAAGTAATTTATTTTTTTTTTTGGGCGGGGGGTTTGTTTTATCTTTACTGCAGCGATGGATAAGCATCAGGGGCTGGTCAAGCAGTTCAAGTGCAACCAATGTGAAGTATCCTTCACATGGGGGACCAGCCTCTCAATTAAAGCAACCGGAAAGACAACCTCTGTCACCACTACAAACAGAACCGTGCCAGTTTTGAATGCGAGTTAAACCAGATCCATCTGTAAATGACAGACTAGGAGGAGAGAAAGGAAGGCAAGGCCAGGAGGTGAGGGTAAACCAGGTCCAGGAGCTGGAGAATTAAGAAACCTGGGAGAGGCTGCTGCAAGCTAGGGATTGAAGATTAGGCGAGGTGCCAATGCCATCATTACCAGAGCACCTTATGGAGACACTGATAGGGATAGATCTGTTGCAGGATTGAAGGAGAAGAAGGTGAACCCAGCCCCCGCCACAGTGCATGCTGAACCAGAAGAGAACAAAGAAGCATACCAGGTTTGGGATCTGACAGTATGTACAGGGTCCGCGGAATCCCCACGGATCAACCCCACCGAGCTGTCACTGACGCACACTGGGCTCCCTTCTTGCTGAGTGAGGTCTTGTCTCTATGGTGCATGCCCTGGCTCAAGGAGGAAAACACAAAAACAACAAGGCTGTACTAAAGGTGTTTTCCTAAAAAACTGTTTCTTCTAAGAAGAGGGAAGATGTTGTATCCTTGGGCAGTGGAGAGGGTACACTTGAGCATGCAGGCACCAGTTGATAATCAAGATCGACAAGGTATCCATTTAATACAATTACATGTACACACATGTATGTCGATGCTGAAAGAAGACATGCAAGCAAGAGGCAAGGAGTCCGAAAAGGAGATATACTCTTGGGTATCAGTGATGGGCGTTCAAAAATATATGTGTGCTTGCGCCCCCCAAAATGGGCGAGTTACAGATTTTCTACATGGACATGCATGGTAATGGCTAGGTCATAGCTTTGTTTATGCTCAGCAGATTGTGTGTGCATGCAAATTGGAAGTGCATTTTTGTAGGTATCGAGTGATAATTTTCAGTAACAGAATCTCTCGTCCCTCCCACATTCCCCTAACCCCATTTTCACTAAAGAACTAACACTAACTTGCCACGGAATCCAGAATTTCACATTCAGTTTTCCTGTGCATTTTGTGGGAGCCAAACCACCGAAACCTCAGGATGCTCATCCTTGCCTGAAACAAAAGGAACCTACCAACCAATCACCCGCAAATATGATGCACATGTATAGAGTTGACTTACTGCCTTGACAACACGTAAGCATATTGGACATCCATATCACCTCTTCAACTCCTCTACGCACCATGAACACTCCAACATCGCAGAAGTGCGAAGAGAAACAGGGATGCCAAGTGATGTGAACCATTTAACAAACCAACCAGTCCTTTTCAGGACTACCACACTTCCAAAAGAGAAATAAACCACAACCATGTCATACGAATATACAGCGGCAATTCCAAATGTATACAAGTAATATCAATAAACCATAAATCATTTCTCTTTAAATGAGTATAAACACAACTTCTGTTAATTGGGTTCACTTTTCATAACTAGAACGGTAAGCCAAATAACACTTTTTTTACATTCTAACTTTTAATGGTTCAAGAATAATAATAATCATACCCCTTTAGTGCAAGAAATTTTGCCATTTCCTAACCAACATCTTCAAAACTAAGCCTTCCACATTTGGAAATTAGTTTTTCACTTTGCTCAAACTTCCGTTAAATCCTTTAAAAAAACACTTTTGATTATCTCATCATTTTCTTCCACCAAAGAATGTTAGTTGCAAAACCGGTCACCTTCTAACAATGAGTATCGTTCAAAAATAGTATCTGCATTTAGAACCAAGCGTAACAAGTAATTATGTCGTTTACAAGACATGCTTGAGACCTACCGATTCTTTTAGAATCACCCACACTGCAACTGAAGATTGCCACTGAAATTTAGGAATGAAAACATGTCATTGCTAAGAAGAGGATCTGAAAAAATGTCCTTGCGGTCTCACTCTACCACCCACACTTCTAATTGACGCAATCGTCAAAATGGCTCCTTTGGTTACGCCTACCAAATTCCCCTGTCACAATGACAAACATTGCGAGTATAATAAACTGACATGGACCCTACCAATAAAACTTGTAAACAATTATTTGCAAACTTATTGTTGTCAAGTCAACAGGCATAAAGTGTCAATAAATTAACAGTCTTATCATTTATTTACCAGTTACACAATGGAAAGTTTGGGTGAATATAAACGTCAGCCGTCTGGATATCAGCAAAAAATTGTCTAAAAACAATTTGCAGATAAACAAGTAATCGGACTTGAAGTGGTTAGCATACTCTCCTACAATTACACGTATGATTTCACTCTTCCTTCTAGTACATGTAGTATAAACAAGTTCAAAAGACAATAATTTGGGGGCTTATGTACCAGTCACTGGATTCTAGAAACAAATATTGCCTTTTGCATTCATTTTAAAAATGTTAATTTTTCTTTAAGGTGCGTAGGTTGTTTCAAATAATTATTAAATTGTCATATTAAATTGTCATATTTTGACAAGAAGGTAATGGCAATGAAAATTGTGGAACTTGCTATTATTTTGTAAAAATTATGGCCGGTATGCTCTTTGATCTAATATGAATTCTCATTTAATGAATTTGTAATATCCCCATAGACACAAGGTGAGCCTCTGCACCTACATGTAATCTTGGCAATGATTTTAATAAAATATTTTTGCACACAAAAGTTGATAAAATGTACACTTGAAAATCAACTTTTGAATTGTGGTGATAGTTACTAAGATCAATTGGTCAAGGGAGGGTGCAATTGATTGTTCACCTTTGTACATGAACATGTATATGAACATCTCGAGTAGAACACAATGACCACAAGGTCAATGGTTGTCTTAGTGTGTTGTGGGTTAATTAAATAATGTTCATTAAAAAGATGGGGAAAACAAATTTAATTGGTGGGATAAATTAAGGATAATTTACTTGTATTTTGTAGTTACCTTTGCTGTGTAAGAGAAGATAATTATCGGAGGCTTACTGATAGAAGTTCAAAATTTTACGCATATGGGTATCTATGTGAGGATCAATCATCCCAGGAATGTTTCTGACATGTTCTTTTCTTCTGAAGATTGGCTTTGGCTGATCGTAATATTTGTGTTGGGTATAATTTGTCACAATAGCCCCCCCCCCCCCCCCCGCCAAAAAAGGACCTATGAGTCACACAAGGGAGTCCTGGATTGTAGGAGGGGTGCTGCTGCATTGACTGAGTTTCAAAACTATAGTTTGCATTAATTCCCAAAGCTTTATTGTACTTTGTGCACTGATTTGTGGAACCATGAAGGTCATCAACTATTATTAATAAAAACAGGACACAATAAGATGCACACATGTACATGTAATGATTATGGTGTGTTATTTGTTAGCATGGTTAGGGACATTATTAATACTATTGTCAAACAGGTTTTCTGTAAGGGTTTTTTAATATCGGAGTGAGCTGGAGAAAAGCGTAAATTCAACTTGACTGTGAGATCCCCAGATTGCCCAACAAGGCATAAAGTCTTTTTTTTATTTGAAAACAAGAAACAAAATATATATAAAAATGTCTTACCACAATCGTTTTGACGATTTGTTTTCTGTCTTTTTTTGCTGCAAGATGAAGTGGTGAAAAACCTTTTAAGTTCTGTAAATTGATGGTTGACGGGTCCTTTTTAAAAAGTAGGAGCACATTTTCCTGACCTTTCTTTTCATCAATACACTCAACTGCTCGATGCATGGCTGTGCTACCATCATGAAGGTTAACGGCATGGAGATGGTTAATACTTGTACCTGTGGTTGTAAACAATATTACATCAATTATATTACTACTTCAATTTTCTGCATACACCAAGTAAAGGTCGCATACCTTACCAGAGTTATAAACACTCTATTCTATTAGTTATCATTTTAATAACATTGGTAAATGTACTAAGAAGATGGGTTTGATCAAATGAACAATTGGTTAGGAGCTCCATGCAGAGTTCTTCAATTAGCAGTGATTCGGAAAACTATTCTTCAGTGTTCAGTGCAAACACTAGGCTTGTGGAGGTATTCACAAAGCAACTAAATTTATTTGATATTGTCCTCAGTAAGACTGTAAGTTACGGTAAGAGCATCTTGACACGTACTCACCACCGTCTTTCAAAAAGGAAATACATGTACATAATCTATAACTGCAATTTAAATGTAAAACAGGTCAACCTGATAAGAGCCTTTGATAGTTATGTCTTTTTCTAATTTCACATTCCTTATAACAATACTTCTCTATCTCAAAAAACTAAAAAACACGAGGGACCCATGCTTTGGACATTCTTAACGGACAACTTAAAGCTTCCAAAAATAAATCTACTTTTAAAAATGTCTTTATTCAAAATTATTCACTTTTCAATATAACATCTACGTTTATTGCTAGACGTTCATGAATTACAGTTTGATGGGTAACAAATATACACAATTGTATAAATTTGATTTTACCCTAACAAAGATGTTTGAAAAGCACTGTAAAATTTGTGCTTCCCGTGACCTGCGAAAAAACCACACCACAGGCTACTCAGAAGGGATTCAAACCCATGCCCAATCAATTTTATTGATTAAAGAAATTATCAAAAGCAAAACCAGTAATTGAAATTAAGTAATAAAAAATCATAAAAAATAAAACTAGAGATTCAGTTTTTGTCAATTACAAAAACAAGGTGTTCGTGGTGAGTGATTGAATGAATTGTTGACGATATTTTACCTTATAAATTCAATGACTGCTTCAGGGGTTATGAGTTTTTCAAACAATAAACATAATGAACCGGAAGTCAAGGTCAAATGGGTTCACAATTTGTGTAGCATTTCTTTAGTTGTTACATACTTTTCAAATTATGTATAATACATTGTAAAAATCCAAATTGTGATTCAGGAGTTATGATTTTTTCAAATGTTAAATTTCATCTTCGTGTTTGAACCGGATGTCAGTGTCAAATGGGGTAGCATTCTGTGTACCATTTCTTCAGTTGTTACATACTTTTCCAATTATGTATAGAGTGGTTCAGAAGTTATGATTTAAAAAAATAAAAAGTTTCAACTTCCGGTTTGAACCAAAAGCAAACTGGTCTCATTTTGTGTAGAGCGTGTTCAGTTCATAAAAACCTTTCAGCTGATAAAATGACTTGACAAAATCCAATGTGTGGTTCAGGAGTTACGATTTTTTCAAATAATAGATGGCTTATCTATGGGTTGGAAATATATCTTGTAACATCAATGCCAACGTATTCCTACGTTTAGTCTTGGTGCAAGACGTTGCTGTTCAGTATCACTCAACTATCGTGATTCCCGCTCTGCACTCGGCGCTTGTTACTAACTATCCAACACAAGAGGGCGCTGTTTACTCAAGGAAAGGATCAATACAGTACGGTAAACACAATCAGCGCGTGCACTGTACATAGCGTACATCAGTTTCAGCGTTGTGTACATAGTGCGTTGGCAATCAAAGTGTGTGTGTGGGTGGGGGGGGGGGGGGGGGGGGTGAACGAGTGGGTAGGTGCGCTTGAACGTCCCTTTTGGCCAGATGTAAAGGTCAAAATGTTGTTATCTCTGTGCAAAAGTTTGAGCAGGCTTAACGTTCTACAACCTGATACAAAATTTTTATGAAATGATCAGTAGTTTTAAAGATATGAATAAGACAAGTTATTTTGAAATTTTCAACTTCCGATATGAACCGGAAGTCAATGTCAAAGGGGTTATGTTCCGTGTAGCATTTGTCAATATTTTAACGACCTCTCCGATGCTGTGTTGATTGTAAAAATCCGAATTAAGGTTCATGAGTTATGATTTTTACAAATATGAAACTTTAAATTAATGTAATTTAATACCCGATGACGTCATCATGACATCATCAAGTGTGTGTCATCTTGATATCAAGGTTCAGTTGTCTGATGAGTTTCAATGTTCAATTCAATCTCAATCTTGAGTTATTCCAGTGATAAGCTCAAAAATTATTTTATTAAGGAGAAACAACGAAGGCGACTGTTGAAAAGTCTCAAGTTGGAAATATTGATTGGCGCCCTCTCTTAACAGTTTTGGCATATGATTCCAATGATCACTAAAATTCCATGTTGTATACCAATTAGTCACAGATAATCCAAGTAATTACCCGAAATTCCATATTAATCTAAAGTAGTTAACCAGCAGATTTCCTCCCGTGCGTACATCGTTTAAAGTGAGTACAATCTTTGGTATTTATTGTGCGAATACTGGGATTAAAATTGGGGATTGTTTACATTCACATGGCTTGCTAGAGAAGTTTATTGTTTAACCAGTTATGATATGGAAGAGTTTATCGTAGTTATTGAAGTTCCCGAGTTCATTATCGAGCCTAGGCTATAGTATTATGATGATTAATGTCTATACATGTATATCTTAATGGGTGTTATGAGGATCTAAAGTTCCAGCTCATTTAGGAATTTGCCTGCTTGTGAAGTCTTTATTGATGTTTCTAAGCCCATTTATGACCATTATATTTGAGGATATGGTTGATCCTGTCCGTATAGTATTGTTTAAGATTGATGTAAGTTTATTGTTCTTATATTTATGTAGACTTATAGGGACTTTATTTGTTTGTTTATTTGTAGAACCATGGGCCACGGATTAAGCCTGGTTAAGAACAGAACTCCAGAATAAACATCATTACACAAATTATTGTTGAATCACCACCAGTCTGGCTGTACATTTTTTCAGCGACCTTCGACCTAGGGTAACGTCCTGGAAGTTAAGGTCATATGATTTTGGCGTTAACTTTTCAAATGTTGCCCCAGTCTTCATCTATCAGATGCTCAACTATGAACATCATAGCTTTCAAATTCATTGAGAAACAGCGAATAGCAAAATGGTAACTTTTCACCTTTAAAAAACTTGTAATTTGACACCTGATGACGCCATCATGACGAAATTGTGCAAGTGCTGTCCTCATGTTAAGGTTCAAGTACATGTATATTGTGGCGGGACACCCTCGAGTCAGCGACTAGGCCGATGAAGACCAGACACAACCCAGGGTGCTTATCCAACCCCATTATAATAATTAACCTTACGCCAGGGTGAGCGGCTACCCAGACAAAAGGGGGGACAATAACGAACGGTGGCTACTATGCCTAGGGGCAGTTCGTTTGGTGGAAGTTTACCACCGATTGAGAATGATATATTCCTAATAGTTAGAATCAGAGCAATCACCAGAAACCTCAATAAACCTCACAAGGATACCAGGTCTCCAATAACAGTAACAATGGTTTTATTTCTCATAAACGTTCAGTGAATCACTCAACAATAATAGTAATTACACAACCAGGTAAAAGTAATAAACCTCACCTAAATGTAATAAACCTCAGTAATACAAACAAGTATAGTAAGCAGCATTTAAACCTCAGTACAACCTCAGTCGGCCCAGCGCTAGGAATCAGCCTTGCCAAACACAGGTATACCTCACACTGTATTATGCTAATAACCCTCACAGACTGGCAAGTCTGCACAATAGAAACTTCATGCGGATTACAATAATCCTCTCTAAAGAACTCGTCAGCGCTACGTCTCTAATAACCCTCCGGGTAGCCCGCACAGTGGTCTCAACTGAATCGTACCTCAGCTGTTCTACACCAACGTGTATTTAACGGCATACAACTCACACAACCTTCCAATGCTTCAGCCTTCCCCCGATAAAGGTTACACAATTCACGCTCTACAACTCCGAGCCTTACATTAACATAAAGTTTACTTATACAGTAAAAACCCACCTCGCTATATCTCTCCCGCTGAACGTAGAAACACAACGGGTCACACAGCTCAACCACCAGCTAAAGATAACGCACACAGTAGCAGTGGGAACACGCAATTTGGTCTCAACACAGTGCCAACGCACAGTTCACGGTCACAGAACTAGAACACTACAAGTAATAGAGCAAAAGACTACATCAAAAGACTCTAGACCAAAAGCCAACGACCAAAGAGGGCGGGAAACCCAGTGCTGCTCGCTTATAAGAACCCGCTAGCACCCCCCGCAAAGCACAATGCGCACTGCGTCTTTTGGTGCACTAAACTTCACCAAGTCTACCCCCTGTTCCGTCACAATATACATGTACCAAGTTTCAAGGTTCAATAAAATTTCTTATTTGAGTCATGTTGTAGAGAAGAGTTCCGTGGAAGACGAAGATGGAGAAGAAACTAGCCTTAAGTTTTTGTTTTAAAACAAAAACAGGGTGTTCGGCATTTGTTCAATAAGTCATTCGTTCACGTTTTGATATTACTCTGGTTGTGGTGGAGTAATGTAAGAAGTGGTCGAAAATGGAAGACATGGTTTTGCTGCTGAACACCCTGTTTTTGTTTTAAAACAAAAACTTAAGGCTAGTTTCTTCTCCATCTTCGTCTTCCACGGAACTCTTCTCTACAACATGACTCAAATAAGAAATTTTATTGAACCTTGAAACTTGGTACATGTATATTGTGACGGAACAGGGGGTAGACTTGGTGAAGTTTAGTGCACCAAAAGACGCAGTGCGCATTGTGCTTTGCGGGGGGTGCTAGCGGGTTCTTATAATTCAGGTGTTGAATTACAGGGTTTTTAGACCTTTTTTTTTTAATCTTTGAAATTCGGTAACAAATCACACTTAAGAGGCCGGTGGTTGTTTTATGCGGGATCATATAGGTCTTTATTTTATTTTTGTGCATGACCTCACATTACCTCTACTTCCGGTCGAAACCAGAAGTGCCTAGTAAATTGACTGTGGCAGAAAGTGCCAATGATTTTATGAGGTTTTTTTTACGATGATGTATTCTTGCAAGTGTCAGGTTTGAAAAAATTGGACCGGTGATGTCACATAATTCAAAAGCGCCCTCTAGCGGCAGGTTGAAAATAGATCAAAACACACTTGTACTAGATGTCTGTGGCAAAGTTTATGAGAATCTCTTCAAAACTGGTAAATATGATGACCTTTATGCAGACAACATATCTTTTTTTTTTGCACTTTTTGAAGCCTTTTTGAAGGCTTCAAAAAGTGCACATATGTTGTCTGCATAAAAACCCTGTAATTCAACACCTGATGACGTCATCATGACGTCATTGTTTGCATGCCGTCTTCATATTAGGTTTACAATAGGTTTTCGGCTGTCAAGCCGAACACCTAAAGAAAACACCTAAAGAAAACCCCAAAACTTAACAATAACAATAGGTTTTCGGCTGACGAGCCAAACACCTAAAAAAATTAACAATAACAATACGTTTTCGGCTGACGAGCCGAACACCTAAAAAACAAAAAAACAAAACAACACAGAACAAAAACAAGAGGTGTTCGTGCTCATGTTGCACGAACACCTAAAAAAAACTGTGTGCCAAAGAAATTTGCTGAAAAAGTAGATGGAAGGGTTGTCAAATTCTTCAATTTCAGTCTATGACCATAAGTCAAGCACTAGTCAAGCACTAGTGCTGAGAAACAGGATAATTCAGAACAAACTGACCTTCTAGCAAATATTGCACAGAATTTTCAGTTAGAAGAGCAGACTGTTGATAGTATACATTAGCTTCTATCGATAACTCTGGGGTTTTTTGTAAAAAAACCTGTCAGATGACAAACTGAAGGACATTTTCAAGTCCTATATTAAACCCCAAAATTTTGAGAAAGTTGTGCTCATAAAATGTGAATAAATTAATCTGGGACAACATGAGAAATAACACTTGGTCAAAGACATAAAAATTCAAAAAATTCAAAAAATTCAAACATCCCTCGTAGAGTCGATTGTTGCTGCACTGTAATTTTCAAATCAAGTAATTATAGCCTTCAAAAATTACCTGGATGTGAAATCGCTGTTGCGTACTGTAACTAATTCAGTTGGGTCAATGTCTAATGCCAACAACCAATTAAACATGTGATGAAGAGAAATGATAAATCATGATATCAATCCAAACATTCCGCCTTTTTTTTTCTTGTCTTTGTTTTGTTGTTTATTACAGGGCCCTCAGAGAGAACAATGTGTTCACACTGATGTGGCTATCCTGTATAAATAAAAATGGTAATAATAACACTGATCCAAAAGTACAAAGACCTGGCCAGGGAACTTCGTAAGATTTGGCAGGTAAAAGTGAAAGTAGTCCCTGTAGTGGTTGGAGCACTTGGCACCCGCCATTCCGAAAGCACTGGGGAAACATTTAGATGAAATAGGGACAACTGTGAGGGTAGATCTGTTACAGAAGGCAGCGCTTTTGTGAACAGCAAGAATCCTTAGAAAGACCCGTGACGTAGCCTGACTCAAGGAGTTACCGGCACAAAAGAAAAGTGATCTTTATTTTGTATGCTGTGATAAAATTAAATAATAATAATAATAACTGGAAATGTAGTGATTGTAGAAATACACACACCAGGTGTTCGGGTGTTGTTAACATCAGGCAAAAATTTTAAGATAAAGCCAATGCAATTTATAAACATGAACAAAAAACCATTAAATGCAGGTTTTTAATGTATACTTTATTTGAACTTCCGGTTTGGATATGAAGGGAGGTCAAATTAGCTCACTAACAAATTGAAAACTAAGAACTTTTATGCATCAAACTTTCACAGATAATGCAAAGATTCAAATCATAAGAGCTGCAGTTGTCAAGAAATTAATTTTTGAAATCATACATTTTTGATTAATAAGCACATTATTGTGAAAACAGATGACACCATCGTGACATTATTGCTAATTTGTTATATGGAGATTTAAGTCTTCCCCCATAGGTGTCAGATTGTGTACCCGTTGTTGTTTCGTCTTTTTCTGGACATTTGTCGGAGTGAGTTCACCCCATGATCGCTCGTAGTCACATCAGCAGAGAACTTTTTTCGACCCTGGAGTTGATCATTTGCCAGAGTGTGTTTGATCCTCGCTGTATCTTCTGTTGCTGAAAACCTTGCCCGTTATCTCATCCCTGTTGACATATTCGCCTGTAAGATATTTTTATTTTGTATAAGATCTGTTCTGAATGTACATTCGTTTATCTTAACCCTTCAGGAAATAGACTCTTCTGCAGTCTATAGTAGATTATTGCTATTTTTTCATAATTCTGCCCAGGAAATAAAAAGAAATAAAGTCTTTTGGGCAGTTCACCATCATACCATGCAGAAACATACATGTATCAGGTATTACGTAATTTGCCATCCCAGGTTAAACAGTGTTTGTGTTTGTTTATGTTTGTTTTACATTATTTACACAGCTTGCACAGAAATTTGGCACTTGCCCTGTAAGTGAAATTGGGCCCTCCCTGTTCAATATAGAGCTTCATTTAGACCGGCAACTGCTTATAGAAGTGGTCAACTGCTTAAATATAGAGCTTCATTAAAACAGTTGACTGCTTAACCTTCATAGAAGAGTACAACTGCTTAAATATAGAGCTTTATAAGCAGCCTATCTACGACTGCTTAGTGCAAAATAAAGGCTTAGCTCATTTGCATTTTTCGTCTGTGGGAAGGCTTAGCGAATGACTATAGGGCTTCAAAGGCAAATTGAGCCTTTGAAGCCCTGTATAAAACACATGAAGACAACAAATTTACTAAACAAAATGCTTGTTAGAGTGCCTATTATGACTGCTTATTTGACTACTTATTGACTGCTTAGTGAAGGCATACACTTTGGTGAGGGTAGCTGCAAAACGTTTCATCATTACATCTTCGGTAAAAGGGTGCCATCGAAAGTGACCACAAACCGCTTCAGAGCATCTATGCCAAGTCTCTCCTCTCTCAGCTCCTATGAGACTCCAATTGATGCTGTTAAGACTTCAACCTTAGGATCTTGAAGTGGGGTACAAACCAGGCAAAGAAATACTAATGAAAGACGTCATCATCAACATGATAGACTACATTTCTGTTACTCCATTTGAGATACCAGGAATTCCAAGTAAAGACCGAAGATGAGCTGAATGAGCTTCATGCGGTGATCCTACAAGGCTGGCCAGACACTAAACAAGAGACGCAACATTCGATACGAGATCTCTGTCGCAGACAGCCTCATCTACAAGGCTGGCCAGACACTAAACATGAGACGCAACATTCGATACGAGAGTATAGGAACTACAGGGATGAGATCTCCGTCGCAGACGGCTTCATCTACAAAGGTATGAGGATTGTCGTTCCACCAACTATGAGATGTGACATGATTACCTTGATGCTTCACATCTGGATATCACCAGGGATGAACCAACAAGTACGGGATCTTGAAGAGGATTGTCCTGAGTTCAACTCACACCAAAATAGACAACCCAAAGGTACCAGACCTATCATGGATTGAACTGGGGTCAGACTTGTTTAAATTGGAAGGAGATCAGTACCTACTCACAGTCAACTATTTCTCTAAATTTATTGAGGTCGGCGAACTGACATCTGATACGACCAGTTAAGTCATCATGGAATTCCTGAGAAGTTAAGAACAGACAATGGACCTCAGTACTGATCATGCAAGTTTGACAATTTATGTAAGGACTATCAAATCCATCACGTCACCTCTTCATCACACCACCCACAGTTCAATGGCAAAGCAGAGCGCGCAGTCCAGACAGACGCATGTGGAAAAAGGGTAATGACAAACATCTAGCGCTCCTATATTATTGGACAACTCCATTAGCAAGCTGTGACCTGTCACCAGCTCAACTCCTGATGAGCTGCAGACCCCGCCACAAGTTACCAGTTGCAGATCACTCTTTCAACCCAAGACTTACAGCGCAACAAAAGCAGAACAGCACCTCAATGATGATAAAGCAAAACAGAAGCACTACTTCAACCAGAAAGCAGGGAAAGACTTACCTGTTCACAAACCAGGAGATCCTGTAAGGATGGCACCATTTCCGGGTACTAAGATGTGGGTCCCAGCCTCGGTGATAGATCATCATACAATTAACACCAAGATCATACGTGGTATAACATGAAGGGCAGAAATACCAACGTAACCGGAGACATCTGCGTCTATCTTCACACAATGCAAACAAGCACCAGCGATCCCTAAAAATGATCAATCAACTCTACTTCAACCTAAAGCACCACAGTCAGACACTTAAAGGGACACACCGGCTTCGTTGGGCTATTTAGGCGACAAAATACACTAAAACATGACTCTAAAGGTCTTCCAGGAATGGAAAAGAATAGTTGCTAAAAGAAACCATCAAATTTGGCTGTTTTAACGCATTTTAAAAAAAACGAAGGTCACATGGGTTATCCGAACCACTTTTTTGGTTCGGATAACCCTCGTGATCTTCGGAGATAGTTTTACTTCCAGCCGTATAAAAGTAAATCACTAAACCAAATTTTCGAATTTTTTTTTACAATTATTAATGAATATTTGACAAAAGAGGCTATGTATTCAGATTGCGGGTACAAACTGTAAATAATGATGAAAAAAGGAACGTAAGATTCTCATTCAGAGAGTCCGTGCAACGGAAGCGTGTTTTACAGCGCCTCGGCGTGGGAGCTAGAGAAACGTAAACCTTGAGGCATATCCCCTACAGCCGTTGCCGTGTCTCGTGGGGCCAGAGAGCTTGCTGGTCTTGCTGTGAGCTTCGGAGCTGGTCGGAGGGGTGGGGAGCCAGACCCCAAAATAGGTTTCGTTCCTATAGGTATTAGTCTGTACCCCCTAATAATTGTCACGTTACGTGGTGCCTGTGTGCAAAACATTCAGGACGACGGACGTCAGCACTGTTTATCTAACATGCACAGTTGATGTTTTGAGTGCTGCATACATGTACGATGTCTTCTCCCATAAACACGCCACGAAAAGACCCCGGTGGCAGCTACTTAAAACATTGCGCAACAATGTCGCATAAATTTGACAGTTGCAACGGCTGGAATAGCGTATACGCTGACCTTTGACCGCTTTTTGTTATTTTCAACATTTTTCACTAATTACGTGATATTTTGACGATTTCTTTTTAAAAACAGCAATCTAAAACTTATGGTTTCTGATTTTATATCACTAAATTACATAAACGGTAAGCCGGTGTGTCCCTTTAAGTTAACCTATCAACGAAGAGACAAGATTTGTGAAGCTCGCAGACTTAAAAGTAACACTTCCGATTATAATACAATAGGGTTTATACCAAAATTGTATTATCATTAACCCGAAATAATTAAATATCGATTATAACTAAAACTTGTAGATATTGAATAAAAACCATGTTGCCTGGACCAAAATTATATAGTTTAAAATACCCCAGCAAATTGACTGGTTGCATGGCTCATACGCGTAGCAACCCATGCAAACTGCACACACTGACCGGGATTGCTGACGTGTTATTACGGTTAAAGACTCAGTGGAGACTTGGCAGAGCTGATATGTTACCGGGAGTGTAGGCCTAATAACACTCATTGCGAGTCATTATTCACCCGATAATCACAGATCAGCTTATCAAACACAATGCTATTACTTTGTTTTTCCACACGGGTAATTTAATAATTATTTTTTTCCTACTTTTCATTGTAGAGAGAGGTTATAGTGCAAAGAGACAAGATTGATGAGTCATGCCGACTTAAAAGTTACAACTTTGTTTTCAATACAATCGCACAGACCAACATTTAAATCATCAAACTGAAATAATTTTATTCCAATTGTAACTCAAAGATAAATTACCCGGAAACAAGTCTCTATGACGCAAACACAATTAACTTCAATTTTGTAAAATGTAAAATACTCCCATATTGTCGATGTCCAGCGGGCGCGATGGATAGTGCTGACTGGCACTGCAAAGGCCCAGGTTCGAGAACAGCAACAATTTATTATTTTTTTTCTCATACCCAAAATCAAGAATATTGGTTTTTTACTAATATATAATTCTTCCCATACTTCAATGGTTGTTAAAAACTTGTTTGTCTTTCTAATTTGTGGCTCCCGATAGATTTTAAGGAAATAAAATTAGCCCATTGGATTTCCTACGTATATTTAGGGTTTTCGTTAAAAGGCATTAGATAGTGATAGTTACATACATTGTACCATCTTGTACCAATTATAAAACTTGTTAGTATGAAAAACATGTTTTTCATAGTGACGTCATCAGGAGTAAAGTTACGGTAATTCAAAGCTTATTATACTTTAACACAAACAATTCTCCAGAACCACATGTCAAAAAGTCATGATGTTTGTGCTGTCTTGTAAATTCCATCACTTGTTACATTTTATTCAGAAGGATGACCCCAGATTAACCTTTACTTCCGGTTGAAACAGGAAGCTTTAAAATGTAAAAAATCATATCTCCTGAACCATGTGTCATAAAGTCGTAATGTTCGTGCTGTCCTGTAGCTTACAACACTTGTGACATTTTATTCGAAAAGATAACCTAATTTTGACCTTTCCTTCCGGTCCAAACAAGAAGTTCAAATTATAAATGTCATTTTTCCTGAATCACATGTCATAAAGTCAAAGTCTTTGTGCCGTCTGGTAGCTTACTTCACATTTGACATTTTATTCAAATAGTTGACCCACTTTGGCCTTTCCTCTTGGTCCAAACAGGAAGTTCAATTTAAAACAAAATTCAAATTAACAAGTTTTAAAAAAGCTATATGCAATAAGGTTACAAAATATTAAAAGTGACGATCAAAAATTGCACAATACAAAAAAAGGCTAGATGAGCTAAAAACATTACAAAACAAACATTATACGAAGTTACTTTAGAATTTTAACAAGCGAAGGAATAGCAGATCTTTTGTAGCGCGCTGTTTTACACTTGAGTATGACAAGCTCCAGTTTCTTGCCTGATGTAAGTTGGTATTTATCCACAATATTCTCATTGCGAAAAGGAAGCATATGACGGAATTTGTCAGATTCAACAAGTTTTTCCCAAACTTAAGCATAAGGTTGCACCTCCTGGTTTCTAAAGTTAACAATTAAGCCTCAACAGAGCCTGAGAATACGAATAATATTCCTGCCTTAAAATGATACTTGTTCAATGTAGTAATAGATGTGTGCCACACTTGGCAAGCATATTCTAAAATTGATCTAATATAGCAAATGTAAACTGCAACAATATCAGCAACATGAACTCTGGCTTTCTTAAGTATGACCAAAGTGTAAAGTCTACGAGAGGCTTTCAAGACAATTTCAGTTACATGCAAATTCCACTTAAGGTCGTTCTGAATTGTGATCCCTAGTAATTTTACATGAGTAACAAGATTTGATTTCAAAGAGTTAGTGGTAAGAGGTAAAATAGGCTTTTAAAAAAATCATACACTGGCATTTAGAGGGTTTGGGTAAAACATCATAATCAGCACACCAAACAGTAAGGTTGTCCAAGTGATTTTGCAATTTTTGTTCTTCACCGATTTTGACAATTTCCCCAAGTGTCAGATCGTCCACAAACTTCCATCGTCTGCAGCAATCAGCGGCTGCATCATGATATGAACCTGTTAGAAGAAATGTAACCATCAACCTTGGTATTCTGGATACGACCAGTAAGAAAGCTGCAGACAATGGGAACTATGGATGGTCTGACTCCTAGGTTTAAGAGTTTTTTAATGACTACTGTGTGATTTACAAGATCAAATGCCTTAGTAAAGTCTACAGTACTGAGCTGTGCATAGTGTCCTGGTTTATCAAAGCCCTCCAGCAAATAGCTGATCATATCAATTAGGTAGTGTGTCGTAGAACAGCCCTTAATATTGCCGTACTGCTGTGAATCTAACTTTAAAGAAATATCCTGAAGAATCCATCTAGCAATAAATGATTCTAAAATGCGAGAAAAGATTGGAGTTAATGAAATTGGGCGAAGTTGATCAAGAGAGGAAATATTCTTTTCTTTTGGAATTGGAATAATTGTAGCAGGTGTCAGAGAAAACACCATCACCTATGCAAGCGTTAAACAACTGTGCTAGAGGACCTTCTAATTCTGTTGAAAATTCTTTGATGAGTCGCACAGGTAGATCTGTAGGATGACTCGCCTTTACTGGATTAAGCTTGTTAAATGGTGGCCTACAAGTGCCATATATGACATCTCTCTTTTTTTTTAACAAAGAAATGAAGAACAAAGTTTAACAAATTAAAGACAGAACTGACTGATTCCATGAGCTCTTAAAGTCCGCTCTTAAAGTCCATACATTTCTGGGATCTTAGAGTTGTCAAGATGAGTCAATGCTCACTCAAGCCGAGCTTGTCACTTAGTGTTCAATCGCGTTACTTTCAGAGCCTGTGTCATGCTCTCATTTTGTTTTTCTTTTAACAGCAATAAATGGCTTGAGTAAAATTCAAGTCCGATAAAAGTTATTGGTTAACTTGTGAAACTCAACAAAACTTGGTCTAACATATTTTTAAAGAGTCACTGTTCTTTGGCATGATGTGTATCCTTATAGATCCAAGAATTTGGGTGGTTTGCTAACACGCCCGCTTCATGTTGCATAAGTGAAGGCTCTATGGGTGGCATTGCGTTGTCTGGTTTCTAGTTAAAGGGACACGTTGCCTTCAAATCTCATGAAATTTTACTGTTTGGAGGTGTTCCTTATCTTTATTAAGAGTTGTTCTTGCAATAAAACACCTTTAATGTGTAATAATTAGTGAATGGTGATAAAAAAAAACATATTGGCCTCTGACCCCTCGACATCTTTCCTGCGAAACGTATATGTATTTCCAGCCGTAAATACCATCGTCCATGTAATGGCAAAATGCGCGATGAACAGTAGTTAGGCTGTTGCCGTAGCCAGTGGCCTGGTAAACCTATCAGATGAACACTGGGTAACATACCATTCTCTACCTCTGAAGCTAGCACAGTATTGGGCCCGAAATTGCCAGCCGTGTATTTGCGGAATAGACTGTGCAAGTCTCGCGCGCATTCGAACTTCCGGGACCATAGTGGTCCCAACCATATGGAGTTTTACGTGGGCGAGATTTTGTTTCGTCAATTATTTTAGTTTAACGTAGTTTATGACCTAGAAAATTATACATGTTGTTGGGAATGTAATACTAAGTGATAACAACATATGAAAGTAAAACCAATTCAACAATATAACGAAGAAAACCCGAGAATTAAACTTGACCTCAGCTTCCGGTTAAGAATTTTGTGCTCACCTCCGATCATAAAACTTATGTAAAAGCTTGTTTTGGATGCGCGATTATAATCGCCAGATGCTGTAATTGCAAAGCGAACCCTTTTCATTGCAGTCTATGGTGTTGAGGCGTCGGCATTCCTCTTTAAACTCCGATACGGGTCAATTTAAAACCCGTTTGACCTTCACGAATCTGCGTAAGGGGTTTCTAAAAAGTTAACATCAAAAAAGCATCCTTGTCCCAGAGTTTTAATTTGTTTTTAATAATAATTAACACACTTTGGCGTATTTTTTTAAAAAGCTAAAACTAATTTCATAAAATTGTAATGATTTATTTTTGTTGTTCAGATTTTGTCATGAGATATAATTTAAAACAAAGATTTGATTTCAGAAATAAAAATGTTCTTCGTTTGACGTGTTTTCTCGTTCGGATACGCGCGAGACTTGCACAGTCTATAACCAGCTGCTTATTCTGAAAAATAGAACACATGCAGTACAGGGAGGTGAGTATAATGTGGCTCATCTGTTCACCTCCCTGTGTTGTATGTATTCTATTTTCGGAATATATGGCTGGTTATTCCGCGAATACGCGGCGTAGCTTCAGGTAGCTCGGTTTGTATGTACGTGTATGTAAACACCTACACCGTTCATATGTCAAAATGGATCGCCACAAAAAACAGATTTAAGACATGTCCAAAAAGAAGAAACCTCGTCAATCAGGATAAGAAAACTGTCATGGGACTAACCGAGAGAAACAACCGGTGTTGTTTATACCAAATGTTTATTGTGGACAGGAAGAATGAGGACTTAGACACGGCACATCACAGCAGCACTCTGATCATCGTTTTACGACTGGAAATAAGACTAGTAGGAACACGTCGGCCATGAGTCAAAATCTTGACTCCCATAAAAAATGGCGGACCGTGTTAGTTCACGAATAAAAGGAAAACCACACAGTTTTGAGGAATGTTTGTTTTGAGGAATGTTTGTTTGGATTATTATATTCTACTTAACATCTTTCCGACCGTGTTCATTTCACATCAAACGCTTGTTATAGCCCAAAGCGCCCAATTCGAAGGCAACGTGTCCCTTTATAAGCCTTGACTTAGCAGCTAAGAGGTAATAAGCGAGTTCGGCATTTCGGCGCGCGCTATGCATTCTGGGTAAGGTCAAAGGTAATTCGTGATAAACATCGCCGTTGTCACACACGCTTATCGTTAGGAACGCACTGTTGCAGGCACACACTTGTTGGTTTTCTTTGATTTTTGGTCAATTATAGATATGAGTGATCAAAATTATGAGAATTTGACTTTGGATGACTTCATGCGATGGAAAGTTGATGCTTTGAAGAACTTTTTAGCAGACAGGGGACTGAAAACAGGGGCGGATCCAGGATTTTCCAAACGGGGGGGCGTGAAAATTTACCAAGCAGCAAATGGTGAATGCAATTTGTGGCGCCTACGAGCGCATAATGCGAACCCCTAACGGCATGGGCCGGTTCCGGGGCCCGCAATGCTACGAAACAGGATTTTAGATCTCATGCAATATCCGACCACTTAAACCAATTTTGTTTTTGCAAGATCATTATTAAAACATTATTTTCGAGTTGGGAGTCATCGATTTGAATCGGCCATCCTGAGTTATAAAATCAAAATGCAGGCTACAACTTATACTTATTCAGGGGGGAAAACTGTTGGCGAGTTAAAGGCCCTGTACACTATTGGTAAGATCGAAAAACAAAAATAATCACAGATTCACACATAACTTACATGATTTAAAGAAAGTAATGGTAGAAAGGGTTCCTTAAAATATTTCTGCCTAAAATGCTATCGTTTCTGAGAAATGAGTAAAACAATAGTTTTTATCGCGCGCGAAATAAATAAACTCCATGTTTGAAAAACAGAAAACACATAAGGTCTCTTTTCACTATTTTCTCGTGACCTCGATGACCAATTGAGCTCAAATTTTCACAGGTTTGTTATTTCATGTATGTGGTTGATTACACAAAACATGAACACTGTCTGTGATTATTTTGTCAGCTCTGCCAATCCTGTATAATACCTTTAAACGATAGTGCAATTTTTAATATAACCAAATAGGGTCTCTTTGTCATTTAGTTTTCACACACTTGATGATTAGAATGTGACACAAAATAACAAGCTGTGCTTCTCTTCAGTGACAGCGCGATCGAGTAACAATAACATTAATGTACGACAAGGTGAGGGTAGGCCTACTAGAGGCCTACCCCCCCTCCCCCAGCCCTACATCGTTGTACTATCTGCACAATTGATAATGACTAGTTTGAAAGAAACACAACAGATATTTACCCTCTTTCTTGAATACGAAAAAAATCTGTGATTTTCTAAACAGAGTGAGACACCATGATTATACGATGCTATGTTTTCACTAGCCCCATGAGTAGGGCCAATCCACTTCGTTCGTATCCTTGCCAATTGGGCCTAAGCACCATTGCAATCCTATTTTGTGCCCGATGTACATGTAGTTTTTAATCCGGGTTATGAAACTTACCGATCGAATGCTACTGTAGGCCTACTTGTAGAAAGCCCAAATGCTAAATTTTTTTTAAAAAACATCACAGATTTTTTGGGAAAATTGATTGCCTTTCTAGTCGCGAGAGTGAATTTTTTGATAACGCGTATTAACAACTTGCGCGAGAACCTAGTTGGGTTCCCTTAACAATTTCACAACATTAAACTATCTATGGGGACCAGACTGATTTACATAACGCGCTGAGCATAGTATAGACCTTTCTTTTGCAACGTCACAGCCCGAGTTTTTGCCAACCCAGGTTGAAAAACTATGGAAAGCCATAACTGCAAATCAAAAACAGATTGCCACATCACAGTTTGTAGCAGTGTTACACAAAATATTCAAAAATAGTGTTGAATTTGTTGGAAACAAATCAACCAATCATGGAAGGTATTTCCGTTCATGAATCTTTACAGAAAATTTGGTCACAACATTTTTTAACACGATTGAATGTTTTGCCAACATTCGGCCGTCCATGCCAACCGGCGCACTTTGTCCAGACGGGCGTGAGATGCGCACAGCATTACACGTATTTCACAAAACCTTGATTGCGCTGTTGTGGATTGTTGAGGGAACCTGACAATGGTTTTCCCGCAAGTTAATAAGTGGGGAAAAAATCACACTCGCGACTCGAAAAGCAAACAATTTTCCCAAAAGATCTGTGATGTTTAAAAAAAAAAAAAATCAGCATTAGGGCCTTCTACAAGTACAGTAGCATTCGATCGGTACGTTTCATAACCCGGATTAAAAATTAAATCGGCCACAGAAAAAAAGGATGCACTGGGCCAAGGATACGAAGTAGATTATCCCTATTCATGGGGCTATGTCTTCACTAGTTTCCAGAAGTTCGTATTGTAAAAGTCACATTGTATTTAGCGCTCGCGAGTGCTGACTTTCCATCCAGAAACTTCTTTGCACAATGTGTACACACACACAGGTGGCATGCATGGTCGACTCACGATGTGGGTGAATGATCTTCACGCCCCCGGATCCCCGCGCCAGGCATGTTCAGTGTGTGAGAAAAACACGCTTTCCACACAGTACACAAGATTCACGTGAGACAATGTCTGACAGTGAAATAATAGTGGACCACAAATGAAACAAAGTGTACGAGGTACGGATTTTTAGTAGCTTTTTTGAAATAAAATACTAGGTAGGGCCTATGTCGTTAATGTTGTCTCTCCCTCACTTTTCTCCTTGATGGTGTTTCTTCTTTTTTTTCCAAGCAAAATGGGGGGGCGTGCGCCCCCCCCTGTATCCGCCGCTGGAAAAGAACGGGAAGAAAGGAAGAATTGGCCGCGGTTCCCTATGCTGCGGCAACACAACTGAAGGTCCCGGTGCTGCCGTCTGCAACTGAGGAAAAGAGGCAGCATGCTCAGCAATATCGTGCTAAAGTATGGTGACATAATATGCTGCCAGCTCCTGTCCCAAGACCTCACAGGAAGGATGGCTAGGGGATCGAGTCAAAAGGGATTCTCCAGTGGCCACCTACCACCACCACTACAGTTATATTGAACTGGCCAACCATCTAGCTGTTCCAACGACCCCCGGGCTATTCTAGCTTTTAATTCAGATACTATAATGATTTGTTTTGAAAACATCTAATCATTTTCCGTTACAATGTGAAAGTTTAGTTCATTTTTAACACTGACTTTGTTGTCAAAGCACAAAGCTAATGCTTATTGAACCAAAATGTCTAGGCCTGACAATACTGCATTCCCACTTGAACAGTGTCAGGTCTCCATATTCAATCATTTTTATTTCATAGCTTCACAAATGTCTAATTCTTATTCCGTATTCCAGCTTATAAAAAATCTTAGTATGAAGAACACGTTTTTGTAATCGTGACGTCATCATAACAGGTGTCAAATTACATTAATTCTAAGTTTACTGTTTAAACATTCATATCTTCTGATTCATATGTCATAGAATTATAATTTTTGTGCTATCCGGTAGCTTACAGAACATGTAACAATTTATTCAAAACATGACCCCATTTAGACCTTTACTTCAGGTACAAACAGGAAGTTCTGAAATTTAAAAGAACGTATCTCCTGAACCACATGTCATAAAGTAAAAATCTTTGTTGCGTCTTTTGGCTTATGACACAATATTGGCATTTTATTTAAAATATTGCCTAAATTTTACCTTTCCTCACTTACACATAAAAATTAAAAATCATATATCCTGAACCACATGTAATAACATGAATAAAGTCATTGTCTTTGTGCCCGTTTGTAGCCCTTGAAAATTGTGAAATTTTTTCAGAAACATTACCTTTCCTTCCGGTCTAAAAAGGAAGTTCAAATTTTAAATCATATCTCCTGAACCACATAAAGACATAATCTTTGTGCCTTCTTGTACCATAGGTCAGAGCACAAAGGTAAATGTATTTAAGGACATGACCTACTATCACCTTCACTTCCGGTTAGGAAGAGAAAGTTCTAAAAAAACAAATAATATCTCCTGAGGCATATGTCATAAAGTCATTATCTCACACTTTTGACATGCTATTGAAAAACATAGTCCACTTTGACCTTTTCTTACTGTCTATACAGCAAGTTTAAATGGTTTACGACCAAATTAAGCATATTTTTGAACATGACGTGTAGTAGTATAAAATCTTGTTCCATCAACTGAAACCCCTCTGTGTTCGTTTTTACGAACACTTATTTTCTAGTGTCTAGTTGTTTTTGATAGTAAAATGTACATCAGCATTCCATAGTAATTGTGTAAGATTATTAATCCAAACATAAAGTTTTGTATTTTTTATAGGAAGCTGCCCATACTTTTTGGTTCCCAATGTCTGCAAAAAACACCACATATATTTATACCAATAAGAAGGTCAGTGAAAACCAGCCAATCAAACAATTCTATATACATGGTCTGTTCGATGAGCGCTGTGGTATCTGGAACCCTCCTCTACCCCATGATTACCGACTAAAGCACGGGGTGTCACCCAACCAAAAGTGCGCGGTTCAGAAGCCACAAAGGGCAAGAAGAAAACCAATCAGGAGGTCCGTCTGAAACATCCAGTGAGACACTTCAAAACACGGCAGTTCAGATGCTTTTTTGCAGGTCCGAGCTCAGCATCCAAGAGTGATCACTTCACGTCCAACCAATCAGAAGGTCTGTCTCAATCAGCCAACTTAAGGCATCTCCCACCACGGTAGTTCGGGTTTGGTTTATTGCATCTGGTACGATGACGGACAAGGCGACTGCACCGAAGACTAGCAGCAAAGTTGCCATACCAAAAACTTAGATGCGCAATCCTGAGCCAAGATGGCACAATTCCAATCAAAGATGGTGCAAGTTACGGCTTAAATAGTACAGTACCTACATGTATAAGTCTCGCGCGTATTTGAACTTCTGGGACCATGGTCCCGACCATATGGAGTTTTGCGTGGGCATGAAAATTACATATGTTGTTGGGAATGTACATGTAATACCAAGTGATACAAAATATGAAAGTGAAATTGTGATAACCAGGGGATCTTGATCTTTGCATTGTTAAATGAGTAGCGCCCTCTGGAGGGCTGGCCCGAAGCAGGTAACATGGCGCTCATGTAACAAAACGAGTAAGAGTTGACAGTGCACTGACTCTGTGAGTAACAATAACATTACAACAGTCTAATCATTGCATTAGTATGGCAACCTATGGTAAACTCGAAGCATTTAACAGTGACAATGGAGAGTTATGGGTTGAATACATCGAACGTATGGAAATGACATTGATGACAGCGTTCTATTTTGTTGAGCACGATTGGAGCAAAAACATACAAATTGATAAAGGCCCTTGTTTCACCTCAGAAGCCTGGAGATAAGTCCTTTAAGGAAATTGTTGAACTACATGTAGTTCAGCACCGTATGAATCCAAAACCCAGTGTTATTGTGCAGAGATTCAAGTTTAACAGCCGAGCACAACAGCCAGGAGACAAAGTATCTGCTTTCATTGCTGATCTGCGTAGCATTGCTGAATATTGTGAGTTTGGTTCTACCCTCGAGGAAATGTTACCAGATACATGTAGACTTGTATGTGGTACAAATGATAGTCGCACCCAGTGTTGTTGACTCGAGTCGGTGACTTGGACTCGAGTCAGACTCGAGTCGCCAATTTCATTGACTTGCGACTTGACTTGACTTGAGCAAAAATGACTCGTGACTTGACTTGACTTGAGCAAATATGACTTGCGACTTGACTTGACTTGAGAAAAAATGACTTGGTTACAACACAGGAATATTAAATGTGAAGTTATACGTTTACATTTTTAGGGTTCGGATAAATTAATGTCGAAACAATTCACTCGGAAGTTCCGCAAAACGCGGACCACATTGCGATCACAGTTTACACAACGCACGCGGTCACGTCTTTTCCAATTTAGAGGCTGCTAGTCTTTGTTATATCGTTCCTTTATGCGCAACAATAAAGATAGGAAACATTGAACGCTAGAGGGCGTTTCAAAACAATGCGATACCATTGGAGTAAAAGCCCTCTATTGGTGAAATATCCCACAACACCTGTTTGAAACGCCTTGACAAAAGACTTTACGTGTCTGCGCATGCTCGGGGAAAAGGGTTTTTCCCTCGAATTGCAATAATCACCATAGCTGGTGCGCGAAAAAAACGTGTACAGAGCAATGAGCTACTGGTATTCACGCAAAAGCCGTCGACAGTATGGTCTTCAAAGCACATTTCCTCGGAAATGTTAGCTTGTTTACGAAAAATTGCACAACTTATAGGCTTTATTTTACAAAAATGACACCATTTTGGACATTTTGGATCAACAGAAAGATTATTTAAATGTAAAACGTAAGATTTGTTTCTTTTTAAATATGTTTTGTTTTGTTGTTTTGGGGAATTTTTTGCGGGGTGTTTGTGCATAGGATAGTCAAAATGCTGTGGTGGTGAAGACGCATTGCTTTAGATCACATCCGTGGTTGTGTTCAACCTTAGTTTTTTCACCTGACACCTGTCGTGTTAAATTTTGTAAAATTAAGTTTTTGCCATGATACCCCCCACATTCGACAAAAATGCCGTGGTGCCCTTTTTACACTTACGAAATTGCTGCGATGCCCTTCAAATTCTAAAAAAGCACGGCAATTATTGCCGTGCATGTGGTTCAATGGTTGTATTTTTTAGTCTGTCACAACATCATCATGGGAGTGGGCTTATCGGGACATTATGTGACTTGTGACTTGACTTGACTTGCGAAAATTTGACTTGTGACTTGACTTGACTTGAACAAAAATGACTTGTGACTTGACTTGACTTGACCAAAGATGACTTGCGACTTGACTTGACTTGACAAAAAATGACTTGGTTACAACACTGGTCGCACCCAACGTCGATTGCTGTCAGAAAAGATGTTGCCATTCACAAAGGCCCTTGAAATCGCATTAGCTATGGAGAAAGCGTCAAGGGATGCGTCAGACCTACAACAAGCAACCACCTTGACCAAAGAGGTAAACTCTCCCTAAATCTGTAGGGATTTCCTATTCTATCTAAGAAAATACTCACCTCCGATACCTACATATGCATTTCTATGCGCATGCGCTGACACAAAAACAAAGGCTATGACGTCACCCACACACTGCACCTCCCAGTAGCCCATACGAATCGTCCTTCTTATTTCACCTTCTGGTTTATTTTTAGGATACTCATCTGGGCGGGATGGTATCGGAGGTGAGTATTTTCTTAGATAGAATAGGTTTATTATTTGATATAGAATAGGAAATCCCTACAGATTTAGGGAGATTCTATTACAGAAAATACCTCACCTCCGATACCTACATATGCAGAGTAGCACCGAGTCAGAACTGAAGGGGGGGGGGGGGTAAGTGCAGTGTGGAGCCCTAGAAAGATGCCTTAACTGAGCCTGGTACACATCCAAATTAGAGGTAAATAACGGAGTTAAGACATACCGGTTAGCTGTACTCAAAAAGCTCTTTATGAGGATGAGTTGACAGTCCTGCGGTGTTTCTGGGCTGAAGAACGTGCTGCTGCTTGCAAAGCTTGTCTGCCCATGTGCCCCTTAGACTGAAGAACATCTCGCAGGTAGCAGGATGTGAAAGTTGAGGATTAAAAAAAAAAAATCCCCAACAAGCTGCCTGCATAATATCTGTAAAAGGATCAACACCCTGGAAATGAGCCCATGAGGTAGTCATGCTCCTTGTTTGGTGAGCTTTGACCGAAGCAGCAACTGGTTGAGGGGGTGTGTTCCGTGCCAGAGTAGGTACTAGGCGCACCTGTGGTATGGCTGAGTGTGAACCTGGGGTGCTATTCATTGCTCCCGTCAACAGTTCGCCTGGTAAATCTGGTTGAACTGCAGGACCAGGCTCCTTGTTTTGTGAGCTTTGACCGAAGCAGCAACTGGTTGAGGGGGTGTGTTCCGTGCCAGAGTAGGTACTAGGCGCACCTGTGTATGGCTGAGTGTGAACCTGGGGTGCTATTAATTGCTCCTGTCAACAGTTCGCCTGGTAAATCTGGTTGAACTGCAGGACCAGGCTCCTTGTTTGGTGAGCTTTGACTGAAGCAGCAACTGGTTGAGGGGGTGTGTTCCGTGCCAGAGTAGGTACTAGGCGCACCTGTGTATGGCTGAGTGTGAACCTGGGGTGCTATTAATTGCTCCCGTCAACAGTTTGCCTGGTAAATCTGGTTGAACTTGCAGGACCAGGCAGAGACCCTGGGGCTGGGCAGTAGAGGGTGGAGAGGTTGCAGCCGGTAGTATGGCTTCGACGATCCACCGAGAAGGAGTACCAGTGGAGGCTGGGTTGAACGGATGGACTGTTGTGATGAAGAGTTGTGTAGTGTTCCTAAGCAGCTCCTTGGTACGTGCTATGTAAAATTTAAGGATCCGAACGTGGCACCAAAGTTTATCTCCTGGGACACTTGAAAATGAAGTCAAGCTCGGAACGAATATGTCTGGAGGGGAAAAACTTGGTGATTGGTTCTTGGTTAGGAAGTTGATATGTGGGACAAGACAAACACTCCATGTTCCCAACGCAAGTGGCCAGGTTCTATTGAGAGAGCGTGTATTTCACTTCTGCGGCGAGCTGTGGAGGCTGCTAAAAGGAAGACTGTCTTGACTGTGAGGTTGTGTTTGGAAGAAGACCCAGCCGGTTCAAAGGGGGGCTTCACCAACCTGTGAAGGACAGTTCTTCTTAATAGGTGGTTTCTCTAAAAATATGCCCTTTATCAGTTGAGATAAAGCAGTATTATTGGACAGAGTAGAGCCATCGTCGAATCCGTGATGTACTACTGCGATGGCTGATCTGTAGCCTCGAATGGTGCTAATCTGGAGGCCAGAATTAAAGAGAAATCCACTACGACAGTTTTTACAGATGCAGAATTGGGATCGAAACCTTCCTTGGCACACCATCCAAAGAAGAGTTGTAGGCGATTATCATACATTCTTCTAGTGGACGGTCGTCTACATTTTGCTGCAAGGGAAGCAGCAATTTTAGAAAGGCCAGCTGTCTGAATCTGGGTGTAGCATCTTGGACACGGGTTGTGTGAGAGAATAATGGGAGGTCGAATAAAGAGTCCAGATGTTGAGGGAACCATGGTTGTTTTGGCCAGAGGAGGGCTATTAAGATTATCTTACACCTCTCTAGGTCTATCTTTGATAAGACTCTGGGTAGAAGGAAGATGGGGGAAGAAACATACCCCAGGTAGCCTGACCAGCTGATGCTCGGAGCATCTGTAGCCCAAGCTTGGGGGTGAGCATGCCAAGAGCAAAAGACCGGTAGTTGATTGTTGAGGTGAGAAGCAAAGAGATCTATGTGAGGGGTGTCTAGGACGTCCAAGATCTGTTTGACCACCGGGCGAAGAAGGGGCCAGCCCATGGGGATTGCTCTCCGTCGTGAAAGGGCATCCCATAAGAATTTCTCCTTCCCGGAGAGGAGGTTCACTTGTAGACAGATTTGACGAGGAATGCACCAACTGAGAAAGCTCCAAGTTTGCATTTACAGTGAAGGGAAGTATCTCCTTCACAGTTTAGGTAAAACACTACAGTAGAGTTGTCCGTCTTCACGAGGAATAAGTGATTCATCACCCAGCTAGTAGCCGACTGGGGGGCCTTTTTAACAGCCAGGAGATCCAGCAGAATGATGTGAAAAAGAGGAAAGGTCGTCCAGGTAGGCTCACCGGCCCGACTTCGAGGCATCTGTGGTAAAGGTCACTGAAGGGAAGGGTGAGAGAGCCACCATTTGAGAAGGGGCCGCAAAATGGAGTCCACTGGAACCAAAGATGAAAGGGGGGGGGGTCCCTACGGGGGCTGTAGTGGTACAGCAGATGTAGTTGTAGAGAACGAATGTGCATTCTGCACCATGGCATGAGGTCCACAAGGCTCGCCATGAACCCCAGGAGACGAAGCCATGCTCGAGCTGGAAGAGTGGGTTATGAAAGGAAGAGTTAAAAACATTCCTCCAGAACTCTGCAGCTCTCTAGTGAAAGAGAGGCTCCGCCCGTAGTATAGGGTAAGCCAATCGACGGACAGGGCGTCCCAAGCCCATGCCTGAGGATCGTGACCTCTTGCGCAATATACCGGTAACTGGTTGTTTAGAGCTGAGGCGAACAGGTCGATATGAGGGCGATCGAACTTCTGAAAAACTGCCTGAACCACCAGTGGGTGAAGGGTCCATTCTGGTGGGAGGATCTTTCCTCTGGAAAGAGCATCGGCTACTGTATTCAGTTCCCCTGGTAAATGAACTGCTGTCAGGGAAACGTCGTGTGCTACGCACCAACTTAGAACGTCCCATAGAAACATGCAGAGACGAGGAGATCGAGTGACCCCCTGACGATTGATGTATGAGACTACTGTCGAATTGTCGGATCTGACCAGGACATGATGGTGAGATACCGTCTGGCCGAACCTGATCAGGGCATGATGGACGGCTAACAGTTCGAGGACATTGATGTGAAGGGTGCGTTCCAGCCGAGACCAAGTCCCTGCACATGTTTCCGCCCCCAAGTGGGCACCCCAACCCGTGTTGGAGGCGTCCGTCGTTAGTACCTGTGTAGGAGGAGGGCGTGGAAAAACAAGCCCCCGGCTCAAGTTCTCTTCCTGAGCCCACCAATGAATGTGAGAGATAACTGCAGGAAGGACTGGGATCGGTAGGTAAATTGGGTCCCAATGCGAGGCTTGAACTGCGACAGAAGGTACAGTTGTATTGGACGAAGTCGCATCCTGCACCAAGGTATGAGATCCACCATACTTGCCATGAGACCCAAGAGGCGCAACCATGCCGCTGCTGGTGCAAACTGGGCGGACATGAACAAAGTCGCACACGCCTGAAGATTCTCGATCCGTTCGCGGGTGGGGGTGACAAGCCCTTGCCGGAGATCTAATAACGGCACTGAGAAAAATTGGTTTTTGCGAAGGAACAGGCTTGCATTTCTCCTCGTTGAAGAGGAAGCCCAGGTCCGAGGCAATCTGGCGTGTGAGGGCCACTGCGGCCAGTGCTTCTGTCCTTGTGTTTCCTACGATCAGCCAATCGTCTAGATAGACAAACAGACAGACATGGCGTTTTCGCAGAGTGGCAGCTACAATTTTCACTAGTCGTGTGAACACTCTTGGAGCTGTTGTTAGCCCGAAGGGAAGCGATCGAAATTGGAAGGTTACGTTTGAGTAACGGAACCGCAAGAAGGGCCGGTGATGTTTTGCAATGGGTACATGCAAGTAAGCGTCCTTCAAGTCGAGGGAGGCTGCCCACGCTGGAAGTGGTAACGACTCGAGGACTATGTGCAAAGTTTCCATCCGGAAGCGTCTTGGTCATATGTAACGATTCAAGGGTCGCAGATTTAGGATGGGGCGCCATTCCCCCGACTTCTTGGGTGTAAGGAAGAATGTTGAATAAAAACCCAGACTTTCCTGACTGGTTGGAACCCTGGTGATTGCTCTTTTGAAGAGGAGAGCTTGGATTTCTGACTCCAGTGCCAGACGCTCGTCTGGATCTGACGGGACTGGGGATATCCTGAGAAGAGGCGACGACGGGGGGGTACTTGTGAACTCGAGAACGTAACCGTGCCTGACGGTACCAAGTACCCACCTGTCGTCGGTGAAAAGGGCCCAAGTCTTTGCGAAATTGGAAAGACGGCCCCCCACGGGCCCTAGGGGAGGGGCCGAGAGAGTGAGATCGTCACCTACGCCATGGGCCACCCCGGGGCGACCCGAAAGAAGACTTAGGCCGAGGAGTATATCCAGGCTTGGAGCCGCGACCACGACCATAGGCAGTGGGTGAAGGTGTGATCGGCGACTGCTGGGGTGTTGTGGAAAAAGTCGGGGAGGTTACAGTAGCAGGTCGAAAAGGCTTCAAAGGTTTCCTGGGAAAACGCTGACCTCTGCCTCGAGCGTTCCCCCTGGACGAACTGGGAGCACCCTGACCCGAGGCTCTGCGAAGATTGATCTTATCTGTAGCTTTAATTCGCTTAGCCTCCAATTCCATCACCTCCTGGAACTTTCCTGCAAAGAGATCAGAACCCAACCGTGGGAGGCCTTCCAGACTAGTCTTGACACCATCAGAAGGAAGGAAGATGGAATCAATTACGTTGGTGCTACGGGCAGCTGTGACAATCATAGACACCCTTGTGAACTGATCCATACAGATCCTAAGACAGTCATCCAGACAGCGAAATGCCATCTCGGTGGCTTCAGCCGAGACCGGAGAATCCGTCTCACAAGAACATACCAAATACTCTGATAAAAATTGAAGGAAACAGGAGACACGGAGACCTGCACGTGAAGCCGTGTCTACCTTTACCAGGACATCCTCCAATGTGTTCTTTTCTTTCCCTGGAAACGGAGCCTTGACTGATGTGCGGGTCCCAGCATCGGCCGCAATCTTATCTCTGAAAGCAGAGGGCAGCACAGGGATGGATAAGAACCTTTCGTAGTCCGCCTGAGGGACTTTGAAGGGTCGCAGGTCCCGACGTGACAGAGGACAAACCCGCTTGACCTCGGAAAGCGTCTTCATCCGGTCTGCACAAATTCGGTCGATTGGTAGAATTGGAAAATTTTCGTCTTTAGCGGTTGCAGGTGCCGTGCGGCGTTTAAAAGACTGACGGGAACCTCCATCAGAAGCCACTGGCTCGTCCGTGGAAGGGATATAAAGGACTCGTGTCATATCCTTCATTACCTGACGAAGTCTACGATCAGAAGAGGAATGGGCAGAGACTGCATCAGATTCATCGGAAGAGTCGCCCGTGGGTAAAGGCTGTGCCCCATGGGGTGCAATGCAAGGGGTTAAAGGCCGTTGCACTAACATCGGTCGTTACGTCAGACTGAGAAGACGGGTTTTGAAGCCCGGAAACGTCAGTCGGAGCTTGACTGGCAGATGGCGGGACCCCAGCGGGGGTACGTTCATCATCAGAAAATTCGTCTGAAACAAAAATAGAAACCGCACCTTCTGACCCCGAGTCTGATGACTGAACCATCGGTTCCAGAGGGGTAGTTGGAACTGGCGGAGCCGGCATGGCTGACTTTGGGATGAGCGAACAGATCGTGGCTGAAAGGTCACGGAACCCCTGCAAGAGAAGCGCCGTAGAATGGTCTGGCGATCTGCGGTGTCTACGGCGGTCTCGTGAATAGTCATCGCCGGAAGATGAGCCTGAAGTGTATTCACGTCGCTTCTTCCGACAGCTACGACAAGTATCATCTCCGCTAGAATCGGCTCTGCTGCGATGATCGCTTTGAGGGCTCGATAAAGGCTGTGATAAGGACTTCTTGACAGGCAATTTTTTCTTGCCAGGTTTAACAGCCGTGGCTGGCTTAGGGCGAGTAGAGCCACCGGAACCACCGGGTTGCGCCCCTTTAGCCTTCTTTTTTCTGATAGCACCAGATGGTGAAGGGTCTGGAGTCCCGATGGGTCCAGCCCTTTCAGAACAAGGCATTATCCCTTCGGCAGTCAGTGACCGCGAAGGTATGTCTTGGTAAGTTAAAAAATCAGTAGCCTCCGCCGGACAGGGACCGCGGAGGTATGTCTCCAAGTGACTGGAGAGTTCCGGTCTCGGTTGTCTTGCCGGAGGACAGGGACCGCGAAGGTATGTCTCCGGTAGACCTAACAGCCCCAGGACTAGCAACCCTTCCAGAGGACAGGGACCGCGAAGGTATGTCTCCGGTAGACCTAACAGCCCCAGGACTAGCAACCCTTCCAGAGGACAGGGACCGCAAAGGTATGTCCCCGGTGGGTTTAGGGGTCCGAGCCAAAACCTTCTTGGAGGGCAGGAACCGCGAAGGTATGCGACCGCGAAGGTATGCTTCCGGAAGGGCCAGGATCCGAAGCAGAGGAGGGTGATCGAGCACGAAGCCAAGATGTAACGATCTCCCTAACTGCTCAACTGCGGCAAACAGTGCAGGGCCTAAGCCGGTTGCAAGTTCGACAGTGGGGGCAAAGCTCATGTGAATCTTGTGGACGAGGAAGTGAACAAGATGAACAACAAACCTGAAAAGACGGCCGAGCGCCACACTTATCTCGTGGCTCCGCCAAATTATTTTTTTTGCCGGATTTTTTTATATTTATTTCCGGTAAAAACAACAAAGAAAATACACCAATAAAACACTGGAAAAGGTGGTAAAGAAAGCGTAAAGAAACTTACCAAAACAGCAAGTAAAACTCACCAAAACAGCAAGTAAAACTCAACTGAAAAACAGCAAAATATATAGCAAGGAACGGTTTCATAAAAACCTGAACAGAGCTCTTCGGAAATGCGTCTTGACTTCACGGACGCCAGAGAAAAAGGGGATGAGTTGTCTCACATGCGGCGGCATGGTGGAAAGGTCGGACGCTTGAGGGCGATATTGCGGGCAGTGTGGTAAACAAAAAAAATAATAATTCTAGTGAGGAAAGCCTTTGGCTAGGGAATTGTGCATTCGTAGGTTTAACAGGTAAGGGAGTCCATGAAGTGGACTTTACACCAGTGTCAGGGTCTGTTAAAAGTAGGTATGAATAGATTCTTGTAAACCTCATTATTCATGAGAGGTCATTCCAGGCTCATTAAGATGATGTGGCTACTCAAAGAAGGAACTATGGCTTCAATGGCTTGAGGTTTTCGGACAATACCCCACCAATAGCTTACTTGGAAGATCTTTGCTTATGAATATTTCTATGACAAAACAGCCTGTGTGCGCTGACCTGTAAGTTAATGAGCAGATTATCACAGCCATCTGTGTAAATACTGTGTGTTTAATTTTGCATTCTTCCCTTATGGGGATCATACCACCATCATACCACCTCAAGGGAGAAAGGCAATTCTGCATCAGCTTCATGAAGGCCACCCTGGAATATCTCGCATCAAAGGGTTGGGTTAGAACTGTGGTTTGGTGGCCTGATATGGACAAACAGTTGGAGTCCATCTTCAAAGAGTGCATCCAGTGTCAGAAGCATCGCAAAACACCAGTTCGGGCTCCATTGAATCCTTGGCCCTGGCCAGACAAGGCTTGGAGCCGCCTTCACATTGATTTTGCCGGTCCATTCATGTTAAAGATGATTTTGATAGTTGTGGATGCTTTTTCTAAGTGGATTGAAGCTATTCCCATGAAAACATCTACTTCCCAGGCAACCATTGGGAAGCTCAGAACAATTTTTGCTACCCATGGACTACCCGAACTTGTTGTGTCTGACAATGGTTCTAACTTAACAAGCCAATAATTTGAGGAGTTCCTGCAGCGTATTGGGATCAAACAGCTCCCTACCATCCCGTGTTGAATGGATTGGCAGAACGAGCAGTACAGACTGTGAAAGATGGACTGCGAAAAAATGACAGGGGGCACAATTGAAACAAAGTTAGCTCGCTTCTTGTTTCACTATCGCAACACATCGCACTCAACTACGAATGCAATTCCATCGCAAATGCTAATGGGAAGAAAGCTGAGCACACACTTGGATTTGCTGAAACCAAACCCCGGAAGACAGTACGATACGAGCAGGCAAAACAAAAGGAACAACATGATCTACTTGCAAAGGAGACCTTGTGCTTGACCCATGCCACTCCAAATGGCAGCCAGGTATCATTGTGGAATGCGGCCCAGTTTCATTCAGGATTCGCTTAGAGGATGGCCGCATATGGAGGCGGCACCAAGATCATCTGCGTAAACGACATGGGGCAGAGCCCCCCAATGCTGAAACTTTTCCGCCCACAAACTTACCAGACTTACAGTTGCCAGAAGTGGTTGTTCCCTCTCCAGATCTTTTGGAGCAGAATACCGTACAGCAGTGGACAAGCCATTGGCATCTACTGGAATCGCAGAGCAAACACACTCTGTTCCCATTAATTAAAGAAAGAGGCTCAAATTAAACATCCTTTTCCTTATCTCCATGTAATTCCTTTTCCAAACAGTGGACTTAATTGGATCATGCACAAACCAGTAGAGCTGCTGACTGCCCCAGGCAGATTAACTGCGCAACCATTAAGTTTAATGACCCAAGTAATTCAATGTAAACACACTAGATAATGTATGACTTGTTATACATGTACAGTGTGTCTGTGTGTTGATCATCAACATCACTTTGTTTTTGTCAACTATGGGAGCATGAAGATGATTGGAGAAGCCATGGATTTGTTTTAAATCAATGTGAAATGTAGTTGTAATTCAATTCAATTCAATTCAATTCAATTCAATGCTTATTGTCCATAAATTGGAAATTTGCTCTGTTGAACATGCTCATAACCCTCAAAAATATATTATTAAAAATTTCATAATTACAAATTATGTTGAAAAAGAACAATATTTTACACTTAATAAAAACTTAAAACTGTATTTACACAAAGGCACATACAAAAAATTACTTCATAAAAAAATGAAAACAAGAAATAACATGAGAGAAAGTTACTGACAAAGCAATAGAGAAAGCAATACCATCGCGATTGAGTGACGATCAATGCTGCACACGGTACACAGCAATATCACATGACAGGTACTAGTCTTCATTAAACAAGTCGTTTTTGTACATGTATGTTATCGTGAATTTCGCCAACAGAGGGCGTACGTTCCAAATGTAAAAGCATTATTAAGAAAGCGCCCTCTAGCGTTCATTGGTTCTTTCATGTATTGTATTATTTTAAAAAGCGAAGACTAGCAGCCAATTCATTGGGAAACGTTGTAAAACATAAGTGTACTTACCATCACAATGACCCCTGTATGTGTTGATGTACAAGCAGTATGAGACTTTGCGAGCAGTGTATATTATGAAAGACATATTGCGCATTGTACGACGGGGCGCCTAATATCTGCTAACCCTTGAATATTATTTTGATAATTTTAGGTCCTGCGCCTTGTGCGCAGAGCGCCTTATCCGCAGGAAATTACGGTACACGCTGAGTCCGATCCAAATCACTTATCCATAGAATGAGAGATGGATTAACATTCAGGTTTTGTAGCTTCTCTAGTAGTCGATGGGGTTGGATTGTGTTGAATGTAATGTTAAATCATCACAGAGGTACAAGCTTTAATGCACAGTGTGTGCCTGAATTATTGCTCGAATGGAAAGACAATCATTTTCATCAGATGCAACAGTTTTATATGATTGATGGTGGCTCTGATGAGTCTGGAGGCAGCACTACTTCAAGTCAAGCTCAAACACACTAATTGATCAAAGGAAGGTTAAAGAAGATGGGCCCTTTTTTCAAGTGCAATAGATATTGTGTGAAGTGATTTAGCCTGCAAGATGTAACTTCAACTTCAATAGTTATTTGAATGTATCATAGTCTTCAAGTATCTGAAAATGGAAGCAAATAATCAATGCTACGGAAGCAGGGAATTCTGTGCCTGTCAGTGTTTTTCACAGGGAATTTTTGCTGTGTGTGTGCAAACTTCTTGTTATAGTATTTGCTTACATCTGCACAGAAATTCGACGCTTGCCCTGTAAGTGAATAATGGTGATTGCAAGCGCAGTAAGCAGAGCCATGAAATTGGGCCTCCCCTCAGGTTTATTAACAGAGCTTCGTTTAGACAGCCAACTGCTTGATAAGCCTTGTTTAAAGAAGAGGTCAACTGCTTAAATATAGAGTTTTACTTAGGCAGTTGACTGCTTATAATAAACCTTCATAGAAGTGGTCAACTGCTTAAATATAGAGCTTGAAGCAGCCTATCTACGACTGCTTAGCGTAAAATGAAGGCCTAGCTCATTTACATTTTTCGGCTCTGGGAAGGCTTAGAGAATGACTATAAAGGGCTTGGAAGGCCTATTAAGCCTTCGAAGCCCTGTATAAAATGCATGAGGACAAAAAAATTACTCCCCAAAAATTGCTTGTTAGAGTGCCTATTATGACTGCTTATTTGACTACTTCTCGACTGCTTAGTAAAGGCATTCACTTTGGTGAGGGAAATTATGTTAGGCCTCTAATTTATTCAATGAATTAACAATGAAACACAGTGTAATACAAGTTAAAATCAAATGATTACACAAAACTCTGCATGTTTTTTAGTACTATAAGACAGTGTTGTAGTCGAGTCACCTGTGTCGAGTCCGAGTCCGAGTCTCAAGTCACTTGGGTCGAGTCCGAGTCCGAGTCCCGAGTCACTTGGTCCGAGTCCGAGTCCGAGTCACGAGTCACTTGGTCCGAGTCCGAGTCACGAGTCACTTGTTTAAATATTGATTGCAAACCAAATGTCGTAAAATAAGAATTGGAAATGACAAAATAAAACACATTTATTTTAAACAAAGTTCTGTTAAAGTTTTTTGTTAAAGTTGGTATAACCAAAATAAAACAATACGGGGCGGAACGGCAGATGCCATGATTAAAAAAATGTTTTTTTACTAGTGACGTGACCAAACTTGACGTCGTGTTTGTGTGTCGACCATGTGTAGAAACTGGTGCAAACAACACACAGCCATCACAGTGCAATATGCAGGCTGTGTTTTACAGGTACCAGACATGCCATTTCCTTGGCATCAACCACAAAAACCAGCATAATACTGCTGGTGTCGTGCATCCCAGTGTTAATATGCGTACTGAACATACGAATCGAACATACACGCGCTGTACTTAGATGGCCATCTACACAATAATCACGATACTTGCAACACCATACGACAGTACTTATTTATTGTGCTAGACGTTAACTCTATGACATGTGCACTCCGGGAATGACGATCGGATCGTCGGAATTGTTTTTAATATTTAAAAAAGGTATTGTTTGTAAAAAATACGTGACTCGAGTCACGAGTCCTCGGGGACAAGTCCGAGTCATGATAGTCGAGTCCGAGTCCGAGTCCGAGTCTTTTGCAGACGTGACTCGAGTCAAGTCCGAGTCACCGAAATTGTGACTCGAGACGGACTCGAGTCCGAGTCCTGGACTCGAGTCATACAACACTGCTATAAGATAGTAACACAATAAAAGTTCCCTCAGCAAAATCTCTCTCAAACATCCAAAGTAATGAAAACACATTTACCTTGATAAATTCTTGGATTAATGGTATCAGCTATTCTACAATCTGCAGTAGAGTCCTTTATACTTGAACTCCCAATACTTTGCCATTCTTTCAAGTCACTAGTACTTCGAGCTTTTCTTTTGTGTAAGAATCTCTGACAGTTTGTATATTTTTTGAAGACTTCTACAAAGAGAAAAGAAAAAGAACCAAAAGAATGACAGTCAAAAGCGTTTAGAATAAACTAATCTAATTAGAATCATGTGTTTGCTCTTTTAACAACAATGACCAGACTTACGATTGATTTTCCTCTCTTTTCCTGTACCAAATATTGTTCAGGTTCACTGAAATAATTGTTTTGATTTCTCAAAATAATTTGCTCCTTTAAAATATTATTGTATTCCCATTAAAATGAAAGTTATGTTTTTGCTGTTCTCTCAAATAGTTGTGGTTCTAAAAACTGTTTCACTTACAAAACATTCACTTGGAATTACCTCCATGGTAGCAGGGGGCGAGGCGTGGGGGGGCGCACACCCCCCACCTTTTGCTTGAGAAAAAAAAAAAATAACATCAATGGGAAAAATGAGGGAGAGACAAAGTTAATGACATAGGCCCTAGCAATTATTTGTTTTCAAAAAACTACTAATAATCCGGACCTCGTACACTTTATTTCATTTGTGGACCACTATTAATTCACTGACTGATGAGGAATTACACGTGAATCTGTGTGTGTGGACATCGTGTTTTTCTCACACACTGAACATAAGCGCGAAACACCTGCACATGCCTGGCGCGCGGTCCGGGGGCGTGAAGATCATACACCCGCAGCGTGAGTCGACCATGCCGCCAGTGTGTGTACATTGTGCAAAGAAGTTTCTGGCTGGAGGTCAGCACGCGCGCGCGCTAAATACAATGTGACTTTTAAAATACGAACTTCGGAAACTAGTATTAAGATAAAAAAAAAAGTGAAGACTTAGCCCCATGAATAGGGCCAATCCACTTCGTATCCTTGGCTCTAGCACCATTGCATTCCTACTTTTGTGCCCGATTTAATTTTTAATCCGGGTTATGAAACTTATTGATCGAATGCTACTGTACTTGTAGAAAGCACTAATGCTTAATTGTTTTTAAAAACATCACAGATCTTTTGGGGAAATTGTTTGCTTTTCTTATCGCGAGTGTGATTTTTTTCCCCACATAAAAATTATTATTAACTTGCGCGAAAACCATTGTCAGGTTCCCTCAACAATCCACAACAGTTATACGATCAACTGCTGATATTTAATGGGGACCAGACTGATTCACTCAGCGCGCCATCAAGGTTTTGTGAAATACGTGTAATGCATCTTAAGCCCGTCTGCGCAAAAGATATTATGCTCAGCGCGTTATGTAAATCAGTCTGGTCCCCATTATATCATGTACATGTTGTGAAATTGTTCAGGGAACCCAACTAGTATGGTTCTCGCGCAAGTTGTTAATACGTGATGTGATCAAAAAATTCACTCTCGCGACTCGAAAGGCAATCAATTTCCCCCAAAAATCCGTGATGTTTAAAAATTTGTTTTAGCATTAGGGCTTTCTACAAGTAGGCCTTCAGTAGCATTCGATCGATAAGTTTTATAACCCGGATTAAAAATTACATCGGGCACAAAAATATGATTGCAATGGTGCTTGGCCCAATTGGCAAGGATACGAACGAAGTGGATTGGCCTGGGGGAGGGGGCTAGGCCTCTAGTCTAGGCCTATACCCTCACATTTTCGTATTAATGTTATTGTTGCTTGATCGCGCTGTCACTGAAGACAAGCACAACTTGTTCTTATCAGTGGTAACATATCTTGTGTCACATTCTAATCCTCAAGTATGTGAAAACTTATAGACAAAGAGACCCTATTTGGTTAATTATATTAAAAATTGCACTATCGTTTGTCTAACCCAACAGTTTTTTCCCCCTGAATAAGTGTTAACTGTAGCCTGCATTTTGATTTTTATAACTCCAGGATGGCTGATTCAAATCAATGACTCCCAACTCGAAAATAAAGTTTTAATAATGATCTTGCTGAAACAAAAGTGGTCAGATACATGTACATGTATTGCATGAGATCGCACCACAGAGCATCTAGAATCCTAACTGTTTCGGAGCATTTAAGCGGGCCCCAGAACCGGCCCATGCCGTGGGCTTCGCGTTACGTGCTCGCAGGAGCCACAAATTGCATTCACCATTTGCTGCTTGGTAAATTTTCACGGGCCCCCCCCCCCCCCCGTTTGGAAAATCCTGGATCCGCCCCTGGGTAGTGTGGTTTGTGCATTGTCCTTGTATAGACAACTTAATGAAGACATAAATTGTGAACTTCTGCTGTAACTTTCAATGTATTATTGTGGCAAAATTTTTCTTGTTATTTTTCCCATGATGCACTTGTGGGTGTTACATTCGATATCCACTCAGGCCATCATCTTTCCTCAAGTTGAATTGAAAGTAACACATATCTTATTCAATTAAAACGGTAATTACAAAAAATAAAGTTCAACCTTAAAAATGGTAATTGCAAACAAAGTTAAATTATAAAATGAAAATTGCAAAAACAACAAAGTTCAATTATGAGTTTTAACTAGACTTAAATTTTTGTTGCATAACAAAAACGAGGTGTTCGGCATGATATTAAAATGTTGGTCGTAATACATCCCAGCTTGAATTCATGCAAGCTTGGTTTCAGCTTGACCAAGCATTTATTTCTCTGCATAAAGATCTTGTACAACTGCACATTAAAGGTGAAGTCATGTTACACTTAATGACGTCATCGTGATGTGAACTAAATTTGTGAATGTAATTACACATCCCGACTTGAATACGTGCAAAGTTTCACCTTGATCACCAAAGTTTTTCTTTACATGTAGAAAGTTTTTCTTTACATTTAGATCTCGTAAAAAAACTACCTTTATGGTAATGTATAAACGTGACAAATGATGACGTCGTGAATACATCAGTCCATATTTTAACCATAAATGACCTTGCAAGCCTTATGCAAAACAAAATTTGATTGCAGCTTGTTTTGTTATAAAGATATGCAACAAGTGGTAACAAATTTTTAAAAAAAGTTAAAAATAACATGATGATGTCATCATTACGTGACTTCAGAATTTAGCTGTCAATGTCATTGTCTAACAATACACCAAGTTTCAACTCAGTCGGACTTGCAGTTTTGTAGATACACGGCTTCAAAAAGTGCACCTTTACGGCTTTATCACGTGACATCATCAATCTACAACTCCACACATTATGTTGTCTGCATGAAGGTCATTATTATAAGTATACGAATTCTGAAACGATTATCATAATTTTTTCCACATATATGTAGTTAAAGTGTATTTTGAACTGTTTCTAACCTGCCGCTAGAGCGCGCTCTTGGTATTTATGACATCACTGGTCCTATTATTTAAAAACGGACCCTTGCTGGACTATAACACCGTTGAAAACAACTCCCCCAAAATTCTCATTTTTACATTACAAGGCACTTCTGGTTTCTACCGGAAGTAGAGGTCAAGTAATGTCACGCACACATTGAGAACACTAGACGTAAAATACTATGGTATAATCTCGCAAAAAGCAACCTACGGTCTCATGTCCTTGATTTGATATGGATTTTCAAAGATTAAAAAAAATTAACTGACAGCCAAAAATCATACCGTCCATGATCAAATTGTCGTATTCGTAATAAAAAAAACAAACACTACTTGTCAAGTAATGGACAAAATATATGACAATTACTGTACACGAAGTAAATTACGATGTTTTTTGTAAATGATGATATTGACGTAAATCTTACTATTTACATAACAGTGCCTGAGAGACATACTCAGCGGGCCTAAGAACGCCTTCGTCGGTCTCGATGTTTGATGAGAAGCGAACCAATTTCGATCTTTTTCAGATTGAGTTTAAGTTAGTTATTAAACGTCATACATATCACTAAATCACGTGAACATCTCAGTGAGAACTCCTCTTCTGATCCTTGTAATTTGACACCTGATGATGTCATCATGACGTAACTGAAGTGGTTTCATCTCCTAATGGTTATCTAACTATATGTACAGTTTCAAGTTTGAGCTTGGGAAGTCTGCTTTTGTTAGCGGACAATCACGGGGGATAAGAAGAAAAAGAAGAAGTATTAAAAAGTAAGAAAAAGAAAAAAACGGAACAAAAACAAGAGGTGTTCTGGGCGGGTGCCGAACACCTAATTAAGTTTTGTTTTGTCTTTGTCTATATACAGTTATTTGTAGATCAGTCCTTGAGATATCTCAAGGGTTTGCGAATGCAAATTGGTCAAGTGTGTGTTGGTTGAGTAGCAGTGGGTATCTGCAAGGTGCAATGGAGTAGGTGTCATTGCTGGACCAGTTAACCCTTTCCTTACCATTGGCGACTTTAGTCGATAAAGCTTACACACAAAAAACCACAAAGGCTATTTGTAATAAAGCTGCAGATTTGTCCATGTCTAAGCCTACCATCATTGGAAAGGGAAAGATCGGATCTTTCCAATGATGGTAAAATATAATAAGGTAGCTTTTTTGCAATCTCTTCAAATTGGAGTTGAAAGATCCGAAATGCCAAACACCTAAGGAGCGCAATATGGTTGTGTACAAAAAAAGTGTTTGAGATTACAGATCACACCGAGGAAAGAAAGACGAAGAACTTTGACATTTATTGACAGATCTCAATGATTTTTTGATTATATGAAAGGGAATTCAATAAGTGAGAACTTTTGTATTACTCATTTTGCTGTAAAACAATATCTTCAAGGAGATAATGGAGTTTGTAAAAATGGCCTTTGAACGAAAGCTTTCTTTTGTGCAAGAATGTGTGCTTCACGCTTGAGTGGTCAAACAATGCGGTCACCAGCAGTTGTTTATGTCCAAACAATTCGGTAACGAAAAGGTAAAGGGTTTGTTTGTGTTATCAGATGTTGTTTGGGTGCTGCTGGGTGGAGTGTGGTCTTTCTCCTCTTTATCCTCAATGCAATGGGGCTAGTAGCTGTTGTAGTCCGAAGGAGTGCTCTTGAATTGGGAGGAGTTCGAGTGATGTTGTGGTCATTTGCAGAGGCTGTCATATATCACTGCTTTTCCTGGCAGTGACAGTATATGGCTGGGGATCAAATGATGTGGAGAGTTTGGGTGGTTTGTTGTCATGCTTTACAAGTAAAGTGTCACTGATCATGATGTCATTTTGTCGTCCATTCAAGCGAATGTTGGCGTAGCATTTCGGTTTGGATTTTGCCTGTTCATCAATCGCCCGTGCTTGACAATCTAATGTAGATGGACTGTTGAGGTCAATCTGTGGGAGTCATATGCACCCTTCTGCTCAAGTCATGGTATTTGGTGACTTTATAATGTCCATCACAAGGAGTGGCTGACCCATTCTCGTAATATTGACATTCCTGGTATAGCAACACATAATTTTTCAATCTCCCAAAATCTTACTCAGATCGTTTCATCACCTCTCACATTCCGGATCGTGCTTCCGATGGAAGGTACTTGCTTGACCTCTTCTTGTGTTCTAACCCAGATGACTGTGTTGCCAAAGTCTTGCCTCCAATTGGTAACTCAGATCACTCGATTGTCTCTGTTTCCGTCTCATATTCTTCTCCAACAACTACATTTCAGCCTTTTCATCGTACTGTTTTTCAGTTTGGAAAGGCTGACTGGGATGGTTTTCGATGTTTTCTCGCAGATGTGCCGTGGTCGTCGATTCTAAGTCTTGGTCCTGATTTGGCGGCAGATGAGTTATCCCAATGGATTAACCTTGGTATGAAGATTTACATCCCCTCACGTACATGTACCTACCAGATCAAGGCCCATTCTCAACCTTGGTACACTCCAGCCTGTGCTGCAGCAATTGCCCATCGTAACCATTTTTTAAAGAAGTATCATCTTTTAGGAACTTTGGACAGTAAGCATATTTTCCATGAAGCTCGAAATCGATGTAAGAGAGTTTTAGAGGATGAGAAGCAATATGCCAACTCTGTTGCTTTCATCACAGCGGCTTGGTTCAAGGGACTTTTGGCGAATTGCCAATAGTGTACTGAACCGCAACAAGTCCTCCATTCCTCCTCTTTTTCATGGACCCGAAGTTCTTACTTCTCCTCAAGATAAGGCAAACCTTTTTGCTGACAACTTTGCATCTAACTCCACACTCAATGATGAGGGGCATCCACTTCCTGCCTTTCCATCTCGTACAGCCACTGTTGTATCTGCCCGGATTATTAATTTCTTGGATGCCTCCAAGGCTACTGGCCCTGATGGAATCCCTGTAATTGTTTTGAAAATGTGTTCCCCTGAACTTTCACCCATTCTTGCCAAGCTGTTCAATATGTGCTTGGCAGTCTCTGTGTTTCCTTCATCCTGGAAAGTGGCATCCGTTGTCCCTGTCTTTAAGGGTGCTGGTGAGCGTTCTGAAGCTACTAATTATCGTCCTATTAGTCTGCTTCCCATAATAAGTAAGATCTTTGAATGCTTCGTCAATCAACAGCTCCTTGGATACCTGGAGGACAATGACCTTCTAACTGACTGCCAGTTTGGGTTTCGCCATTTCTGCTCAACCGGTGACCTGCTTTCCCTAATTACCGATCATTTTAGTAGGGCTTTAGATCGCAGGGGTGAGGCTCGTGTTGTAGCATTGGACATCTCCAAGGCCTTCGACAAAGTATGGCATACTGGCCTGCTCCACAAGCTTCAGTCATATGGTGTGTCAGGAAGAATGCTATCTATAATCTCTGCTTTCCTTTCCAATCGCAAGTTGAATGTTGCCCTTGAGGGTCAATCTTCTCCTACAGCTGTTCTATCAATTCCGGTGTTCCGCAAGGCTCAGTACTTGGTCCCACTCTCTTTCTTGTTTACATTAATGATCTGCCCGATGAAGTTTTGTCTCAGCTCGCCATGTATGCTGATGATTCAACTCTCTTCTTTTCCCTTAACTCTTCCAACACTTCTCGCTGTGAGGTTGGTGTCTCACTAAACACTGACTTAGAGAATGTGCTAAAGTGGGGGAAATGATTGGCTAGTATATAACCTTCAATGCAAAGAAAACTAAACTTCTGTCTCTGTCTCGCTCAAGAGATGTTACATTTCCATCTATTCATATGGGTCCATTGACTTTGCCTGAGGTAGCAGATTTTCGCCTTCTTGGACTTGACATCTCCACCAACGCCAGTTGGGAAAGGTATATCTCAGGCATTGCAAAGAGTGCTTATATGCGAGTTGGCTGTCTTTACCGAGCTCGGAAGTTCTTACCTCCTGATGCTACTTTCTACCTGTATAAGACAACTATACGTCCCCTATTGGAGTACTGTTGTCACATTTGGGCCGGAGCTTCTGCCTGTTATTTATCTTTACTAGATAGGGTGCAGAAGCGTATTGTTAATCTTGTTGGTGAAGTGTTGGGATCAACGTTACAACCTCTTTCCCATCGTAGGTCTGTAGCCAGCCTGTGTCTTTTCTACAGATATTTTCATGGTAAATGTGCCACCAGTGTGTCCGACCTAGTTCCTCCTGTCAGAGTGTTTGAACGTGAAACCAGACTTTCTGCTTCTTCTCACCCATACACTCATTTGCTGAGATGTAGAACAAAGAGCCATTCCAACAGCTTTATTCCACGTACTGCATCTCTTTGGAACTCCTTGCCTGGTGCATGTTTCCCTCCATCCTACAATCTAGACTTTTTCAAGAGGAATATCAATTCCTACCTCCAGCTCTCCTGAGTTCTTTTCACGTTTCATAATTTTCCTCTTATAGCCCCTTCCCAAGAGTGGCTTTTAGCCTTGTTTGGGGCGAACTTGCATAAAAAAATAAAAATAAATGGGCAGAACTGGAGACTCATCGCATTCATAAGCCCTCCGTCTCACCTGCAAGGTCCCTGGCACCCCGGACCCCTGGCTGTCACTTTCGTATTATACTATAGTGATGTCCTGGATATCAGGGTCCATTTCTGGGGTGGAAAATTGTCAAAGCTTCATAACTCAAATCTTACCTGCAAGAAGCCACTAAAAAACTTTAACGGCTTTACATTCCATGGCGACATACATTTTTCTGCGGTGGGTTTTGGACGTCATACATTCCTCAAAAATCTGTCACTTTTGTGAAATAATGCAGCTCTCAACGTAAAAAAATACCTGTTTTGTTCATCTTCTCACAGTTGTCTGTCGTGCATACGCATACATTCGCATGTAAGACGCAAGATGCATGACGCGCATAGTGTGTGTTGCGTTTGCATGTTAACGCAGTGCGGTCAAGATACTGTGACCAAAAAGTGCGATACTTGCGCGTTTTACTCAGAGATGCCAACATTTCTAATTCAAAAAGAGTAATTTGCCCTCAGAATTTTCCATACAATTTAGCATTAAACAGACCTACATCATACATGATGTACTAACCTGTTGTTACTGACAAAGAGACTGGTACATGTATGTACGACTATAGACTACGATGAGAGCATGCAAGACGCGACGACACGCTGTTTTCTCATCGCCGCGATATCAACGTCACTATACCTGGGGCAACTTGGTTAGCAACTGACATAGCTGGTTGCCAGTCTTCTAACACATTGTCTACGTGTAAAACGAGGACACCAGCCTAATACTTACCCAATTAGGCTCTTTTACCGTGGCCGCGTTGTTTTCACTGACACATTACTACGTATGCGCTGTTTCATGCGCAACAATTCGCACAAACAGTCAGATACCGAATACATTTTAGTGATACGCGCTATGAAAATAAATAGGAGTCAAGACACAACACGACTACATTAAATGATTTATTACTAGATATTTATAAAATCGTAAAGAACGAAGCGAGGATCGTTTTGTCGTAATTTGGTAAATAAATCATACAAATTACGCATAAATCGTAAATGTTGGCATCTCTGTTTACTGCATGCGTAATCAGCGCCAGCACAGACATACACCAAAACACGCAAACGCCCGCGTTTTTATTTATTTATAAACTGTGTTTTAAGTTTGCAGAATATGTTACTGTTGGGAGCTGCATTATTTCATGAAAATGACGGATTAATGAGGTATATATTACGCCCAAAACCCACCGCAGAAAAATGTATGTCGCCATGGATATGTGAATCCGGTGAAATTAGTGGCTTCTTGCAGGTAAGATTTGAGTTATGAAGCTTTGAAATTTTTCCGCCCTAGAAACGGGCCCTAATATCTAGGACTCTGTATCTGTGTACAGCACAGAGGAAGAGTCCTATTATAGGGCTACCCGGACCCCGTGCCTTGAAGGGGACACTACTGTGTCCCCCAGCGTGTCTGGTGCAGGGTCCGAGTCCGGAGGCAAGCACATGATGCTTCTGGATCGAACCCCTGAAGATGGTGTCAGAGGATCAGTGTGAAGAGAAAATAGGATATAACATGGTGGCTTGGCAACAGGTCAGTATGGGTGGGGCCAGAGAGGGCTGTTGTGTAAATAAAACAACTGGCAAATCAATTTCAACCAGTAGCTGGAACCTCGCAATTGACAGGGGCTGTATATAGTTTACGCTCACCCTCACCCTGTCAACATCACCTATGTGCAGGTGTACAATTCAATTCAATTCAATTCAATTCAATGTTTATTGTCTATAAAAATATATTTAAAAAAATTACAGAATACAAACTATGCTGAAGAAGAACAATATTTTGATGCAATCATTCGTGTACATAGGTGCTCCAGTTCATTTGGTAAATGTTCATTGTATTATCTGGTCAACAATTTTCTGGTTTTCAGCAGTAAAAATATCTATTGAAGACAATCAACGGCTTGTTGTCTAATTTTGGAAAAGGTTTCGCTGTAGTCGTTATGACTACAGCGAAACCTTTTCCAAAATTAGACAACAAGCCGTTGATTGTCTTCAATAGATAACATGCACAGTTGTTGTACAGCAAGTAATATTTTTGTTGTAGAATGTTACTTTATACATATTCCCTCTCGCTGCTCTCCCCTCCCCTTCTTTCTCTTTCTTTTCTCTCCCCCCACCCACCCCGGATCTGCGCATGCCGCTGTACCATTACCAAAAACTTAAAACAATCTTTCCACAATAATTTTAAAGACTTTGAGACATTTTTGTAAACATCGTAGAAGCATATTAAATAGGAAAAGATTATGTTCTGTCGAGTCTTTTTTTGAGGTGACCTAAAATTTGAGGTGACCACGAAACATCGATTTAGCCGACATATTTTCTACCGCCATGGTGAACAATGTGTGAGACCCAAACTCCATGAATTGTAGGGAAATAAAAACACACACAATTTACTGAAGTGTTGAAATTTCTTCTTTCGTTAACCTTTTCTTGAAGTATAAATATCTTTAGAAATTGTTGGTTTATTACTTAATATTTGGAACAAAAAGTTGCATCTCCTTATAAGATGGTCCCTCTCCTCCCGCTTACCAGGTTTTATCTTGCATGGGTGATCCCTGGCTATACAGCAATTACCAGTAGAATGGCTTCTGACTGGCAACCCCGAACAAAGGTATTGAGAACATTAGGGCTATAGCTCAGTTGGTGGAGGTTCGGCACCTTAATCCAGGTCACAGGTTCAAATCCCACTCTAGTAAATTTTTCTTTGTTCAAACCAGAATATTTTAAAACTTACCCAGCCAGTTTCGCTCGTGGTTTATTACTCCTGCCACTTCCCCAAAACACATTCCCAAATCATCTTTATAAGCTAGGAAAATCTATCATACATGATGCTCTTGGGCAAGCCTTTACATTACCTGAGTGATTGTCTTCATAGGAGTCCTCTAACGATTGTGAGTCATAACTCCGGCAAAATGATGCATTTTGTGCTGAGAGTTTACCTCCAAGGTTCACTGATGAGGAAAAGCCTAAATGGAAGAGTGTGAACAATGGTTTTTGCATAAATTTATAGTTTATTTACAGAACGTTGCAACCTCAGAGAAGATACCTTTATTATTGTTATAATCATTCAGGGTCAACAGATCAGAGAACAAACATGATCGTCGTTTTATCACAGGCAACTTGATATAGGGGGAACAAGCAAATACTTTTAAAACACACGTCTAAATAATGACAAATCTTGTCATTATCTAGACCAGCACCTCATTCCACAGCCACTGCGTGCTTAAGAAGTATCTGGGAATTCTTTGTCCTCAAACTTTATAGAGTGGCAAGGGGGATAGCACAACAGATGGCCTCCCATTTTGTGATTGCAAAATAAAATTATGCTAAATAAAACAAGTTGCCTTGGAGGCATCCAAGTAATGAATAGTCTGGGCATCCTCTTTGGAGTGATAATCATCACACCTACATGATCTGCAACATACACCAAGACCCACTGGCACCAGTTGACCCTCAAGCCATTGCATACATGTAGGAAATTTTATGCAAGTCAACTGATACACACAAAAGAAATTATTGGTAAATTCAGCGCCAGAAATAGGGTTAAATTTTAGGGGTCTACCATTTTTTCTAGGGGTAATTCTGGCCAAGTTTCCCTTAGTTTTTTTTTTAAAACAAGCTTTCAGCGTCTTTTTATGTAACTTTTTAATATTTTGTATAAGATAATCTGGCGTGAGTGAATGGAGATTCAATGTTCATGTTATTAACTAACAAGGAGTTTAGTTATAATACGACAGGTAGTTTTAAACAACATTTAGTGTGTGTATGTTTTTTTCAATGCAATCTTCTTTCATATTATATGGTTTTTCCAAGAAGTAAAAAAGAAGCCCTCACGCAAGTGATATCTGTGCCTTGATGTAGGATTGCACTTGCATGCCAACTCAAACAACTAATCACGATGGGATTGATGTTCACTATAGGGGATCAGTTGTATAACAAGTATCCCCAAAATCACATCAACCACTTTCAAAATAAGACACAAATGTTTAAAACATTTAAATAACAAATAATAAACCACAAGGGAAAATGACTGGGTAAATGTTTAAATGATTTTGGGTTGAACAAAGAAAAATTGACTAGAGCGGGATTTGAACCAACGACCTCCGGTTTAACGTGCCGGCGCTCTACCAACTGAGCTATCTAGCCCTATGTTGGCGGTCTCCCTATTTTGTCAATATCTTTGTTCTGGGGGTGCCATTTAAATAACGTTACATGTTTTGGCAAAGATTAATGGCCTCCACACAAACTCAAATAAGTCACGGTTTAATAGATTTCAAGTCTGTTGTGATCAGCTAAGCCACAGAGCCACAGCAGGGGAATATAAACAAACTCTGGGACAGTGTGGTAAAGCACCTGGGCAAAGTTGACAGGGAAGGAAACCAACCAACAACTGCATCCCTGACAAGAAAACCTTGACCGGGACAAACCCGATGTTACCAGGGAATAGTTTTGATAAGCTTGCCTAAGGAGAAACTCATATAAAACAGAGAGCAAGAGAGAGAGGGAGATGTGATTGTATTGCAGACGGTGAACATGCTGTGAAGATTTTTGTTTATATTTCACTCCAGCTTTCTTTCCTCATCTGGTACGCTTTACCCAACCATGACCCAACTAACAAATCCTCTGAAAGACAGCTAGGACAGGTGAACTTCTTTTGATGGTTCACCCTGGAGTTAATTTGTAGTAGCTCTGGACATGCTCTGGAGAGTAAGACTGTGGTTGAGTGGACATGTTTTGTGGCTCACAAAAGGGGATCAACAAACAATGGTATAGTGCCCACCTTGCAAACAAAAGGCACCACAACACATACAATGTATGTGTACATTTATGATAGCAGCAATTTGTAGCTACATGTATAGTGGTAAGATCATGTCAAAGGTACAAATAAGAAGTGCATATATAGATTTCAAGACCACTCCAAACAAGCCCGCAGGGTCACTGAATATTAATAATCAAAATAGTTATATATCCATTCAAGTGCATGCCTATGTGAATTTAATATGATGGTAATATAATCAAAGCACAGGTAAGAGAGTGCAGCCTCACAGCACACATCCCTACACGGGTAAGAGAGTGCAGCCTCACAGTACACATCCCTACATCATAACCCTGATCGACAATCAAAGGTTCGGGAAGAGGTTATGTTCATGATAGAGTATGACATTATAGAACCTTACAGTCAGAGTTCTTGGAGTTCTCCCATTGCAATGGTACCAAAGCCAGGCGGTACTTTTAGTTTTTGTATAGATTTTAGAAAAGTCAATGCAGAAACTAAGACAGAGAACGAGCCAAGTCATTGCTGGGCTAGAAAATTGTGTACTCTATTTTGATGACATTTTGGTATACAGCAAAAGCTGGGAAGACCATCTAAAATACTTGGGTGCTCTGTTTGATATAAGCCTTCTAAAGCAAACTTAGTACTAAATCTCAAAAAGAGTGAGTTTGCCAAAGCAACAGTGACCTACTTTACTTAGGCCATGTGGTCGGTCAGGGTCACGTGCTACCACAAGCAGCAAAGATTAAAGCCATTCAAGAGTTTCCCGTACCCACAGGCATATGACATGCAAGGAGAATTGATGAGATTCATGGGTATGATCTTGAGTGGATTTTACTGAAAGTTTGTTCCAAACTTCAGCACTAAAAATGCGACTCCATTTTCTTGACTTTTATGCCAAAGTTTGATTAGGCGTTCAAAATAGCCAATGACGCCAGTGATGCTGGTGTTGGAGCGGATTTGCTCCAAGAGGATGAGTCAGGAATAAAGCGACCAATCAGTTACTTTTCAAAGAAACTGAATAAATACCAGAAATACAAAAACAAATATCTACCATCGAAAAAGAGGCATTAGGTTTTGTCCTTGCCCTACTACACAGACATCCTCTGGATACAAAATTAAATGGGCACAGAATGCAAGTTTAATAAAGACTCAGAAATCTTATATGAATTAGTGGATAACTTCCTAATGCTACTACATGTGTATCAATTTGTAGTGCTGCTTTGTAGAGCCTTTCTGCATATAATGTTGTCAAAAACCCCAATAAAACACAATTTTTGAGACAATACTTCCTTGTTTTTCCCAGCATGCCTTGCTCACTGACATAATTACCCCTGAAATTGGTTCATTAAAAAAATGTGCTAGAATCTGGCACATTTCAATTAGGCCTGTAGTCGATCCATTCTACGCGTTTTACAAAGGGTAAGAGGAGGGAAAAGACATTGTTTTCTTTACGCTTTCAAAAAACACACCAATTGTTATGTATCGAGGCTCACACAAATGTCTGACATTAGAGAGTGCTTGTTTATTCATGTCAAAGGTCAAGTATGGAATGCCATATGTAACATCTCCCTTTCTGTTATTCTTTTTAAGTGAGAAAAAAAAAACTAAAATAAAACTGTGTTACTTATACTATTTCTCCAAACTTTCAAGAGTCCTTATAATCTTTCATACTAACAAAAACAAAACAAAAACTGTAGAGTCCTTTGCAAGTTTTGCTTAGATATCTTGTAACTTCTGGCACAAGTCAATTGAGAGTCATTTAACAATCCTTGTGGGCTCCAGAGTTCCAACGGTAAGAACAAATTTATTGGAAAGAAAAAAAAGTTTCCTTGAACAGTTCTCTGTCTTTCTTTCCTTTTTTCAACAAAGCGTACAAAATGAAAACAAAATAAAAACCTTTATTATTTTCTTTCCTTACCTTTGTTTACTTTTTTTTTGCAAACTTGGGTTTAAAAAAATGATGAAGATCCTGTCCTTGGGTTTCAGAACGAGAAACGAAAAGTCACGTGACAGTTCAAAGGTCCAGACGCTTGTCACATGGGTTGGCGTGGTTTCTATGGTTGATACTGCAGTGCCCTCACAAGGCTTAGGTGAACTGGTCTTGGTCGCAGGGATCTTTGCTGCCTTGGGACTCTGGCAAGTCACAGAAACTGGTGTGGGGTCTGGGTCAGCACTAGTACGATCCTGAAACTTGTTGGCCTCGTGCGTGGAGAGATTTCTTCTGTACTTCCGGCCATTGTGCTCAACAACATAGGATCTTGGAGTGAAGTGATGTTCAAGGATTGTTGCTGGCTGCCAAGTTTTTGTGCCTGGTAGGGGTGCCATTCGAACTGGATCACTGGAATGAAGAGTATGTAGAACTAGGCTTGCCTTCTTTTTGAGTAACTGCTTAACGTCCTGAGTGTTGTAAGACTTTGGCTGGAGAAGGGATCGAGCTACCGGTATTAGGTTTCGGGGTCGGCGTCCCATCAATAGCTGAGCAGTCGATAAGTTACAACTGGCAAGTGGTGCTGTTCGGTAGTCCAGAAGTTCGAGATATTTGTCTGTGCACTTCCTCCACAGGCGTTTTACAATCTGGACAGCTTGTTCTGCCTCTCTGTTAGATTGGGGATGGCAAGGTGAGGAGGTGACATGTTGAATCTCATATTCTCGGCAGAATTTGTCAAACTCGGACGAAGAGTATTGTGGACTATTGTATGTTCTTATATTTTCCGGAATTCCATGGCGAGCAAACTGTGCTTTTAGTGAGTTTATGAGGGTTGTGCTGCTATGGTTTGGTAGTGTTTTGACTTCGATAAACTTTGAGTAATATAATCAATTAAGACCATCATTATTGTACTGGGGGCCAATGAAGGAGCGTTCACGTCGCGGTCCCTGTCGGATGAAAATCCACACTACCCAAGTTCTATAAGTAACTACCACTACCAACACCATGGCTACCAGAACAATGATGACCAATTTGTTGCTGAGACTTTGTCGAACTCACGGGTCCTTGTCAGAACCGGCCCCGAGTATCATCTCATCCAGCATTGAAGGTCTTACATGCACCAAACAAGAACTCTTGTCTGACCAACTGTGACATTCTCTGCCTCCAGGAAACTCATGGCGGGCCTTCACGAGCTCGCCCTCGCATCTCCGGAATGACCCTCATCGCAGAAAGACCACATGACCAGTACAGAAGCGCGATCTTTGCCCGTAATGGTCTTACTGTGGACAAATCTTCCCTATCAGACAGCAATAACATCGAAGTCCTTTCCATTGACCTAATGGGAATCACCATAAGCTCAGTCTACAAGCCACCTCTTGAGCCTTTCAACCTGCCCGGCAGAGCTACTGACGGCAGGATGAATGTGGTCATCGGTGATTTCAACAGCCACAGCACTACCTGGGGATATGGAGAAATTAACAAAAATGGTGAACTTGCTGAGACGTGGGCAGATGCTAACCAGCTGTCCCTCATTCATGATGCTAAGCTTCCACCCTCCTTCAACAGCGCAAGGTGGAGACGTGGCTATAACCCTGACCTGATATTTACATCTACCAGGATTGCCAACCAGTACGAGAAAGTCGTTTTCGACCCAATCCCTCACTCCCAGCACCGACCGATAGGGCTTAAGGTTAATGCAGTCATTACTCCATGAGCACCTTTCCAACGTCGTTTCAATCTGAGGAAGGCAAACTGGGAAAAGTTTGCTAATGACCTTGACTCTTCCACCCAGGACCTACCTGCCACCCCCAAAAACTATGACACCTTTGTAGAGTTGATGAAGAAATCCTCAAGGCGTAAAATCCCTGCCGTAAAAAGGCTGCTGCACAAGCTACATTCAAGGCTTGACGGACCACTCCAAGGTGTTGTATGAAGACTACATCGAACACTTCCAGACGGACCCCTTTAGTGAGGAGACACTGGAATCTGGAGAAAATCTGACCAAGGAAATTGCTGAATCTAGAAATAGGAAGTGGCAGGAATTCATACAATCCACTGACATGACACATACATGTAGCAGCAGGAAAGCATGGAAAACGATCCAGATACTGGGCATCGACTATACAAAGGCGCAACCAAGATCTCAAGTCACTGCCAACCAAGTTGCCTACCAACTCCTAGTGAATAGCCAGGGAAATCCTGACCATCACCCCATAAGAGCCAGGCTCCCCACGGTCCCAGACGCTCCAAGCTCTCAAGACATCCCAGGCTTCACTAAACTGTTCACCATGAACGACCTGCTTGCTGTCATCAAAGCAATGAAAAACTACAAAGCTGCTGGACTTGATGACATCCTCTGCGAGCAGAAACACCTTGGACCAGGTGCCCTAAACTGGCTCCTCAACATGTTCAACGAATGCTTGAGCACCAACAATACCCCAAAGCTCTGGAGGAAAGCCAAAGTTATTGCCCTGCTGAAGCCTGGCAAAGACCCAGCCAGTCCAAAGAGCTACAGACCTATCTCTCTACTGTGCCATACATATAAGCTATTCGAGTGGCTTATCCTCAACCGCATCGCCCCATTCGTGGATGAACATCTCATCCCGGAACAAGCAGGGTTTAGGCCAGGAAAGTCATGCACTGGCCAACTCCTAAACCTCACTCAGTTCTTTGAGGATGGCTATGAGGGTAAGCTAATCACTGGAGCCGCTTTCGTTGACCTCTCTGCTGCCTACGACACTGTGAACCACAGAATCCTCACCAGGTAAGATCTTTGAGCTGACAAAAGATGTGAGACTGACTGGACTCATCCAGACATTGCTGTCCAACCGGCAATTTTTTTTGGTCCTCAACGGCAATCGCAGCAGATGGCGAAGATAAAAAAAAAATGGCCTCCCACAAGGAAGTGTGCTTGCACCACTTCTCTTTAATGTGTACACGAACGACCAACCGATCCATCCAAACACCAGGAGCTTCCTCTACGCTGATGATCTCTGCATCGCCACCCATAACCAGTCTTTCGTGAAGTTGGAGGAGTCCCTCAGCGATGCCCTGGCCGGACTCATCCCATACTACGCGACCAACCACCTGAGAGCTAACCCTGACAAAACTCAGATAAGTGCATTCCACCTCAAGAACAGGGATGCTAACCATCAACTAAGGATCAGCTGGTATGGGAAAAGTCTGAAGCACACTCACAACCCAGTCTACCTACATGTAGGCGTCACACTGGATCGCTCCCTTACCTACAAGAACCACATTTCCAACACAAAGGCAAAAGTTGGAGCCCGCAATAGCATCCTCAAGAAGCTAGCCAACACCAACTGGGGGACTGATGCCAGAACAATCCGGACAACAGCCCTTGCGATTTGCTTCTCTGCTGCAGAGTATGCATCACCAGTATGGAGTAGGTCGGCCCATGCGCCCAAGATTGACCCAGCTCTAAATTCATCCTGCAGAGCAATCACTGGTTGCCTTAGGCCAACTAAAGTAGAAGACCTCTACCTGCTTTGCGGTATTGCCCCAACACACATCAGAAGGTTGGTCTTGTCCCAGAAAGAAAAGGACAAACAAGAAAACAATCCACTCCACCCACTCTTCCAACAACAGCCAGTGGGCAAGTGGCTCAAATCCAGACACAGCTTCCTGAACACTGTAGAGCCCCTTAATACCAGCCCTCACAACCAAAGGATGACCTTGTGATCTAACCACCTCCAGACAAACTCTCCCTCAGCCCCAAGGAATCCCTCGCATCCTGCTCCAGCGAGACTTGGCCTTTTTGGCTAAGCCTCAACCGCCTAAGAACTGGTTACAGACGATGCAGAGTCCTAATGCAGAAGTGGGGTTTCGGAGACGAACAAACAGCATGTGAATGCGGCCAGGAACAGACAATGGAACACCTGCTAGTCTGCCCACTCCTGCCAGAGCCATGCACCCAAGATGACCTGGAAGCCGTGAACTGCCACGCCAGAGCCTGTGTGGAGCACTGGACGGGACTTGTGTAGTGACCCGATAAGAATTGTCAAAGAGATCACAGCCTAGCTGGGTCCATGGCAGGTTCGGAATCGGGGTAGGCTTCAGTGGTTCTGGGGACTGGCGATTCTGATAAGCATTACATAAGGGAGCATGGATAAATTATGTCATGGGAACGGCCGCGTCCCACCGCGTTCCATCGCGTGACAACTCCAACAAAAGAAAACCAACCCAGTGGAACGCGTTCTCCCGCAACCGCCTGGTCTTGAGGGAGACTCACTGTATAACAAAGGAACAATGGTGTTGTCCAAATGCCATTGTGTAGTTATAATCGGCTTACTAGGTACATGCATAGATAAACCCTAGGTTTTTTCCCACTGCAATTAAAGTCTACTGTCGTTTCAATTTTTAAAAAAAGAATCCAAGTAACTGATAGTAATTGTATCTCCGGCCTAGTATATTTTCAATATGCTTTAATTTACAGTTTCTACCATTTAATAAACGATGACCTAATTTTAAAAAGCAAAATGGAATGATTAAACTACGCGTGATCTGTGTGGTATCTTCCTGCATTTGGAATTAACGGAGTGCTGTATCTCCAAGTTCCCCATGGCACCACTCGTGCATCCTGGAAACTCCCTTTCCGCCTGCGCCAACATTGCCTTGAACCTGGTATCTTCGATGAAAGTTTTCTTTTGAACAATTTGTCCCGAAACATGCACAGATCCCCCAAAGTAATTAAAGTTATGAATCTCTTCTTTGGAGAATCCAATCGGCAAAAGTCCGAGAACCATGTCTTTTCCCGAAGCTGATCTCTTGCTGACGGACCTGAGTACTCTATAAGAGGCCACTATTATTAATATTATTTGGGATTATTGGGATTTTGATACGTCAGATAGACAGCTGTGGGAATGCAAATGCCGCCCTGTAATTATTGCATGTGATAAAAAATGCTGCAATATAAGGCGACACATTGTTTTATGGGATAACTCAGAAAAAAGAAATTATCATTTCAAGATCTCTTTTGTTTTTGAAATATGTGGAGTTAAGTACTATATGCCATAAACTAGGTTTCAGTGACTTACATGGCAAATAATAACTGTTGCCATATTGTGGTGTTTTACATTACAAATGATAACTGTCGCGCTTTTGTAACAACTAATAACAATCACCATACTGTTGGTTATGTACAAACACAACGTTATAGTGGCATTTGATCCCATTTTCCTATTCTACCTGCTTCAAACCCCACTAATTTTGTGGTAAAAAGGGCAGTTAAAAAAGGCCAAAATCTCTGGTTATCCGTTGCAGAATTGTCACCAGTTCAACTTTTTTTATGGCAGTATAGCTTTGGAAAAACTTGAGGGTTGGCCGTACATGTACATCTGTCGAACCCATTGTCTGAGCTAGACCGCAAACACTAATCCTTCACCCCTTTGTAGGCTACTTACGAGCTGCCTTGTCCACGTAATCTGAACAACAAAAGGCACCAACAATAGAGTTCGATAATGAGGGAACCTACAAATCACTGGAGCGCTTAATCCATCTTGGGACGGCCGCGTGACAATTTTGGAACGACCGCATTCTGGAACGAGTCTGCACGCGTTCTTAATTTATCCATGGTCCCTAAGTGACAAGACGAGACTTGTAATTTGGTCACTCTTGCCAGGCTAGTAGAGAGCCTCTCGTGCTCGTTGCTTGCACTTAACACTATGCCAAGGTGCAATGCGTGAATCTGTGCCAACATATTTGGTCTCATGCTCAGGGGCACGACGATTCGCATCGGTCACTGACAGCTCATCTCTTGAGCTCCAAATTTTGCGAATGGAGTGTGGTATATCTTGCTTGAGGTCGGGGCCATCCTTTGAGAATGATGGCATGTAGTTCATTGAGTTCATCTGCAGTGCCTGTCTGGAACTGCATGTAGGGCGCGTGAAGTCAGTCATGTTAACTGCTATTGGCTCTACATCTGGCTCTAAGTCTGGTAAGTTGGCACGACTGAGTGCATCTCCCACTGGAATTTCTCGGCCAGGTTTGTAGGTTACATTCAGATCATATGGTTGTAGTCGCAGTAGCATAGCTTGCAACCTCATTGGTGCAGAGAGGAGTGGCTTTGTGTAGATAGCCTGCAGGGGCTTATGGACGCTTCCCACTGTCACTTGTTTCCCCAAAATGTTGTGGTGGAACTTTTTACAGCAGTGTACAATAGCCAAAATCTCCTCTCTACATGTATCTGTGGTGTACGACAGGTGTACGACTACACAACTGCAGTAGCTTATCAAAGCTCTGTTGTTGGGGTTGATCCCAGAGGAATTCTGCTTCCTTCCAATGCCTTCGAACATTGTGTCCATAATGCGCTGAAATATTTCTGTGGCACTCTTTTTGCCAAAGGGAGTCGTTAGCGTCCCACTGGAGTGTTGAATGTTGTCAACAAGCTGGACTCAACATCTTTGTGTTTGGAACTGCTGACACCACTTCCTCAACTGTCGGAATGGGCTGATGCTCTCGCGTCATGGCTTTGTTTAGATCTTTGGGATAGGGCAGAGACGTATCTTCCCATTCATCATCGAGCTGACCCAATCTGTAGGCTCTGTGACTTTAACGATGTGTCCATCTCGTGTCATTTCTGCCAGCATGTCAATGATTTTTGTGGGCCATGTATCACAGGCTTGACTGTCGGGTCAATCTTGAGAGAATAGTTACCCAGAAGAGTAGACCTGTCGTGGTCTTCAATTCAGAGTAGACCTGTCGATGCTATAAATTCGCTCTATGAGGCGAAGCATGTTGACTTGCTTGTCCGGATAGAAGTGGTGGCCTCTGACCTGCCTGGGCAATGTACTATAGAACATCAACTGATCTGTGTTTGTATTTTGTTGTCAGAGTCACAGATGCTCAAAGGGTGCTTTGAATATGACTCAAACCTCCGCTCGGTTGGCTGGGGCTCCTGATTCGGGCATAGGGCTATGAAAATATGGTACATGTATGGCATAATACTCCGGACTGCTCCCGTGTCAATCTGATGTACATGTACACGTATGGGTTGACTGGCTACTTCTACATTCTCGGACCATTTTTCACCTGTGTGATCTCCCACAGAATTTATGAGATGGGAAAACTCGCCATCAGAGGAACTTTGCATGTGTTGTCCTGCGTTGACGGCAAACAGCTGCGAAATGATGTAGCTTGCGACAGTTACTACATTTTTGGTTTCTCGCTAAGCACTTGCTGTGAGTGGCCCTATATAACCAGACTTATGGCATGTTTACTGACTGGGCTGACTGGCATGCTCTTACTATCTGACTTTCTGCAGTAATCTTTGTCCGCATGTTGTGCCTGTTTGGCTTGACGAATCTTTGGATGAGTGCCCTGGCGGTGTTGGTTAGCTTTGGAGCTGTGAGTTGTAATGGAGTGGACTTTCGCATCTTTCTCACTGATCAGTTTCATGCTCTCCTGTGCTGTTTCATAATTCTGCCCGATGCTGATCGAGAGCCATATCAAATGTTAGTTCGTCACCTCTGTCAAGGCACTTTTCTCGTACCTTGGGATAAAGGGCATTGCATACAATTGCATCACGAAGCATAGGATCTTCTTCAGTGTAACGGCAGTCCTTGACCAGTAATCATGATTAGGTCGGTCACGAAGGCATCACATTTTTCAACTTCTTTTTGTTTGCGTCTGTGAAAGTTTACTGCAGCTCTGATTTGATTTGTCTTTGGTGCAACATAACTTTCATATTTGGCACACACACCAGCGAGAGAGTCTTGTTCTGCAGGATTATCGCCATTTGCAGGTGTCCAGGAGAAGGTTCTGTAGATTTCTCTCCTCTTATCACCTATGTAAGTCATCAAATAATTGACTTGTTCAATCCTAGCCATGGCGGCCTTTCACTTCCGTAATACACTACAGTGACGTCCTGGATATCAGGTACCATTTCTGGGGCGGAAAAATTTCAAAGCTTCGTAAGTCAAATCTTACCTGCAAGAAGCCACTAATTTCACAAGATTCACATTCCATGGCTGCACACATTTTTTGCGGTGGGTTTTGGACGTCATATATTCCTCATTAATCTGTCATTTTCATGAAATAATGCAGCTCCCAACGTTAAAAAAACACCCGTTTTGTTCGTCTTCTCACAGTGTCTGCCGTGTGTACGCGCATATTTGCGTGTAAGATGCAGGGTGCATGACGCACATATCCTCACAGTAGGGAGGTTTAGCTGCACGTATTTACCTGAACGTAAACGCGAGCGTGTGAAACATTTTTCGCGGACGTCGCGAAATAAATACGCGGGCGTATCAAACTAATTCGAACGTTTAGCTGCACGTCACGCATCCGCCGTCCGTCTGTCACCACCCCATGGCCCAGCAATCACAATTATATGAGCAGCAGTAAGACAAAATTAACACACATTTTAGTACTCAAACACCTATGTGTATACACTGGAGACAGCCAGATTGAGTGTTGCGGTCATCGTACAACCTAAGTAAGACTTGTGCGTAGATAAGTTTATAATTATCAATTTGATTTTTTTTTAAACAAAGAGTTGTGTTAGGCCTAAGTCATGATTGTTATAATTAATGTGCATTTAGGTGCTCTCATATTACTGTGTTATCACCTACGGAGGGCAACTGATTTCTAACTTTTATCATTAACATCCTCATCATCAAACTATAATGGCCTATATATCTTATCAAGCCCCAATATATTTTCACGGGGCACTTAAACCGTTTTACTTGCTAAGGGATCTGACTATGTTGTTGCCCCAATAGCAATGAGTGAACAAATACAAGAATTAAATTGTTGACAAAAATTACAAATTATGCCCAAGTAGTTTATCTTTGAAAACTGAATCGATGTCCAAACACTTTGCAGTTAAACAAAAATAATTGACTGCACTTTGTTTTATGTTTCGTTGTTAAGAATGGATCTGGATGATTTAGCATTAATCATGCCGATGCAGGATGAGGAAACTCGATTGTTGGACGACGAAGATGTTCTTCAAGTGTTGCTAGATAACGAATATGACGAAGAGAAATCTCAACACTTGAAATATGGCAGCTTCAATCTTGATGTATGTGAACACCATAGTCCAAATATTTTATTAAATCATCAAGATGTGATGAACACAATTCCCCAAGCATCATAACATTACCTGTTGGTGAAATTAACCGGGAAAGGTGAGGGGAGAATATCTTAAACGCAACGTTCTCATAAAAATGTATTCTTAACTTTATTATCGTTACAATAAATAATACTTGCTAACGGCAGATCTCATAAATAAATATACAATTTAAAAAGTGCAAAGTAATGCGTTCGTCACGATCACACCAACAGTCTGAGAATTATCAAAAACATCTTTTTCAAATAGTCCTATTCGGCTTCTGGTTTTTGCTACGGTCCAAACTTGAAGATAACTTGCCCTTCTGTATTAAGTAAATAATGTCCTTTTAATTGTAAAAGCAAACTACTACTAGGCCTATACAATGAAACTCTTTCTTTTTGCAAATTCTTGACATTCTCTTTAGTAATTTATCCTTTCCCATTTAATACATTTTGTTTTCAATAGGCGCTGACTGACAGTGAGTGCATGCAGCAGTTCCGCTTTGACAAAATAGCCCTACACAAACTTGTAGAAGTCTTGAGACTGTCACCAGAGTACAGAGCATCTAATAGAACCACTTGGAAACCATTGGAAGGTTTATGTGTTATGTTAAAGCGGCTTTCTTATCCAAATAGATTGGTCGATTGTATTCACATTTTTGGTCGTCACAAAACAGAATTGTCTATTATTAGCAATGCAATGATTACTGACATTTTTGACAAACATTCGCATTTACTGCAAAATATAAACCAGGAGTTTGTAAAGCCAGTAGTATTTGCTAATGCTGTTAGAGGTAAGGGTTGTCCACTTCAAAATATATGGGCATTTATAGATGGTACCCTTAGAGCCAACTGCCGACCCAAAGTTAATCAAGAAGAGGTTTTCAGTGGTCATAAACGTAAGCATGGCCTAAAGTACCAGAGTCTAATATATCCAAATGGAATTATTGGTCATTGCTTTGGTCCTGTTGAGGGCAGGCGTCACGATAGCGCTGTTTAAATCATCAGTCGGGTTTAGATGCCTTAATTAGTAATGTTTTTGCTGAAGATGGTACAACTATGACAGTGTTTGGTGATACTGCATACGCAGCAAGGGAATATCTGTTAACTAGTTTCAAGGGTGCTGAAATGACTCGGGGAAATGCACAACTTCAATTACATGATGTCATCAGTAAGGGAAAGTGTCGAGTGGGGGTTCAGTAAGGTATGTACATTGTTTGCCTTTATTGACTACCATAAGAACCAGAAAATATACTTGCAACCAATTGCAAAGTACTATTTAGTGAGCACACTGCTAGCAAATGCCCATACATGTGTTTATGGCTCTCAAGTTTCAAAATACTTTATGCTGGATCCTCCAAGTCTTGAAGAATACTTCACTCGTGTAGTAACCTGCATCCTTTCAAAATCTGTCATTGTAGTGCTATGTGACATGTTCTTTTGATTAGCAGTTTGAAGAAACAGGCTAATTTTGAAACAAACTCTGTTTGAAAAGGAATTTGTTACTTTAAATCCATGTGATCGTTCTGAAAGAAAATCACTTATCCACAAGGATAAATAAGGACTAATCTCATGATGCCATTGGGGCACAATTCTGATAGGGTTAAAAGCAAAAGGAAACTTAAATGGAAAGTGTTTATACGTTTGGTAATCACTCTTATTGAAATTAATAACAATAAAAACTTACTTGGTTAGAAGTATACAGCAGCTTTCTATAGTATAAAGCATTTTTCAACACAAAATTTGAATCTGAGAAAGGCTTCAGGCATGAAGCCTTTCTCAGGCATTTGAAAGCACACAACTCTATGAAACAAGTGTGTTTTTTCTTTCATTATTTTCTTGCAACTTCCTTGACCAATTGAGCCCAAATTTTCACAGGTTTGTTATTTTATACATATGTTGGGATACACCAAGTGAGGATACTGGTCTTTGACAATTACCCAAGGTATACCCTTCCTCTAAATAAAACTATAAACACCAGAAAACTAGACCTAAAAGTACAACAAAACTGAACTTGATGAAAGGAAGGGAAATCGTTCACCGACGGATCAGTGCCAATTTCTGCTCATCAAGAGCCATCTTCCTTTCCTCAAGTGCAAGTTTTCGTTCCTCTAGGTCTAGTTGTCTGTTTCTCAATTCCACGTCTGCCCGATGTTTCTCCTCCAGCAGCTGGATGATTTGTTTAGTTTTTTGTCCTGAAGTGAGTCTTGACCCTGAAATTTTAAATAAAGAAAACAAATAACATGAGAGTGGCTATTATGCAGTATAAAACTCGACTCCTGGACATTATACAGTTAGATCAGATGTACTCGGCTCATAAAACCATTTCATTCGCTAGAAAATATTGTGTAACCTTTCAAGACGTTTGCGAGCTCAAACTTGACAGGGATGTTAAATATAAATACAAAAAAATATCTCACTGCTGGCCCCTTGGGAGTCAGCAGGCCCCACGAGATTTTACATAGTATTAGACGATGTCGGCATAATTCTTCTTTACTCAAATAGTTGTACTCGAACTTCCAAGTTTTGTAATTCAAACATGTAAAATGTATATACTATGATTGAAGTAAAATTCAATGACATTCAAGATTTCCCCAGAGAAAGGAACATAGACCTAGTCAGCATATAGAGCCAGGGTGAGACAAATGTACAAAACTTACTTTTAGTTTTCTCCAATCTTTCTGGACAAACATCGTCCGAGTCTTCAGTGGCTGTTAAAATTGATCAAAATTTACAGAGATTCCTGATTAAACTATTAATCACAATATTTGTTTGTAATATTATTTTAAAGGTTTTTTTACATTCTCAAATGTTTCTCATTATACTCTTGCAAACAAAATTGTTGGTGAACTTGAAGCAACCAGGGCTCAAACATGGCGGGAAATCTACAAGACCGCAGGGCTTCCAGCTCAAAATGTTTACTGGACCAGAATCATTTTTACAAGAGCAGAATTGAAATGAGAAAGAAAAGAAAACTGTCCCCCAACAATTTAACATTTGAACTGTTTTAATTTTAAACAAGCACTAAGAGAAGATTTATTTCCTTTGTATTATGGTCAAGTATTCTTCAATACTCAACAGAGTTGAAAAGATATTTATCAGTCTGAAAGTCAACATTTGAACAAAAATAAAAGACTGCCGGATTTGTCCAGTCATGACTTTACTGGCAAGATGCTAAAATCACTGGCCTCAGGACTGTGGTCCAGTGTAATTTATAATTATTTTAGCTTGCAACCGTATCAGGTAGGCTATATTCAGTTTGTTGCAGTGACGATCAGTTAATGTGTTGAAGCTCAAACAGTGCTTATTTGTTGCTTAGATAAAAGGTAATGTGTATTTTGTCATTCATTCATTAATTCCTTCATTCATTTATTTGTTGGTCACATTGGTTTAAAAGTTTTTAAAACAACATGAAATTATTCGTCCTGCAGTGTGCAAAATAAAAAGGAATCTATAGAAATAATATACAAGAACAATACTTATTAAGTTAAAAATAAATATTTGTATATTCATATTTTTAACAATGTAATTTTACATATAAAACGAAAGACAACCTTGAAAATTGAAGAAGAAAGTGTGTGGTAACTGAAGAAACTTACAATGTAGCCCCCTCATAGCAGCCAGACGGACATCCAGCCCCCCACTTGTTGAAGCAAGTCACTTGCTCTCCTTAGTTTTCTTCTTTTCCATGTTGGTTGCAGCTGCTGATTCTCTCAGCTCTTTTATTTCCTGAACTGAAAGAGTAAATAATGAAGAGATTATAATGAGATTAAGACCACAATACACTTTCATTCAAATGTCTGTCTTTTTGTACACTTTAACAACACAATCTGAGAATGGCCCTGCTCGTTTAACTGTGTTATTAACGAGAAAATGGTGTATGAATTAAGTTGGTTATTCATTCAACACAAAGTGTAATTCATTTAACACAAGTTTTCAATTGTACTTAATTTTTACATACAGAATAATATAATTTGAAACTTATAATTTGTCATACCGTTTCAGATTTTTTCGGTCGTCAGCTTCATAATATTTCAGCTGTTTGAGGGTCCTGTCCCTTGCCGTCCTGGCACTGATTTCTACTCTCTTCTTTGATGATCTAGCTGTTATCTCCCCGATTTCTTCCCATGTCATCATAGGATCATCTTTTTATAAAAAAGAAATAAAATCACACCTTATATCATCAATATTTTTGAGAATGTGGCCCATGTTATGTACATATAAATACCTTGAAACCTAGTATCACCTTTCTGATTTGGCATAACAAATCAAGCCAAATAGAGTACACAAACATCCTTTGGAGTAGTGACTCAATTAATTCTAATAGCATAGGCACAAGTAATTTTTTTAGTTGAGTAATTCATGAGATAGATATTATTGATTAACTTTGTGAATCGATTTTTTTTCTCCCAATGTTATAGTTTTCCTTTAGTAGTTAACCTTACATACCGTTTACAAATTGGTTCTTCCCAATGACCTCCTTGAACAGGACGATGTCCATGTTCGGACTGAACCGAAGGCTAGACGTGCATTCTTCTTTATTTGCCTGGTCAAATTAAAATATGAACATTGATCATAATATTATTTTGTTGATTAAGATTATCATAATAGTAATACTGACACAACAGTGACAACACTCTGCTTATTCATTGTTCATGAATCATGGACTAAATTGGAATGCCAGCAAAGCAAACACAGCTATCCAGAATCAGGAAAAACGAATGTTTGCTAATTAAAATATAGTAAAATGTAGTAAGCCCTGGTACTGTATGACGACAGTCTCCTTTGCACTGCTTTTTGCTACACATACAAACATGTACATTTATATGTAGTACAGTGTAGTGTTATCACGCTTAAATAAATCAAATGTTTTACTATTGTTTTCATCATTTTTCCAACCCATGTTATCATCATTATAATTCGTCCTATGTGAAACAATAAACATTCGCATGAAGCTATACTTTATTAAAAGTTATTAAATTATCATAATAAGTATGATCATTGTGTGTTTACTGGCTTATTTAAGTACTAAAAACACACGTTTTGTTGAACGTGAACTTACCATTTTTCACGTCAAGTCGTCCGTGCAGTCGACCGTCCGCGAGCTGGAATGGGCTAAAAGTGATGACGTCACATGGCAACAGCACAAACTTTTCGCGTTCACGTTCACGTTTTTCCACACGTAACGTGCAGCTAAACCTCCCTAGTGTCTGCCGTGCGTACGCGCTTATTCGCGTGTAAGACGCAGGGTGCATGACACGCATATTAACGCTGTGCTGTCAAGATACTGTGACCAAAAAGTGCGATATAAATTTGGTGCATTTTGCGGTATGCGTAATCTGTGCCCACGCAAACATACGCAAACACATGCAAACGCCGGCTACTTGGTTTTTCTTTATTAAAAGTTTGCAGAATTTGTTTACGTTGAGAGCTGCATTATTTCATGAAAATGACGGATTAATGAGGAATATATGACGTCCAAAACCCACCGCAAAAAAATGTATGCCGCCATGGAATGAGAATCCGGTGAAATTAGTTGCTTCTTGCAGGTAAGATTTGAGTTATGAAGCTTTGGAATTTTTCCGCCCCAGAAACGTGCCCTAATATTTAGGACTCTGTATCTGTGTACAGCACAGAGGAAGAGTCCTATATAGGGCTAGTTCAATCCCTGTCTTTGCATTGAGAGGGCCTTTAAACGTGAACTCGCTATGCTGCTTGAAACGTTTCCATTCCTTGTGCAGATCTGTGGCTAACCAGTTCATGCTAGGCTTATCTGACTTTGACATCATGGTAATTTACGTGTGTCTGGTATAGGCCTCCTTAGATTTGGACATGTGTTTATACCAGTAATGTTGTTGAAAATTATTCTCCGAGTGTGATAATAATCTGTCTCTAGCTGTACATGTAAGTGTTACCTTGGAGTAGGTTTACTTAACAGTTTAGCCACTTGGCCTTAGTTGTACAGAAGTCCGTTGCACTAATCTTACTATCGTTCTTAACAACCCAGATTTTATCACGAAACTGGTGAAGCACTACAAAACGTTGCTTCGTGTCGTGAGTCTCGTGCACAAACGTTATGTTTTTATTTACTCATAATGCTGTTCTTTCAAGCTACTCACAACTTTCTTTCTTCTTGGTGTCTCCTCGAGTGGTCACACTTTCACTATGTTGCTCTTGTGGGTCGTTTGCTCTTCGGAATTACGGTCCCGGAGCCGACTTCTGACACCATATTATGTATCGAGGCTCACACACATGTCTGACATTAGAGAGTTCTTGTTTATTCATGTCAAAGGTCAAGTATGGAGTGCCATGTTTAACACCAATCATCAGTGTTGTACTTTTTAGCCGAGTACCAAGTTCTGCTGAGCACTATAACTACCATGAATTCTGATTTCCTAGGACTATATAGTCAAACAACCCAGTACCATGTACTTATACATGTAGATCTCTGAGTACGAGTTCGAGTAAAATACGTTAAAACCATTTTGGGAAGCATGTGTTACTGCAGATGCAGCAGCAAAACCATTAATAACTCAATCAAAAGCCTCTTTTTTAATGCAAGTTTCTTTACATTGACAGAACAATGCATTTAAGGTGGAAATATTTCACCAGAGGATTGGTACTGGTATGGACTTTATAACCAGTGAATCTTTAGATTGAAACTAATCAATTTTTAGACAACTGCCAGTTCTTCATTTTGTCTCCAAGATGAGTGGCATGATTTCGGCCACATCATGTTTTGCTCAGTAATTGAGATGCATTTGTTGCTAACTCATCATGAGGTTAAAGAACATACAATAATATTACTGATAACCTATCTATGCCCTTACTTGATTTCAGTGTCAAAGACACAAAGTGCTCCCCTCTATAGTGATATCAAGCATGGGCATTATAATCTTTTCCATTGTGCTTAGAAAAGGAGACAAATATACGCCAACTCAAATACAAACAAAACTGTCTAATTATGTTGAATGTCAAATTTTTACTTTAAAGTAAAGATGATTCACAACATTCCTCATTCCCTGCGAATGTGGTAAAGTATACATCGGGGAGACCGGCCGCAATTAAGTAACTACAAGAATCAAGGAACATCAAGCAAACGACAGACTGGGACACCTAGACAAATCAGCCATCATCAAACATTCACAAGAACAAGATCATCTCATCAACTGGAAGCAAGCCAAGCTCATTGCACCAGTCAAGTTCTGGCACCAACGCAGAGTTAAGGAGGCCATTGAGATCAAGGCACACAAGACATCGGGTTCTTCATCAATGACATCTGGTCACCACTACTCAAGCCAACCCTTCCAGCAGCAGCTCACCACATCAATGACACACTCCAGCGCACACATCCAGCCAGCAGCCAACTCCAATGGTTCACCGATCAACAACTTGGATACTTCCCGCCCAAACATGCATCCTTCAAGCACTACTTAAGCATTCTCCTGAAGAAGAGCAGAGTATGTCAGAAGCGGAGACTCGTTATGCGCAGATAGAGAAGGAGCTCCTTGGAATTGTATTCGCATGTGAGCGCTTTCATCAGTTCATTTATGGAGCTACAGTAGAGACTGAGACAGACCATAAGCCTCTTATCAGTCTGTTTAAGAAACCACTGACTGATTGCCCACTCAGAGTACAAAGACTACTGCTCAGGGTACAGAAGTACGACTTACATGTATTCTACACCCCTGGGAAACAACTGGTCGTCGCTGATACCCTTTCCCGTGCACCAGACTGTAACGCTGACAAAGGGGAAGCTGCGCGAGTGCAATATCTTGATGATGTTGTGGAAGCATTCGTTGATATGATCATTGAGACAATGCCCGTGTCTGACAACAGATTTAATCAGATACGTGATGCTACTAAAGCTGACGACCAACTGACCAACCTGAAGCGCATGATAATACAGGGTTGGCCAGAGGAACGACACCAATGTCCGAGTGACGTTCGCCCCTTCTGGAATAATCGAGCCGAGCTATCAGTGGCCGAGGATGTGATTTTCAAGGGTACTAGAATTGTAATCCCTCGCATGCTTCGTAAGGATGTGTTGCTCAAGATTCACGAAGGTCACATGGGAATAGAGAAATGCCGCCGTCGTGCGCGTGATACTGTCTACTAGCCCGGCATGAATGCCGAAATCAGTAATATGGTTAGCCAATTTGACGCGTGCCAAAAGCATCAACCAAGCCAACCTGTGGAACCACTCAATCCACATGAGATACCAGTCAGAGCTTGGCAACGAGTTGGAGCAGATATCGGTACCAATGGAGGAAAAGATTACTTGATAGTCTGTGATTATTACTCAGGATATCCAGAGGTGGTAACCCTAACCACCACCACGAGCAAAGCTGTGATCAACGCGATCAAATCCATGTTTGCACGACACGGCGTGCCTGATGTGGTCATATCAGACAATGGCCCACAGTTTGGAAGCAAAGAATTCGCAGACTTCGAGAAAGATTGGGGATTTGAACATCATACCTCAAGCCCGCACTACCCTCGATCTAATGGATTAGCAGAGAGTGCTGTGAAAACTGTAAAGCAAATGATTAAGAAGTGTCAGGAAACAAAGCAGGATTTTCACAAAGCCCTGTTAGCCTATCGCTCAACACCACTTCAAAATGGACTGTCCCCAAGTCAAATGCTAATGAATAGGCGCGTTAAAACAACACTGCCTGTTCACCCACAACGCTTGGAACCAGAAGTACAACAAGGTGTGGTCTCCGACAAGATCCAGAGTAGACTTCAACAGAAACAACTGCATGATCGCAAAGCACATTCTCTGGAACCGCTTAACCCGCAGGATCGAGTCAGGGTGCAAGACTACCGCACAGTTCTATGGACAGTGAGAGCCACTGTTCTCTGCAAAGTGGCACCCCGATCCTATGAAATCGAGGCTGAAGGTGGTGGGATCCTACGTCGCAACAGAGGTGCCATACAAAAGGACACTGTTCCTAAGCAGACATTTGTTGATCCTAAACTGCTGGAGGAGGAACTGACACTTCAGCTTGCCAAGGAACATCCTGAACAAACTGAGACACAACAGGATATTGCCACTCCTGTTGGGTCACCGCATGAACAGACTTTTAGGAGATCCTCGCGCACCATCAGACGCCCAAAGCATTTGATTGAGACACTTTAACTCTGTTGATATTTAAGCATAATGTTGTGTTAGTATGTTATCGTGTTAAACATATATGCGTCATCATTTAAACTCTGGATATATGCATGAGCCAAAAATAAGTTTTTGGTTTAAGTTGACCTTGCCATATCAGTTGTTTGAAAAGTTTGTTGCCCTTGTTAGAAAGTTCAATCTCAAGAGGGAAGATGTTGTGATAATACTTACATAGGACTGGTACAAGTCTACACTTCATGTTTATTCATATGTAACCCAGGACACATATATAGCTATTGTACATGTAAGTCTCACAACCAACGTTCTGAAGTTGCTAATAAATCACTGTGTTTCAACTTATAACATCAAGTCTCCAACCTTGTAACTATTGCAACATATATGAAACGTCGAGACCAAACCGGCTCTTTTCAGAGCCAACACTCATACAAAAGAGATTTTAATACATGGTTGTACCTTCAAGTTGACTATTAATTTATTTATAGTTACTTCTTATTTTCACACCATGCAAAGCTTCAAACACCACTTATGATTCACAACAACAAATAATGATGTAAGTCTACTGTTAGCTTTCTGCATGGTAAACCACCTAAGTAGAAATAGCAAACAGTTCATCCTACCTTTACTTCTAGATAAACAATGATCCTGTCCTATATGCTTAGTCCTGTCTGATCCTGTTTCTTGATCACTCAAATCAGTAACGGATGTATCAAAATCAGTATGATCTTCATCAACAATATCCAGCAGCATTTTGTGGTTATTGCATTCAGGATTAGATTCATCAAATGCCCCAGAATCAACAAAGAAGTCTGTCCTTTCTTGTTGCACTGACCTTGACCTTTATAGAATGGAGAGAAAGTAAAAACAATCAATGTAACTGTAGGGATGTGTATAGGATGCATATGAAGGGAGAATGTAGTATGGATGGGTCAGTTTAGAGAACAGTTTAGAGAACTGTTTAGAGATCTAATTTGCTAGATATTTGAATGCTGATTTTTAAAAGGTATTTTTAGAGACCAAGAGAGGGTGCACTTATGAATTACTTGTGAAAAAGAGCACTGCTTTGTGGGACCAGCAGACGTGGGACGTGGGACGAACATCTGGCGGATTGTGTCATACAGATGGGCACTCAGAAATTCGAACACACATAGCCGTGATTGATGGTCTCAAGTACCCATCGGTTGAACTAAACTTCAGCCCAGGACCCCCAGGTCCATCGGTAGGGGGTTGCCTCAGTGTTTGTGCGTCACTTGTGACAGCCCTTGGAATAACTGGGGGCCGGTGCGGGAGTGCATTGGGTATCCTGCAGAAACTGGCGGCCAGATTTAGGTTGGGTTTGTGTACTGCGAAACCGGCCTTGCCAGCGGCACGGCCACGGAACCTGCTGCAGGCAGCCTTACACGGCTGGCGGCGTGGGATTTGAAAAGACATTTTTGGCCTTTGGCTTGGGGGCTGACGGTAGAAGCAAGCAGTTTCATCTGTGACCAATTTGCTAATTCCATTGAGTCCTGAAATTTTCTCACGAAGAGTGGGAGGGCATCAAAATGCTAGCATGCACCCTTCGAAGGGAGAAAGAGCACATCCAATACGTTAGGTGAACTGTTAGGACAGTGCGCCAGTCTTCCTGGAGTCTTCCTCACACCCGGGAATGAGGTATTCCATGAAGAGGAGGAGAAATGAGGACAAATGCATCCTGAAGTGGGAAGCCAAGTCAACCTTCTTCAAGGTGTCCTCCAGCTTGCTCCAGTTATGGTCTGAAAAGGCTGTTTTAGCAAATGATGATTCGCTGTCGGCCGCCATTTTGTCCTTGGTGGTGTTCGGCAGGATCAGAGGCGTCAAGAATTCCTCAATGTCAGCTGGCGGAAAATGGTAAGTCAGCATGCTTTTAAAAAAGCTTCTTGGTCGCCTCATTAGCGATGGCAATTATGCGTTTCAGCCCACTGAGTTTCAGAAAAACCAATCCGACGTTTGAAGGACTTTTGCTCAACTACGGTGGGTTTATCAGGTTTCAGAAGCTGAAGCATGTTCCAAAGATGAATAGAACCTTCACTAACAGGCCAAACTGCCCATGGTTCTCTGATGAGCTTCCCTCCCTAAAAAAACCCATTGTGCTGGGCGCTGTTACAAGAACTATGGCCTTGAGGTTCCAAGGCAGATCTATGCTGAACACTGCCTGGAGACATCAAAATGCAAGTACCACAACTGTCGAATGACAAACAGCAGCAGCAAGGATTTTTTTAGGATCATCAATTCCTGATCCAAAAACAACAAGACAGCTACCTTCTGTGAGTCCCCACAGGCTCTTTCCGATGAGTTTACAGATGACTTTAAGGAAAAGTATGTACAATTTGGGGCCCCCTGGAAGCTTCAAGTAGCATAAGATTGTCACTGGCGTTGTCAAATGAGGTATGCGCTGCTAATTTTCTCAACTTGACGAAGTATCCCAGGAAGAGGTTCGGACTTTGGTTTCAAAATCTCTCTCAAAGACCCGCCCACTTGATCAGTTGGAACCAAACTTCTCAAGAATTGTATCTACATTTTACTACTGGTCTTTACAGGGATTGTAAACTTATATCAATTGCATCTGGGATCATTCTAACACATCAAAACTGTTGTTCCTTTGATAAAGAAACCAAAGCTTGATTCAGATGTTTTGGCAAACTAATAGAACTGTGTTACTTCTCAGCTTTGCGTCTAAACTGCTAGAGAAATGTTTGTATATCTATACAATTAAAGCTAGAATCTGCCCCATCTTGGATTAGAAGCGTGCCATCGTAAAAATTCCTGGAATAGAACTACTGCCATCTCGGTTGTCTGGTATGGCAATTACTTTCCTGCTGTCTTCACTGCTGTCGCCTAATCTGCCGAGGTTCCAGACGCTGTAGACAGTCACCCGAACGGCTGTGGTGCGAGTTGCCTGGTTGGCTGGTTAATGAGACGGGCCCTCCTGGTTGGTCGGATGCGAAGCGATCTCTTCAAATGATTTGGTCGCACGCGGAGCGATCCCTTTAAGATGGTGGCCTCGGACTTCCAGCAAATGTCCCAAACTGCCGTGTTCAGGGGCGACTTATCACTGTTTCGCAGACGGATCTCCCGATTGGTCCACTCCTTGCTCTTTGCCTTCTGACCTGCACCCTTTTGGTCGGGTGACTAGCGTATCAGTGTAGGCCTACTTCATATATCGTGGGTTTGAGGAGGGTGCCAGATAGCAGAAAAACGCTCACTGAACTCGATTGAAAAGTTCATCTTTTGATCACCATTCTTTGCTATTTCCTGCTCAATTTTCCTCTCTTCGTATTGTATTTGTTTTTATTAAGGACCCTGATGGAAATAAGCCGTGGTGTTAAAACAGCTTTTTGGAGCTATCCGTGGCTTTGTAAACAGTTTCCTTTTAAGTATTTCGCTGTATTTTTGATTGTGTGCCAAATAAAATAAGAAGAACATAATCAGATATGATGAGGGCTTTGTTGCAACAGAGCACAGTTTAATAGAAAGAATTTGACCGGCTTACAATGATCAGGAATAGGATCAATTTTGATCAAGTTATTTGGGCGAACCCCTGCTTGGTGTACAGCAATGTTCCCGTGTTTGTGTTTATTTTTACCTCCTTGGCGGGTAGCAACAATTGCATTTATTATATATGGCGTATGTTCTTGGTTACCAGAGGGTCTACCTAAGCATCTCCAAAAATTTTGTACGAATCCCTGATGTCAATCCATTGATGCTGTATCGGTCCATATACCTGCAAGCAAGTTGTATTGAGGTAGAGAGGATGTATTTAAGTTGAGTGCAGTTTAAGTGTATAACAATTGGCAGATTAATCAGGGCCCAAATTAATAGAGCTGCTTATTAGCCGAAAAAGTAGCAAAGCATTTCAAAATATACTTATCAGAATGAGATTACCAGATAAAATAACATGTTACAAGTACAATGGGGTGTGGCCGAGTGGTTAAGCGCATCGGATTCAAGTTCTGGTGGTTTAGTCATCGGGGTGTGGGTTCGAGTCCCGGTCAAGACGCTTGTGTCCTTGAGCAAGACACTTTGCTATAATTGCTTCTCTTCACCCAGGGGTATAAATGGGTACCTGTGAGGGTAGAGGATCGATGAGCGCTGATAATCGGCTGCCGCGAGGTACCATGGCCTGATGAACGGGGGAATAATATTGTAAAGCGCTTTGAGATTGTTGATATGATGGAAAGCGCTATATAAGCACCACAATTTATTTATTTTTTTATCTATAACTGGTATCCTGCTCCTTTTTGCTAAGCAGAAAATGTTTAGGCAATATTATTTGCTGCTCAAGCAGATCTATGAAATAAGGCCCTGGTGAATACTATCCTAACAAGCTGGGCCACCTGAGTGACAGTAGAGAATAATGGTGCCTCTATAGTTGAACTGGAAGATTGAAGCACAAAGTTCATCACAAAATTGAATCGATCATTTCCCTTCCTCTTTGAGCTTTAGAAATAGCACTGTAATTTTAAAGATTTCTCTATTTACTTACATTCCACAGTCGTGATCCTCCTCTGTACTTTGAATACCAGATTTAAGCAAGAATTTAACAACTTCACTCTTTCCATGAAAGCATGCAATCATAAGTGGAGTATCACCATTGTGATTACGGAGATTGTGATCGTATTCCCACTGTAAAAAAAGTCAACATTTTACAAAAAGGGCAAAAGAGTTTGTGGAATTTGGAAGTTTGCTCGACGTCAACTAAAAAGTTCAAAACAAAGTCGTGGTCCAAAAGAATGAAAACAGTGACAGTTCTTTATGTTTAGCTCCAACAAACAAGAAACTACCCCAAAATATTAATGAATGAATTTCAGCATTCTCAATTTCTCGACCGTCTACCCACAGAAGAGCATACCAAACTGTTGAAATATAGTGAAGTCGTACGGCAAATTGCCGCAGAAGGGGATAGTTTCAATGTTTACTACACTGTATGTTAACTTAAGAAAGCTTAGACAAGTCACAAGTTTGCCCTGGGATCATTTTCACACTGAATTGTACCTAAAATCCATCAGTTCCATACAACGTAGTATCGGCAGCAGCTATACCACGCCAGGTGTCAGAAACAGCTTCCAAATCAGACATCGGGAAATCCAATGCAAATCCAATGCAAATCCCGTAAGGTTTCTGTTTCCCTTTTTCGACCTAGGGTAACGACCCGGAAGTTAAGGTCGTACGATTTTGGCGTTAACTTTTCAAATGTTGCCCGTGTCTTGATCTATCATATGCTTAAATATAAATACTGTAGCTTTAATATTCAGAGACATACAGGCATTGGCGCGAGGTCACTTTTTGAACCTAAATGGCTTGTAACTTGACACCCGATGACGTAATCGTGACGTCACAACTTACTCGGCTTATGCTAGTTATGTTCTAACTTCACATAAAGTTTCAAGTTGATCAAAGGTTCGCAAGTATGCGTTTGCTTGCGGACAAAGCCCGGGGAGAAGATGACAAAAAACAAATAAGAAAAAAAACCCCGAACAATAACAAAGAGTTGTTCGGGCATAAGGCCCGAACACCTAAAAAAAACACAGAAAAAACCAACCAAATCGACACAAGGACAACCCCCACCCCCCACAACACCAAATATTGTATTGATTATAACTTATGGATTCATAAGGGCTTGGGCCCTTCTGAAGAACTGGTTAAACAGATCATAAAGTAGAAAAAAAGAAAAAAAAATGTTGTACTGAGACACAACAAATCCTATTATTTTAACTATTTATTTCCAGACCTGTTTAATGACATACTGTATGTATGGAAGCTTCACGTACCTGCCATACTCTTGTAAGTCTATGAAAATATTTAGTATTCTTGATGCATGATGTAATCTGCTCTATCCGACTTCTTTGGTGATGTTCAATAAGGAACTGAACTCCTTCATATTCACTACATTTGTAAGGCTCCCCATGACAGTCTATTAGGGCTGAAGTAGCACCATTATCCAGCAGAGATTTCACAATGCGACTATATCCTTTGGAATAAAATAATATATAAGTTTTCACATGAGGGTGGTACATCTCAATTTCCTTGTTGTTAATCAACTGAATATCTTATTTAAATGTTAAACATCAACATTTCCAAAACCCGAGTGCAGTGCATTTTGGGAAATGGTGGCACTTGCAGTGTGCAATTAAATTCCGAGGGGAGAACAAATTTAAAAAAGGGCTGGCCAAGCAAATCTATTTTTAACTCACAAAGCATCTAAACATTCTATGTACATGTACATGTATATGTAATTTGTTGCAGACGTAAAGGAGCAACTTCTTTTTTTCAAAACCAAAAGATTTCTTTTAGGGGTATGTTTATAAAAGTAATTTCTTTTTAAAGGTATCCTGGGACTTTGCCTTAGGCATACACATGCAAAATGCATAGTAATCTTTATAAACAATGTCTCCATTAGTTATTCACATAAAATCAAGAATGGCCTCGGACTCCTTAGTGCCAATGGAAACACATTAGTGCAACCACACCTACCCCAAGATATATTTGTGACTTCTCTTTTGCGTTATTTTTCAGAATTAACATAATCATCATCAAAGCTCTCTTTATTGAAACAAATACCATCAGTAAAGGTAATCCCTCTTTCTTTCAAGCAATTAATTTTTAGAACAAAGATACACTGAGTCTAAATTCATGTTGAAAATTGGGAGGTGTGACCTTAAAATTTTGACAAATTACAAGTGTGAAATAACATTTTCATTTACCGGTAATCTGCTTGTGATCGAAGCCAAGGACTTTCAGAAAAGCGAACTTAATCATTGCACTAGCCAAGAACCCAATGGAGAGAAGACAAGGAAGGAAGTTTCAGTTTTAGATGTAGGAGGAAAACCCAAGAGAATTACCGTATTCCAGGGAATACCCACGCAGTCAGGTAGGGACTGAAAACCCAATCCACATAGTGCCCCCAGTGTGATTTGAACCAGGTCCTAGAGGTGGAAAGCGAGGAAAGATACCACTACGCCAACCCAACCACATAAACAATCATTATTGTTTATCGTCAAGAAGGATTTAGGTAGGGTATGGTAAAGGTGGCAGTTACCCAAAGTGCAGGGCATAGAGTGAACCTGTAACAGTGCTGCGACCCGCGGGGCCCTCTCTAAGACCCCCTTTGGACACTGTCCTCTTTTTCATTTTGAGCATATCTGAACAATCTTTGAGCATAAACAGTTAGAACATTTTGTGATTTTCTTCTGACTTTAGTTCTTTTTATGAAAAAATGTCATTTAGCAAAAATAAGGGTAGTGCACGAGAGTGCAATGCAAGGCCGACCACGTCGTCGGTTCCAGGCTCCGCCTAATGAACCCAGATAATGTGAAGATAAGGATGCTGATGCTCTTTTGTGCAATCTGAAATTTTTTATTAGAGAAGCGCGCAAGCCCACACATGTCAAAACTTACAACGAGCACCAGGAACATTTAGAAAAATAAGATTTTGGAAGTTTTCAGACTTTCTGGGTTTCTCTGTGTTTTCTCCAGTCTTTACTTTTGCTATTTTTCTTGAAAAAATACTCAGTGAAAACAAGAACATTAGAGTATCTTAGGCGGCCACCTACAAGGGCATGAAGTCTGTTGAAGGGAAAATGGAAAGTTTTTAGAATTAACCCTCTCACATTCTGGTAGATTGTGGGGCCCAGTGTTTCACCAAACAAAACCATTTACACACTTCCCTGACCATGCATGGTTGTGTACATTTGATCAAATGGTAAAATTTAAGCTACACAGAAAGTGTACAAAGCCATGGGCCAGTGTGATGAATGGACTTTGAATGGTTTAAAATGGTCAATCAGCAGGAGGGTTAAGTTACAATTTGATGGATTTCAGAATTTCAGAATTTCTGGATTACAGTCATCTTAATTAAAGGGACACGTTGCCTTGGATAGGGCGAGTTGGTCTATAAAAAGCATTTGTAACCGTTTGTTATGAAATGCATATGGTTAGAAAGATGTTTGAAAAGTAGAATACAATGATCCACACAAATATGCCTCGAAATTGCGTGGTTTTCCTTTTACTTTGCGAACTAACACGGTCGGCCATTTATGGGAGTCAAAAATTTGACTCCCATAAATGGCCGACCGTGTTAGTTCACGATGTAAAAGGAAAACCACGCAAATTCTACTTTTAAAACATCTTTCTAACCATATGCATTTCATAACAAACTGTTACAAATGCTTTTTATAGACCAACTCGTCCAATCCAAGGCAACGTGTCCCTTTAACCCTTTCAGCCCCAAGTTCTTTTGACATAAACAACTGCTGGAGCCCACGTTCTTTGACCACTCAAGCGTGAAGCACACTTCCTCACACAACAGGAAGCTGGTGTTCAAAGTTTGATTTTACAAACTCTATAATTACCTTGAAGATTTTATTTAAGAGCATAATGAGTAATACAAATTGTCTTACTTATTGAATTTCCTTTCATATAATTCAAAAATCATTGAAATCAACCAACAAATGTCCAAGTTCTTGGTCTTTGTTTCCTCAGTGTGTTCTGAAAACCCAAACACTTTTTTGCACACAACCTTATGGCGCTCCGTAGGTGTTTGGCATTTCGGATCTTTCTACTGTAATTTGAAGCGATTGCAAAATAACAACCCTATTTTATTTCACTGTCATTGGAAAGATCCGATCTTTCTCTTTCCAATGATGGTAAGCTTGGGTATGGAGGGTGAACATGGACAAAACTACAAATTTTTAACAAATGGCCTTTGTGCCCAGGCTTGAGTGCTTTGTTGTGTGTTATCTTGGGCGACTATAGTCGCCCTTGGGGCTGAAGCAGGGTATAGTGCACAGTCGACTATAGTCGCCCTTGGGGCTGAAAGGGTTAAGTAAGTTTGATCTGTTGGGAGTTTTTCTACCTAGTTTTGTTCTCTTTTAATTTGCACCGCCTTTATCTACCACTGATTGTTTCCACACACAGTTCAAACATATTTTACATGGTACAGTAGGTTTATTTAAATTTACATTCATATAGAAACACTAAGGAATTAAGTGTGCACTGTGCATATTATTTAGAAACAGGGTGGTCACCTTGTTCTCATTTTTGCTTGAATGTTTGCTTTGAAATTTTATGAATTAGTCGTAATTAGGCAAATTGTTTTTCACCACTTGCTAAAATCTGGGGGATGATCATATGGTCTATTCCCCCAGGACATAAAAGTGGGGGACATGTATAACACCCTCCCCCCTTCGGATTTACTCCATTGCATATACAATAGATTGATAAAATTCAAACCTTTCTCAGCAGCAACCTGGAGAGCTGTCTGACCTTGCAAATCAGCCGCATTGATGTCCCACTGTTCAACACTAGATTCACTTTCGGAGCTTGTCAAATAATTTCCGATTTTGGATACCTTTAGAATGTAAGAAACAATGTGATAATGGCCCCTGGAACAGGCAATGTGAAGAACAGTTGAACCGGTTGACTGATGATGTCTGCAGATATCTCCTCCTTTCTGTGCATAAAAACATTATCTTCATTAATTAAATACTAAATTGATTGTTTTTTACCCTATACATGTACTTGCAATTTGAGAATGACGAAAAGCAAAAGTTCTGAAGTAAATCCCCCCCCCCCAGTAAATTTCATGTCTTTCGAGCAGTAAGTCCTTTCTGACAAGTTTGTCTCCATAATAATCTTAATGGTATTTGTTCTACAATTGTTACAAATCATACATCAAAAACTAAATCTAACTCATAACAATGTCTATGGTTCTTTTTGCCAAAGATACATTAACATAACATATCAACAATAAGCTCAATTTTATCGAATTCATGAAATTCATACAAATTGAAATAAGGAACCCTTGTACTAAGCCGATGGTATCTTATCCAGAGAATAATAAAAAATACTTGAATTACCAAATGCAGAAGTTCCAGGATTTTGAGGTAACCATTTCCAACAGCCATGTATAATGGCCAGTCCCCTGCACCTGTCAAAGGGTTGACATTATCACCTTCTTCCAATGTACTATACAAACGATCAGCATCTCCGTTCATTGCACATTCAAAAAGTGCTGGATTGACTATTGTCTTCTGCCTGCGTTTCATTGATTCTTTTATAATACTGCATATTTCAGGCTCATCTGTATATCCATCAGCTTTCACAAGTCCCTTTCGAGGAGTTGAAAAACAAAAACAAGGTGTTCGTGATTGATGTTATTAAATAATGATGCCTCAATTAATGACGGCATTTTACCTTTCAACTTGGAGTTATGGCTTTTGAGTAGTTTCTTCTTTTAACTTCCGGTATGAACCAGAAGACAAGGTCAAACTGGAACAACATTTGTGTAATATAAGTTCAGTTTTCAAAGTCCTTTCAGATAATTAGATTGTAAAAATCCATTGAGTGGTTCATGAGTTATAATTTGTTTCAATTGTAAACTTTGATTTAATGTAATTCAACACCTAATAACGTCATCATGACGCCATTGGTCAGGTGTGGTCTTCATGTTGAGGTTCAATTGTGTGATGAGTTTGAAGGTCCAATTCAGTTTCAATTTTTAGTTATATGCTGTATAGAAGAGTTTAAAGAAATACAACAGTGACAGCGCAACACAATTTTCTTCCTTGACACCTTAACATGTGCATTTCTGATTGCACAAAGCATAATGCCAAATCAGGCTTTGTGGACTTTGAGCCCTATGGTGCAACAGTCAGCTGTGATTCTCAATGACACGCAGGCTTTGTACTGAGCTATTCTCTGTACTGTTAACGTACGCAATTGAAATTTTTGCAGTTTAAATGTGGGACAATTAGGCATGGACTTAAACATCCAATTTCAATCAGAAGGTAAAAATTTGTATCATCTCTTTGTAAAAGTTTGAACAAGCTCAAAGACCTACAAGCTGATGTAAAAATTGTGATGAAATGATAAGAAGTTCTTGAGATATGAATTTTAGAAATGTTCAACTTCCAGTTAGGACCGGAAGTCAATGTCAAATGTGGTCACACTCTGTGTAGCATTTGTTCAATATATGAAGACCTTTTTGATTATAGATTGTAGAAATCCAACATGTGGTTCAGGAGTTATGTTTTTTTTCAAACATTATAACTTTGATTTAATGTTATTCGATATCCGATGATGTTATCATCAAGTTTGTGCCGTTTTGATGTCGAGGTTCAATTGTCTGATGAGTTTTGATGTTCAATTCAATTTTAATCATCTGTAGAGAAGAGTTGGAGAGGAAAAAGAAAAAGATAAAGACAAAAAAGAAAAGAAAAACAGACAAAAACAAGAGATGTTTAGGCTGAAGCTCGAACACCTAACAAAACGGAAAACAAAACAACATTTTAAAGGTAGGGTTCATTACTATTTTTTTGGAGACAATACATCCATCTTGAGCTCAACAATATTATTCTAATCAATCAATGACTTCCATTACAAAAAGTTCAATGCAAGTCATCCCTTGTTGGAACAAAAGGCAGATTTTAAGCCATCCTCGGGTCCACTTGCCATTTGCATCAAGCAGAAAAATTATGCTCAGGTCAGTTTAACTAAAAAATTGAGCTCGACAATATTATTCCAATCAATCAATGACTTCCATTACAAATTGAGTAAATGTGGTTCAACAATCATCATCCCGACAAAACCATGCTTCATTATACACAGCACGTTACTCACTTGTAGTTTGTCAGTATAGTTTTTTCAAAATGGTTACGTGTTGTGTGCGTTCAAGATTCAAAATATTGTTCATGAGATATCGCCTAACATCACAAGACCAGACAGTCACTTTAAGGTGAGGGCTACACTTAACTGATTTGGGCTGTCCACCCAAATTAACTGTCACCAGGGGCACATTGCCACCTACATGTACTCCTGGGGCTGAAACAAGGTTACCCCCTTCACAGTCTGTAAGAATTCAGGCATGGGTATCATTCACTAGGGGACTGGCTGGTAGAGCAGAATGCACTGCCTTCCAAACTTTTTACTTTTTTCTACCTTCCCAGCTATTCATAATATGGAAATGAAGGATCCAATACAACAAATGAACGTTAAGTGTTTGTTTAAGATTGTTAACAAGGTTAACCAATGAGGATTAGTCTTGTAACTGAGCCGCTGAAAGTTTAAAAAGAGAAAATTTACCACAGCTTATGTTTGCGAAAACTTTACAGACAATTTTTGTCTTGTGTTTTTGGTTTTAGGTTATAATGATAAAAGTCATTCAATGGTGATTTAAACAAAATACATTTTTTTTACTTTTTGGTCAAAAAGAGTACATTCGTCTTCCTGAGTGAGGGCTGCAGAGTTCATTTCTATCATTTCACAGGGTTTTGGATTATTAAGTACAGTTCTTTTGTTCGGTGGCATTGGAAAAATCAATTAAGGATGTCCAAATTCAACTCCACATTGATCCAGACGTATACCCAAAATAATAGAAGCAATGTTGCATGCCATTCCACACTCAAAAAGACGTAGAGGAAGAGCTGAAGCGACTTGAAGATGCAGACACCATAGAAAAAGTTGATGGCCCGTTTACCCCATGGGTCAACCCCATTGTTGTACCAAAATCCTCGGGAGCAGTAACAATTGTTTGTTGACATGCGTCAAGGAAATATGGCAATCAAAAGAGAGCAACATCTCATGCCAACCCTAGATGACATCATAGCGGATTAGAACAGTGCTGACATCTTCAGCACACTTGATATGATTGCTGGCTATCACCAGTTTCAACTTGCACTGAAGTACGACACATCACTACATTTAGAACTCATGTTGGTCTTCGATGATACAACTGTTTGATGTTTGGTGTAAATACAGTTTCAGAAATATTCCAAACAGCCATATCACAACTTTTTACAGGTCTAGAAGGTTGTGCGAACATGTCAGATGACACAATAGTCTACAGCAAAGACAAGCAGGAGTATGACAGAAACCTAAAAGCTGTACTCGATACACTTCAGAGTCATAATGCCAAACTCAAAAAAAGGAAAGTGCAAATTCTCGCAGCACCAAGTCCGCTTCTATTAGTAAACCTTCAGCAAAGCTGGTCTCGCTCCTGACCAGAAAAAGATCGATGCACTTACCAATGCTCCACCACCTACAAATCCGAAGGAATTCAAATCTTTAATTGGTCTCGCTTCATACTGTATGTGTCGAGATTCATCCCTAACTACGCCACAGTCACTGCCCCCCCTAAGTATAGTCTCACACATCAAGATGCTGAATGGAAGTGGGGACGAAATGAAATTGATTCATAGCTGAAAAGTGTCCTGAAAAATTCAATCCACGTAAACCAAGTGACATCATTGTATATGCAAGTCCTGTGGGATAAGGCGCAATGCTGTGCCAAGATGGACAGACAATCTTGTACGGAAGTCGTACTCTGTCAGATGTCGAAACCAGATACTCTCAGACAGAATTTGAAATGCTTCCAGCCGCATGGGGAATTCAGCATTCCATTTCTATGTAAATGGTGCTAAGGTCCGAATTATAACTGACCACAAGCCATTGCTACATGTAGGTATCTTCAAAAGCTATGGGCAGACGTCTCCAAGAATTGATCGATGGCGTTTACGTCTCATTCCATACAACTATGAACTCAGGTACAAACCAGGAAAAGATGATGAAAATCCTGCAGAAGACTACATACATGTAAGCCAACACCAGTACACAAGTTCCCAAGTAGATTTGTTGCAGAAGAGTATGAGCCCTATGTTTGCATCATAGTAGTTCCAATGACCCTAGATGAAGTTCGTGAAGAAACTGCAACAGGCGATGTCATGCAAAGGTTGATGAAAACTATCCAGTCTGGAAAATCACATGAGTGGGAGGGATGACATAGACATACGACCATTCAAACCAGTTCGTCCTGAACTAACAATCTGCAGTGGACTGATCCTGAGAGTCAATCGCTTAGTCACGCCTACATCCCTGAGATCTAAAGCCATAAATCTTGCTCATGCCAGTCACCAAGGGATCGTGAAGACAAAAGGTTTCCTCAGAAAAAGTTTGGTTTCCAGAAATAGATAGAATGGTAGAAGACAAAGTAAACAATATATTCCGTGCCAAGCAGTGACCCCTGGTAATGCAGAAAGACAAGAGCCACTAAAGATGACACCTCGGTATCACACAACTATGGCCAAGAGCAAATGGTGAGGTAGAACGCCGAAAACGAACACTTGGAAAAGTCATACGCTGAATCAGAAGGAGTCAGCTAGAAACAACAGTTTTACAAATTTTTCTGTCTATACAGAGCAACTTTGCACTCCCTGACAAATGTATCTCCAAGTGGAGCACTGAATTCCAGAAAGCTGAAATGTAAGCTACCTGAGTTACACACTCCAATGCAGAATCACAAACACAACACCTATCTAAGACAAAGAGACCCATAAATAACAGACGTCAAAGATAAAAGCATACACCAACATTCTTCTCCACGCTCAGTCAAGCAAACTCAAAGAAGGGGACACAGTTCTTGTGTGTCAGCCAAAGAGAACCAAACATTCTTCCCCCAAACCATTTGAAGTCATGATGAGAAGGGAGGAAACATGATCGAAGCCAGACGAGGTAAAAAGAATATGAGGCGAAATGTCTCTCACTTCAAGAAGATTCACACTCCTCCTCTGGATCAGCACACTTCTGCAGAAGACTATGAAGAGCCAATGGATACCAACCACCACCGAACCACAGAGTGTTGAAGATCCCATGACCTTGAACTGTGGCTCAGACAGTGTATCTGTGAGGCTACAGAGTGTTGAATATCCCATGACTGTGAACTGTGGCTTAGACAGTGTATCTGTGGGGCTTGGGGCTACAGAGTGTCGAATATCCCATGACGTTGAACTGTGGCTCAAACATTGTATCTGTGGGGCTAGAGAGTGTCAAAGATCCCATGGCCTTGAACTGTGGCTCAGACAGTGTATCTGTGGGGCTACAGAGTGTTGAAGATCCCATGACCTTGAACCGTGGCTCAAATTGTGGCCTTTAGTCATCGCTGTATGAGATATTTCATGCTTTAGTCAAAAAGAGCACAATTGTTCGGCTTATCTGCTCCAAATAAGTGGAATATAAGTGGGGCTATACAGAGTGTCGAAGATCCCATGACTTTGAACTGTGGCTCAAGCAAACAGTGTATCTGTGGGGCTAAAGAGTGTCAAAGATCCCAAGACCTTGAACTGTGGCTCAGACAGTGTATATGTGTGGGGCAACATAGTGTCAAAGATCGCTTGACCTTGATTTGTGGCTCAGACAGCGTATCTGTGGGGCTACAGAGTGTCGAAGATCCCATTATGTTAAACTGTGGCTCAGACAGTGTATCTGCGGTGACTACAGCGTGTTGAAGAGCCCATGACCTTGAACTATAGCTCAGACAGTGTCTGCGGGGCTACTGCATGAGTATCCTAGAACCCATGAATGTGAACTGTGGCTCAAACAGTGTATATGTAGGGCTACATAGTGTTGAAGATCCCTTGACCTTGAAATGTGATTCGGACAGTGTATCTGTGGTGCTACAGAGCGTGGAAGATCCCATGACTGTGAACTTTGTCTCAGACAGTCTATCTGTAGGGCTACAGAGTGTCGAAAATCCCATGATTTTGAACTGTGGCTCAGACAGTGCTTGCGGGCTACAGAGTATCGAAGATCATTACGGGAATGCTCCATTAAAGCCTTTCCGAGTTTGAGGCCTCAAACTCGGAATTCCACATCCTTTTTAATGAGAGATGTGTTTACATTTGATCTACTTGTGCCAATATACTTATCAGGTGCTTATCGGATTAGTAAGTTAATCCTCCAGAAGCAATGGATCGCTAGCTGGCTGGGAGTTTGTAAATCATAAATATCATACAGAAGACTGTTTTATTCTTCTCAAATTCTAACAAATTGTTAATATGTACAAAAAGTTATCATAGTTTCGTTTTTCAATGATGAAAAAGGAGTAAGTACGACCTGAGAACCGGTCTTGTACGTCGCTTGCGCTGCCATCGAAAAGGCCATGGTGCGTGCGCATTGATATGTATTGAATGGAAAATGAACCCAATTCGTTTTGATTCGTGTCAAGTAATGATGATTGTAACTTTTATAATGAAACTGAGTAAAGATATTTAGTTGATTTTTATGCCAATTTGTATTTGTTTATTTATTTATTTTTAACCGCATAAAGAAACAGGCATTCGCGCAATGGTACATGGCACTATTTTTTCTCTGGCATAGTTCTATCATAGAGGTTCTATTTACACGCCGCGCACGACACATGTAAACCCATTGGCGGTAGGCACCGAACGTAAACTGCCTCGATCGGGCTGTGTGCGAAAGCTTTTTACCACGTAGCCAGCTGCATCTTCTGTGATCTGAAGAGGGTGCACAGGCCTGGAATTTCATGGTGGCCACGGTGGCAGTAGTTGCCCTTGAGTTTTGGAAGATAAATACAATAACTAGCCTACCTTGTTGGGCTGTTAAGGCTCTTTTTTAAAAGATCTGTATAACGTGGAGGAAGCTTGGGTCCATGGTCTTTATATTCGCCATGACCCCACCAAAGTCGAAAACGCTTAGTTTTTGAAATCAAAGTGTGCAGGACGTACGTTTTTCCCAAATTTCGTACGGGTTTTCATTAAAAATACGAATGTCAAGTTTTTTCCAAAAAATACGGTTTTCTAAATTTAACAAAGTGTATATGCTCTACTTCTATTTACCTGCAAATTTTACGTAATTCTTTGGTTAGTAAAGTTTGTTTAGTTTGTTTTATCATGAATAATCCACCGCTACACACATACGACGACCAGCGAAAATACCCGCATGCATATTTTTTTTCCCATGATGAACGTAGACAAGGCGTGAGTAACCTCGTTCATCCGGGGAAAAAAATCATCTACCCACATTTTGCAATGGTTTCCAGTCGTGCTGGTCATAGCTTTATGCTTGATATGACATGATACCAGTTTCATACCTGACACTGTCGCGTACCCCATTCTATACCGTTAACATACAATGGAAAAATGAAACGACAGACTAAAAACTATTCCATGTGTCTATTGTGTGTTGTGTTGGTAGTTCTTGTGTTTTGTTTTCGTGTTTGACGACGGCAGCAGGGGCAGTAAGACACACTTTTTTTATGAAAATGCAAACAGGCACCCACGGCCTACAACAGGCCATGAACGATACCAGCAAATTGTGGCCGATACGCGGAAAAAAGAAAACAAAAAACATGTTTGGTATGGACAACAAATTTCTGTCTGGCACCGCACAAAGGCAAAGCATAGCGTGTCTGTTTCACATGTTGGATGGATGGAGAACACTACAAAAATACACTGGACTGCATGCTCCATCCCCACGCTTCACTGGTTAAAAGTAGTACCAGCTTCATACACCTCTAAGTCCAGTTAATGGGATTAAAAGTCCATGGTTGTCGAAGGGATTATAGAAGATAAGAGGTGGAAGTAGGTAAACATTGAAAAGGATGTGCTTTCTTTAATGGAGCTTTCCCGTAATGTTGAAGCGACAATTAGCTACAGAAAACAACAGTAAAAAATGTAAAATGTAAAAATGTGAGAGGAGAGGTTACCAGCACATACACCCTCAGCCAACGATCCTCAGCATCTGGCCATTTCAGTAAAAAACCAAGAAAAGTAGTGTTTGGTAAACACAAATGCCCCGCAAGCTAGTCTGTTTCTTGACATTTGACCTAGGTGGTCCAAAAACAATAGACTTTTAGATCCTGAGACCAATCCACACACCAGTTTAGAGTTTATATGCCAGGTCTTTCTGAAAATATCACTCCGGGGACCTTCTAATAATATGCCAAGTCCTTCTAGAGTTACATGTATCGCACAAGCTAAATGTCTTTGTTTTAGCCATGATGACCTTGACAATTAATACAGGAGTCCAAAAAAAATAGGCTTCTTGGGGATCCCAAGACCAATCCACAAACCAAGTTAGGAGTTGATATGACAAGTACTTCTCAAGGTCATTTCAGTAAAAAACAGACAAAGTTTCTTTTGTTTTAGCCATAATGAGCTTGTCATTAGGCCTCGGGTCCAAAAGCAATAGGCATCTTGGGGATCCCAGGGCCAATCCACAAACCAAGTTTGGAGTTGATATGACAAGTACTTCTCCAGGTATTGCTCAGACAACATTTCTTTTGTTTTAGCCATAATGAGCTTGACATTTGGCCTAGGGTCCAAAAGCAAAAGGCTTCTTGTTTTGAATTGGCATTTGAGTCCTTCTGGAGTTATAATTTGCACACACGCACGCACACACCCAAGTGTGTAACAGCCTGCAATCGTGGACCCTCCTTTGTTCAACTCTTTGTGATAGCAATCGTGGACCACAAAGCTTTCCTTTGTGATAGCAACCGTGGACCTATTGTCCTCTTTTGTTATAGGTCCCCGGTTTGAATGTGGTTACCTACTCACACACACACGGAAGGACATGTCGGAAACAGTATGCCCCTTCGGTGGCTTCGCCACAAGGGTTTTGCCACTGCGGGGCATAGCAATTCAAAAAATGAACAAAATGGGCAAAATAGAGCCAAAAGCAAACATAACAATGAGGGGGGAGGTAACCAGCACATACACCCTCGACTGAAAGATCCTCAGCATCTGGCCTTTAAATAAACAGTAGAAAAAAATATATATATAATGAAGGCACAACAAAAAATATTAAAAAGGGGGAAGCTGAGGTTAGCATAAAAGTCTTGTAACAGATTGGATTAAGTCAAAAACAGATGGGTTTTAAGGTGACGTTTGAATTCAGCCAGTGAAGTGGCAGATCGAACATGTGGAGGCAGGTCATTCCAGAGGCGAGGAGCTGCAGAGGCGAACGCCCTCTCACCATAGAATTTCGTTAAGGGATGATGAGTGACTGCCAGGAGACCTCGAGATGTTGAGCGTAAATTACGAGTAGGGTTGTAGGGAGTGATGAGCTTGGATATGTATTGAGGAGCAAGTAGGTGTTGAGCTTTGTAGGTCATTAGGAGGATTTTGAAGATTATCCGCTGTTTCATAGGCAGCCAGTGGAGCGATCGGAGAACAGGAGATGTGTGCTCATGACACAGTACACGGGCAACCAGTCGAGCCGCTGTGTTCTGAAGACGCTATAGTTTCCTAACATCAGACTCAGGAATACCGAAGAGCAATGAGTTATATAGGTCGAGTCTTGATGTTACAAGAGCGTGAACAAGCTTTATAGTGAATGTCTTTGTCGAGATAGTCCCTGATTTTAGCAACACCACGAAGAGCATTCATTGAGGAGCTGCACACTCTGCTGACTTGGTCACTCATACAGAGATTAGAGTTCATTTTGAGTCCAAGGTTAGGCACAGACTTAGATGCTTCGATTGTGAACTGACCAATCTTGATATAAAGGGGTGAGTTAGAGGTGTTTTTGAACTTGGAGGTGAAATGGACAAGCTCAGTTTTGTGTCGTTCAGTACCAGCTTGTTTTGCGCAGTCCATCCCTTTACCGACTTGATGCATTTTTCCATGGTCTTGACAGCTACTTCCCGATGCTCAGGATTGAAGGTTAAGTAAAGTTGCGTGTCGTCAGCATAGAACACAGTGGATATGCCGTAATATTTGATGATTTCCTGTAGGGGAGCAGTATACATAATGAAAAATAAAGGCCCGGCTACTGATCCCTGTGGTACTCCTCATCTGCGACAACATCTTTAATGCAAACACCCTGGGCTCAGTTGCTGAGGTATGATGTGATCCATTTCATTGCAGTGCCAGAAATACCATATCGGTGGGAGAAACGATGAAGCAGGATGTCATGGTCGATAGTGTCGAAAGCAGATGAAAAGTCAAGAAGAACAAGAAGCGCTTCTTTGCAGTCATCAAGAGCACAGAGGATGTCATTTTGGACAAACTGCAGAGCGTATTCAGTGCTATGGTGAGGACGGTACGCAGATTGCATCTAGGCAAGGAGGTCATTGTCACGAAGGTAAACTTGTAATTGAGCTACAGCAACCCTTTCAATCAGCTTAGCTAGATACCTGAGATGAGAGATGGGCCGGTAGTTTGTGAGATTATCAGCATCATGTGCTCGATTTTTTAAATGAGGAATGACTCGAGCTTGTTTCAAGTAGATGAAGAGAGCTGTTTATGATGGTTGTAATGACCTGCAGGAGTTCCTCTCTGCACTGCTTGAAGATGCTGACAGGAAGTGGATCAAGTTGTCAGGAAGTAGCGGGAGATGATTTCATCATGGACAAGTACCTGCTGTTCAGACACCTCATGAAAAGCACTGAAAGAGCTGCTGCATGGAGTATGTTCATCTGCCACATGAGAGACCGATGCTACAGAAGTAGGAAGGGACTGACGAAAGGCAATGACCCTTTAATTAAAAGAAGGCAGTGAAACGGTTAGCAGGATCAACAGGGTCCTGAAAAGATGGGAGAACAGGATCAGATCTTGGCTTAGTTAATTTGTCAACAACACGAAAAAGGTGATAGGACGTCTTGGCAGAGGTGAGCAGATCTTTGTACACTTTACAATGTTCCTTGTAAATTTTGCCATGAACACATAAACCTGATTTGATGTATTTCCGCTGACATCGGCGCTTCTCCTGTTTGGCCTTCCAAAGCAACTGAGTATACCAGGGCACATGTGGACGGAGAATGATGTTATGATCAGACAGAGGAGCGTGGTTGTCGATGATACCACCCAGGACAGTGTCATACTGGTTGGAGAGGGACTCTGCATCATCTTCAAGATTAGTCATTAAAGACAGGCATGCAACTCTTCAGCCGAAAAAAAAGCGGAAAATTACCGATCAACGATGTCTTTCCTAGTGGACGCCATCGTTATTTTTCAAGCAAACACCTATCGATCCACTTGCACTCTAACAGGGTCTGGTTTCCACCGCATCCCCTTACACAAATAGCAATAAAAACACTACGGAGCCAGACTGTGCAAAAAATAGTGTAGAAGGTATGCTGTACGAGGAGAACTTGTGTCTGTGTCTGGACTGTGTAATGCTTTTGTATGTGTAAACTTCCGCGGAGCCAGACTTTAAGAATCCTGAACCTTTATTTCTTTTCAATAAGCAATGTTTCCTTCAGCGCGATTTTTTTTTTTTCATGCAGCGTGATTTTTTTTACGCGGATTTTTTTCGTAACGCCGGTATTCTATTTTATAAAAAGCGGAAATCCGCCGATCCGCGGAAGAGTTGCATGCCTGTAAAGATGAGGAGTCGAAACGAAGTTTAGTAATGTCAATGTCACGAAGGTTGCGACTACGAAACCATATTTGGTGTGACCGCTGGTGTGGGTGGTTTCAGCAACGTGCTGCTGAAGGCCATAAGCATCGAGTTTATCACGAAACTTAGCAGAAACACGTTCCTCTGAAACATCAACATGAATGTTGAAATCTCCTGTTATGAAGAGTTTGCTCGGTGTAAGAGAAAGTGTCTCAAGTAAGGACGACAAATGATCAAGGAACTTGAGTTTGCAGATGATATGTTCAAGTCCAACTCCGAGGAGTATGATGGAAAACGAAATTCGGAAGTGTACGGGTCAGTTCGGCAAGCAGATGATTGTCACGGTCGTCCCCAGTCAACCAAGTTTCAGTAATTGCCAGAATATCCAAGTGATGATCAATGACAAATTCACACAGCATGGCGGATTTACTCCTAGCTTTGATAGAATGGGTGTCCCATACAGCAAACCGAATATGTTGAGCGTTAGGTGCTACACCCTATTGTTTGGCGATTGCTGGTCATTGTTGATGCACAAAAGGGCCATTGAAAAAACCACAGCAGTTTAAGACAGTTAAATGCCAAGACGACTTCATGACCACACGTACATGTATGTGTTAAAGTATGCAACAGTAGTATAATGCATATACTGGAGAACAGTACAGAAAACTCGAGGGTGGACGGTGACAAAAAACACCTCAAATTCCTACAGCAGAAAGGACCAAAACTCATAAAAAGAATCACAAAATTGCTCAAAAGTACTTACAGTTAAAACACACCGATAAAATAGTAAAAGAGACATCCAAAAAAGGCGAAAAAGCCAAAAAGATCTACAAGAACGAGACAAAGTGCTGCAGGTCGAGATCAGTGCCCTCTACATAGGGGCTTAAGAGTGTCCAAGATCCCATGACCGAGAACTGTGGCTCAAACAGTGTAGCGTGTCTAGCGTGTCTAGCGTGTCGTGGCCGAGTGGTTAAGAGCATCGGATTCAAGTTCTGGTGGTTTAATCATCGGGGTGTGGGTTCGAGTCCCGGTCATGACACTTGTGTCCTTGAGCAAGACACTTTACTATAATTGCTTCTCTTCACCCAGGGGTATAAATGGGTACCTGCAAGGGTAGAGGTTGAAATTGTGTTTGAAAAAACCTTCGGAGCGCTACGGCAGCACAGGGTTGTATACTCCCCAGGGAGCTGAGAAAGATTAAAGGAATGTTATTGGCCCAATGACCAGGGCACTAATGTAAAGCGCATTGAGACGTTATTGTAAAATGCGCTATATAAGAACAATTATTATTATTATTATTATTATCTGTGGGGATACAGAATATCGAAGATCCCACGATCGTGAACTACATGTACATGTATGGCTCAGACAGTGTATCTGTGGGGCTAGAGTGTCCTAGAAACCATGACTATGAACTGTGGCTTAAACAATGTATCTTTGGGGCTACCAAATGTTGAAGATCCCATGACCTTGAACTGTAGCTCAGACAGTGTATCTGAGGGGCTACTTAGTATCCAATCTGTGGGGCTACTGAGTATCCAAGAACCCATGAACGTGAACCGTGGCTCAAACAGTGTATCTGTATGGCTACATAGTGTTGAAGATCCCTTGACCTTGCACTGTGGCTCAGACAGTGTATCTGTTGGGCTACAGAGTGTTGAAGATCCCATGACCGTGAACTGTGGCTCAAACAAAGTATCTGTGGGGCTACAGAGTGTCGAAGATCAACTGACTGTGAACTTTGTCTATCTGTAGGGCTACAGAGTGTCAAAAATCCCATGACTTTGAACTGAGGCTCAGTGTATTTGCGGGCTATAGGGTGTCGAAGATCTCATGACCTTGAATTGTGGCTCAGACAGTGCATCTGTTGGGTTACAGAGTGTCGAAGACCCTGTGACCATGAACTGTGGCTCAAACAGTGTTTCTGTGGGGCTACAGAGAGTCAAAGATTCCGTGACTTTGAATTTAGCTCAGACAGTGTATCTGTGGAGATACAGAGTATCGAAGATTCCAGGACTGTGAACTGTGGCTCAGACAGTGTACCTTTGGGGCTACAGAATGTTGAAGATCCCATGACCTTGAACTATGGCTCAGACAGTGTATCTGCGGGGGTACTGAGTATCCTAGAACCCATGAATGTGAACTGTGGCTAAAACAGTGTATATGTAGGGCTACATTGTGTTGAAAATCCCTTGACCTTGCAATGTGGCTCAGACAGCGTATCTGTAATTGGGCTACAGAGTATCGAAGATCCCAAGACTGTGAACTGTGGCTCAAACAGTGTATCTGTTGGGCTACAGAGCCTTGTTGAAGATCCCATGACCGTGTACTGTGGCTCAAACAGTGTATCTATGGGGCTACAGAGTGTCCTAGAAACCATGCCTATGAACTGTGGCTCAAACAATGTATCTTTGGGGCTACAGAATGTTGAAGATCTCATGACCTTGAACTATGGCTCAGACAGTGTATCCGTGGGGCTACTGAGTATCCTAGAACCCATGAATGTGAACTGTGGCTCAAATAGTGTATCTGTTGGACTACAAAGTATTGAGGATCCCATGACTGTGAACTGTGGTTCAAACAGTGTATCTGTTGGGCTACAGAGTATCGAAGATCCCATGACTGTGAACTGTGGCTCAAACAGTGTATCTGTTGGGCTACAGAGTGTTGAAGATCCCACGACCGTGAACTGTGGCTTAAACAGTGTATCTGTGGGGCTACAGAATGTTGAAGATCCCATGACCTTGAACTGTGGCTCAGACAGTGTATCTGTGGGGCTACTGATCATGAGTATCCTAGAACCCATGAATGTGAACTGTTGCTCAAACATTGTATCTGTAGGGCTACAGAATGTTGAAGATCCCTTTACCTTGCACTGTGGCTCAGACAGCATATCTGTTGGACTACAAAGTATTGAAGATCCCATGACTGTGAACTGTGGCTCAAACAGTGCATGACGAATCCGGCCCTTTAAAAATCTTGGCAGTTTTCACACATCCTTTTCAACCTCTGTGGGGAGTCTTTAAGTAAACAAACTTCCTCTTCCCCACTGAGATAATCCCCCTAATCCAGTAAATAAACATTCACTCACCCAGCTTCATTATTGCCGGAACTATTTCAATGCATTTTCATGTACACATAAAGTGCACTATTGTTTTAACATGGTTTCTAGACCTCCCTGTTATATTTAACATGATTGATAATACAACATGTAGCTTGTAGAAAAAGGCAACCCTGATAAGAAAAAAACAATAAGAACAAGCTTGTGATGTATCTTCTCTCAATAGTGACAATTTAGTAATTTTTCATTTCCATCAAAATAATTTCCTTTGATTGAAATTATGCTTTACCAACAGGATGTCTGTTTGTCTTTCTAATAATATTCTACATAATACTAATTTACTAAACAGCACAACAATTAATTCCCCACTTTTTTCAAGTGAGTTATTCTATAATTCTGAAATCACAAATCAGTAGAATTGGACAGGTGTGTAGTTACGTTATGCGCATTTTGACAACAAATTTTGGACAGCTTTTTGGTAATTTATTGTCCGCCAAGTGCCAAGTATTTTGGTAAAAATTTGTCATTCCGAAAGACAGTCTGTGGAAAATACACAATTAAGTTCCACTTTGAAGCTGCGTTTCTCAAAGCTTTGTTAAACTTTTGTTGACTTTATCGAAGTACAAATACCGATTTCGCAGAGAAGAGATTGCGTTGGCAAACGGAACGTTGACGCGTTTGAGGTCATACAGGGTTCTCCCCACGTACGTACAAGCTAGCGTATCGGCCCGATACGCAATTTGTTTTGGCCGATACGCCGGCAAAAAGGCCGAGCTCATTTTTTTCCGCCCGAAACGCTTTTCAATTTTTTAATACCTTTCTTTCATTGACCGTAACAAACGGTCATACTATCAGTATCACAGTCTCTGTCCAGTGCCTTGGCCAACGTAATTTATAATCCATCAGTAATGCTTTCTTCGTGTGTGTCTTTGATCTACGTCGTCCCGGCCGCTGATATCAATCACGATCACATACAGAAAACAACACATTCCTTTCTTGTGTGCCACGAACGATTGAGAAAAGCGCACATGGCCACTGAAGTCAGTTAACTGTTTCCCTTCGATGCCACGTGCACCTTTTTCCGAAGACGGGTACCAGCGAAACCATGCTCATTCTCGACCCCAAAAGAGCAAGCACGTTGATCGCTCGCTCAATCCCACATGCGTAATCCGTGCTACAAAATGGAGTACGCGCTCGAGACTAATCACACCAATAAAAATCCGCAACTGTGATCGTTGCTGTATACTGTCTAGCCAAAACAACGAATCAACAATAGTAACATTTCAAACTTAAAAGATGGTGATTTCTGTCCACCACTTTGTTTTCGTGTATTTTTACTATAAAGTTTGAAGTCTACCAACAGTTGGTAACACTTCTAAATTAACCATTGGAGCAGAGAACAAGGTCCTACATGGTTAGCTAGACGGACTACAGTTAAAGCCGATAGTTATCAATGCGCACGTAAGTTTGCACCGGACATCAAAACAAACTCCAGGTAAAAGATCGTTCTCGGCCGTTTTGGGGTTAATTTTCACGGTTCAAAAAAGAAAATAAGGTAACAGTTTTCGCAGGATATTATTTTAACAATGTTTTTTACTCAGATTGTGAAACTTTGCTTTACAAAATATGACTGAATTCTTTAGGCAGGGCTACTGTCCACCTTCCCAAGATGATTATAATAGGATTAGAGGTGATAAGAATCTTAATCTCCCAGGCCTTCTTTCTGAAAAGGATGTTTTCCAACCCGAGTGAACAGAAGGCTCACTCGGGTTGAGTTTTAAAAGGCGGATCCGTAATGGTATCTGTTGGGCTACAGGTTGTTGAAGATCCCACGACTGTGAACTACATGTGGCCTAAACAGTGTATCTGTGAGGCTACTGAATGTTGAAGATCCCATGACCTTGAACTGTGGCTCAGACAGCGTATCTGTTGGGCTACAGAGTATCGAAAATCCCATGACTGTGAACTGTGGCACAAACAGTGTATCTGTGGGGCTTACTGAGTGTCGAACATAACATGCATGTACTTATGCCACAAGAAAGACAAATGACCCATGTGAGATTCATGAAAAGTAACTTACTGTAAGCCCGGAGGCTACATTGACTATAGCCTGTACACATTGTACATGTGTATTCAGGCATGCATGATGAAGCGGTATCATTCCTTTCATGTCTCCAATGCCAGGATGTGCACCGTATCTCAGTAATGTTTGAACAGCATCTGCTTTCCCCGACATAGCTGCTAGTGACAGAGCTGTCTGGCCATTCTATGAAAAATTTCGAAAGGAAGAAAGACATATTGAAGGCTTACTTTGGTGAAAGGTTAAGATTCAAAACTTTACTAGGGTTGAGTTTTATGGTTTAACAATAAAAAATAATGGTAAAAAAAAAAAAATCAAAAAAAAAAATCAAAAAAAAAAATATATATATATATATATAGGTAGGTATATATACCTATATATAGAAAAAACCTAGAAATTCCCCTCCACAGTAGTGTGGTTCATGTAGGAGTCTACGAATGAATACTTACCCGTAGAGCCACTACTAATGCGTTTTGTCTAACTGACATTGCATTTTGTCTATACGCAACAGCTCCCCCTCTGGTCCCAAGCACAAATGCCCGCCACGTTATCTTCATCTTTTCTCGAAGGCCACCCAGAGGTACATGTACCTCCAGAGGATCGAGCTGTCATGGGGAGGAGGGAGGGATGCTCTATGGGTAAGTATTAATTCATAGACTCGTACCACACTACTTCACTCAACTTACAAGTAGAGCCACTACTAAGGTCTAACAAAATTGGTGGAATTGCTTTAAACATGAATGTAGTGTTTTAACAAAATATCTGCAGACAAACATAAAATAATCTTTTCATTTGAGCAGCTGTTCTTTTTATTAAAAATGTCCATGCACTACAAATACACCATGGCAAACTCAAGTCAAAGTACTAAAACATGACGTGAAATTTATAAAACAGCCTGGTAGTATAGTGTCCATTGTTTTTACATAATACACCCCATGATGAACAGCTTTGGGATTAGTCTACTACCAATTGTAGTGAGTAATGATGAGATGTGTTTATAAAAAAAATTTGTGTTTTAAATTGCTCTTTACTAGTACATTGTTAATTGGGTTGTTGGCTTATATATAAAATACCATGTTTTTCGGATATTTACTGAATGAGTCACTGCTTAATTTTCTTGGCTTTATATATGAGTCTGGTTTGTGTTGAGTTCGGTACCCGCAAGTTTGAAATTAAGACAGGCATTTTGTTTTACAATACAATACAATACTGACTGAATGTCTTTTCTGGTCCAGAAATCATTTACCTTATATAACTTACCACTGGGAATGTGACATTGACCTTTAACCTTTATACCTTTAAAAAAATCCCAACTTTCCAATCTCCAAGGGCAACCCCCACCCAAATTAAAAGTCCAAATATCACTTCTAACTGAAGTTACTGTCCAGAAACCATAATTTCATTCAAAAAAATACCAACTTCTGTGCATGTATTCTGTGTATCTTTGATGCACGTTAAAATTAATGACACACCTTATGGTTCAACGTTGAAAAAAATGATCATCGAGTGATGCATTTTACATTGATGGCACAAAGGCACAGATTCTTAATAAAGCACTGACATGCATATAGCCATATAAAAGCCAAACAAATTGTGAAGGCTATACACAAACGTGGATGCACCTATACTGTACATGTATTGACAGTGGAGATAGAAATGCTTCAACACACATTAGGAATGTTAGCACTCTCTATACTCAAATATTTAGGTCTATTAACAGTCAATAGGTATGCAAAATATCCTTTACACAATCCATGTGCTTGTCATTAAGGTAAACCATCCTATGACTGTTTGGATGTTGTTTTGAGTGGGAGACAATGGTCTCCCTCTTTTGAAAAGTCAAAGACGATGGTTAAACATACTTTTTCTTTGATGTTTGCATGCATCCTCATAGAGAACGGGGTAAAGGGGGAATGTTTGAACTTAATAAAACAAACATTTCCCTATTTTTTTAATTTTTTTTTAAAACCTGGGCCTTAATAGCCAATGAAAAAAGAATTAGCAACAAAACGGTTACATCATTCACTGGTGTTTTAAAACAAAACCCCCCAAAACAAACAATGGTTAAAAAAGTGCAGTTATTTTGTTGACAATAATGGAGCAAATCATCATTCCATCCATTTTGTTCAATGACTATATACATTGTTGAGGGCAATGCTGTTTTATTCCTGGCACAAAACTTTGATGCTAACTTTTTAGTGAATTTGAAAAGACACGGTCTAGTTTTTGAGAAGTACAGTCTTAAACATGGCCTAACCACACAATTGATGTTGTTGGACGTAATCTTTGAAAAGTACAATTTTGTATTTTATTTTTTTTTTTTACGGCGCATACGTTATGTTTCCTTGCATGGTTTTAAAATTTGCACAGGATAGCTCGGGAGCAAACTTTTAACACACCGCGATCTTACACACATTACAAAAAAAAAAAAACAGTGTAAGAAAATGATCAAAATGACAAAGGTACAAAAGGACGAAGATACAAAAGAGCCAGCAAGCAGCACATGCCAGGAAAAGAAAAAGTTCACCTAATAACTGTCCGATCAATGTAGAATTTAAGAATGCGGACAGGGCACTATAACTTATCCTCCTGGATGCTTGAAAAGGACGTTACACTTGGGACAAAGATATCCGGAGGTGAACATTTTGTGACTGGTTCTTAGTCAGGAAGCCAATATGCGGAATTAGCCAAACCCCCCCTGGTTCCCAGCGCAAGTGGCCTGGTTCTATGGACAGGGCGTGGAGTTCACTTCTACGACAGGCCGTGGAGGCCGCTAGCAGAAAGACTGTTTTGACCGTCAGCAAATGAAGGGATGAGGATCCGGCTGGTTCAAAGGGAGACTTAGCCAGCTGAAAAAGGACGCTGCAAGGTCCCAGGAAGGGGCAAGCTTTTTAGTGGGTGGTCTGTCTACGAACATACCCTTCATTAGGTGTGAGATGGCAGTGTTGTTTGAAAGGTTGGAGCTATCGTCGAACCCTCTATGTATTACGCCAACAGCAGATCTGTAGCCACGAATGGTTGCAATTTGGAGACCCGAGTTATAAACAGGTGAAGAAGAAAATCCCCAACCTCTGTTAAAGATGCAGAATGGGGACTGAAGCCTTTCTTGTTGCAGTGTTGCACCATTTGATGTAATGTTGTAAGCGATTGTCATATGTTCTTCTGGTTGAAGGACGTCTGCTCTTGGCTGCCAAGGAAGCAGCGTCTTCCGAAAGGCGGCCTCCATGAGAAAACGCGTGTACAATGACACGGAAATTCTTGGGTTATGTGTATCGTCAGCATCGTCAAATTCCGATTCATCGAGTTCAGAGGAAAGTAGAGGTAACAGTTTGGATTCAGATTTTGAAAATAATAGTGAAAACAGCGAGGGTTCGGAAGTAAGCATGGTTAGCGGAGTTAGTTCTGATGATCAATTACTTTTGATGAATATTTCTGTGAGATGCATATCTGGAGATGGTGAAATGTGAGTAAAACAAAAAGAGAAATGTGAAGGTGTTTTCCCCTAGTATATTGTGACATGTTTTTCAAATCACAGAGCTTTTTTTTCCAGAAAATTGTCATAAAGAATAAAATTATGCCAGCACTTGCACTTTTTTTTTAATTTCAACAAAATTCATAGAAATATCCCGCATGGGAGGTATATTCGATGAAAAATTTTCCCCCACCGAACTGGTTAAGACTGTACGATATATGACTCTGCTTGTCATACGTTGAAGAGCCTTTTGAACTGCTAGAAGTTCTAGCAGGTTGATGTGAAGTAGTTTCTCTGTGGGTGACCAAGTTCCGGCCGCCAAAAGATCGTCCAGGTGAGCACCCCAACCTGACAGTGAGGCATCTGTTGTAAGATTCACAGATGGTGTGGGCTGCGGGAATGTTGTGCCGCAGAGAAGGTTCTGATGACGAAGCCACCATTTGAGATGGGATTGGATAAGTGAGTTGACTGGAACCGGTTTGGTAATTACGTCCCTTCGGGGTCGGTAATGAAAAAGCAGATGAAGCTGAAGAGGGCACATATGCATTCTGAACCATGGTACAAAGTCTACGAGACTGGCCATGAACCCCAGTAGACGAAGCCAGGCCCTGGCTGGGAGCGTTGAAGAGGTAAGGAAGAGTCGAATACATTCTTTCAGGGCAAGGCAGCGTTCCACTGTGGGGAAGGCTTTCCCGGTCGTCATGTTGAGGGATGCTCCTAGGAATACTGGGTTTTGGGATGGGACCTAGAGAAGATTTCTCTGTGTTGATGATGAACCCTAATTGTTCCTGTGTAAGCTGCATGGTCGTTGATAAGCTTTGGAGAGTGTCTGAGTAAGAGGGGCCCAAAATCAACCAGTCGCCCAGGTACATAAAAATGTGAATCTGTTGTCGACGTAGAGCTGCAGTCACCACTTTGGTAATTCTGGTAAAGACCCTTGGAGCAGTTGAGAGGCCAAACAGGAGGCTTCGAAACTGGTAGGTCTTGTGTCGGTAAGTGAACTGGAGGTACCCCTGGTGATTTGTATGAATAAGTACATGGAGGTAAGCGTCTCTCAAGTCGAGGGAATTGGACCACAAGCCCCGAGGGAGAGATTGTAAAACAATTTTCAGCGTTTCCATCCGGAAATGTTTGGGTCGAATGAAGGCATTGAGGGGCCGAAGGTTGATGATTGGTCGCCACTGGTCGAGTTTCTTGGGAGCCAAGAAAAAGGTTGAGATAAAACCTGGTCCAGTGTTGTGAGGAAGAGGGACTTTACTATAGCCTTCTTTTCTAGCAGGGAAGTGATCTCTTTCTCTAAGGCGCTCCAACGAGCAGGGTCTTTTGGGACCGGAGTAGGTCGGTTGGGAAAACTGAGAGGTTGAGGAAGAGGACTTGTAAACTCTAGTTGATAACCCAAGGAAAGGGTTCGAAGGACCCAAGAATCTGTTGTGATTGAGGTCCATCTTTGAGCGAAGTCTAGCAACCGACCCCCTACCAGGTGAAACATGAGGTATATGGCATGTGGAGTCATTGTCTCCTGGGTCCTCTAGGCCACTGTAACTTGAAGGAGTGGGTTGAACCAGAGGGTGTTGCGTTGGCTGCAGAGGGTTGAGAACGGTAAGTGGGTTTGGCAGTCGGGCGAGTGAAGGTGGCCCTTGGTCGATGAAAATTGTAAGGGTAGGAGCGACGAAAAGACCCTTGGTTGCTTTTTCTGCCCTTGTCGGAAGTGCGAGAGGAAAGTGAAGAAGATTTACTTGAGGGTCGAAGTACATGTAGGTTAATCTTCTCATCCGTCTTAAGATGCTTCGCTTCTTGGAGCATGACTTCGTCAAATTTATATGCTAAGAGGTCACTCCCGAGGAGGGTTAGTTCTTCATGCTTGACAGCCCCCCCCCACGTTGTTCGATCGTAACCCCTGGAAGTGTGTCTTTCAGCACTTCCCTAGCTTCCAGGGGTTAGCGACGAGAGGTACCGATACGGCACGCTGCCCATGGTACATGTAGTTCTGTGAATTTCGTGTCTCAGAGATCAGCCACGCCTTTTTTGTTTGTGTGTGTGGGCAGACTTTAGTTCGCAAATTGCTCGCGCGCATTTTGAGAAATTGCGCCCAACAACATTTTTAGCAAAACTTGGTGACTCCTGTGGTAACTATTACTTGAATTTGCAGACAAGGAGAGGTAAAATCTCAAAATATTCTGACCTGCACATCAAATAAACTAAGTGGATCTTCTCTCACCCTTGCCAAACTTCTTAAAACAGTTGGTACATATGATTTAGCTGATAGTAATGCTGCAGAAATTGAACAATCCACAACTGTAAACAGAGTTGAGGCCAAGGCAAAGCACACTACACAGTCTCCCTCTAGTTCAGTTGAACACCAGCCATGCAGCAACAGCAAATGCTTACACACCAGCCCAACACAACATCAACAGTCGCAGCATAGTTTTAGTATTTTCGCAGTAGATGTCGCAACTGCGGTGGTCGATACCCCCACCCCAAGGAGAGGGGAAAGGTGTCACTTGTCACAAGGAGGGGCGAAAGGTGTCACTTGTCGTTCATGCAGCAAACTTAATCATTTTGCAAAAGCATTGCCTGAGCACCCCGAGAACCCAGCACCGTACAAGAATCAATGAAGTCAACATGAGCTCTCACAAAAGTGAGCCAGCACCAACCGTACCGTCATTTGTGAATGACGAATACGTCTTCCACCGAAACTCGCCAACAATGACCAAACCTTTGAAACATTAACCACAATCCTGCTCAAGCCACTATTGACACAGGAGCATCTGTCATGTTGATAATTGTCAATGATGCAACCCTGTCCCCAGTTGCAATCATGAAAAATTCCAATTTATGCATCTGGTAGCACCATCCCGATTTGTTCCTTCACAGCATGTATAAAGCTACAAATCATCGTCAGTCATAGTACACCAGTGTTTGTCACAACACGTTCAGCTGACACAATCCTCATTTTTGCTACTGCAACCGCTCCGGGACTTGTGAACATTGCATACAACCTACAATCTGGTACACCCACAGCCACACCAGATTTCTTTACTGCCTTTGCTATTCGTTTTCAAGGCATTTGTAAGTTAACGTCATTCAAGTGTAAGCTCCATGTTGAGATCCTTCCATCTCCCCAACAGCCCTACCTCAAAGTCATACAAAAACTTGACAAGCTGCTTAAGCTTGACATCATTGAACCAGTCCAGGGCAATAACAAATAAGTGTTGTTTGAAAACTGCACAGACCTGGGGAGATTTGAAAGTGTGTAGACATGCGTAATGTCAACCGTGCTATCAAACGGGAACATCACATCACATTTTGATTATACAGTCAACAATATAATAATCACTTTGAATGGTGCCTCGATCTTCAGCAAGCTGGACCTTAATTCAGGGTATCACCAAATTGAACTGGCACCTGAATTGCATCAATACACAAAGTTTTCCACCCATGCCGGGTTATATCGATACGAGCGCCTAAAATTTGGCTTATCCTCAGCTGCTGAAATCGCCCAACACAATCCAACCGACTTTGTATGATCTCCCAGGCATTATCAACATTAGTGATGATATTCTTGTGTTTGGCAGAAATCAGAAAGAGCACACCATCCGTCTTGATGCTTGCCTTCACTGTCTGCGCACTGCCAATCTAATTTTAAACCGTGATAAGTGCTGTAGTTGTTGTGTCGCCCCCATGTTGTGTCGCCCCCATTTTGTCTCCCCTTCCTGAACTGACAAAAGCTGAGCACTTTTGGATTGGAATGACACACACAAGAGTGCATCCATGCAAATAAATAAACGCACGACAGAGTGCTACACAATGTCAAACTTCAACCCAAACAGCAAATCTATACTGCTTGTGGATGCTAGTCCAGCTCGATTAGGTGCAATCCTCACACAAAAGTATTCACGAAACAACACCGATGTCGTAGCCCTTACTCCCGTTGAGCAACGGTATTCTCAGACAAAACGGGGAGCGTTAGCCATACATGGGCAGTCATCCATTTTCACTTATACCGTAATTTCATGCATATAAGGCGCAGCCCCCCCTCAAATTACCAAAATAAGATTCAAGCGTAAACAGATAAGGCGCACCGCCGCATAAGGCACACCATTACTTACACATCATACACGCTCGCCAGGTCCCATACTGCTAACACTTACCAGTTAATTAATTTTTTAATAGCGAAGATGAGTAATACATCACTTCTATTATTATTTTTATTTTTTTTTCATTTTCGTTTTAAAAGATTTTTCCCATAACCATAGCTATATAATAGATGTAAATTTTAGCTATATAGTTTTTCTTTTTACACAACAACCGCGCGCGGACACACATTTCCCCAACGTTTCCCAATGAATGGGTTGCTAGTTTTTGCTATCTCGCTTTTAAAAATGCTACAATACATGCAAGAAACAGCAAATGCTAGAGGGCGCTTTCTTAATAATGCTTTCAAATTAAGAACATACGCCCTCTATTGGCGAAATCTAACAGAGCAATTCACGATAACACACAAAAACGACTCGACTAATAATGCGCGCTATAGCAGTGTACTGTGTGCAGCATTTATGTCGCTGATACACGCCGGTATTATTATTATTATTGTGGGCAACAGCATGGCCAGTGACTTCATTCTTCGGTAAGTTTCGTCAAAAATGTGTATGGTGGAAGTTTTATTTTAAGAAAAATGTGACATGTAGAATTACCTTGGACAAAATAAAGAAACTATTTTGCAGTATAAATGTAAGATTTCACATAGTAATCATCACAATGAAATCAATTGAAATCAGATAAGGCGCACCGGGAGATAAGACGCAGTGATTTTTTTTTACCTTTGAAAGTCAGATAAGACGCGTCTTCTACGCAAGAAATTACGGTACCTGTATGGTGCATCCTGTGAAGTCATCACCGATCACAAACCACTGGTCACGCTCTTCAATAGCAGCAACTCGAAACCTGCACTCCTGTTGGATACTCAAACTCCAAGCGTATGACTACACAGTTATGTATGAGCCAGGAAAAAATGGCTATATGTCATGTCATGCCATCCCCTACAACTGGCACAACAACCAATATTTGAGCAAACCTTAGCCAAAGCAAATGTCAACTTCATTGCTCAACACTCAGTGCCAAAAAAAGTCACCTCCGCGGACATCATCGAGGCGAGTAAGCCTCCACAACATACATGATGAGCTCACTGTCTCACAAAATCACCAAATGCTTCTGATTGCATCGTATCATCCTTCCACAAAAACTTCGCAAACGCATCGACATCGCCCATGAGGGTCACCAAGGCATACATTGTAACTAAAACCAAAGCTCTTCTTCGCAAAAAAGTCTGGTTCCCATCCCTTGATTGCATGTCTGAAGCAGCAATTTGTGATTGATGCCAAGCAAACATATTCGAACACACCACATCCATTGAAAATGTCAGCCTACCGACTGAAGCATAGTCTGAAATCAGCATTGACTTTGTAGACCTTCCCACTGGGGAACACTTACTTGTAGTTATGGATGACTACACACGCTTTCCAGAAGTTGAAATTGTACCCTCAACATCTGGGCAGCAGGTAATTCAAAGACTTGATTGCATCTTTGCAAGTTTTGGCATTCCAGACATTGTACGCACAGACAACGGCCCTCCCTTTATCAGCCATGAATTTGCCAGTTACACAAAGTACCTTTGGTTTGCACATCAAAACTTACTCCACGATGGCCCCAAGAAGTAGAGCAGATTATGGAAACTTTTGCTGAGGCTAAACCATGGAAGCAGGAGTTGTTAAAGTTCCTACAGTGCTACCCCCACCGCTTCTCTTCGTACAATCTGTCCAAACATGCCTTCCTGAACCACTACCTATTAGTTAACCCACGTTTGACACTGATCTTCATGAACGCTATCAGAACAAAAAGCATACAATGAAAACTTATGCTGACAATCTATGTAAAAGTGGAGCGAAAGATTTTGCTGTCAGTGACACCGCTCTTGTCCACCGACATGGATACATTCCGAAGCATGTATCACCCTACTTCCCGCACTTATACACAGTGACACGAAAGCGTGGCTTCCACACCATCATCCACAACTCTTCATACTACACAGGACCCCCTCTGCGACCACAGTTGAACAATGATGATGGTGACATGATGGTCACTCCTTCCCAACACATGCCACCAGAACCACCTGAACAAGTTATTCGCCACTATACCCACCTCATGGTCGTCAACCGCTGGCAAATCTGCAGGATTATATCCCATAAATTGAGACTGACAGACTGTACGTCCTGTCCATTGAACAATGACTACGATGTGTTCTTAAAAACTTTCTTAATGAACACTTCCAAAAAAAAAAAAAAAAAAATCACAGAAGAACAGTTTTCTTCTCTCTTCCAATTTAACTTGTAGCCCCACTGAAAAACCATGTTTTACTCTCAAGTAACTACATGTAGGTGTAGACAGTTTAACAAATTTAAGCTATTACATCTTTTTCCCACCAAAATTTACATACATGTATCTCAGCAAAAGATTTGTTTGAGAAGGAAATGATCTTAAGTTTTGATTTAAAGTTACTCTCATCAACAAAGGATAGTTTCAGAAGGAAACAATCTCAAGTTTGGTTTAAGGTTGTTTAGTGTTTCAAATACACTTCAAGTTTTGATTTGTCTAAGTTGTTATAGACATTTGCTAAAAAACAATTACTGTGGTTGACCTTTACCATAATTTACACCAGAATTGAAAAATATGCCTTCTTTAAGGTGGAAAGGGTTATAGTAATGTTACTTTTGGCACTCCATACATATACTCTTGTGTGCTATGCGTATGCCTAAGGACCTGGAGGTCGGACAACATGTTAGTGAACCACACATGCATCGTGTCTACTGAGTCTGTTATTTGTCTGTCTAAAAGGTCCTTAATATTAAAAAGATCAAATAAAAATTGTTAAAATAATGAAATATAAGCAAACCTTTGTTTCTTGTGCATCAATAGGACATCGTTCATTATGTAATAGTACCATAAGATTATCACATCGGTTCATCTGAGCCGCTGCCATTACTAGAGTTTGGCCTTCACTGTCAACTGTGAACATATCCGAAGGTCCGATGATGCCTGGGGTCAAATTTCCCTGAAAAAAATAAAAGGTTTCTTATAAAATATAAGATAAAATATACAATATTTATAAAGTACTGGTCTCACAATAGTTGTAAGGCATGTTGAATTTCATTTCTTGATTTTATAAGCTATTCCTGCCTCATTTGGAGTGAAGAAATATATCTCTCACACCAATAATTTGAGCCATTTGTAGCCAAATGGATAACTCAAGATATTTTGGCTAACTCAAAGCAATTGTGGCACATGTAATAGTATACAAATATTGACTGCTTCGATTGCTATGGTTAAAACTATGACTCCCTCGGTGATCCCCAGAGCGTTCTATTTTAACCATAGCACGAGTAAAAGCAGTCAATATTTGTTTTATAACACCCCAAACATTTCTAAATACTGTATTATTAAGTTAAAGACCTGCATGCTACAATAAATCAAACCAACATACGACTTTTCTTAACTTCAACACTTTTGAACATGTTTTATTTTTTAACTTTTTTTCTTGTCACATAAAATTAAAATTTACCATGCATCCATGGAAATGAAATGAGCGGTTTGAGTCATTAATGTACACATTTTGTGTTTTTGTACTAGTACTAGCTCCAGGTGATGTAGTGATGTTGGCTGGAGCTGGTGGCATATTCATGATGTCTTGTTGTACAAGCTTAGTATGGATTCCTCCTGCGATGATGTCAACAATGGAGAAACTGACCTTGTTGATGTGTTGGACTATGTGTGATTGTTGCTGGAGCGGAGTGCGATGAAGAGGTCCTGGCTACAGACTCTTTCATTTTCATGGCCGCCGACAAAACAGAACTCATCATACGTTTTTTACTTTCACTTGTTCGGCTATAATTCCTAATGTCTCTGACTTCAAATCCGGCATTATCCAGAATGGTAACGCTTGTGGCACGGAAGCAATGGCTTAATTGTGTACACTTGGCTGCATTTCGCTTCCGTTGAATTAACTTTCAGTTTATTGGATAGGGTGTTCTTGCCTACTGGAATATTGCAATACCGTACCTCATCAGAGATGCCCGTGGAAACTTTGTCCCTCGGTCTCTGCCAAAGGAAATCACAGTTCGGATGAAGTTTCTGCTTGTACAGTTGAAATGTTCGGACAGGGCAACGGGGGTTTCCTGGAATCTCATACATTACACCAGCCTGGGTTTTATTATCATCGTTCTCCCTACTGTTTTTGGTCAGTTGATCCCGTTTCGTGATATAGCTGAGTCCCTGAGAGTCAGTGTGCTCTTCAAAATCAGTTTTTTTTAGGTCTCGAATGTTCTCTCGACCACGGTTACAATGATACATCATGACATCGATAAACACTTTATTTTGCAAACCAGCTGGTGTGCTAATGCCTGTGCATGGAGATGCATTAATTTTATCCATGTCCTCTGGGGTGATAGGGTTCTTGTGTTGTACGCAGCCTTTCCCTAGTTTTTTGCAGATTAACAAGAGTCGCTTTAAAAGACTGGTTTGACCTTTCAAATGCTTTATCATTCACAGTATCCATTGCATTGGTTTCACTGTCCTTGAAATGTCTTTGTAGACCATACCTGATTGTTTGAATGCTCTTCTTGCAATAGATATCGCCATTTAGTTGACGCACTTCCATGTAAAACCTTCATAGGAAAGTGTGGTGACGCGAACATTTGTGTGCTTTTTAATTTTTTTACCACTTGGCACGCCATACCAATTGGAGTGTCAGAGGTCACCGGTTGGTAACAACACTGCCAATACATGTACATTTGTACCAGCGGAACTGTATATACAGGTACCGTAATTTCTTGCGTATAAGACGCGTCTTATCTGACGTTTTAGACCACAAAATCATCACTGCGCCTTGTATTCCGGTGCGCCTTGTGTATGATGTCGCTTGAGATCAAAATGACCGCGGCCGACGTGCAAATAATCTAGGCCCTATTTAATGTAGCTGCGGTCAGGTTAATAATGCGGTCGCCAACCATCAACTCACCACGCATTGTTGACGTAGTACATTATCAGTGCTCAACTCTCCAGACAAAATGTCGCCAGATTTTCATTCCGACAATGACGCGTATATATATATATTTCATTTGATCGCGGAATGAGAAAGATCTCAGATTTTAAAAACGACACTCTCTTAAAAAATAAAAGCTTAAGTCATTGCATTCCACCAAACATTAACCATTGTTCTGGACATCCAAGGCCATGGAGGATTAGTAACGGATTAGCAGCGGCTGTGCATTGATGTCCAGACCAGCTGACGCTCCTTTGTTAGCTAAAACCACAGTCAAGTATCAGTTCTTTTGTCCGATCTTGCTTCTTAAGAATACAAGGGATACAAGAGGTGCTTTCAGATTCCAAAACGGTTGAAGCTGAAAAAATGAACCGTTTGGGGCAACCGTTCCACGGTTGCCGAACCGTTTCTATTTGGACCGCGCGCCTTAGCCTCAGCCTCCATCGACTCCTAAAATTTGCCAGCAAACAAATCCGACCCTGATAGCGGGAGATCATCAAGGCGCTTACGCACTACCGCTGATGGCAGAAAAAGAAAGTCAAGTACATTGACTCGACGCGCCCAAGTTGCCAGGGACGCCACTCTTGTAACCTAGTCCAAAACAGAGCGTAGCCTGTTGTCAAGGCCACCATCATGTCAGCCGGTACCGTCGACTCTTCCTCGCTTTCCAGCGCCACATACTCCATCACGGGGAAGGCCATCACTACTGTGGCCAAGCCCGACCTCTTTTTGAATGAATGGAGTTCCGGAGGAAGGGGTTTGGAGTCAAAGGGGAGGTTCAGGACCCTTATCATATCTCTTTGAACCAGGCGCAGTTCGGTCTCGGAGACCGACATTAGCTGTATGGTGTTAGTCAACTCGTCCTGTTCCTCGGCAGAGTTGACCACGTCAGGGGGACGAGATACCCCCGGGGAATGAGAACCATATACCCTGAGAGCAAAATAGCATCGTCACTGTGTCCCTGTGAGTTGTTGTCTGACCCGAGTGACGCTGACAGTGCAAAATGATACTTGGCGGGGCTGCCAGCACACGGGCAGTGTGGTATCCACAGTGGTGTTGGGAGGTTCCAGGTGCATTGAGCCGTGGAGGGGTAATCCCTCTGGCTGCTTATGCCCCATAGATAGGCCTGGGTGCATTCAGCCTTGGAGGGGTAATCCCTCTGGCTGCATATGCCTCGAAGACAGGCCTGAGTGCATTGAGCCGTGGAGGGGTAACCCCTCTGGCTGCACATGCCTCGTAGATAGGCCTTTTTTTGCCTTACCAGGGCTTTTCTGTACACTAACCAGCTCTGGCAGCCGGCAGTGGCTGAGGGGGCTGACTGGGGGATTGCTGCCGCGGCGGCATAGTGTCACCGGTGCAATCACCCGAGGACTCCGGCTGTCCCGGAGGGATGTTGGTCCCTCCGGTTCCGACAGGCCCTGTCCTCCCAAACTTCCTAGAATTACTCATTCTAAAAACAACTTAGACACTCATAATAATAATAACTGGATTTATATAGCGCCAAATTACCAAAGGATGCAAGGCGCTTAAGGAGAAAAGAAAGACCAAAGTAATGGGGACAACCAGCTACAAGTTGGAGAACAAACCCCTGAATGTCCAAATCAAATCGGTAGCTGGTATAGTTATATGATATGAGCAGAAAACTGTGAGGTTGAGAGTGGTGGTGCTGCCGGACTGGCGCACAACATAGAGTCATACACAACTAAACAACTCTACAACTTCTTATCAATTATCTTTAAGGTACCTTATCAAAACTGTTTTCGGGTAACTTCTGGGACAGCTCCACCGGGGGTCGATTTTCATCCTGCTTCAAATCATCTTGCTTTACAAAGTCACTACTGGATTGTTCCAGGACAGTTAACTGACAGCTGAGCTGTATGTTTTCATTAAAGAAGATTAGACTGAAAGCACTTAGATTTTTATCTACTGGAAGCCTGGTTTGTGGTTAGCCCCCCCCCCCCCCAGCAAGTTTACCTGTTTGTGGTTTTCTTGACAAGATTAAGCCCATGCTGGAGTATAGAATGGGGACTGCAATATCTATAAGTGTTTTATGCAGTTATGATTCAGCAGTTGGTAAATTCTGTGCTTAAAAAACAATAATCTCATATTTATCTTATGTACAATGAAAACCCCTTTTCCTTTGCATATAATTTTGTTTGCCATTTTTGTGAGATTGATTTTAGCGGAAAAACTTAACTAACCCAGAGTATAAGTTATAACTTTGAGTTTCATTTGCAGCGTTTACTCATGGTTTAATTATTTATATTACAAAAGGAGATTTTTCTGACATTTTCACTTTCCTAATGTTTGAACCAAAATTACTTCTACAAAGTTCTATTCTTCTCTAAGGCGTGGGAGCCGTTCTGTTTGTTTTTCATTATGATAAGGTAGTTTGCTTTTTTGGAGTTTAGTCCAATGGAATAATTCAGAATTTACTACACAAATGTTGATTTTACAATGGCTTTATTATAGAGTCGAAAACAACTAGAAGTGTGGCAGTATTTTATAGTACAGTATTTTATAAGAGGAAGCTAAGTGTCTGGTTCGATGGTTGGAAATAGAGTGATGAAGAAAACTATATCAACATTGCTTTGGGGCTTACCATCCAATCTAAAAGCAATCAAAAACTAGAAACAAGAAGAATGTTAAGTGGCTTTTTATCTAAGTGAAGAAATGTGGTAGGAAGGAGAAAGTAAACAAAGTCTGGTAGGACTGAGAAAGTAAACAAAGTCTGCCTTGGTACAGTGAGTAATTGTAAACAATCGATTATGGAGATTGCCATATTAAGCTCAGGGACTTGCTGGGGTGTAAAGAAAATGCTACACTTTCATTTATGATTTCCAAGAAGTGCAAAAAAAAATAAAAAATATAAAAAACTTGGGTAATATTTGTGCCATTATGTAGAATTGCATTAAACATGCCTATTCAAACAACTGTAAATACAATGAGATTGATGTTCCCAATAGGGAACCAATTGTATTACAAGTTGTAAACACCATTCTTCTTTTCCAAAAATTACATCAACGACTTGAAAAAATAAGACACAAATGTTTTACATTTTAATGCTGTTTTGGCAAAGGTTAATGGGCGAATGGCCTCCCAACGAAAAAAGTCAAATAAATCATTGTTGAATAGATTTCAAGCACTTTGTTGTTTACAGAAAGCCTGCCAGGGTTGTGAGAACTTATCAGTGCCAAACCTCTATGAGGCGCCAAGTGTAAACTTATTATTTAACGCAATTATTTACAAATAATTCATTATATAATATATAATTCATTATTTAACCATTATTTAATCTTTATTTACAAATAATCAGTTTTGCACCACACAATTGTTTATATATAATCGTATGAAAGCTTTCATTATATATATATAATCTTAAACACAATTTCATTATTTACAAATAATGTCGACGGATAGATTTTTATATATAAATAATTAACTTTGCACATGCAATTATATGTATATAATTTCTGGACAACTTTCATTATATATATATAATTTAACGGATCATTACACTTATATATAAATAATGGCGACTGACAAAATTTATATGTAAATAATTTATTTTACACATGCAATTATATAATAAATAATTGTTAGGCAGCTTTCATTATATACATATAATTTTGCGGATCATTATACTTATATATAAATAATATCGGCTGCCAAAATTTATTTGTAAATAAAGAATTTTGAACCACACATTTATATATAAATAAGGAAAACTATTACTTTACAACTACGCGGACGAGGCTATGATATAATAAATAATGACTGTGCGCTGCTTTCATTATATATAAATAATGGTGTTATATGTAAATTGTGTGTATAGCCATGCCCCAATACTCTAAATATTCATGTTATAACATCCGGCACAGTCTACACGCTCACCGGGCTCACAGTCTACTTTCTGCGAGCTGCACATGTACATGTACATGTACATATACATGAACATGTATGCATACGATGTACATACATGTACATGTATGTAAAAACGTGTGCAACAGCCAAGCAAATGCAGGTGGTGAAAGTATAGACCGCGGTCCCTTTTTGCAGTGTTTTTCAAGTTGTGAATTGAGTGTCCTACGATCCTCTGCTTGGCTACTCTTATGGTTTTAATCTTGAGCAATGAGTGTATTGTTAATGTCCAGGTCCAACAGCAGCATCCAACATTATATTATAATCCGGTTAGCTGAACATAGAGGAAAGGGTGAAATCTTACGTAGCCGTGTGGAAGAAAGTCATGGATGAGATTATGTGTGCCCGAGAAAAACAATTTGATTTTGTTTGATAAATGCATCGAAGAGGGGTATTTTTTAAGGACATGCAAAAAATAAAAGAAAATAGGACCCGCGGAACGCACTAAATATGTGACTGAAAAGCTAAAAGGTTTGTCAGTTAATACAAGGTTCTCCCTGTGCGTATCATCTTCAAGCTGATGCTCATTGTCCACAAAGCACTTAACGGCAAGGCTCCCCACTATATCTCAGAACTACTTCAAGTTTACACTCCGTCAAGGGATCTTCGATCCAGTACCATGCTTCTCCTCAAGGAACCCAAGTCTCAACACTCCTGGGGTGACAGGTCTTTTTCTGCAGCTGCGCCCCACGCATCTGGAACTCTCTACCACATAATCTTTGATGTTGTCTTTGTACCAAACAATTTAAATCACTTCTCAAACCTTATCTTATGTCACAGGTTTTCAAGGAATAATTTAGTTGTATCCGTTTCTTTTGTTTGTTTTTGATTTACTGCACCTTGAACACCCAGCAGGGTGGATATGTGCGCATAACAAGTCTTTATTATTATTATGCGAGAATCAAGTATTGAAGACGAGCTAAATAAAAATGTCTGGGGCGTCACGTATACTTTTTAAATGAAAAAACAAATCCTGTGGATTTTTTTCATAGAACTCGGGGAAGTATGGAGTGCTTAATGCACATCGGTGTAAGGGTAAACAATATTATTTACTGTTTTTGTCAAGAAAACCGATCAGTTCATGAAACATAAAACTTTTTATTCAAATAAAAGTACAAACAACATAAATAACCTTAGAAACTAAAAATTATACCTTGCACTGGAACCTTCAAGAATACACAACTTAAAAAAATCAACAAACCTTGAGGCAGTCCTCAAAGACATTTGTAAAGATTAGTTCTGCTTTCTGAACTCTGGAGTAGGATGACTGTCTTTTAGAATGAAACTAACACACTTTGACAATAGAGTAAAAGATGCAATAAAAGTAATACTGTGGCACAATGAATCTATCACAAATTGAATCACTTAAAAATGGAATAACAATTAGCTAAAAGTATACAACCTTGATTTGCAAAACAATACAAAGACAGTGCTTATAAATATATTTGTTTTCCTCAAAATTGAAAAAGTTAACGATGAACTCATCTCATAAAATTGGAGGAAAGCGTTAATGTAAAAATTAAAAACGTTGACTCACTCAATAATGATACACCATTATATCTGTCTACATTTAGGCTAATGGTGAGTTTTCTAACTTTTTCTAATGTTTTTCAGCTGTTGTTTAGTGGCAAACAAAATAAGGACACCAGTTTGCTAGCTGTTACTTTGACAGTTCAGTGAACGATTTCCCTTGTATAGCAAACGGAATACACTGATCCATTAAGCCACGCCCATTTCTCATTGACCAATCACAACCGCGAAATCTTATCACCATTTGAGCCGTTTGGTGATCTTTGCACTAACGGTGATCGGGTTTCGCGGCTGTGATTGGTCAACTCGTAAGGAGGCGGGGCTTAATGGATCGGTCTATTGCTACACAAAATGCATCAGTTGCTACTCAAAAATCAGGAGTTGCTACTCAATATTAGCATTCAGTGTGCACAAAACAAGTTCAGTCTAAATATTTTGCTATGCAAAATTGCTGGATGAAATCGTTCCCTGCAGTTAGAGTTGGTTTATACCAACATAATCACAGGTGATATTTATTCTGCTGAATCACAGGTGGTATATCCTCTACTGACGAGTTCTTGTATCCTTTTTTAAAAGAGCCGACGACAGGTTTTGCTTTGAAGAAACTGGTTATCACACCAAAGATTTTCTCACAATGTGATTGCCTCTGCAGATTCGTGTATGCCTTGTAACTGAAATGAGAAATTGTTTAATGTTGTGAGTATTGATATCAGTATAATCAAATAGTCAATGAAACTCTCCATAGTTAAGCACCATATGGATGATCATTGTATTTCAAACAAACAAAAGTTTTACTTTTTACGGGATTGGATGGTTTTATGATATTTTTTCCAACTACCTTTGAAGATTTTTCTTCCTCTTCCTCCTTGAAAATAATAACAAATGTCAACATGGGATTGTCTTTGGCCTCCCCAGGCTCCAGTTCACCACTTATTAGTGTTGGATGTCTTGTAAATTGTGGAAAGTAATGTTATTAAAAAGTACCCAGTTCTAGACTATGGGTAGTCAGTCTAAACGTTTTGATAAATGAACAGTTTTATTGTAATTCATAGGGACCTACCTTATATATTTATGCAGTTTTCAAGTACCCTTTTGTCTCGTTGGAGACCAACTCAGCCTTGTGTCGAGGTGGTTCTAAAACAAAAGTCTCCCCTCCAACTGTGCATATGCATCCTTAAAAAAAAGATAAAATAAAACAATGAATGTTTAACAAAGTTGATGAATACTACTGTACTAGTCCAATCCTCAAGCAAAGCCCTCGACATGGTGGTACTGGTACCCCACTGACGTTTTGTTGATGCAACAATGAGTACACATGTAATACACATCACCACTAGTTTGTCACTCACTACTGCCCCCTGTTTTAATTTATGTAATTTCATTGCATTTAATGTAAAAAGTCAGAATCACATAATGTATTTTCCTTCAGAAAAATATTAGGCCTACTACTTTATTCATATTTATAATTTAGTTGTTAAAATTAATAACAAATCTAAATAGTAAAAACATTACTTGAAAAGAAAATACACCAACAAATTATTCAAAAGAACAGTGTATTACAAAAATACAGTGCATCAGCATAATCAGCATATTCAGCAAATGGAACTTTAAATTTAATCTGTTAATTAATACTACAGACATAGAGTGTTGTGTTACTGTCAGTGTCACTGTAACTAATAAAACACAATATTGGGTAGGATTATTTAAAAAAACAGTGCACAACTTTGGTGACTGCCAATTAACAACAAAATTCAACAAAACAGGTCCTACTCGACAAACATTATCCGATCAGTTAATGCCATGAAGTGTAATTGTAGCAAATCTTCATCAGTTATTGGGGAAAAAACAACAACATTGTTTTCACGAATTAGATGCAGCACTAAGTTTATCGGTCACTTATCCGTCATTTGAAATGAAGTAAACTACGTAGCTACCATCAAGAATTAACATTTTATAACGTAACTTACCAAAATGTCATTGAACTAAATTGGTCTCCTTCTCGGGTGGTGATGTATGTGGGCACTGTTGATAGAGGAATGTTCTCTAAAGAGCTAAATTTGTCAAGTTTTGTAACTGTAACCGAGGATTTTAAATGGCTGCTGCACGAAACCCATCATGAAACGACAGTTGACTGTACACACGTACAGTGTACATTACTGTACAAAATGTACTCACTGTACGCATGACTGTAAGTCATGAAGTCTGAGCGTGTAGTACTAGTATAGACTAGACTGTGTTTTGATGTGAATATTTAGAGTATTGGGGGCGGGGCTAACCAAACTTAATTTACATATAACACCATTATTTATATATAATGAAAGCAGCGCACAGTCATTATTTAGTATATCATAGCCTCGTCCGCGTAGTTGTAAAGTAATAGTTTTCCTTATTTATATATAAATGTGTGGTTCAAAATTCTTTATTTACAAATAAATTTTGGCAGCCGATATTATTTATATATAAGTATAATGATCCGCAAAATTATATGTATATAATGAAAGCTGCCTAACAATTATTTATTATATAATTGCATGTGTAAAATTAATTATTTACATATAAATTTTGTCAGTCGCCATTATTTATATACATGTATAAGTGTAATGATCCGTTAAATTATATATATATAATGAAAGTTGTCCAGAAATTATATACATATAATTGCATGTGCAAAGTTAATTATTTATATATAAAAATCTATCCGTCGACATTATTTGTAAATAATGAAATTGTGTTTAAGATTATATATATATAATGAAAGCTTTCATACGATTATATATAAACAATTGTGTGGTGCAAAACTGATTATTTGTAAATAAAGATTAAATAATGGTTAAATAATGAATTATATATTATATAATGAATTTTTTGTAAATAATTGCGTTAAATAATAAGTTTACACTTGGCGCCTCATAAACCTCAGAGCTCACAGTGGGGAGTGTAAACAAACTCCTGGACAGTGTGGTAAAACACTGGGACAAAGCAGACCGGGAAATAAACTAAATAACAATCCATCCCAAGAAGAAAACCCAGCCCGGAACAAATTTCCCGGAAATTACCAGGGAATGGTTTTGATAAGGCTACTGAATATTAAGATAAATGTAACAAGCTTTCTCAAAGCAGTGAAGTAACGTCAATTTATGAAAAATCGTGGGCTATATTCAAATGCATTACGTTTAACCTGCGCTAAGAGAAAAAGAGGATGCTAACGTAGTATGCATGTCAAAGGGCGCTGGGGATCGGACACTTGAGGGCGCTATTGTGTGTAAAACTCTTAGAAAATTGCCTGCCGGCATACGGAGCAAAGCAAATGTAGTATTCGCTCTACAGGTAAGTAAAGTGAAGTAGGCTGAGCTGAATTATATTGGTATGGGATTGCATGAACTTATGCAGAACTTTGCATAATTGATTTTACCAAGGCCTTGTAGACTGAGTTAATCAAAGAATCGTTATTAAACATTTCTTAACTCTAGGAGTTAGAAAGTCTCTAATGCCTGCTATTTGTAACTTTTAAAAGGACTGGACACCGAGTAATAAACTCAATGGTTACATTGATTTTAATACTAATCTTCTCAATAGTGAACATCTCACTTAAACTAATGAGGTATTAAGCCTTATATTCTTATTTCTTTTGCCCAACAATTGACAAACCAACTGGCTGATAATATATTTAATTTGGGGTTGAAAAAAGGAAAATTAACTAAAGCGGGATTTGAACCAGTGACTAAGCTATCTAGCCTGATGTTGGTGGTCTCCCTATTTTGTCAATATATTTGTTTGGGGGTGCCAATTTGAAGCCATACCACCGTACAACCTGGGAAGCAGCAGCCAGGGGATCACCTTGGGGAGATGCAACTTTTTTATTTCAAATATTATCCCCTATTAAAGGTGATCCCCTGGCTGCAGCTTTCCAGGTTGTACCATAAGCTTTTGCAATAATTAGGTGTTCGGGCAGTAAGCCCGAACAACTCTTTGTTTTTGTTCTGTTTTTTGTTTTTGTTCTGTTTTTTGTTTTTTTTCTTCTTTGTTTTGCTTCAGCTTTTCAGTGGGCTTTGTCCGCAAGCAAACGCATACTTGCGAATCTTTGATCAACTTGAAACTTAATGTGAAGTTAGAACATAACTAGGAGAAGCCGAGTAAGTTGTGACGTCACCATTACTTCATCAGGTGTCAAATTACAAGCCATTTTAGCTCAAAAAGTGCCCTCATGCCAACGCCTGTATGTCTCTGAATATTAAAGCTAAAGTATTCATATTTGGGCATACATGTATGATAGATCAAGACACGGGCAACATTTGAAAAGTTAACGCCAAAATCACATGACCTTTACTTCCGGTCATAGCGGAAGGTCAAAGTTTGCCTTTGTGCAATTTTTCAAATTTTGCCTTGGCACAATTCCCGGCGAAAATATTAACTTCTGTATATCTGATCAACTTCAAATTTAAACCATGTAAGGACCTTGATAAAACCTCCATCAAGCAGTTGTGACGTCATGATGACGTCATCAGGTGTCAAATTACAAGGTTTTAAACATTAACATTTGAAAATCTATATCAAATCAAGACTGACGAAGAGACCGTCGGTTGCTTTTTGTGGGATTATATAGAGGTATTATATGTCTTCATTTTTTATTGTGTGCGTGACATGACATGACCTCTACTTCCGGTCGAAACCGGAAGTGCCTTGTAGTTTAAAAGTGGCAAATTTGTTCAACTTGTTTTCACGATGTTATAATCCAGCAAGGGTCTGGTTTACAAAAATCGAATCGGTGATGTCATAACATTTAAAAGCGCCCTCAAGCGGCAGGTTAGAAACAGCTCAAAATACACTTTTACTAGATGTCTGTGGCGAAGTTTATGACAATCGTTTCAAAATTGGTATACATAATGACCTTTTTGCAGACAACATATGTGTGGAGTTTCAGATTGATGACGCCATCATATGTCACGTGGTATTGCCTTAAAGGTTTACTTTTTGAAGCCTTCCATCTCAAAAACCACAAGTTTGACTGAGTTGAAACTTGGCATATAGATAGACAACGATAATGACTACGTAAATCTTAAGTGACGACATGATGACATCATCACAATAATTTCTACAAATTTTTGAAATGTTGACCATTTGTTACTTATATTGAGTACAAAGCAAGCTATAGTCCTATTTTATTTTGAGAAAAATAAATGAAACTCTTCAAGATACCAACAGCATGTATTGAAAAACGGCTCATCATTACCCCATCCACCACCGAAACCGAACACCTTGAGTTTGGGGTAGTACAAACTCTGAATCTCTAGTTTGTTTTGAGTTCTTAAAATAATTTATCTTGAGCATACAATATAAATTATTTTGAGCCAGAGTTGTAGTCGAGTCACCTGTGTTGAGTCCGAGTCCGAGTCCGAGCCCGAGTCCGAGTCTCAAGTCACTTGGGTCAAGTCCGAGTCACTTGGTCCGTGTCCGAGTCACAAGTCACAAGTCACTTGGTTCAAGTCCGAGTGCGAGTCACGAGTCACTTGTTTAAATAGTTACTTTAGAATACTTCAAACAGTATACTTCAAGCATTGGCTATGGTTGTTTATGCTGACAGAACATATACCAGCGTTAATATTGGTGTCATGCACAATAATACTTTTACAGAAACATGTCCCAGTGTTATTATGCGTATTGAACATATATGCGCTGTACATGGCCTTAGCTACACATCAATCACCATTACTATTACTTACAACACCATACATTGTACTTACCTTGTGTGCTAAACACTATTAATACTCCGTGTTCATCATGATTGAATCATCAGAATTGGTTTTAATGTTAGAAAAAAATGGTATTGTTGTTAGAGTCACAAGTCCTCGGGGTCAAGTCCAAGTCTGAATTTTTTGCCGGCGTGACTCATGTCAAGTTCAAGTCACCTAAATTGTGACTCGAGACAGACTCGAGTCCGAGTCCTGGACTTGAGTCCTACAACTCTGTTTTAAGCGTTCAAAATGATTTCAAGCGAAATGATTTTGCAATAATTTATTTCAAGCTCTCCCATTATTTTTCCCCCACCATATGTCCCTTTCAGTGCTCCGTAGTAACAACCCTTGAACTATGAGCAACTTAACAGTAAAGCATTATAAAATAACTTTGTTGGTGATCCCTTCATCATATAAACCATTCCAGGACCATTTTGACAACTTGAATTCCTCAGAAAATGAAAGAAAAACAAATATCCTTTGGATTCTTTTTGCTTATTCTGGAATTACCGACAGCACATTTGCTGGGCTTGATACATACTTACACACGTTATTGAAAAAGAAACATTGAAGATTTACGAAAGGATCCAAAGAAACCAATCAGTAAATGCATAGAAAAGAAGATAAACAATCTTCACCAGTCCACAGTATGATGTACTGGTTCTGAACATGCGAGGGTGCAACCAACGGTGAAAAAACCCACTAGTTCAAAAACTGAAAAAGAGAGCAATTGTTTTCCCTATTAAATTTCAGCAAAATTGCAGCGCTGAAAACTTCAAAATTACAACCAAATAATAACTAAACAGATAATAAGCAAATATTGAGAGTCGAATTTGATCTTTATTAATGGGTTGTTATCTTCTTTAGAAGAGGGAAAATGTTGTGTCATCGTATAAGTGCGCCCTCAAGGGTTGGGACTGATGGATTGGGGTTTTCTGGAATGCGTAATCTTGGATTATAGTTTTAGGTTGAACATGAAGTGTTTATATCAGACAGTATCTCTGCATCATGAGTCTTCATTTTGTTTAGTACACTGCAGTGGGCAGTCCAGAGTCCAGAAAACCAGAAAATGAGCTGTGGCATGTTACAGTAAAATTGGTTTTAGTGCAGAGGAGTAATAGACAAAAGTTTTAACACCCTGCACCCTAATGCTAACATTGCTACATGTAAGTATATTACTTTTTGTGCACATTGTAATTGGACTTTTGGAAACTGGCCACCATTTTTGTCAAAGGGCGAAATGGCCTTGTTTTCTCTTTTGGGGAGATTTTCCCATCTAACTGGTCATATATGTACTACCCCTTTTTGTACTATATCCGCCATCAATGACAGGCCAAAACCATTTTGAAACACCCTGAGTCCCAGGTACTACACTGTACTCGAGACAGAGCTATCGATTGGCTGGGTACTGCCAAGAAAACAAACTTTTAAGTTAGATGTGCCTATTGCTGAGAGCCACAATGCATGCAAGAGAGAGTCAATTGATGGGGCTTGATATTTAACAGGGCTATAGGTTGCTGCCCTGAAGAAATTATAATAATAATAATTTATTCAATTTATATTGCGCTCTCTCCAGGACCAGCCTGTTCGAGGGCGCATAACAATAAGAATTCCATTAAGAAAATTAGTCCATCCGAGGATGTTCAAAAAGATGCAAATTACAACAAAAATCCATAAAAATTACAGTAAATTACAAACAATAAAAATTACATCAAAAACAAAAAAAAACTATAAAAAAACCATACAAAACAGACCGAAAACTCCATACAGAAGCAAATTACTCAAAGATCATAAAAGATGACACCCTCACAATATAATATAAAGGAGTAATTACAAAATATAAGCCTCCCTGAACAAGTAAGTCTTTAATTTAGCCTTGAATGACCCCAGTGAATTAACCCCCTAAAAAAGGCAGTAGTGCATTCCACAACTTTGGAGCAGCCTAAACGATCACCAAAAGAGTGCAGCATCCTACCCCTTGGATACTCAAGTAGTATTTCACCTGTTGACCTCAGGCAATATCTGTGTTGTCTTTTGACAGTAAAAAGGTCACAGACATAATCAGGAGCTAAAAAATGTATACATTTAAAAACAAGCAATAACATTTTAAAACGAATGCGAAACTTAATTGGCAACCAATGCAGTTCCTTCAGGATGGGAGTCATATGACAAAATCTGTTTGTATTTGCAACCAGCCTAGCAGCAGTGTTCTGTACTCTTTGTAACTTTGCCAGTTGAACAAGTGGAAGACCAAAAAACAAACTATTACAATAATCAAGACGGCTAGTGATGAAGGCATGAATTAAAATAATAAGAGAATTTTTAGATAAATATTTACTAATGCGTTTTATATTATGGAGATGATAAAAACTAGTAGAACAGACTTTAGTAATATGAGAACTCATAGACAAGGTTGGAGTCAAACAAGAATCCTAGATTTCTAACATTTGAGACAGGCGTGATGTCAGTACCCCCCACTGTACTACTATGAGAAATTATGATCTTAGACAATTGTTGTTTGGAACCCAGGATAATAAACTCGGTCTTACTATCATTCAGCATAAGTCTATCATGTAACATCCACTCTCTAATATCTTCGATACAATTCTCCATTGCTGAGATGGCAAGCTGTTGATTGACCAAGCTAACCGGTTTAAATGATATATACAGTTGTGTATCATCTGCATAACAATGCACATCAGGTAAATGGGTTTCAACAATATCAAATAACTTTGAGGAGTACATGACAAACAGCAGGGGTCCAAGACAGGAGCCTTGTGGTACACCACAGGTAAGATCAAACTTGTTTGACTTGGATCCCTGTATCACTACACGTTGACTCCTACCAGTTAAATATGAAGAAAACCAATCTAGAGCAATTCCACATATCCCAAATTTAGACCTAAGACGACTTAGTAAAATGGTGTGGTTAACGGTATCAAATGCTGCACTTAGGTCCAATAAAGTAAGAAGAACAACATGTTGACTGTTCATTTTCATGAGAATGTCATTGTATACTTTAATAAGTGTTGTTTCCGTACTGTGATTTTTCCGGTAAGCAGACTGAAGTGGAGGATACATATTATTAACAGTTAAGTGATCATGGACTTGATTAAAAACAGCTCTCTCGATAAGTTTTAAAACAAAAGAAAGATTGCTAACCGGGCGGTAATTATCAGGCAAGATTAAGGTTATGTTTTTTCAACAAAGGTATTACTAATGACTCCTTCCAATCTTTCGGGAAGGTTCCACAAGTGAGTGATTCATTGATGACTCTAGTAATAGTTGGAAGCAATACATCCATACAGTCAACTACAACAGGTGTTGGCATTGGGTCAAGAGAGCAAGATTTTTTTGTTGAGTGCTTAATAAGGTTTTTTACATCTAATTCAGTGAGTGGTGAGAAGTATTTCATAGTGCACCCAGTTGTACCAGTATCGGGCGAATACTTAGATGTTCCAGATATCATCCTATCCAGCTTAGCGTGAATTTTTTCAATTTTCCCAATAAAGAACTGACCTAATTCATTAGCAAATGTAACCTTATCTTCATACGGTGGTAAAGGAATATCAGATTTTTTTTTAAGTAAAGATTTTGTGACCCTGAACAATTTCCTAGGATTATAACAATTATCATTAATGACATTATAGTAAAAATCCTTTCTAGCTTTAACCATAAGGGTAGTAGCAGAGTAATTCCTCCGTGCCTTAAAGATGTTCAAATCAGAAACTGTTCTTGTCCTGCGCCATCTGCGTTCAGCCTGCCTTCTTGTTACCTTGGCAGCTTTGATGTCACTATTGTACCAGGGTACAAGGGGCCTGACAGAAATGATTTTAGTAAGAAGGGGGGCATGTCTATCTAAGGCTTCTGCGAGGGTTACATTATATCTTTCCACTAGCTCATTGAGATGATGAGGGGGGTTGATGCACAAATCTGATACCAAAAGTTCATTCCTCAACCGCTCCGTGTCGATGCTTTTAATTTTCCTATAAGCTGTCTCTCTAACAGGTAGGGGTGGTTTCATGAAAGACAAATTACACAGTAAAGAGATATGATCGGAAATCATAAAATCTGGCACAGGTGGGCTCTCAATTATGGACTCAGATTGGCGAGTTATTATCAAGTCTAATGTGTGTCCATGTTGATGAGTTGAGCAATGCACGTGCTGCTCAAGATTCATTGACTCAAGTAGCTCATTAAGCCGCAGTGCATCAGGATCATGGGGAATGTCTACATGGATGTTAAAGTCACCGGTGATTAATAATGGCTCAGGAGATAGTATCAATGACTCAAGGTATTCAGCAAATTCAGTGGAAAATGAACCTGTTGAAACTCTATGATTTGGTGAATATGGAGGCCTATACAAAATGACAATCCGTAGTCGTTGTGAACCAGACACAATTGTCCATTCTGAAAATTCAAAGGAGTTGAGCTCATCAGCAGCAATCTTTTTAACATGAATAGTATCTCGTACCAGAAGGGCAGTACCCCCTCCCCTGCGTTGAGTGCGTACATGATCAAAAAACGTAAAACCAGATGGAGTTAGCTCAATCCTATGAGCCGTATCTGTGTCATTTAGCCATACATGTTTCAGTTATTGCAAAAATGTCAGCTCCACATGAACAAGCATAATCTGAGAAATCAGTAGTTTTGTTTTTTGCTGAGCGGATATTTAAAGTACACATCTTGAGGTGATATGGATCAGGGTTCAAGTTGGAAGTAGGAACTCTCACTAAGTTTTGATAATCTGTTGATGGTCTGGTTCGAGGCTGCATGTGTTCTAGGCGTGGTGTTATCTGCACACTAATAATTGAAATTGTCCAGCTTGGGCAAAGGGTGTCTGATTGATGCAAGAGTGCAAGTAGTGTGGTTGGGGTCTACGAGCGAATACTTACCTGTAGAGCTCAATACTATTTTTGCATATTTCCCTATACCGGCAGGTAATACCGCTAAGATTTAACATAGCGCCCTCTATTGGCCTACCCATAGTGCCCCGCGGTATACCGCGTGATCCTCCTCTTTTCTCAGGCACCACCCAAGGCACCCTGAGACATCGAGGTTAGTGGGGACGGCGGGAGGGATGCTCTACAGGTAAGTATTCGCTCGTAGACCCCAACCACACTACTGTGGGGGGGGGGGGGGGGGGGGGGAGTCTACTTCACTCATACTTACCTGTAGAGCTCAATACTATTTTTGCATAGACTCGCACCGAGTACTGGCAGTGGGTATGCGAGATGTCAGGGTAATATAAATAGCGCCCCTGAACGCCTGACTACTGAATCGAACCCGACGGCGCGTACGTGCCAACGACAGGAGCGAAATCTGTCATCATGTTATTTACATTAAAAAACACAGAATCAATGATCAATGAAACATGGAGACTCACCTATTGTTGTGAAGTCCCTGGCTGGGGCGGGTTCTGCGCCAATGAGGATGTCCTGCTGGCTGCAGTCAGAACCGTCCTTCCCGCTCTGCCCTCTGTCTGGAGTACATCCCTCAAGTAACAGTCGGTGAATGTATTTGGGGTCTTCCAGCAAGCTGCCTGTGTAATATCTTGTAAAGAAACACCTTTAAAAAACGCCCATGAAGTGGACGCTGCCCGGATCTCGTGGGCCTTCACCGCTCCCGACATTGGCACGTTTGCGTTCGCCCGTATCGCCGCAACAAGCCACCGAGTAATGGTGTCCCGGGACGCCGGGCCATGCGGTGGGGTCGATGTGACAAGCAATTGTGGGTGGCTACGAAGCGACTCTGTATGGCTGACAAACCACTTCAGTGCCCTGACCGGGCACCAAAGCTGTCCTTTCGGACCGACGAGTTAGCCTTAATGTCTGGCACAAAGATGTCTGGAGGGGAGAAGGTGTCAGACTGGTTCTTGGTCAGGAAACCCGTTGCGGGTATCAGTCGAACTCCACCCGGTTCCCACCGGATGTGGCCTGCCTCAGTAGTCAGGGAGTGCAGCTCACTACGTCGCCTTGACGTAGCTACAGCCAGCAGAAAGGTCAATTTAATGGATAGGTGCAGCAGCGTTGCGCTACCCATCGGTTCATATGGTGGCTCCGACAGCATTGTTAGGACGCTGAAAAGGTCCCATGCGGGCACAAGCCTACGCACTGGGGGGGGGGGGGCAGGAGACAAACATCCCCCTAAGCAGTTGGCCGAGTGCCCGGCTGTCCGAGACGGAGGATCTGTCCGGGAACCTGTTGTGGATAGCCGCAATAGCTGAACGATAGTTTTTAATCGTACCGGTCTGGAGGTCATCCTCAAAAAGGTACACGAAGAAATCTGCTACATCCCCATTAGGATCGGGGGGATGTAGAGAACGCTGTTTGCACCATCGTCAGTAAAAATGTCGTAGCCTGCTGTCATACACCTTTCTGGTGGATGCCCGCCGGCTACATGCTGCGATCGCCGCAGCTCGTTGTGAAAGGCCCGCTGCGCAGAGTGACTGCGTGACAGCACCCAGCACGTCAGGTGGAGATGCTGAGGTGCTGGGTGCTGGAGGCCTGAGCTGGGTTGGAAGAGGATGCCCGCCCTCTGGGGGAGGACCACCGGACGGTGAACCAGCAGTCTGGTCAGGCGGGTGAACCACGGCTGACGAGGCCAAAAAGGAGCTATGGTCAAGGCAATGGAACGCCGCCATCAACATATCGGCAGGCACTGTGGTGTCTTCCTCACACACCAGGGCTACATGTAGGTATGAGGAGCTATGAGGAGGATTTTGCAGTCCTCCTGCTCCAGTTTGGTGATGACCCAGGCGAGAAGCGAGATTGGGGGAAAAGCATACGCTAGGAGCCTGTCCCACTGAAAAGTCAGAGCGTCCCTCCGCCATGCGTTGGGGTCGGGGCCCCTTGTGCAGTACAGCGCAAGTTGATGGTTGTTGCATGAAGCGAACAGATCGACGTGTGGACGGTCGATCAGTCGAAACAGCGACTGCACGACTTGAGGGAGCAACGTCCATTCCGTTGGGTGGATCCACCCCCTGGACAGAGCGTCGGCTGTGATATTCTCCTCGCCCGGGAGATGAACTGCCGTAAGGGAGATTTCGTTGCGCATACACCAATGGAGAAGTTCCCAGGTGTGGGCGCACAGTTGGGACGACCGAGTCCCCCCTTGGAGGTTGATGTACGCCACGACGGTGGTGTTGTCGCACTGGATCAGCACCGCATGGCCCGCCACCGTCCTCCGAAAACGCTCGAGAGCGTTGGACACTGCTAACAGTTCGAGGACATTTATGTGGGTCGAGCTGTGCTCGGGACCCCAGCAACCCGCGACCTGACGTTGGCCCAGGGTCGCCCCCCCAGCCTGACAGCGATGCATCTGTCGTGACAGTCAACGACGGTCGGGGCCTGCGGAAGGACCACCCCCCCCCCCGACAGGTTGGCGTCGATGAGCCACCACTGGAGGTGTGGGACCAGCCAGACCGAGGTCGGCACCAGATGGTCTATGCTGTGTTGACTGGGTCGGTAAAAGGAAAGCAGGTGGAGTTGTATCGGCCTCATACGAAGCCTGCAAAACTCGATGACATCCACCATGCTGGCCATTAGGCCCAACAGCCGGAGCCAAGCTCGGGCCAGGGCCCCATACGCTGTCAAGAAGAGGGAAACACACTGTTTTAGGTTCTCCATACGTTCCCCCGTGGGGCGGGCCAGTCCGACCCGAAGGTCGAGTGACACTCCCAGGAACCGCGGGTACTGGGAGGGGACCGGATGGGATTTCTCGGTGTTTATGAGAAAACCCAGCTCGGCTGCGAGGCGCCATGTTAGAGCGAGCGCCGCTGCCGTGGAGGCCCGGGACTGACCCACGATCAACCAGTCGTCGAGATAAGTAAAAATCGACACTCCCCGCCTCCGTAGTGCGGCCCCTACCACCTTCACTAATCGGGTAAAGACCCGAGGGGAGGTGGAGAGACCGAACGGAAGCACTGAGAATTCGTATCGGACGTTCTTGTATTGGAACCGAAGGAATTCCCAGTGTTCCGGGCAGACGGGGACGTGAAGGTAAGCGTCTTTGAGGTCCAGGCTTGCCGCCCACGCCGGCGTCCGGATGGACTCCAAAGTGATTTTTCCATCCGAAAACGACTGGGCCGTATAAACCTGTTCAAAGGTTTGAGGTTCAGGATGGGACGCCAAGTGCCGGCCTTCTTCTTGGGAACCAAGAAGAAGGTTGACATAAACCCCGACCCTGTCTCCCCAGGTGGAAGTACATGAACCGCCCTTTTTTCGATGAGGGACTGGATCTCCCCCTCGAGAGATAGGCGTTGGACCGGGTCGGTCGGGATCGGCGTCGGCCGAACAAGCATGTCTGACGGAGGGGTGCTCGTGAATTTGATCGCGTAACCGAGCCCAGGACCCCGCAAAGTCGCGAAGGCGGCCCCCCACGGGTCCGACGATGGGAGGCCGCCGCGAGTCTAACCAGTCACTTCCGCCAGCCCCCAGGGTAACGGGGGGCTGGGGCCCGGAAGCCACGACCAGCAGCTGGGCGTTGTTGTCCAGAGAACGGTTGGGGCTGCGCAGTGCGCACAGTGCGCGCGCCCGTCGAACTTGCGGCCCTGTTACGAAACCCACAGCGTGCGGGCCTAAATGACAAAAGGTGTCTTGCCCTTGGCCTGTGTCGACTTGGTGGAAGGAGCAGCCGGTTTCTTAAGGTTGATCTTCTCGGTCGCCTTAAGACATTTGGCCTCTGCCTGCATGAATTCTTCTAACTTCCCTGCAAAAAGGTCTCCGCCCGCCAAAGGCAGGGCCTCGAACCTCTTGCGGGCTCCCGGAGATGGAAGAAAAAGTGCGCCAAGGACATTACATCGACGCGCAGACGTGGCCAGAGTCGCAATCCGCGAGAACTGGTCCAACGCTGTCCGTAGCCCATGGTCAAGGCAATGGAACGCCGCCATCAACATATCGGCAGGCACTGTGGTGTCTTCCTCACACACCAGGGCTACATGTAGGTATTCGGTCAGGAGTAGAAGAAAAGACGTAGACCGCATACCAAACCGCGAGGCCACATCGAGCTTTCTCAGCGTTTCCTCAAACTTGTCCCGGATCTTATCCAGGAACGCCCGCTTAGATGCGGTAGCCCCGCCATCGGCGACTAGCTTGTCCCTTACTGCGTCATGGAGGACGAGAGTGGAGAAGAATTTCTCGAAGTCCTCCTCCAGGAACTGGCAACACTCGCTCTCGCGAGAGGTGAAAAGACGCCATCTATCAGTGGTCATGACTGTCTGCATGCGGTCAATGCACACTTGGTCCAACGGCAGCCTGGGAAAAATCCGTCCTTTCCCTGCTGCTGACCCCGTGCGACGTTTAAAGGTTTTCTTGGTCTGCTGCAGGGAGTCCTCTGCCGCGGGAAGATCCAACACTTTAATCATATCACGCCGTACCAGACGCAATTCTGTTTCCGTTATGGACAACCGTTGCAGCTGGGCGACCTCGTCTTCCTCCCCAGCAGACTCGCCGGAGCGTGACGCACGGGTAGACACTGGGGACGGGGCACCGTCCGGGTCACCAAGCGGGACCAACGGCACAGTGCCGCGGTCCGATGCGCAAGCCACCCCTTTGGCTGTAAACGCTGTCGATGGGTGGAGGCTTAACGCCGGTGGTGAGTTCGGCGCACGGCTAACCGTGTGTGGCAACTCGCTCTGGGCTATACCCAACCAACCGTGGTCAACGACCGATGGTTGTGGGGGCTGAATGACCGTATCCGGTGGGCCAAACCCGACATCGACTGAAAAGCCTGTAAAAACTCGACCTTGGAGATCGAATCGTCCCCCTTGCGACGTTTGTCGCGGTAGGATCGGTCCGATGACTCCCCCGAGCTATTAGAAGATGAACGGCGCGAACGCCGTGCCTTCTTTTTCTTCTTGCCATTCTTGTGTGACGTAAGGCCACGGGATGTCCCCGACGACACGTCAGATGATGGTTGGGGAACTGGCACCCCCGAACACCGAGTAAACTCCGATGCCGTGGTGATTCCCCGGAGCGAGTCCCGGCCTGGGAACACTGCCCAACCACGCTCATACCCCCCCCCGGGCCAGCAGCGTCCCTGGACCCATAGGGTGGGCGGGCGCGGCGTGGTCCGGGAACCCGGCCAGGAGTCCGCCCCGGTCGCCTGTGCTGTACTCCACAGGACCGGGGGGACACGTGTGACTAGAGCCCACCGAGCCGTGAAGGCTTGCCCCATCGGACAGCTCTCTGCTCGGGGAAGGATCGAGGGGTAACAAGAGGCCCGGTATCTCGCCTCGTTTACCCTGCCGACCCTTCTTGGCTTTGGTTCCGGCATTAGGGGCTTGGGTAAGCCGCCCCTTGCCTGAACCTGCCTTACGTTTGGTAGTCCCGCTATCCTTGGCCGACACCAGGGACCGATTACTCGGATCCCCGACACCGCCAGCAGAACTGCCAGCACCCGTAGCTGGCTGCGGGCGCTGGACGGTAGACTGGTCCGGCAACGTAACATCGCCATCGCAGACTACCGAGGACTCCGAGGACCCCGGTTAAGACAGAAGGAGTTCTCCCAAACCGTTTCATATCCAACTTATACACCAACAAGAAAAAAACCCACTCTACACCAATAGTTCCACGAACTAAATATCTTTATTTATCACTAGAAAATCTCTCAACGCAATAATTACGGGAAGAAAAGACGAATGATAACAGAGTTATCGAAAAGACGTCTTACCCGACCTGCCGCTAAGAGAAAAGAGGAGGATCACGCGGTATACCGCGGGGCACTATGGGTAGGCCAATTGAGGGCGCTATGTTAAATCTTAGCGGTATTACCTGCCGGTATAGGGAAATATGCAAAAATAGTATTGAGCTCTACAGGCAAGTATGAGTGAAGTAGACTTTAAAAAATTACCAAATCCTTCTTCAGAGACCTCTTTCCTCCAGGATTAACTGGAATGATCGTATTTCCCACACCCAAGAACTAGCTACCTTGGCTTCATTGAGTTGTAGCTGACAGCTTTGGGATGATCATTTCCCAACCTAGATTTTCTCATTTTGAAGGACCCTGTTGCCACATAAAATACCAGACGGATGAAACTGGTTCAAGGTGTTATTGGGTCAAACATTTTTTGCAACATCCGACATGCTTTGCAAGCAGAGGCTATTGCGACTACCTGAGGTCCCATGGTTTCCCAGACGGATGAAGCTGAATGGGTAAATGTCCTGATCCTTTATAAAAAAGTTAGAGGAACCATGTGTTAGGAAAGGTTCAAGTGGCTGGCTCCAAGCCAATCCTTGTTCTGGCTTATTCTCTTACTGCAATTGAGTGCTCATCTATGAAGCCTTAGATGAGCAACGTTAATGTGGCCCCTGTTTCAGTGTCAGTTGCCAAATTCAGTGAAAACTAAATCTGAATTTCCCAAGGATACCATTGGCTGAACATATAAGTGCTGATGCTGTGAGAAATTTTCCTTTGAAGTTGCCGAGTACCATGTACAAGACCCATAGGTGGTCATGATGCTGAAGCGCTGTCACCAATGTCTCGAATGAGTATGGTAGAAGGTGCTGAAATGACCTGTCTGTATTTTTGTCATTCTGTCGCATTCTACATCTTTTCTGCATTATATACCTTCAGAATGTCTCTGTTACTCTATTATCAGTGGGTTTTTTATGAGAGTACCTTGTGACAACTTTGGATATCTTTTTTAGACTTTTTTTAATTGTTCCTCCAACTGAATTGTTGAAGTTTACTTGTCGTCCCTCACCTTAGTTTCTGAAGAGTTCACCAGAGCATGCTTCTGCAGTGCTGTATACTTATAACACACACCCATGCTTAGCTGTCTAAACCTTAGATGCTATGGTCTAACTGCCCCCCTCTTTCAAAAATAAGCAGCTACCACTGTTCCTTCATATGTTCCTAAACCCTTTACTCCTCAAACTGCCCCAAAACGCCTGAGAATTTTGGCAAGTTGTATCTTGAGTTTACATGGGATTGAAATGAACCAAACAGCCATAGAAAGAGTGCGATCCCAATGTTGTGATGGTTTAAAAACAACACATGAACCCCATCACAAAAAAATATTGTTTTCCACCTCTAAAGATTCAAAGGACTGAAGTCCCATCCCCTACAACGCACACAATGAGTAGTTGTTGTGGATGTGTATACAGACCATCTTGTATGTATTATAACGCATTTCACGCACAATTTACACATTAATGGCAACCAAACTTGCGGGTGTTTTTTACACACGGAATACCATGATTGGAAGGATATTTTTGAGAATTTTAAGTAATAGGTTAACTGTAGGTAATATTTCCAAAGGTGTGTTGTGAATTTTTTATAAATTTCTTTTTAAACAGTTTGTTTCTGTGAGACGACAGTACAGTTCAGCAAATTGGTGTGCACAACTTTCCATTGTAACAAACATTTACATCAATCACAAACATTATTTCTTAATTTTAGTTGATCTCTCTTATGTTTTCAACCTCAAAGCTTCGCAAAATAAATCAATCTTGTAATACATAAAAATAATCACAACGAAAGTTAATGAAAGTGGTGTTTAAAGCTTTGCATGGTGTTGAAAGTAAGAACTAACTATAACTATAAATAGTAGTGAACTTGCGGGTACAACCATGTGTATAATCTCTAATGATTTCTAGGTACAGTTGAAAATCTTGTCACAAATTTCCATGCCGTGTTCAAAGAGTACATGGCTCGATGTTTACTTGTGTGTGAGTGGACTGCACTTTCAAAGAAACTCTGAATGCTATGACAGTTTCCACTACGCCAATGCTCCCTCCCAGCTAACTTGCAGAGGTGGTTCTCATAAAAAGCAGGTTTGCACTCTAATTTGGTCTTCAAAATGTAAGTGTCTGGAGTAAATAATAACAATCTGATCACAATTAGACAATCAGCACGAGGCTGCACCCAATGCCCTGCCATGCTATGTGACTTTGTCATTTTAAAATCATCATGATTCTCGCGATAACAGAAAACCTGGTTGACCGGTGGTGACCGAGACAATCTTCTTGCCAAACTTAGCTGAACACTCCCAAATGTTGTCTTCTCATCTTCGCAGCAGCCGGGAGGTGTTGCAATACAGGTATGTAAAGGCAGTGTGTAAAATCCTATTCATAAAACTTTAAGATGTTTGTGATTTTACTCATTTGAACAAGTGCTTAGCAAGGTGTACAAAAGTTTGGGGCCATTTAGTTCTGATCCCTGCAGTACATGGTGTACAGTATGTACTGAATGCCTCTAAACACACAACTACAATGGACAGTCATCTGGCGGTTGTCCATGCGCATCACAACACATCGTATAGACAGTACATAAATATCGGGTTCAAAGTTCAACCAAACCAAAAGTCCGCACGATGTTATATACATATCCATATTCATAACAAAGCTTACCTAGACCCACTCGGTACATGTTTACAAGCAAGTAAAAAATTGATTTAGTATGTGTAAAAAAGATCGCGATTTAAAATGGCGCTCCATTGCATTTTTTTCTGTGGTTTCAGGCAACAGTCGTTGAAAAGGTTGATATTAGCCTCGTCCGCGGTGTTTGTTATTTATTTTAGTTATTAAAACGTTGCGCAGCTAAGGCAAGTTTCGTGAAATGCAATTTAAGGAAGTGGCGCAGCTGCGCAACATTTACATGGCGTAACTTTAAGACATGGCGCAAGTTACGCACTACTTTCGTGAAATCGGCTGCAGGGGTGGAGGAGCATTGTCTGCACCATCTGCCAGTTCTGTAGAGGCACTACCAATTAATAACATGTTTGTACAGTAAAGTGTCAACGGCGGTAAGTGTCGGAATAAGATGGCTCAACTTGGACCACTGACTTCGTTTATTTTGAATTCCCATTACATTTCATTATCTGACTGCTAAATTAAGTTGATGTTGCCATGTATTTTTAAAACAATGCTCGATTAATTTGGTGGGGTGGGCGTTGAATTTATTTTCAGCTGGTTTTTGAACACAACAATGTAAAAATTACTTGAAAACCAATGGCTGACGAACATGTTTTTTGTTTTAAGTAAGCTACAGAAAAGAAAGAGAGCAAGCAACATCTTTCGGTAAGCACTGAAATAACGTCGTTTACCGAGGATAGTGTAGCCTACTCGCGTTAAACACGTTGTGCCGTTGGCAGTTTATCAACTTGTGCTATAAAACACTGACTTACGCCATCAAAATCGAGTGCGTAAGTTGCGCCATTTTTGTGGCGTAACTTTCAGACTTGCGCCAATTTCAGACGTGGCGTAACTTTCGTGAAATCGATCATAAATTTGTGGCGCAACTTACGCCATGGCGTAAAGTTTCGTGAAATCGGCTGCAGGTTTCTAGAGCAAGCTTCAGCAGAGTATTGTCTCCCATGTTGAAGTGTGTGCGCCTCATGGCTACACTGTCGTTAGCTCCAATCCTTGACAATTTTTCCTTGGATATACGGCTCCACACAAGGAGAAAGGCAGTTTGAGATCCAAGTGATTATTCATATCTACATTTCAGCATCAGATCATTTCTCACATTTGCAGGTTTTTGATATACATTTTTCGTACAAGTAGGTTATATTGGAATATATAGCTGTAAAGTGCTACTGTGTTGACATGAGCTTTCTACATGTACTTACATGTATGCATGGCCAAGTCAGCATTGATGGTTTCCTTATTGTGTACATTGTCTGCACTAATTGCCCCACCTGCTTCTTCTTGTCACCTTTTAAACAATGACAATAATGGCCTATCATCTGCCTCACTCCTATTCAAGGGATGAGCTGATTCACCAGAACAAAACTCAAGTCAATAATAATAATAATAATAATAATAGGCATGATTTATACAGCGCCCAACATCAAACCAGTCACTGAGCGCTTTACAATATTAAAGAGTAGAAAACAACACAATAAAAAAGATAAAAAGTACAAGTTACAAAGAACGGCACTCCACTTATTGTGACAAGAAGTCACAGAAACGTTAAAAATGTTCTAAAAAGAAATATTTACACAATATCATTGTTAAAAAGATAGGTCTTCTGGTGACGCTTGAACACATTAACCGTTGGGACAGTCCTCATATCCAAAGGCAGTTTGTTCCAAATGAATGGTGCTGCGAATGAAGTCAAGTTACCACTGGATGTGTATAAATCTATACTAAGTCTCAATCTTGGAGCTGTGAAACCAACTAGAAGAGGCTGTAGAGGTGGAATAAAACTGCACAAACGATTTGTCAGTTCCACCCAGCTTGATTTTACCTCATGATAACTGGTCTCAAATTCAGACAAAGAAAAATTAAAAGTTCTGTACACTTAACCTCGAGTCAATCAGAAATAAAACAACAGCCCTCTTTGTCTTAAGCCCCATTCACACGAGCGCTGCAAACGAGGGTCCCGTGCGATTTCATAACATCGATGTTATGAAATCGCAAATCCACGTCGTGTGAATGCTATCCATGTTACGAAATTACCTGGGTCCCGTGTTGTTCATAACACAGATCGAGACCTCCTCCAAAAAATCGCATCGATGTTATAATCACGGGGAGCCGTCGTCTGAACCGATGCCTGCGATCGTAACACGGGACCGCTGCGTTGATTGAAGAAATTCGCATGCGCAGAGCGCGTCATCAGCCCGGTGTTGAGCGTGACCATGGTGATTCACCTACAAGATGGCGACTTCCGAAGAATTGATTTTGGTGGCACTTACCGCGCTCCTGGGTCCGTCTTCACGTGCGCGATCGACAGCGCTCCTCAATCATTATGGTGTATTTTATTTATAATTCTACCGTAACAAGGCAGATAAATAACATTGGTTATGTAAACGTTGGCACAGACCACACATAAGCAAACGTTTTTTGTTTTGGGTTTATTTTTTACGTCCGTGAAAAACACGAAACGCTGTTGCCTCCATGTACACAATGCACTGGCCCATTTGAACATAACTCATGCGACTGGACTCTAGCAAGACGACTGTGATGTAGGAATACTTTGCTTGTCACTAGTATTGAGAATTTTGTAACAAAAACATGTTGCGCACAGTGCGATTGTGGTCAAATTCTCCCTACCCCTTGACACTTATTTTCGGGATCGCAGAATGCACGTGTGCACCTCGGTGGCTGAGCGCCTAGGATTTAATGTCGCCCATAAGTTATCACGGAAATTTGGCCAGCGGTTAAAAAATGTCGCGTTAAAAAATGTCGCGTGCGATATGCGCAAAGGACTATGGGGCGATTTTATGCACAAAATAATGTGTGTACATCACACACACGTTGACTTCATGTAAACACAGTCACATCGTCATAACGTGCGTGAAGTAGGGCATGATTCAACTCATGAATGCATCGACTCATCGACTCATTGAGGGATTATAGGAAGTTACGTAGTAGGTGGAAACTGTCATTAATTGTGGGCTGCTTTTAGAGTTATCCTTTGTTTTTTATCTATTCTCTTGACAAAATTATTGTATATTTTAGTAATCATAAACTGAATATAATATGCTGTTACAAAATGAGCTCCTGGACAATCTAAGAAGAGTGATTTGAGGAGCTCAAATTGAGCTCCTGAGTATTCTCAGGAGAGCGATTAAAAGAGCTCCTTATTGTATTTCTATAAACGAAGGTCTGGTTTAATGAGTGAAAAACTAGGTCAAAAATAAAAGACGTAGATTCAATGGGAAGAAGCTACAAACAAAAGGCGTGCGATGCGTGACCGGAAAACGATGCAATCTCGGCGTAGAATTCGTAGCAGAATGTTCGTGAAGACAGCACTCCTGATTCTGACAACTATCAGCCGTACATGTAAGTTACAAACATGACAAATGGAATATCGAACTCCAATAATGACGCAGTTACGTTTTGCTTTTGAAATCGCTTGGTCGGTTAATAATTATTTATTGTACAGATACAAAATGCGGAACTGCATGCCACGCGCGGGAAAATCATTGGTATCCTGAGTGTGAGCGCGCAATTTATTGGCGTTGCGCGTGGTACCAGTGAAACATCAGTAAACAAGCATGACCCTTGACCCTGCAGTACCCAAACGAGGGACGTACGTTTACGTGTGTGTCGTGTGAATGCTCGCTCAAAAATCGCACGCGGTTAAGGTGACAGACGGCCGGCGCCCATAACCAGGGACCCGCGTTTGCAGCGCTCGTGTGAATGGGGCTTATGACAACACCATTGATATTGTGGCAATTTCAGACACCTGGTTAAATAAAGCCAGAAGATGAAGCAATCATAAGTGAAATCACCCCAGCTGGTTATTCAATCCAACACATCCAACGTACCGTTCTTCGTCAAAACGAGGAAGATGGGATTTTGCCCTTATTCTGCAATGACATTGCTGTTTCCAATCTATTCCACTCAACCCCAACAGCTGATCCTGGAATCGAGGTTCATAGGTACAACAATACCCTTAAAACACTTCTTTATAAACGTGGCCCATGTAAGAGTTGTGAATTCAAGAACCGTCCAAACCGATGCTACATGTATTTATACTGAAAAAGTGTCACTAGCTAGAATGGGTACGGAGATAATCATGACTTGAAGGTGATTGATTGCTCTATCAAGAACAAAAGCATTCGTGTCGTGTATCTTTTTATCTTAAAGACTGATCACAGTTTGTTCAAATTCAACCTCTCCTACTGTACCTCTTAATTTGGGGCTACCACAGGAATCAGTCCTTGGACCTGTATTGTTCTCAATGTACACAACCCTACTAGGCAGTATCATTCAACAGCATGGCATATCTTATCAGTGCTATATATGCAGATGATACCCAACTTTATCTGTCAGTAGACCCTCAACAGCATAAGGTCAATCTAGCAATTAGATGAAAGTATGTATTGATGAAATCCGTCCCTGGATGTCACAAAACTGGCTCAAAATTAACAACCAAGAGACAGAATTTATCATCATACTGTACATGTAGGTTCAAAGCAGCAATCATCTAAAGTCCATCTATAAGGATTGGTGATTCGTCCACCATACTCAAGTCCGTAATCTACGCATTATCTTTGATTTATCACTGTCCATGAAACCCCATGTGACAACATTCTCTAGATCAGTCTGCATGTGCATCCGTAACATTGGACACATAAGGAAATATCTTGACAAACACACCACTGAAATACTTGTTCAAGTTTCATCACTTCCAAAATTGACATGGGCAATTCAATACTTTACAACATTAAGAAAAATCAACTGAACCATCTGCAGCGGCTATAAAACATCGCGCCAGACTAGTCTCTCTCACCAGTAAATATTCCTGCATCACTCCTGTATTAGAGGATCTTCACTGGTTGCCAAAATCCTTGACAACGATGCTCCAGAATAACTCATCAACCTCGATCATCCACCCTTACACCTCAACGCACACCAGACTGTGTTCTAATGAGCTTATGATGCTTCATCAGCCAAGGACTTCTACTCTTTGGGGCTTAAGGTCATTTTCTGCAGCATATATTAGCCTGAGTGTGGAACCAACTCCCCCCCCCCCCCCCCCCCGACTGTCAAATTATCTCCATCCATCACAACATTCAAGAAAAAACTTAAAATCTCGAAACAATCCACAGTCCTAATTTGTTTTCCTCCTCAAGCGCCATGAGTGCCTTTTTTTAAGGTGGATACCTGCACTGTACTATTAGTGTTCTTTATTATTCTCTTTATTATTAATGATGACTCCATTGAAGACACAGTAGAGGTGTGTCACACAACCTGTAGGCTGTATTGCAGTGGTAGGCAACCAATCTCAACCATCTTTTGAAATCTGTTAATCAGTCAGCGCTACCAGCAACACCTGTCCTAGCTCCTCCATCAATCTGCGAGTCCTGGCATATATCAGCCAAAAACTGGTGTTGCTCAAGAAGATGTTGGCTGGAGTCCAGCAAATATAACTTTTTGTGTGTGTGAAAAACACTGTATTTAATTTTGTTTGTATTAATCATTTTCTTATTAATTTTTTGGGTCGCTTGCAGAGATGCCCACCTAATGAAATTCTAACATGTCAAAGGCCAAAAAAGTGTCAACACCTGCTACACTGCTCTTGAAATACAATTTGGCTAATCATACTGTTTGTAATATTCTGCAAACCAAGGATGTTAATGTGCTTCGTTGGAACAAAATTGGTACAGCCAACTCTGGTAAAAGACCAATTATAGATACATGTACTCATAAGTCTCAGAAATAAAAGGTGCAATAGAAATGAAAGTTTCTGAGAATTAATCAAGCTAAAGATACATCACACATGATTTGACCAAGAAGACGAGAGAGAGAGAGAAAGAAGAATATAGGCATGAGCTCAAGTCAGGGTTTCTCAAGGTGAAAAAAATAAACAAAAAACAAAAAAACCAACTAGAGATAGTGATTGTGAACAATCACACAGTGATTGTGAACAATCACACAGCTGTTCCGGTAATTTTTGTTAATTTTGAGTTTTCTAAGCTACAATAAAACGCAGACATTACAACTTTATGACATGTGTTTCAGGAGTTATAGCTTATTTCAATTTTTGAGCTTCCTGTTTAGACCGGAAGTAAAGGTCAAAGTAAGGTCATCAAAGTGTGCCGAAAAAACCTAAACCTGGTCTTCATTCTGATACTGAATCGAAAGGAGCTTTTAAACCAGAAATAAAGGTCAACATGTTGACCTTTATTTCTGGGGTCATGGTAACCCTTGTCTAACATTTAATGCTCAAAGGGTTTATGACTGAAAAGAAATTGAAAATCAGTGTGTAGTTCTTCAGATGTGGTCCCACTACCGGTTGACCCAAACGTAAAGGTCAACATGGGGTCACGGTAACCCAAGGCTAATCTCCCATGCTCAAGGATTATATATCTGAAAAAAGTTTGAAAATCGGTTGTTTAGTTCTTGAGATATGATCCCACTTCCGGTTGACCCAGAAGTAAAGGTCAACATGGGGTCACGGTAACCTAAGGCTAATCTCCCATGCCCAAGGAGTCTATAACTGAAATAAGTTTTAAAATCGGCTGAGTAATTCTTAAGATATGGTCCCACTTCCGGTTGACCCATAAGTAAAGGTCATCATGGGGTCACGGTTACCCAAGGCTAATCTTCAATGCCCAAGGAGTCTATAACTGAAAAAAGTTTTAAAATCGGATGTAAACTTCTTGAGATATGACAGAAACAAGTTTTGCTAATTAAAGTTTCATACCGCTGTCACGTGAATAATTAATTAAGATTGTTTGTCAATAATATCTAAAGATACTTCTGGGCGAACTGAGATAAGTCCCATTCTTGACAGGCTTTCACAATTCGCTAACCATTTTCCAGGCTAACTGAGAAATTGGAGGTGACTGGACGTAATCAATAAGCACAGCGTTGTAGCCACGGTTTGTGTTTGAACGATTTAAAACGATTTAAAACGATTTTTTTGTACACAAAAAGAAAAATACACCTACAAATGACGTCATGATGACGTGACGAAAAAGTTTGAAGATCGGATGTGTACTTTTAGAGATATGGTGGTAACAAGATTGGCTAATTAAATATTCATACAGCTGTGACGTGAATAATTAATTAAGAATTTTAATCTAATTAAATCTAAAATTTAAGTCAGGGCCTAAGCTTTACAATGGTATATGATTTGTCTACTTTTGATTATTTTAAGAAAGACATATGACATCTGAAAGAGACACAGGTTAAGTCAATACGATTTTATGGAAAGGAAGAATAATAATTTAAAAAAATAAAAATCTGGACGAAAACAATAGCTGTTCCGACTGAATTGTCGGAACAGCTAACTAGATATGTAGTGATTGTGAACAATCACAGAGCTGTTCCGTTCTGTTGACCATAAAAGTTGTTTTTGTAGCTCGAGAATGGAACTAATTACTTTGTGTATATCCTGTAATCGTGTTTGAAATGAATGCATGTGATCATGCGTATGCATCGCAGTGTAAACAAATCAAACCAGATCGGATCTTGTTTGAAACCGAAAGTAAAGGTCAAAGTAAGCTACAAATCATTACGAATTTATGACATGTGGTTCGGGAGATATGGGTTTTTCGAGCTATGGGGTCACGGTTACCCAAGGCTAATCCCAATGCCCATTAGGAGTCTAGAACTGAAAAAAGTTTGAAAATCAGGTGTGTAGTGCTTGAGAAATGGTCCCACTTCCGGTTAACCCGGAAGTAAAGGTCAACATGAGGTCACAGTTACCCAAGGCTAATCTCCAATGCCCAAGGAGTCTATAACTGAAAAAAGTTTGAAAATCGGTTGTGTAGTTCTTGAGATAGGGTCCCACTTCCGGTTGACCCGGAAGTAAAGGTCAACATGGGGTCACAGTTACCCAAGGCTAATATCCCATGCCCAAGAAGTCTATAACTGAAAAAAGTTTGAAAATTGGTTGTGTAGTTCTTAAGATATGGTCCCACTTCCGGTTGACCCGGAAGTAAAGGTCAACATGGGGTCACGGTTACCCAAGGCTAATCTCCAATGCCCAAGGAGTCTATAACTGAAAAAAGTTTGAAAATTGGTTGTGTAGTTCTTAAGATATGGTCCCACTTCCGGTTGACCCGGAAGTAAAGGTCAACATGGGGTCACGGTTACCCAAGGCTAATCTCCCATGCCCAAGGAGTCTATAACTGAAAAAAGTTTGAAAATCGAGTGTGTAGTGCTTGAGAAATGGTCCCACTTCCGGTTGACCCGGAAGTACAGGTCAACAAGGGGTCACGGTTACCCAAGGCTAATCTCCAATGCCAAAGGAGTCTATAACTGAAAACAGTTTGAAAATTGGTTGTGTAGTTCTTGAGATATGGTGTCACTTCCGGTTGACCCGGAACTAAAGGTCAACATGGGGTCACGGTTACCCAAGGCTAATCTCCCATGCCCAAGGAGTCTATAACTGAAAAAAGTTTGAAAATTGGTTGTGTAGTTCTTAAGATATGGTCCCACTTCCGGTTGACCCGGAAGTAAAGGTCAACATGGGGTCACGGTTACCCAAGGCTAATCTCCCATGCCCAAGGAGTCTATAACTGAAAAAAGTTTGAAAATCGAGTGTGTAGTGCTTGAGAAATGGTCCCACTTCCGGTTGACCCGGAAGTACAGGTCAACATGGGGTCACGGTTACCCAAGGCTAATCTCCAATGCCAAAGGAGTCTATAACTGAAAACAGTTTGAAAATTGGTTGTGTAGTTCTTGAGATATGGTGTCACTTCCGGTTGACCCGGAACTAAAGGTCAACATGGGGTCACGGTTACCCAAGGCTAATCTCCCATGCCCAAGGAGTCTATAACTGAAAAAAGTTTGAAAATCGGGTGTGTAGTGCTTGAGAAATGGTACCACTTCCGGTTGACCCGGAAGTACAGGTCAACATGGGGTTACGGATACCCAAGGCTAATCTCCCATGCCCAAGGAGTCAATAACTGAAAAAAGTTTGAGAATCGGATGTAAACTTCTTGAGATATGACTGAAACAAGTTTGGCTAATTAAATATTCATACGGCTGTCTCGTGAATAATTAATTAATTAAGATTGCTTGTCAATAACATCCCAGGCTTACTTATGGGCGAACTGAGATAAGTCCCATTATTGACAGACTTACACAGTGCGTAATAAACACAAATTGTTACTTAATTGAGGGTGATTGGACCTGATCAAAAAAGCACAACGTTGTAGCCACAGTGCCAGGACAAATTAACAATTAATGACTAATTATGGCTAATTATAGCGCTCCTTTGATTAATTTTTTTGGCTTGGAACATCACTTATATAAAGTATTTCACTTTTCAAAACACTTTATGTAGATCAGGGAACTAACAATTAACTTATTTTGAAATAAAATGTTTTAAAATAGTGTTTTTGTTACACTATAGCGCAATGCGGTTTGTACACAGTAATAAACGCGCAAAAAAGTGACGTCATGATGACGTGGGGAAAATGTTAAGTTAGAATTTACATCTGCAATACAAGACAAGTCCATAACTGAAAAAAGTTTGAGGATCGGGTGTATACTTCTTGAGATATGACAGAAACAAGTTTGGCTAATTAAATACATTGTATTCATACCGCTGTCACGTGAATAATTAATTAAGATTGTTTGTCAATAATATATAAGGATTACTTCTCGGCGAACTGAGATAAGTCCCATTCTTGATTGGCTTTCCCAGTTCCCTAACCATTTTCCAGACTAACTGAGTAAATTGTAGGTGACTGGACCTAATCAATAAGCACAGCTTTGGGATAGCCAAGGTTTGTGTTTGAACCACCTAAACGTATTTAAAACGATTTTTTTGTACACAAAAAGAAAATACGCCTACAAATGACGTCATGATGACGTGACGAAAAATGTTAGAACAGATTTCACATCTACAATACAAGATAAGTCCATAACTGAAAAAAGTTTGAAGGTCGGATGTATACTTCTTGAGATATAGTGCGCACAAGATTGGCTAATTAAATATTCATACAGCTGTCACGTGAATAATTAATTAAGAATTTTAATCTAATTACATCTAAAATTTAAGTCAGGGCCTAAGCTTTACAATGGTATATGATTTGTCTACTTTTGATAATTTTAAAAGGGACATATGGCGTTCGAAAGAGACACAGGTTAAGTCAATACGATTTTAGGGAAAGAAAGAATAATAATAACTAGAGATAGTGATTGTAACTAACAATCACAGAGCTGTTCCGGTAATTTTTTTAATTTCTAGCTTTCCAAGCTACAAGAAACCACAAACATTACGACCTTATGACATGTGGTTCAGGAGATATGAATATATCAAGTTTTGTGCTCTTTTGTTGACCGGAAGTTTTAAACCGGAAATAAAGGTCAACATGGGGTCATGGTAAACCTTGTGTAACATTTAATGGGCAAAGGGTTTATGAATGAAAATAATTTGAAAATCGGGTGTGTAGTTCTTGAGATATGGTCCCACTTCCGGTTGACCTTGAAGTAAAGGTCAACAATAGGTCACGGTAACCCATGGCTAATCTCCAATATCCAAGGAGTCTATAACTGAAAAAAGTTTGAAAATCGGATGTAAACTTCTTGAGATATGACAGAAACAAGTTTGGTTAATTAAATGTTCATGCCGCTGTCACGTGAATAATTAATTAAAATTGTTTGTCAATAATATCTAAGGATTACTTCTCGGCGAACTGTGATAAGTCCTATTCTTAACAGGCATTCACAAGTAGCGAACCATATTCCAGGCTAACTGAACAATTGTAGGTGACTGAACCTAATCAAATAGCACAGCTTCGTAGCCATGGTTTGTGTTTGAACCACCAAAACGTTACTAAAACGTTTTTTTTTATACGAAAAGAAAAAACACCTACAAATGACGTCATGATGACGTGACGAAAAATGTTAGACCGGAATCGACATCTACAATACAAGACGATGCCATAACTGAAAAAAGTTTGAAGATCGGATGTTTACTTCTTGAGATATGGTGTAAATCAGATTGGCTAATTAAATATTCATACAGCTGTGACGTGAATAATTAATTAAGATTTTTAATCTAATTACATCTAAAATTCAAGTCAGGGCATAAGCTTTAATATGATATAGGATTTGTCTGCTTTTGATAATTCTAAGAATAACATATGGTCTTCGAAAGAGACACAGGTTAAGTCAATACGATTTGAGGGAAAGAAAGAAAAAAAAAAAAAGCTGTTCCGACTGAAAGTCCGGAACAGCTAATAATAATAATAATAATAATAAAAATAATAAAAATCTGGACGAAAACAAAAGCTGTTCCGACTGAAAGGTCGGAACAGCTAATAAATAAAAAATCTAGACGAAAACAAAAGCTGTTCCAACAGAAATAGTCGGAACAGCTAAAAACACTTAGGATAAAGAATATGAAGATAGTGAATCAAGAAGCGATTGCAATCATCTCAGACAGCAGCAGCTGAAACCATGCAGCAGCTCGTCTAGTATTAATGGACAGCAGCAGATAAACATGATGCTCGGGTGAGCACAGATGTACTGAAAACCACCACATGGCAGCACCGAATCCTCCAAGATGCCATGTATCCTCGCAGGCTTTCTTGTTTTCAATGCACATTGTTTATATCTTATGGTAATATGCTAAAGATTGGATAACTGAAGGCTATGAAAATAAAAGATTGGACAGAAATCATGCCAAAGATGGTTGTGCCCCTTAGTTTTGTAAAATCAAGTCTTAAAACTATCAATGTTTATGTGCCTCTCTGGACTTCACTACAAGTGAAGGTACCATACTGTCTTTAGTGCATGCTACCGTAGCTCAGCTGCTACAGCTGACTCTGATTTGATACTCAATAATAACAACAGTGGCTTCTTATAGAGCGCTCATTTCCATCACTCAGTGACGCTCAAGGCACTTCAACAGTCAGTATTTTCCTGCAAGGTATGTGGAGCTACGTTTTGAAGTATGACACCCATTCCTTTACGTGGTGCAATATGCAGCCAATCAAACAAGGAACACCAGGGCGAACCCCTTCTCTTTTCGATAAGTGCACTGGGTTCTTTTATGTGCATTACACATCACATGGGACCACTGGCTTAACGTCCCATTCGAAGGATGCAGCAATAATGGTTAAAGTTTCTTGCTTAAGGACACAAGTGTCATGTCCGGGACTCGAACCCACACTCTGCTGAACAGAAACACCAGAGCTTGAGTCCGATGCTCTTATCCGCTCGGCCATGACACGCCACCATGAGTATCAGTAAAGCCTGTAATGACTTTGATTTTGTGTTTATCGTTTGTGATCTTAACCACAGTTCAATTGACTGGTGCCAAGGACAGAGCCTTCCTGAACCTGACTCAAGATTTGTTTTTAACCCAGCACATGTTTATATGGCTAACATGGGCTTTAATGTTTTACATCTTGTATTTCCATCTGATCCAAACACAACGGAGAATACAAATGTTCAAGAGGGGCTGTGATGGGGTGATCCAATCAAGCCTTTATTTCAAAACAGAACCTAGGAGTAGTAAGTCACTCAGTATCAGTTAGCATTGTGGAGTAGCAGCTTCTAAAGCCTATCAAGTCATTGGTATCAAGTGTTGTACAAGTTACTCATTTGGCCACATTTGAAGTATTGCATCCTGGTATGGAAACCTTACTTAATAAAGAAAGTGGATGTCCTTGAAAGAGTATAGCATTGTTTCATCTAGATAAATCCAGAGCTCCAGCTCAAACCGCACAGAAAAGGGAGCTTTGATGAGCCAGCAAGTATGGCTCTCTGCTCCATTGCTCTCCACGTGTTACAGAGATACTTGGTAAGGTGGAAGACAAAAGTAAATACAGATAAATACAGGTATGGTCTTTTGGCTTGTCACAAGCAACTTAATGTTTTTTTATATCAAATGTTTTCAATGCCTGCACACAACATTATTATGGAAAGAAATAGATAGACTAATATGACTTTCAGTAACATCTTTAACCAGTTCACTTTGGGATAAAAGTTTCTATGTCTGTTATGCAGGATTATTTTCAGTCAAAAAGTTTTTTTTTTTTGGCTTCTTGCCATTAATACTAGCACTGTGAATCCATGGGTAATTTCAACCCCCGGGTACCTGAGGTGAATACCGATCCGGTCCCTGGCGGCTGGCCATTCGTAAACAGTTTTGCACACATGTGAAAAAATGTAATAATAATAATAATAATAATAATAACTAGAGATCAGGTGTTCGTAAAAACGAACACAGAGGGGTTTCGGTTGATGGAACAAACAGATAAAAAAAGAAATATAACTCTACGACATGTGGTTCAGGACATATAGTTTTGTTTTTTGTAAATTTGAACTTCCTGTCTGAACCGGAAGGAAAGGTTAAATGGTGGAGGGTCATGTTTTTCAATAAAATGTCAAATGTGTCATTGTTTTTTTTTTATTTGAACTTCCTGTCTGAACCGGAAGGAAAGGTTAAATGGAGGGTCATGTTTTTCAATAAAATGTCAAATGTGTCATAAGCTAGCAGACTGCACAAAAATAATGACTTTATGACATGTGGTTGAGGAGATATGAGTTTTTAAATTTGAACTTCCTGTTTGGACCGGAAGGAAAAGTCATACTGGGGTCATGTTTTGAATAAAATGTCAATTATGTCAAATGATACAAGACGGCACAAAGAAACTCGACTTATTGACATGCAGTTAAGGAAATATGTTTTTTTAAATTTTAGAGCTTCCTGTTTGTACCGGAAATAAAGGTCAAGGTAGATAACATTTCAAAATAGAATGTTACATGTGCTGTAAGCTACAAAACGGGAAAAAGATTATAACTCTGTGACATGCGGTTCAGAAGATAATAATTTTTTAAACATTAAACTTTGAATTATTGTCATCTGATGACGTCACGATGACGAAAACTTGTTTTGTCATAGTAAGATATTATAATCTACAATATGGTATAAGAGTTGTTCCCATGCAATACCTTCGAACAAAAACCCTGAAAATTCAAAATTGTCACCTTTAGGTGTAGATTTAACACACGTTGACAGAAGGCGCTATAAAAGGTGGTGACGTAATGATTATTAGTAATTGAAAGCATTTAAAAAAATATAATAACAGATTAAAAATGAAAAATTAAAAGTTACATTTGCCGTTAGTGTGTTCAAATACTGCCTTCTGTAATTCTTGTGTCCATGAGAATTGTTTCACACTAGTAGAAATAGGTATCTATAGGGTTGAGGTGAACGAAAGAGGCTAAATAATTGATAACCCATTTGGGCGCTGAGAAATCTGAGAAATATTAATGGTCAGCTAGTATACATGTATAGCACCCTCTTGTGTTTCCCTAGTTCCACTTCCAGAGAACTATAAAGGAAGCAAGGGCGCTATATCCTGCCACCTTTAGATGACAAAACATGAATGGACGGATCAAATGTCAGAACGATATCGCGTTCTCTGTATACATCGTCGTGTAAGAGGACCGTATGCTACGTACCGTGTCTTTTACGCGCGATCACACACGGAGCAATTGAAAAATTCATTCAAAAATATGTTTTAAATTCGGTAATATCGTCAAGAAAGAAACAAAACACATAAAAAAAAACTGGTGTTGGATCCATGCTTTCCTTTGATATATTGTGTGTGTATTTTAAGACTGTAGTTCCTGAGATCAAGTAATAACAAAATCCATGTACAAAACAAATGAGAAAAAGGCCGTTAAGAAATATAATAATAATAATAATATTTAAAAAAAGTAATCGCGACGAAAACAATAGGCGTTTCAGCTATCAGGCCGAAACCCCTAAAAAAATCTGTACGATTACAATAGGCGTTTCGGCTACCAGGCCGAAACCCCTAATAATAATAATAATAAAGACTTATATATATATGCGCACATATCCACCCTGCTGGGTGTTCAAGGCGCAGTAAACCAAAAACAAACAAAAGAAAACAGATACAACTAAATTATTCCTTGAAAACCTGTGACATACATGTAAGATAAGTTTTGAGAAGTGATTTAAATTTTGTGGTACAAAGACAAGATCTAAGATCATGTGTTATTATCTAAGAGAGTTCCAGATGCGTGGCGCAGCTGCAGAAAAAGACCTGTCACCCCAGGAGTGAGACTTGGGTTCCTTGAGGAGAAGCATGGAACTGGATCGAAGATCCCTTGACGGAGTGTAAACTTGAAGTAGTTCAGAGATATAGTGGGGAGCCTTGCTGTTAAGTGCTTTGTGGACAATGAGCATCAGCTTGAAGATGATACGTTGAGAGATAGGGAGCCAGTGAAGTTTTTTCAGAATGGTGGTGATCTTTTAGAACAAAATTTTTTAGACAGTGTCACGATGCGGGCTGCGGTGTTTTGGAGGCGTTGAAGACGGGAAATCTGGTTGTTAGGAAGACTAGAGAAGAGCATTGCCGTTGTCAAGACGAGAAGTAACAAATGCATGAATGACTTTTCAGTGGCACTCTTGTTCAAGTACTTGCGTATCTTACCAATATTCCTGATGTGAAATGATGACATATGTATTATGTTGTTGATGTGTGGTTGAAGTGTCATTGATGAATCAAAAATAACCCCCAAGTTCCGAGCTTGCAACGAGGGAGCTATCCGAGCATCACCGATGGAAATGTATGGCACTGAAACCTTTGTTAATTGTTGACGAGACCCAAATAGAAGGAACTCTTTTTTATTATCATTCAACTTCAGGAAGTTCTGTTGGGTCCAACGTCGAATCTCTTGGATGCAATTCTCAAGTCTTTCAATAGAGGTATTGGCAAGTTCATGAGTAGATTTAAACGTGATGTATAGCCGAGTGTCATCTGCGTACACATGGTAATTCAGGTTAAATTTCAGGATGATGTCACGAATCGGTAAAGTGTATCATAGAACTGTGATCTGTGATTCCTTATTAGAATGCGACAATGATTATTTTAAGATTTACGTATTCATACATGTATATTCTGTTTCTTTAAACAAAACGAAAAACTAAGATGACTTTCAAAAAAGTTCATAAACATTACCTAATTAAAAAACTACGTGTTTCGTTATTTAAATCATGCACCGCTGTCATAATCCATTCCACCACTACAATTATAATTGTTCCATCTCTATACTTGAAAAGAACTTCAACTTAATATTCTAGATATTCCAGATAAGTCCCCTGTCCCATCCCCCTGCCTTTGCGTGCAAGCATCACTGACACATATAAGTGGTTTGGCAACCATTTCTAAGTCACAAAACCACACATCTTCATATACGAAGCCGTGCATGTGAAGCATTCTACCACACCACACACAGCATTACAAAGTTGTTGTGTACATATGCATTACATACACATGTACTCATACATGTACATGAAAACCATGTGTGAGCCATTTTTGCTTACCGTGCACTGCACTGGTTTTCTTTTTTAGCGATCATGCAGGTGGACGTAGTCAATTTGTGCTGCCAGTGTGTTACGTAAGAGTTATGTGAGTTAATGGATCCTCCGCACAAGGTTAGAAAGGAGTATTTGTTCCTCGATCCTTCAACAACAAACCAAAGTGACATCAGAAATACAAAATTAAAATCAACTTTCTGAAGTACAGTATAGTAGTTCTTACCTTTTTAGTGAGGCAGGTAAGGCGTTGGCAACGCAGAAACCGAAGGTTCTTGATAAGGTCTTTAGTATGCTGAGCAACCATCCTGGTAGTATCATCAGCTCTGAACCCAAACCTGTCTTCCGCACTCAAATTTGCTCCTCTCCTTGCAAGACATCTTAAAAGTAAAGTTGAAGTAAATTGGAAGTTTATTTGGAACCACACTTAAACTGTTCACAAAAGCGCGAGTGAAATACAAAAAAGTACAACACTTCTGCGTCCCTTATCCTTCGTCCTCGTTGGATATGGAAGCAGATGCCCTATATTGCTCCATATTCCACAAGCGCGCGTGTGATAACAAATTTATCTTAAAGCAAACTTGACAGGCAGCTTAATGCAATACGTGGTTTGGAACAGCTGTACATGTACGTTTTACGCATAGCTTAAAAGATCAAAATGAGGATTACAGCGAAATCCGCATGTATGATAAGGCCCGTGCAATTTAGGTTTAGATCACACCTCTTGATCCTATGGGTTGACCAATCAGATTGAAGTTGGCTTGGAGATAAATATACATACAAATAATATTGTTAATATTTCACGCTCATGTACATGTACAGGAGTTATTATTATTATTATTATTATTATTGGTTTATTAAAAATCAAACTTTGCAGCCAAAAGGCTGAATTGCGTTTAAGTTACAATATAAAAATACATTCAAACATTAAAGAGTAAAATCCAAGAGCAAATATACAATAAGAGACTATAAAAATAGAGATTATTTAAATAAAAAATAAAAAACTGTAAGAGGATATACAATAAACAAAATTTTACAAAATGAAAACAAATTATCTATAGGCCAGTAAAATTATTGATGATTGAGCAGCTCAACTAGGGCGGGAATGCAACTTTTTCTGAACCGGTTTGTCCTGCACTTAACTAAGCAAAGTTAATCAGAATTTCTCAAGTTGTTATTTCTAGGTGGGGGAAGCCATTATTTATATCTGTCAAGAGTTGAGGAGTGATTTACCAAAATTAATGAAGAGCTGATCAAGTCTCACATCCATGGCAGGGAGGCCAAGCTGGGAATATATTTCTGCAAAAGACTTAGTTTTACAGTAATCATACGTCAAGATGATACGAAGGGCCTTGCGCTGCAATTTTTCTAGGCATCCAAGCTGAGACTTATTGAGGCTTATATACCAGACCGGGCAAGCATATTCAATAGTTGGTCTGACATACATGATGTAAACACTCAATAAATCATCAATAGACATGCAGCACCGTTTTAATTGGCGCAGAAGGTACAATTTATAATTGAAGACTTTGCACATTGAATTTATCTGGGTATCCCATTTAAGGTTACTCTGAAGATGGACCCAAGAATTTTCATACAAGTAGTGTGAGTGATGGCTGAATTACCAATATGAAAAGTAGGTGGTACAGCTGGGGTGCGCTGGAAACAAATATTCAAAGCTTGACACTTGGGAGGGTTGATTTTCATGTTGTTAGTGTCAGCCCACTGTTGGAGAAAGTCTAATTCGTTTTGCAAACCAATAGCATTCTCAGAGTTTTTAAAAGACTGGCTAAGGGTCATATCATCAACATACTTATAGTGAGCCACCTCTTGATGATTGGGGACAAAGTCATTAAACATGACCAAAAAGGCAATCGGTCCAATTTTGGTGCCTTGAGGGACCCCAGCTTTGACGGTTTCCCAGTTTGAAAGTGTCCCATTATACCGCACTGCCTGTTAACGAGGAGAGATTAAAAAAAAATATACAAATCCATGGCACAATAGAGGTTCTCACACCTAAATGAATAAACTTTTCAATCAAAATCTGATGGTCAATACGATCAAAGGCTTTACTAAAATCAGTAGTGATCAAGGCAGCAGAATGCTTAGGAACATCAACGGCCTTTTGAATATCATCCAAAAGTTTGACTAAATAATGTGTAGTTGAAGAACCTTTTAGTTATAGTCAAACAAATCGCTATACCTGGATGTGGGGAATTGAAATTAAAGAAACAACATTTATAATCATCAACACTGATATTAGAAGGTATAATCACAAAATTTAGTACAAAACTTTTTTATGAGCAGCCAAAGGGTCAGGTCAAATGCTGCTGATATCCGGGAAAAGTGGGCAAACTTTTGCCGAGAATCTGGTTTTAAATAGCTTAAGAAAAACTATACCACATCGTCACTTGATACCAGCGATGTTCTTTGTGTGAACTGGGCTAAATTGTTCTGTTGAAAAATTTGGTGATTGGTTCTTGGTCAGGAAGCTAATTTGTGGAATTAGCCAACACCCCCTGGTTCCCAGCGCAAGTGGCCCGGTTCTATGGACTGTAGCAAAAAGACTGTTTTGACTGTCAGCAAATGAAGGGATGAAAATCCGGCTGGTTCAACAGGACACTTTGCCAGCTGATGAAGAACACTGCCAAGGTCCCAGGAAGGGGCAAGCTTTTTAGTGGGTAGTCCGTCTATGAACATACCCTTCATGAGGTGTGAGATGGCAGTGTTGTTTGAAAGGTTGGGGCTATTGTCGAACCCTTTATACATTCCACCAATGGCAGATCTGTAGCTATGGATGGTTGCAATTTGGTGACCTGAATGTATCAAGTGGAAATGAAAATCCCCCACCTGTTAAAGATGCAGAATAGGAGCCTTTCTTGTTGCACCATTTGATGTAATGTTGCAATCAGTCTTCTGGTTGAAGGAAGTCTGCTCTTGGCTGCGAATGAAGCAGCGTTCTTCGAAAGGCCACATACTTGGAAGGAAGATTTTACAGCATCCAGGCACAAAGATGGAGACTGTCTAAATCCGGATGTAGGATTTTTGAGATTGGGTGTGTTAGCAGGTCTGGACGTTTTGGAAGGACGATTGGTGATCGGATAAGAAGGTATCTGTCTTGGCCATAGAGGGGCAATCAAAATTATCTTGCAACTCTCCTGTTTGATCTTTTGTAGTACTCGAAATAGCAGGGAAAATTGGGGGGGGGGGGGTAGACATGTCCCAAGAGGCCTTTCCAGTTAAAGCTCGGAGATCTGTTGCCCAAGCTAGAGGATGAGTATGTCAGGTGCAAAAGGTTGGTACATGTAGTTGGTTGTTGAGATTGGGCGCAAAGAGGTCTCTGTGAGGCTTGAAGGGACCATTCTGTGGGAACTGCCTGACCCAGTAGGGGCTAGTGCCTCAGCAATGACATCCTCTTTCCCAGACAGGTGGTGTGCTTGTAGTGAGATCTGACTGGGAATTAACCAATTGAAGAGTTTCTATGTTTGCATGTAAAGGGAAGGTGAGTGGGTACCCCTTTGGCGATTAAAATAGGAAACTACTGTGGAATTGTCTGTTTTTATTAAAGAGCGGTTACAGAATGCTCTCAAAAGTGCACTTAATTATTTCCTTTTTATGGTCGAATATACATTGTAGTAACTGGTTAATAACTATTTTACACATAACATTTGTATTTATTAATAAAGAATTCAAGTCAAAAATGCACCTCTCCACACGGCTTTTTCAGCAGAGAGTCAAAAACTGCTTATCTATGATAATGATATGCAATAACCCCTTGACGTCATCGGCGATTAAAAACACACGGTCGGCATTTGACACACACACATAAACGTCTCTTTTTGGGGAAACAAAACAAAATCAAGAAGAAACAACACTATCATTATACATTAAAATAATCTTACTGTCAATCCAGGGTATCCTTCAAATTCATTGTTGTAAAATGAAGCCTACATGGGGTAGTTCAGGCCTAGAAATCCGACGCAAATCTGCGAATCGATTCGCACCCGATGTAACACCGTGAATCTGAGTAGATTCGTGTGACAGTGCCAGCATTCAGAAGGGGAAAATCACCTTTTCAGCTTTATATTGGTGTCAACATGAATATGTTTTTACTTTTCCAAAGACTCACTTTCCATAAAAAAAACATTAACAATTTTCCATCTAACAACATTTATGATTTTTTTTCACCCCTCATTTTCTTTGTGTAATTGTTTACAATAATTAAGGTATCATTTAAGGTCAACCACTCACGTTGAGTCATCGTCCTAAACACTGGCGCACTCGATTGTCATCAATAAAGTTTTAGTGACCTCAGGGGTACGTTTTCGCGGTCGTAACCAAAAACTGTTTCGGTTGAATTTTTGCCATCAGTTAACACTGGCCAATGACCGAACTGTTATTGGATCCAGCTGCAAAAACATACCTCAGGTCAATCTGTTTTATCCTGTCCGCGGATTGGTTGATAGCGCGAAAGATTCTGTTTTTGAACCAATAGTCTTCCTGGATAGTAAGTGAAGTGATATGAGTCTAGGAAGTAATTAAGGCGATATACGATGGTTGCTTTCCTAGCTCCTGACCAAGGTCTTTATTCTTTCATACCACTTTATAAGAAGGCTGATAACACAGTGGTGCACAATATACATGGGCAAGATAAAGTAGTCCCATATCAGTAACAGTAAGCTCATAACAGTAGTCCCATAACAGTAAGCTCACGGCATCAATCTCCTTTATACACGTGGTTACCATGTACCTACATGTAGATAGTCTATTTCCCAAGATTATCGCAATATTTATTTTCTTTTTGTTTCTTTTTCTTTACTCCAGTGTATTCTATAAAAGTCAGAAAACATTGCCAATAATGATAATGTATTAACCAAATAGTGAACTTTTATGACAAATTGTATGTTTCTCAAAACATTTTGTGGCCAAATCCAAGCACGTACATGCATCGCTGTACTTGGTAACAATGCTTACAGTCGAGGAAGACTATTGGCTCCTAAATGGGATTTTTTGCGCTATCAACAAATCCGCGGACAGGATAAAACCCCTTTGAGCTGGATGGATTTATGTAGACTGGGTCCTCATGCCTCGCCATAATAATAACATTTACATTTTTTATAAACAAAGTACCAGTCTACTTGTGATATGTAGATCGATGTAGTTCGGGTGTGTCCCTAGGGCTTGGAAACATGCCAATGTCGTTCCTATATATAAAGGCAAGGGAGATCGCTCATCTTTTGACTGCTATAGACCGATATCTCTCACTTCAGTCATATGTAAATTGTTGGAGAGGATTATACACGATTATGTTTATTCCTTTTGTATTTCCAATTCCCTGTTGTCTCCTAATCAATTTGGTTTCCGCCCTGGGTTTTCCTGCAATCTTCTCTTAAGTAAAGTCTACCATGAATGGGCCAGCATTATCGACAAAAGAAACCCTCCTGATGTTCATTGTATATTTTTGGATTGGACAAGGGCCTTTGATAAAGTTCCCCACAACCTGTTGGTAAGCAAATTATACAATATGGGTATTCGTAATCAGATTGGTGGCTGGATTCAAAGCTTTCTTACAGATAGATGGCAGAGTGTAATTTTTAGTGGTGAAACATCCTCCCCCGTGAAGGTCTCTTCAGGAATAGCACAGGGATCTATTCTAGGACCCCTCCTATTCATTCTTTTTACAAATGACCTCCAACACTGTGTCTCGCCAGGCACCTCAATGTATTTATATGCAGATGATACTGTTTTATTTAGACCTGTAATTAACCACCTGGATACATACGCATTACAATCAGTGCTTGACAACGTTATTTCTTGGAGCAACATTAATGGCATGTCTCTTAATCCAACCAAGTGTGCTTTGTTGCCCATTTCTAGAAAACGTAACCCATACTTACATACCTACAATATTTTGGGTTCTCACATTTCTGTTAATAAATCTCATAAATATTTGGGAGTGATAATTCAGTCAGATCTTAAATGGCATGATCAAATTAATGCTATTTGCTCTAAAGCATCTCAAGTTCTTGGTTTTATTAAGCGGCTTAGCGGCTATTCTGCTTCAACTCTTACTCTCAAATTGTACCTGGCCCTATGCAGACCAATTGTTGAATCTGCATGTCCTGTATGGAATCCCCATCTTTTGTGCAATATTAATCGTATCGAAGGGATTCAAAGGAACTTCACCAGATTTTATTTAAAATTGAACTATTACAACCATGACTCGCCAGACTATTTACATTATTCTCAGCGGTTAACCTCTTTAAGTCTTGCCTCCCTTCAATCAAGGAGAAAACTATTGAGCCTTTGTTTCTGTTACAAATTATTGTTTAATCATACCGGCATCGACAATACTGTTTTTCAACTTAACACCCGTAGAGATCATCCCACTCTTAAAATTCCTTTTTCTAGGTGTAATGCGCTGAAGTTTTCTTTTTTTCACTGTATTCCTGAACTGTGGAATTCCATTCCCATTGAAGTTCGCCTTGCACCCTCAGTTTCGAATTTTAAATGTAAAACCAACTGCTTTCTCATTGAAACTAGTTGAGGTTATATTATAACTTATTCTTTTTAATGTATTTCTTAATCTACTTTTTAATGACTGTTTTTTTTTTTTTTTTTTTTTTTTTTTTTATACAAGGGCAGGCTGAACCTTATGGTAATAGGAATTATATTTTTCCTCCTCGGCCTTGCCCTCTCCACTTTTTTTTTTTATGTTTAATTCTTACTTTATACTTTAGCTGTGTTTGTTCATTATTATTGTAAGTGGAGAGAAATAAATAATAATAATAATAATAATAATCGATGTACTCAAAATCAAGCCGAGCTGCGGAATCGCCTTGCCTATTCAAAGAACGAAAATCCCTAACAAATCCGTTGTAAATTGGCTTGCAGGTTTTTAACCTGTTGGATCGTCCATAAAGAGCAGGCCTGTGCAATGGTGGACCCTAAAAAAAAGAGCTGAAACACTACATGATGTAAGAATGATCGTGGAACGTCAAGTGAGCGCGCGTAACGCATTTACGCTGGTCTAATTGGGGCACCCCATTGATCCAGTAACTAGGCTTATTTCACATTATTGTAGTTGTACATTATTGTTGCCAAGCATATATACATGATATAAGGCCAAAAAGTTAAAAAAATAAAAATAATAATTATTTTTTTCGGAAAAAAAAGCGGAAATAAAAAATCGGCAAAAAAAAACCAAGCGGATATCCGCTTTAAAGCGGAGATCTCACAGGCCTGAAAGAGTCACATTTGCGGCCGTATTGATTGCAAATGGTGGAGCTTGGCGGTTTATATTGTGTTAGCTCTGTACATTCATATACATGCAGGCAGGTCCAAACTACTTGCCGCCGGTGACGCCACGAATCCTGTTACGCGTGGTTTGTTTGACCTCGCGTTTTCAGATTTGGGGCTGGGAGTGTTTCGAGGAAAAGACATTTTTACTATGTTTTAGCGTGAGGTAAGGGACCCATAATAATTTTTTCTATTTCTTGGGGACTCCATCTATTGGAAATATGTAAAAACTAAAAAATTCAGAGCATCCTGTAACCACTCTTTAAGACTATGACCCTGCTTGTCATATGTTGAAGAGCCTTTTGAACTGCTAGAAGTTCTATCAGGTTGATATGAAGTGGCTTTTCTGTGGGTGACCAAGTTCTGGCTACCCAACCTGACTGTTAGGCATCTGTTGTCAGAGATACTGACGGAATGGGCTGTGGAAATGTCGTGCTGCAGAGAAGGTTCTGATGACAAAACCACCATTTGAGATTGGATCGGATCAGGAAGCTGACTGGAACTGGTTTGGTAATTTTGTCCCTTCAGGGTCGGTAATGAAAAAGCAGATGAAGTTGAAGAGGGCACATTTATAAGCATTCTGCACCATGGTACTAAGTCTACAAAATTGGCCATGAACCCTAATAGTCAGAGCCAGGCCCTGGCTCGGAGTGTTGAAGAGGGGAGGAAGAGCTGAATACATTCTTCCAGAGCCAAGCAGCGTTCCACTGTTGGCGAGGCTTTCCTGGTAGTCATGTTGAGGGATGCATTGAGGAAGACTGGGTTTTGGGATGGAACTAAGAAAGATTTCTCTGTGTTGATAATGAACCTTAGTTCCTGAGTAAGCTGTATGGTCTTTGATAAATTTGGAGAGTGTTAAAGTAAGAGAGACCAACAATAAGCCAGTCGTCCAGGTACATAAAAATGTGTAACTAGTGTCACTGTAGAGCTGCAGCCACGACTTTGGCAACTCTGGTAAAGACCAGGGGAGCAGTTGAGCAAACAAACGGGAGGCATCAAAACTGGTCAGTCTTGTGTCGGTAAGTGAACTGTAGGTACCTCTGGTCGTCCGCATGAATGGGTAAATGGAGGTAGGCGTCTCTCAAATCGAGAGTGGCCCACCAGCCCTCAGGGGGAGATTTTAAAACAGTTGTCAAAGTTTCCATCCAGAAATGTTTGGGTCTAATGAAGGAGTTGAGGGGCCGAAGGTTTATGATTGGTCGCCATTAGTTGGATTTCTTTGGAGCTAGGAGAAAGGATCAGATGAACCCTGGTCCAGTTTTGTGAGGAAGAGGGACAATGGCCCTCTTTTCCAGCAGGGAATTAATCTCTTTCTCCAAAGTACTCCGACAAGCAGGGTCTTTTGGGACCAAAGTAGGCCGGTTGTGAAAACTGAGAGGTTGACGAAGAGGACTTGTACACTCTAGGGCCTAAGAATATGTTGTGATTGAAGTCCATTTTTGAGAGAAGTCTAGCAACGGACCCCCTACCGGTTCCAAAGCAGGTGGAACATGAGATGTATGGCATATGTAGGCATTGTCCCTTGGGTCCTCTAGGCCACTGTGTTTTGAAGGAGTAGGTTGAAAAAGAGGATGATGTGTTGGTGGCAGTGGGTTGTCAACAGTAACTTGGTTTGGCTGTTGAGCATGTGAACGTTGCCTTTGGTTGACGAAATTGGGAATAGGAGCAATGAAAAGACCCTTAGTTGCTTTTTTTGCCCTTGTTGGTAGTGCGAGAGGAGAGTGAAGAGGATTTACTTGAGGGTCAACATAGGTTAATCTTCTCATCAGTCTTCAGACACTTTGCTTCTTGAAGCATGACTTTTGTCAATTTTATTGTCGAAGAGGTCACTGCGAAGAGGGGTAGTTCTTCCATGCATTCTCTGGAACCCTTTAAGGCCCAGACGTGATGGTCGAGAATAAGAGACTGACGCTAAGATCCATTGTCGCGGGATCTTCTAAAGTCCGAGCTAGAGTATCTGATAGTAGAATCGACAAATTGGAAACTTGGGCCCCATATCATAAGCGGCGGTCTAGCTTCTCTAGAAAACTGTTGAGGTCTTTGGTGCTCTATCTGAAGAAAAACAGTTTTTCCCAGTTGGTTTATCAGATCAAAGTTCATCTTTAACCATTGACAAGACTGTTTGGACCAGGAAAAATCTATCAGTATCATCGGTATTTGTTTTGAAGAGAGATGATTCACGAGCAGGAATTCTCAGAGGTTTTTTTCTTTTGAAAGATTGACAAAGCCTCTTTGATATTCTCAGAGCAAAAGCTTTCTACAGGAATGGTAAACTTTGGTTGAGGAGTAGATTTTGCAGAATCTCTACCACCTGACATGCGGGAGGTCTCTTTGGGTGTTATGGGGGGAGGAAATTGTAACTCACTTCTGGAATGACCACTTTCCCTCTATTGAACATTGATGAGTTCTCTGGCTCGACAAAATCAAGATCTGATTCAAGAGAGCTGAGTGGAGAGAAGGATCCGCATCAAGAGTAACGTCCGGAGGGGGATATGAAAACGTTGGTAGGTGACCCGGAGCAATGTCTGATCGGCCGGCGGGAACGAGAGCGTGATCCACATTGTCTCTTTGGTAGCATAGAATACAAAAATCCGCGTGTCGAGGCAACATGGCTTCCAGGAGCACCAGAGCTAGAACAATTTCCTCCATCTGGTAGCCATTCCTGAGAATAGTAAGTGGTAAAATGTCCAGTGGCTGGCAGATAGCTGGAGTAAGGACCCATGGAAGGGTGTGCCAACTCATATTGGCGAGGATTGCTTGGAAAAAATGAACATGGGGAGGCCTGGAAGCTGGCGGGTCATTGAGAATGAGGCAGGAACTCCCCCAGTATCTGGTGTAGGCTTGGTTGTTCCGATGAGGCGAGAATCAGGTGATATGTTCGTTGCTAGAAGTAAGCAAATTTTCCGAAGAATCACTGTTAACATTCCTCCCGTTGACTTCGAGTGGTGGATTTGATGATATCATCATTTGGTTTGAAGTATTGTTGAATCTTGAAGATTCTTGGTTGAATCCTGGATATTTTCATTCAGCTAGGATGTCTTGCATGCCAGACTATCCTACAATGCCGTGAAAACTTTCCATTCCACGGCAGACCAAGTGGAGCAGACACGCAGGGATTTTTCCTGTGAGTAAGACAACATCTCTGGCATGTAGAATGAACGCCGAAATCTACGGACAACGAAGGTCCACCGCAGGATCTACAGTTCACTTTCCTGTAGTTTTTTTTCTTTGCTTCAGATGATTCTGGCATCCCTGCAGAGGTGTCCGGAATCTAGACCAAACTGCTTGCTACGTTGTTTTGTCGAGTCTCAAGGAGACGAATTGACACTATGGCGCGATGTAAAAAAGAAGGACGTATTTTGTTTGTACACTCTGGACGTGCAGTGTGAAGGGATGTGCTTTGTTTTTGTTCAGTAGAGTTGCTTGTGCATGCGCATTGTAAATGCATTTGTAGGTATCAGAGATGACATATTTTTTGTAATATAATTTTACGATCTACACATCATCGAAAAGTTCTTAGAAATCTGAATAAATACTTGCCAGATATGACCCCAATTTGGCCTTGCCTTCCAGTTCAAGCCGGAAGTTGAAAATTTAAAAAGTTCATATCTTAAGACCTATACTTACCATATAATCAACATTTTTGGAACAGGGTGTAGATCTTTGAGCCTGATCCAACTTTTACACAGAGATGATACCAGTTTGACCTGTTCATTTCCAGTCAAATCCGGACGTTAAAGCGACGTTCATATTGACCCACATTGACAATGCAAAGATCTGATACAAAATACACTATACATGTACATTGTACAGTACATGTACACATTTTGCGTACAAATACTTTTCAACTACTTTATGACCATGCGGTGTAGTCTCTGTTCAGGGTGTTATGCTTGGTTAGTCTTTAATACAGATGTCCACTAAGCCTGTGACAGTTAAACAGTTATTCATTTAAACATTTACAAAATCACTGTCCGTTAATAGTCATTCAGTAACCGTTTAAACAAAACAAAAAATCAAAAGTTTAGCCCTTTGTTTTTGCTGCATTTATCTCTCTAAAACAGTTAAGTAATAGTTGACATTGTGGGAGAACTACTATTGAATGACCAAAACACTCACAGTACATAATGCTGATGGACAATTCATGGGAACTGACCAAGGCAAGGCCGACACCATTCGCGAATGGTTCAGCAAACAATTTACAGACCCAGACGACAACGGTTTAGAGCCTTTTACTGGTGATCCAAGGCCACTAACGACCCCCATCACAAATGGGGAGGTTGGCAAAGCTATAACATCACTGAGAAACTGTCGTTCACCTGGACCTGATGGTATCCCAAACGAATTGTTCAAATATGCCAACGATGTTGTGTCACCACCTATTGCTTCCATCATTAACTCAGCATTCCATCACCACGTTTGAATTGAATCTACCGGCCAAGCACACTAATAGCATTGCCAAAACCCAAGAAGGCTCCTGGCCCACCTGCCAACTTGCGACCAATCGTCCTACTGAACAGTATCTGTAAAATCCTGTCCACAATAATGCTGAATCGTATCCGGGAGAAGATTGACATCTTTACCGGACCATATCAAAGCGGTTTCAAGAAAGGTAGGAGCTGTGCAGACATTGTCTGGGCACAACGTATGCTCGTTTCAGTAGTGATGTCAAAACACTGGGATTTCTTCAAGATGGGCATAGATATGTCCAAGGCTTTTGATACCATAAAGCGCTCAAGAATACTAGATGTTCTCCATCAGGCAGGATGCAATGACGACGAAGTACGACTTGTGAGGCTAGTACTAGCAAATACCAGGTTGAAGGTCCGTGTCATTAAGACCTACTCAGCTGAATTCGTCACATCTATTGGCTCGCCTCAGGGAGACAGTCTTTCACCAGTGCTCTTCACATGCTACCTCGCTGCTGCCTTGTCATCCGTAAGGGAGGCTTCTACTAGACCTACGTGTACATTGTAATCCTCCTATCTCACCACTTGGAATGCCACTAGAGATGGAATATGCAGATGACGTAGACTTCATAGACGAGGAGAAAGAAACACTGGAAAACGTACTCCCTATTGCTGCAGCCAAATTGAAAGATGTGAACCTATTCATGAATGAGGCCAAAACGGAATTCACACATGTCTATCTGTCAGACAACCGTGCAGGAGACGACGAGGACGATCCTGTGAGAGGGGACGAACAGTGGAGAAAAAGCAAAATTCTTGGCTCCCTACTTTGTAGTTCGTCTGATGTATCTGCACGTCGTGTAATTGGCAATATAGCCTTCCAGTCCTTTTGGAAAATCTGGATCAGAAAGTCAAAAATCCCACTATCGAAAAAGCTACGACTCTACGATGCAACGTGTGTCTCCATAATGCTGTACAACTGCAACAGCTGGGCCGCCCCAAAAGCAGTCATGGACAAGCTGGACGCCTGCCACCGTAGACACCTACATGTACATGTATCAACTTCCCAAACTGATCAAAGGCGACTCAAGGTGACCTTTTGTTTAACAATTTAAGAAAGCAGTGGACAAAGGAGTTGGAATATTCAGTATTCAAAATTCTGTCCTTCAACCCAGTGTCGGTCGCTGGTGTGGGCTCTGCTTCTTTGGACAAGACCGGGGAGCACACGGTACCCGCTTGCAGCACGACGTCATGGAGTGCTCTGACGCTCATGGAGTGCTCTGACGCTCAAAGTAAAGTTGACACTCTCTATGGGATCCTGCATTATGGTATTAATAAGTTTTTTCCTCAGAAGAAAAGGAAAGTTCACACTAATGACAAACCTTGGATCACTCCACTGATAAAGAAAATGATTTCCGACCGTCAAATAGCTTTCCATCTTTCTCAGCACAATGTTTGGCGTAAGTTGAGAAACAAGATAAAAAGAGAGATTTGTAAGGCCAAAGTTTCCTATTATGCTAATAGAATTAGAAATCTACGGAGTACGGATCAACGAAGGTGGTATCAGCAAATCAAAAAGGTTACAAACTTGAATAAATCCGGGCTTAAGTTGGATGTCCCAGGTATTGATGACGGGGATGCACAGGGAAAGGCAGACGCAATCAATAAGATGTTTGCCAAAATCTCAGAACATTTACAGCCACTTGATTTGGCTAAGCTGCCTGCATACTTACCAGCTGAAAAACCTGTCCCGCATCTCTACCTTTGGAATGTTTACTTTGAGCTTAGGAAAGTCAACCCTAATAAGGCCACTGGTCCAGATGGTATACCCGCTAAGCTTATAAAGGAATTTGCCTATGAGCTCAGTATGCCATTGACAACTATTCTCAATTGTTCTTTTCATGAGGGGACTGTCCCGGTTCAGTGGAAAAGAGCTATTGTTGTTCCTGTACCGAAGCAGAACCCCCCTTCCCTAGACAAACTGCGGCCTATTTCCCTCACATCCATTTTTGCCAAGGTAGCTGAGACTTTCATTTGCGATTGGATGACTAATGATATAGGCCATTGTATTGATAAAAGGCAATTTGGTAATGTCCCTGGAGTTTCCACTAACCATTATCTGATAAACCTGATTCATTATCTTCATCAGGGTGCTGAGGAAAGTTGCAACGTTGGAACGATGGTTTTAACCGATTTTTCGAAAGCCTTCGATCTTGTCGACCACTCCGTGCTCATTAGCAAAATTCTTAAAATTGGAGTGCGTCGTAGTATCGTTCCTTGGATTGGCAACTTTCTCCACGGCCGTGAGCAATGTGTCAGGTTTAACAATGGTACTTCTGATTATGTTGTTCTGAATGGAGGCGTCCCACAAGGCACCAAATTAGGTCCTGTGGGGTTCCAAGTTTTGATTAACGATGCCGCTCTGAGTGCTAATTCCGAATATTGGAAATATGTCGATGATCTTACTTTCGCTGAAAATAAGAAAATCAATGGCATGTCCAGTTTACAAAATGATTTGGATGAATTCTCAGATTGGGGTAATCATAATCACCTGAAATTAAATCCTTGTAAATGCCAGGCTCTTGAAGTGTGTTTCAGTAAATCTGCCCCTATACATACTGATTTGTACATTGGTTCTGAACAGCTCCAGTATGTCAACAAAGCCAAGGTTCTAGGCCTCTGGTTTCAAGATGATCTTAAGTGGGAGGCCCAAGTTGATCATATGGTAAAACAAGCTAACAGACGCCTCTTCATGTTGAGATCACTTAAACGATTTGGCTTTGATCACGAGGAACTTTTGGTTGTTTACAACAGTTATGTCAGACCTATGGTCGAGTACGCAGATGTGATATGGCATTCTAGTTTAACCAAAAAGCAAACTGATGATCTTGAAAGGATACAGAAACGAGCTTGTAGGACCATCATGGGGATTCAGTACACTTCATACTTGGATGTGCTCAATCTATTTAACTTGGATGCACTAGATAGTAGAAGGGTCGCACATTGCTTAAAATTTGCTAAAACACTTGGTGCTAATTCAAGAACCTCTCACTTACTCCCCCCTACGAGGCTAGCAAGTCATGGTAGGAACCTAAGGAACAGTAACCACATAACTCAATTCCCTATTAGAACCAAGCGCTTCCAACAAAGTCCCATCCCTTACTTCATTAACATTTTAAATGCTGGCCCTGCGTGATTTTTCTTAGCGTATTGTTTTGTCTCCCTGGTTTTGTGTTTTTAGTTTACGATAATTTGTATGTTTTTCTTGCCTAGCATTTTGCTATTTTTACTATTTTTTTTCTACTACTATTTCTATTTTTATTATTATATTATTGTTTTAATGTTATTGTCTTTTGGAATTTGGCCTCCGGGCCACGATTTGAGACAAATAAAAGAAATGAATGAATGAATGAATGAATGCTGCTCCCGGGGATTGTTGTTCGAAAGGCGAAATCCGCCCCGCAACTGTACTGAGGGTGAATTGGCTTGCTCACTCCCCAAGGAATCTCAGTCTAACTACGCAGATTTATTAAAAGCCTTGAAACGCCAATTTGGAACGAAGAGATAACAGGAAAAAACACCAAGCAGAACTACAACTAGAAATGTAGTGTTTGTAGGATTACAAACACTAGGTGTTCGGGTTTTCAATGAAAGTTAGTGGTAAGGCTTATGACTGTATGGTGCCATGAAAGTTTGTTTTTATATCCCATTCCGATAGTGAGAAGGATGGCGGAAGAAGGTTGGCCTTTCTAATACTTTTAAAAGTTTTTTTACTTGAAATTGAAGATTGAACCAGAAGGCGAGTTTGGCAAGTTTAATTATTTTTTGTTTTGACCCTCGAACACGGCACCTTAATTGGACAAGCTTAAGTTGGTACGTTGTCAGCACCTTCAGTTGGTTAAAATGGTCTGTTTTGCATTTTTTCAACGTTTTCTTTATCTAAGTGTGTTGTTTACATATCTATTGCCTGAGTAAATTAATCAGATTTGTTTGCATAATTAATTAGTTTTTATAACTTGGTTAATCTACCAATTGACAGACAAATGACGGGATATTGGTAGTATTGTCTTTCCCTTTCTATCCAAACCGCTATCCCATGTTGATCGCCATCTCCTATGCGGCATGGTATGATGCGTTAGCGTTAGTTATTTGAATCGCTGAAAACAATGTTGATAGCTTTTGAAATTTCAAAGAAAGTAATGTGTAAATCTTCTACGTTTAAACGTTAGTTTATACACAGGAAATAAAGGCTACTCGGAATATAACATTTTCTAAATAATAATAATAATAATAATAATATCGAAGTCTTATATAGCGCACGTATCTACCAAACAAGGTACTCAAGGCGCTGAGTATATACATACTTTCAGAAAGATAGGTTATTGCAGTGATGAAAATCTGAGACCCAATTATTTAGCACCTTATAAGGGTTTACAAGGTGCTACGGCGCATTAAGCAGCCACAACCAGGAACACCGGGGCGAACCCCTTCTCTTTTCGATAAGTGCACTGGGTTCTTTTACGTGCATTCACAACGCACGGGACCAACGGCTTTACGTCCCATCCGAAGGACGAAGCATGTGGTTAAGTGTCTTGCTTAAGGACACAAATGTCACGACTGGGATTCGAACCCACACTCTGCTGATCAGAAACACCAGAGCTTTTTGATTCAAGTACGAGAAGTTCTTTAGATATAAATTATTGAAATTTCAACTTCCGTTTTGGACCGGAAGTCAAGATAAAATTGGGTCACTCTTTGTGAATTGTTTGTTGGGTTTTCCAAGACCTGTCCGATGATGTATAGAATGTACAAATCCATTCAGCAGTTTTCGAGTTATGATTTTTTGAAATATTAAACTTTGATTTACTGTACATGTATTTCGACACCTGATGACGTCATCACGACGTCACTCCAGCGGTGTCTTCTACAAGTAACGATTTAACTATATGTGAAGTTTGAAGTTTGTGTGAGCTTCGGAAGTGTGCGTTTTTTTGCGGACAATCGCAATAATAAACTTTTGTTTAGCCAGAATTGAAAACCGATGGCATCATTATGAAGTTAGAATTTATTTATCGAGACATAGGTATTTAAATATGTGCCAAGTGAAAAACAAAGGTGAACTTACAAAAATTATTTAGCAAATGAGTACATTATTTAGATTATTTGAAAGGGCCAAGGGTCCATTGTCATTTCATAGTCATACAGAAGAAACATTCTCCCCACTTCCCCTTCATCTTGACTACAGATCTTGAAACGAGCCTTTGAATGACTCACAAGTACAATTATTAAGTATTATGTTTTCCATTCAATGAAGTTTATTTATTTTTCGATGGATAGGCCTATGCATTGAAACTCCAGAATGTGTACTAGATACACATGTATAATTTTTTTTTGTAACTAGTCACTAACTGAACTGATAGTTTAAAAGACTATCACTAACAATTCAAAAATAAATTTTATCAAACTACGCCTGCTTGCTACCTTTTTGTGGTGCCGATAACTGAAGCAACATCATTTGTCATGATTATGATAAGGGCAAAAGAACCTACAGTTTACACGATGTGCAATTTATGTTGAATTTGTTTTGCTGTTCACATTGTATTTCTTTGAAGTATTCAACAGGATTTAAAAGTAAAATCTTGTAAAAACCGGTGTTGATTAGAGTAAAATTTATGTTGATCTTTTTCCGATCACATTTTCTCAGTTATCAAAATTTATTAAAATCACCAAAAGAGTTCAGCAAAATACACTCGTTTTTATAGTTGATATTTACCACCAAGCCAACAAAAGGCTAACACGAAGGATATACATGTATGCACTGAGCAATTCATTGGACGTCGAACGACGTACATTTCTGAGTCTGTTGCATAAAAAGCGCAGTACGTTAACAAACGACCATTAACATGGTATAGCGCCACCAGTGGATATGACATCAACAATCCGTTTCACGTTATGTGGATGTATACACTGTCTTCGTGGCGCGGAATGTGTGCTAGTGTATCGTGTATACACAGGTTACATGCAGGACCCTGTGCAGGACCTTATGAACAGGCCGGAAGTGGAGCAGCCAGCCGTGTGGTGTACTGGAACGCAACAGACGGCTACCGTGCCACTGGGTTAGATACGGTTTTACGTGTCTCAGTAGAAGATCTTTTCACATGCTTTTAATGCGGTTCAATATATAGGCCTACGTTGCCTTTAACACCCGATTTCGACCAGAAAGTAAGGTCAAACTAGTATCATCTTTGTGTAAAAGTTTGAGAAGGCACAAGATCCTACAACCTGGTGTAAACATTTTGATTCAAGTACGAGAAGTTCTTTAGATATAAATTATTGAAATTTCAACTTCCGTTTTGGACCGGAAGTCAAGATAAAATTGGGTCACTCTTTGTGAATTGTTTGTTGGGTTTTCCAAGACCTGTCCGATGATGTATAGAATGTACAAATCCATTCAGCAGTTTTCGAGTTATGATTTTTTGAAATATTAAACTTTGATTTACTGTACATGTATTTCGACACCTGATGACGTCATCACGACGTCACTCCAGCGGTGTCTTCTACAAGTAACGATTTAACTATATGTGAAGTTTGAAGTTTGTGTGAGCTTCGGAAGTGTGCGTTTTTTTGCGGACAATCGCGGGGGATAAGCAGAAGAAGTATTTTTTTTTAAACGTACAAAAACAGGAGGTGTTCCGGGCGGATTGCCCGAACACCTAACAAGAAAAAGATGAGCACATGAGACAGACCCCAGATGAACTTAGCCAGTCCATAAAAAAGCTTGTCAGACAGGCTTATCCAAACAGCGGAATTGAATTCCAGGAGTTTGCCATTGAATAATTCCTGAATTGATGATTTTGAACTGAAGCAGGTGCTGTTTCGAGGAAAACCGAAGACATTAGATCATAGCGTCAGTGCAACAAGGTCGTAATGTACATGTACATGTACGTCACATTTTTGTTGAAATTGAGTTATGATATACAAAAGATTGCTTTATTTTTGTCTGAATAAACTGTAAAAGTTACAATTTTGTCAAAAAAGTAATTAAAAAGTTACAGGTCATTAACAAAAAATGATGCCAAAATCCGTTAACGTGCTCCGAGCAACAAAGTCGTATCTCACGCATAGGACCTTGTTACACTGAGAAATATGATGTTATTCCCCATTGATTGCACAGGATGCAAGTTTGTGCAACAAGGTCGTATCTCCAAAGTATGACCTTTTGACCAGTCTAAAACTGCGTGCTATTTCTGTGCAACAGTCGTATCAACAATTACCATGGTAATTAAGGCATCAAACTGAAGCAAGAGGCCCTGCCGGTGCAAGCATCCAAACATCAGTGCTTGCAAACACGAGCATGGATGAAGTATCGGGGCCACAAGACCAAAATTTTGAGTTGCGTGAAAGGTCACTGGACTGTATGTACATGCACAAATATTAGAAAGGACAATGGCACTCCTAATAGACACAGGTGCAACCAAGAGCTTTATTTCAACTTGTATGTTTGATGGAGTAGGCGATTTATTAAAGGGTTCACTGTGATTGCCAGACCACTCAATCGCGTGACAGAGAAGGGGAAACAGTTTCAGTTGTCTACAAAATGCCAAGATTTATTTGAGACCCTCATGAGGTGACCTTACTACTGCTCCAATTTTAGCCTACCATTGTGCAGACACACAGTTCATCCTGGACACTGATGCTAGTGACTTTGCCATTGGAGCTGTACTGTCACAGGTACAGGAGGGAAAGGAGCGTGTACTAGCCTATGGTAGCAGATCACTGACAAAAAGTAAAAGAAACTACTGCGTTACACGACGAGAACTACTAGCTGTTACATTTTTTGTTTGGAAATACAACCACTACCTGTACGGGTCGAACTTTTGCATCAGAACTGAACATCTAAAATGGCTAAACATGGCATTAAAGAGCCACAGGGACAGCTTGCAAGATGGCTGAGGACGTAGCATTGATGATTTCACCTGACGCAATATCAAGACAATGTTTCCCAGAATGTGACCATGAAGGAATGTAAGTTAATATCCCAAAAGGTGCAGAGTTTCCCATTAGGATTATAAGACAGACAAAAGACCACACAACAATTGTCGGACAGCTATAAATAAACCAACCATTGCAGAAACCTCTGTCTGAGCAATAAGCCGAGCCAATGGTTGCAACCTCACCATGTCAGCAGCTCTGCCAATGCAGGCTGCCTTGCCAGGGCGGATTCCACCACAGGCGTCGGTGAGTGCGCAGCAGCAGAAAGCCCCGCCGACTGATTCCTAGCCATTGCGCATTGTTTCTGGTACACGAGTTATACAAGCACCGGCGGCAACGTGTCAAAGTATTTCCATTTTTCTACTGCATTCTTTAAATTGTTCAGTTATTGTTGCCCGCTCGTAGAAAGGATCAGCGCTCTAAATTCCTTAGTCAGTTCACGGAAAGTTCACGGAAAGTTGGTCAAGCAGCCCAGTCCGTCTTAAGTTGTTTTGATTGACAGGTATAGTAAACCACCAGATCATTTCACCATCGCATCATCAAAGATGAAATGAACCCACAATGTAGGATACGTTGAAAATACGAAGAAACTGGATCACATTGTCTCTGGTTTTCCATAGCTAGCGAAGACAGAGTATGATCATCGACATAATAAGGCATACCTTTCACTGGAAGATCTGCAGCCAAAACAATATTAAGATGACAGGGGAGTGGCATAAACATCAGCCTACAACGGTCATTGAGGATGATGTTGTCACCATCCTTAATTGGGACATAACAATCCACATCAACAGGGAGGTAAAAGCCAACAGACAATATCATCATCAAGGACAATATGGACCAGAGGTGAATACCCATAGATGTACCAATACCCTCTGAACCAAACACAAAAGACCAGCAAGTGTGCCAGCAAAGCCAAAAAATAATTAAGCACACAATACCATGGAAGTTTTACCCACTGATCTCTACTTGTTGATCATGACCAAACTAACTTTACTAAAAATGCTAAAATAGTGCTGCAAACTGACTGGGTAAATTAAATAAGTACGGGTTGAACAAAGATAAATCGACAAAGGCAGAATTTGAACCAACGACCTCCGTCTGGAGGTGGGATGGGGTGGGTGGTTGGTCAGAGCAATTTTGTATTGAAAAGTCAAAATGTTTTAATGTTTGAATGGCCCCTAATGTGTGTTATTGTATGCCGCAAAGTTCTGAAGTAACCATCCACCACAAAGTTGGAACATCACTACTACAGACCCCTCTGGAAATATGTAGCACCCGTTCCAACAATTAATCAAAAATGCAAGAAGAGAACAACATGAACATGGCCCACAAACAATTAAAGAAAAAGGCAGAGAATTATTATTTGGACACATTACCACTCTAACAATTAGAAATTGAGAATCATAAATCAAACTTGCACTAAGCACTCTTAAGGAGAGATGAGACATTTTGATTGGAGTTTACCCAGCACCGTTACAAAAGTTAGATCCCATTCACACAGTCATGTGTGTAACCAGATTTCAACTCTTTGACTGAGAACTAAATCTTATAGTACTAACCTAGTAATTTTAAATTAAGTTATTAGGCTCATTTCATTATCCCTGATATTTTCTTTTATGTGTAATAAACTTTATAATAAATACCCAGTCTTTTTGAATCATAAATTAAAATAGGCACTTACTCAATGATTGATACATGATTTGCTTTTGCTGCATAATGAAGAGGGGTCCAATGATTCCAGATACTGTAAGCATTTGGATCAGCACCCAATACACACACCAAAACCTGCAAAGCAAAAACAGGTATAATGTATAATGTACCTGTGTGTTGTGTAATGCATATAAAAGAACCCAGACACTCATCAATAGGGGAAGGGGTATGCCTAGTGTTTTCTGGTATGGTTGGCTGCAGATTGCACCCAAACACCTTGTAAACCATTACCATTACATGGTGCTATGTAAATAAATGGGTCTTACAATTCGAACATAGCATTGCATGCCTTCTAGAACAAATAATGATAGCTTTGAGATGCCCTTTCGTGATAAAACGCTATATAAGAAATGCATATTACTATTATTATGATATATGATTCTTTCCACCTGATGGGTAAAATACTATAGAATGAGGAGAGAAAATGGAATCGATGAAAAATAAGCTTTTAACAATGAAAACAAATCCTTTGATAGAATTAATACTTTTATTCAAATAAGTCTGTGAACTTTATAACCTGCATATTAAAAACAAACAAAAACAACTAGAGCTTGAGTTTTTGTCTCATGACAACACTACGTGTTTGGAAATGCATAAGCATCAAGTTTCACGAGAAAAAAATGCATGTTCCTTTTAAAACTACACCTTTAAGCTGATCTCACATAGGCGCTGTTCAAGCGGCGACCACCGGCCTATTTTACTGTCTCTGTAAAAATTGTTTTAGTGTCATTTTATCTGTTTTGTTTTGTGCCTATATTTTTAAAATGATCGAATCAAAAGATGTACCATGACATGTGGAACCCGTTGTTAGTGACTTTGGTAATTTTTCTGACCCTTTCATGGAACACCAGGCGGATTTGTTGCATGGGTTACTGCGGTGCTGGAGAACGTACGCCAATATTGTTCGTCTACAGCCGTGAGTTTTTACTGAGTCGGCGTGCTTTTCCGACATTCCTCCTACCTGATGAGTGTAAACGCACTGAAACCGAAGCACCCAAGATTCGTAAACGGGGTAGAAAAGGAGGTGTGAAAAATAGGTTGAGGAAATACAAGTTTAGAACAGCGCTACCAACTATCATTCAAGGAAATGGACAAAGTATTCGTAATAAAACTGATAAACTAAGGGCAAATGTGCAACATATTCGCGAGTATCGAGAGTCTAGCCTGATATGCTTAACAGAGACATGGTTATCCGCTAATGACCCAGATTCTTCGGTGGACCTAGAAGGCTATCAATTTCTGAGGATGGACAGAAATCAGAATTCGGGAAAGACAAAAGGTGGAGGGGTTGGTGTTTTTGTGAATGAACAGTTCTGTAACCCATCGCACATAACAGTGAAACAAAAAATATGCACAAGACATTGAGCTTCTTGCCATTTATATGCGGCCATATTATCTGCCAAGAGAGATTCCTCAAATCCAGCTGTTTGTTGTATACATACCACCTTCAGCAAACACCCAGATCGCTGCAAATACTATTCATCATCTAGTATCTCCGAGACCAACTCACCGGAGGCAGCAAAAATAATCCTTGGAGATTTCAACCAGTGTACACTCTGACTATTTACCATCTTACCACCAATACGTCGACTGTCCTAAATGACAGGAGGCATGCCTGGACCTGTGTTATGGAAACATCCAGGAGGCCTATCGAGTGAAAGCACTACCTGAATTGGGAAATTCTGACCACAACATGGTTCACCTCATCCTGTTGTACCAGTCAAAAATGCGGAGAGAACCAGTTAGGAAGATGAAGATCAAGAACTGGTCTACTGATGCCACTGAAACCCTACGGGAATGCTTCAGCTGTACGGACTGGAACGCTTCAGCTGTACGGACTGGAACGTCTTCATGGATGCTGCTGAGGACTTAGACGAGGCTACGGACACTGTTATAGACTATATTAATTTTTGTGAAGAGATGATTATTCAAAAAAAATCAATTACAATTTTTCCTAACAACAAACCTTGGATTACTAAGGAATTAAAGAGTCTGCTAAATGAAAAAAAGAGAGTGTTTCAAACAGGTAACAGAGCAGAACGTAAAAAGGTTCAGGCCAAAATTAAGCGTAAAATTAGAGACTGTAAGAAGGCATACAAGGATAAGATTGAAAGCTTTTTTCAGACAAGTGATACAAGGAGTGTATGGCAAGGCATACAAACTATTACCGGCTACAAACCCAAAACAGAAACATGAGTGTAGAAAATGAGACTGTGTATGCAAATGATTTAAATGAATTTTACAGTAGGTTCGATAAATATGATAGTAGCTTGCAATAAGATAGCGTGGTAAATGGCTTGCATGCATCTCCATATGCTGAAAGTATTGTAATCAATGAAAGTGAAGTTCAGGTGTTATTCAAAAGATTAAACACACGAAAGGCTCATGGGCCCGATTCAATCAGTTGCAGGGTACTGAAATTCTGTGCTGAGCAATTAGCGTCACCATTTCGGTCATTATTTCAGGAATCATTGAAAAAGGCGTTAATTCCTGTATTATGGAAAAGGTCAGTGATTGTTCCAATTCAAAAAAATGCCCACCCTAAAGTCATGAACGATCTTCGTCCGGTAGCTCTCACCTCAGTACCCATGAAATGTTCAGAAAAAATAGATAAAGAACAGGTTAATTAATGAAGTTAAGGGTTCCTTTGATGAATATCAATTTGCCTATAGACCACAAAGAAACACAGAGGATGCAATTTTGACATTGATTAATGGTATTTGTGAACACCTGGAGAAGACGGGGGCTTTTGCTAAAGTTGTTTTTGTAGACTTTGCGAGTGCCTTCAACACAATTCAGCCGTATTTGATGGTTCAGAAACTGTTGGATCTCAATGTAAATTCCAATATTATACATTGGATCAATAACTTTCTAACAAACAGAGGGCAGCAGGTCAGGTTAAATTCCACTCTCTCAACTCTCCGTTATATAAGTATTGGGGCCCCACAGGGCTGTGCTCTTTCTCCCATTCTGTACACACTATACACCAATGAATGTAGATCTTTGAATACAAATCACAAGTTAATTAAGTATGCAGATGACACTGCACTGGTCGGCCATTTATTTGAAAAAAAAGGAATAACTTAGCATCGTTCGATCACAAGATTTCTGAAATTGTTCAGTGGTGTGACAAAAACCACTTAGAGATCAACAAATTTTCGGGAACAAAACACACATCCCGGCCACTGTGATCAAAGGAGAATCTCTTGAGAGGGTCACTGAGTTTAAGTACTTACATGTAGGAATTGAGATTGATAACCAGTTGCTTTTTGATAAATGTGCTAAATCAAAGTACAATAAGTTACAGCAGCGTCTTTTCTTCTTAAGGAAACTTAATTCATTCCATGTGGACAGAACCATTTTACAAATGTTTTACAAGTCTGCCCTCCAAAGTATTATTACATATTGTCTTATTAGTGTTCTTGGAAACATGCGGGCAGTGGATCGGTGTAAATTGGACAGGGTAATTAAGCAAGCTAATAAGGTAACTGGTACTGATGAACCAACGGTTGACAGTCTCTATAAATCTCTCATGCTGAACAAAGTTGAAATGATTCTGTCAGATGAAACTCACCCTTTGTACGAACAATTCAATAGAAGTGCAAGGAGTAAACGTCTTTTACAGCTAAGGATTAACACTAAGCGGTATGCCAACTCATTTGTCCCCTCAGCTGTCCGGATTTTTAATGAACAATTGGAACGATGATTCTTTAGGCAATATTACAGAGACCGACATGGGTTCTATTTTTTATACTAGAAATGTTTAATATATTTTTTAGAAATTGCAAATTTTAATGTACTTTTAGCTTTAATATTTGTCTATAACTTGTTGTGTCATTCCTCTTATATAGAGAAGTATTGTGGTTGTTGATGTATTTTTGTACTGAAATGGTAAATTTTTACGTATTGTAATTTTTGTAAACTTAACTTATTGATGTAAGGCCGAAATGAATTTCCTGTTTTTGTGGATAATAAAGTAAATTGAATTGAATTTGATGACGTCATTATAACAGGACCTTAATTTTTTTATGTACATGTAGCACATCCCAGCATGAATACGGAAGGTTTAAGTTTGATTAGCATGTTTTTCTGTATCTTATAAAACTGCACCTTAAAAGGTAATGACACGTGGCACTTGATGACGTAGTTAGAACAGGACCTTAAATTTTGGATGTTACACATCCTGGCTTGAATACTTGCAATGTTTCAGCTTGATCACGCATTTTTTTCCTGCAAATATAAATCTTTGAAAAGTACACCTTTAAGGTGACATCCCGTGACACTTGATGATGCCATTGTAATGCGATCTCAAACTGAGATGTACACACATGTAACACATCTCGGCTTGAATAAATGCAAGGTTTCAGCTCAATCACACATTTTTAGGGGTACAAATAGTTCTTATAAAACTGCACTTCAAATTTTGGATGCTATACATATCCCGGCTTGAACACATGTAAAGTTTCAGCTTGATCGCACATTTTCTTCAGTAAATATTAATCTTTGAAAAGTGTACTTTTAAGGTGACGTCACGTGATGCTGAATGACGTCACAATGTCTTTAATGTAATATGATTAAGTTTTATCAATGTCTTTACATGGTGTCAATTTGAATTTGATCTAAAGTACTGAAGTTTGGATTTTGGTTGAGAAAGGGATTTTTTTAAAGAAAAAAATAAAGGAAAAACTTTTACCAACCAACAAAGAAATTGACAAAGTAGGGAGACAGCCAACATAGGGCTAAATAGCTCAGTTGGTAGATTGCAGGCACGTTTCCGGAGGATGTTGGTTCAAATCCCACTCTAGTCAATTTTTCTTTATTCAACCCAAATTATATTCTAACCAAATGCAAAGTTTTAAGTTGATTCAAGGTTTGCACACTTATGTGGAGGGGGGAGGGGGAAGTCTACTTCACTCTACTTACCTGTAGAGCAACTACATTTTACGTAGACTAGAGTTCCGGGTATTAGGCATATGTGAGATGCCATTGTATGACTAACAACAAATATGTCACATTGAATCATATATACATATAGACTATTATCACATATACTATCATATATAAATAAATGGCAATAAAGGAATCAGAGCAAAGGGAAGTCACCTAATCTAGGGAAGTCCCAGCTGGGAAGAGTCCTGTGGGTGTGACAAGGCTAGACTAGCCACCTTCAGTACTGCTCTTCCTGTTCCGCCCATGGAGAACATCCTTCACATAGCACTCAGACTAGAAGTCTCCCCACACATCACTTGAGTGATGTCACTTACGGAAACACCCTTAAAAAATGCCCACAGGGTCAACACTGCTCTGACATCTTGTGTATGGACTGGCCCATGGATTTTTAGTCAAGAACCATGCCTTAGAGATTAGGCAGACACCTCCTGGTTCCCACCAAGATGTGCTCTGGATCTATCATATGCAGTTTGCTACATCATCTAGACATAGCCACTGCTAATAGGAAGGTGACCTTAACGAACAACTGCAACAGAGTTGATCTGCCCATTGGCTCGAGTGCAGTGAGGGCCTTGATTAGGAAGATAATACACTGAAGAGGTCCCATGACAGTCCGGTACAATGCCTAATCAGGGAACATTTCTCTTGTCTCCAGATCAGGCGACACATTTTCAAAACAGGATACAAGTCGCAAAAGTGATATTTTGCTTATAATTTTTTAATTACTATTTTTTTCATAATTTTGAAAGAGGAATTACCTTTGAATGCTCTTAATGAAATAAGAAAACTTATATTTTACAAATATTATAAATTTGACATACATTTTTTTAAAGAAAGAAAATTTCAAACTCTCATATTTTAAGTCTGCAACGACTTAGTCACTTTGTGAAATTATTCAGTCATTCATAGGCCCAAAGTTAAATATTGTTGCATTATCGTTATACATGTATGTTGTTGTGTAAAGTTATAAATCATCAAAAATTGCATGTCATAACAATAAAATTAGACGTTACGGATGTTTCCTGAACAGGAAACACTGTTATTTCACTTGGTGGATGTTCCTTGTTTTGGAGACATTGTATATATCTCCAATTCTGGAGACAACATAATTGTTCCCTGTTCAGGAAGCATACAAGTGTCTCCAATTTTGGAGATGATTAATTGTCCCCTGTTCAGGGAACACTTGTGTCTCCAAATCTGGAGTTAATGTTACCTGATTTGGGAACATTCTTGATGTTTCCAAGTCTGGAGTCATCTGATCATTTCCATTTTTGGAAACAAACTTGTTAAGTTTCCTGTTTATAAAAACGTTTATATCGATGGTAACCTAATTTATTATTAAGTACCTAACATTTATTACTTATACATGTATAAGGAATCTGGTAAGAATTTTAAAGCATTTAGCGATTAATATCAATCTCATGCCCAGGAGATTTTACATTCTGTGGTTGTGCTATACTGTCATAAATCACAATAGCTTGTATCTAAATTACACCTGGTTCTGGTGAAATGAATTGCACAATCTCCTAATTTTGAGAGTAGAACATGCAGGTGACTGAGCAGCGTATGAGTCCCATGTACATGATACATGTAGATAGTGTATGTACATGTACCAGTACAATGCAAGTTGCTTTAAGTCAATTCTTGTTGTTCCTTGATAAAAAAATTAAAACAACATGGCTGTATGGGCTTGACAAATATCTTGTGGTAACACTAAACACTATCCCAGTGCCCACCCCTCCCACAAAAAAATCCCGATAGTGTGTCCCCCTCCCCCCAAAAAGGTAAACTAAACTTCATTTAGGCCTAAGTACAGAAATAAAACATGTGCCCCCTACACTGAAAAGCCATGCCCCCCCCCCCACCCTCTGTGCTACTCCAGGAAATCCCCATGATATAAGTGGAGTTTTTCAAGTACACAGCAGAACATAAACTGTAAAAAATTACAATTGTTTATGTTCTGATTTTTTGGCAAATTTATCACTTTTTTTTTTTTTCAAAAATTGAAATAATCAATCTAAAATAAAAGACAAAGTGCAGGAAATTTAAAAGAAACACATGGACTAGAAAGTTAATTTCCGATAATAAGAATTCATTTAACAAAATCTGAACATCTGAAAAAGGAAAGGAAGCTTATATATACCCATTGTATATATTTGAAAATCACCTCATCGTGTTATTTCACATCTTGCTTTTGTGAAATTAACACGATGCCTGAGTATTCAGGTGATTTTCAATTATACATAATCTATTTGGTGGTAAGCTTCCTTTCCTTTTTTATGTTCAGATTTTGTTGAATAAAATTATATAGCTTCATCAAAGTTTTTAGGTGAATTTATGTATGTGAATGGGGTTGGCCTATAAAATGTTTATTCTGCCTGACCACAGAGCTCCATTATATAACCTATTACTAATGGTCACTGCCTCCCTGCAGTAAAGTATGGTCATGATGGTCTCTAAAACAATATCCCTGAATACTATCAAGACCAGCTGTCAACAAATGATGCTTGTTTCTAAGTTACAGCCTATATTCAGCATGTTCTAAATTCAAGAACATAAATCTGAAACTTGAAAAAAAGGAACACCATGATGGCAGCATTTCTCAAATTTTCCTGTTAAAGCCTTGTGATCTGTATTTCAACATCATTTTCTTCGTCAACATTAAAAGACGGAAAATTGCATCAATACATTTGTTACATTTAAATACGTCTTAAATGTCCGCCCAGGTAGTACATTGGGTCGTATGAATAAAAACTAGTATTTTCTTTTACTTGAAAATTTCAAGTGTTTACTACCATCCATATGAATAAAAGGAAGAAAAAGCTTTTACTGGAAAGTATTTACTAAAATGCTAAAAGTATCTACTTTTACATGAAAAGTAAATTCTTTTCTTTTTAGCACTTACTTACTTCCGTATGAATAAAACGGAAAAAATACTACAAAATGCAAGTAAGTACTGGCCATTTTTCAAGGTAGCCTCAGAGCTACATGTACCTTGGACACAGAAGTAAAGACACGTCTGAAGAAATTACAGCGTTTGTGAATGTTCCTCACAGGATAAATGTTTATGTCCCAAGGAGAGACATCACTGAAATACTGAATAGACTCATGCACAAAAACTCACACGGCTTTTAAACAAATTTGTTTATATTTATGATGAGGATGAAATAAAACCGCTTGGGTTTTGTTTCAATAAAGCAAGCTATTTTAGATTTAACAAAGCGTTTTTTCTTCTCAGAAATATATGCCTTGATCATTAAGGATTTTTTTTTCTTCATGAAATCAGTGGAAGTAATTTTTTTTAAGCTCTCATCTTCTCTATATAGCACTCTCCTGCTCCACTTTAACTTTTGGTAATTGTGCTTTGGTCAATTAAAAGACACTATGACGTTTCAGCAGCCTAACAGCAACGTTTTGCTTTGATTCTGGGGATCCAGACGAGTCACCTTCATCAAATTGTTGTCAGAATCAAAATCTCATGGCTGACTTGTAGATTTCTATGTTTCTGTTAATTCAAATGCTGCTTGTGTTGTGTGTGTGTGTAGACGTGAATGGAGTTGTAATACAAAGGGAACCTTTTGTTAAGAGCCATTCAGCCATGGCAGACAGCTAGATATCAGAAGTATTTACTCCAAAGCATTAAGTGAATACTTTGCAGTAAAAGAATAAGTTTATTCATACGGAATTTAGAAGATGCTGGTACTGAATGCTTCTACTTGGAAGTTGATGCTTTTACTTTTTGCTAGTACTTGTCAGTATTTACTACTTTTTATTCATACGACCCATTGTGCTACAATTTTTAGTTGTGATCTTGTATTGCATATAACTCTAAATTCTTGTTCATGTTGTATGATAACTTTTGGAAAACACACTTCACTGAAGGTGTATAATCCCAAAAGTCTTCTTTGGGTTTTGTGAAGAAAAGAGCAGAAGAGAGCAGGGGAGACAAACCAGGATCATTAGAATATTGTAAAACCTACTTGTAATGAACATAGAGTGGTGATGAAGGACATGTAATTTGGGATCGGTCCTGGAAAAGAGTGGTCATTAAATTACTTTTGGGTAATTGGTCTACTTAGAAATTACTGGGAAATTGTATGTGGTCAGTGAAAGTCACCTGTTTCAATGTGACAGTGTGAATGTGGTCAGTTATGTTTTTGACCACAAGTAAATAAGTAAAACTAATTGCCTACAAAAATGGCTTGATTTTGATTTTTTTTCCTATTGAATAAATAACAGGGACTATCAATTCTTACTGGGATATGCAACAGTATAATCAGTGAGCTTTCACACTTAGAACAATTGGGGTTTATGACTACTGTACAATTCATACGTCTTTATTTTCAATTTCACATAATCCTTCAAATCCTTGTTCAATTTGAACGATTATCAATTTTACTTTTTATATGCCTTGTTGTGCTCTAAAAATAATTATTGTCAAAGGATGCAGTTTTAGAGCACATTAAATCCTAAAAATTTTAATTTGAGAAATGTTTCATGGCATGTTACATTTCTCAACTTGACACTCTTTGAATATTAACTTCTTCATTTATGGAGTTCTCTTCTGCATGGAAATGAAAGTTCCAGATTTTTACTTATATTTCAAAGGCACCACCTATAAAATGAAATTTTCTCAGCCGGTTAGTTTTATAGTTCCGGTATAGCATGATGTACAATGTATTGGAAGGAGCAAAAGAAGCCTTCATTGCCCCTGGTTGTTGCCTTGGTACCCTTTAATTGTTGCAAAAGAAGCATTCAGGTCGGTCGTCCTCATGCACAACCATGACACAATTGACTAACTACATCATCCTGTAAATGAGATAAATCTGGTAGTGCATACATATTTCAATTAAAAGTAGTTTGTTTTGTGTAGAAAAAGGTTTTTCTCATACATCGTACAACACATCACATCTCATGTGTACATGTGATATCTTTCGCATGATTGAAACAGTTCAGTTCTAAATACCAAACAATACTATGCCTTACTCTGTGTTAAAAAACTTACTTTTCTATGTATATAACTGTAGCTGAAACTTTATGTTTGAATCCATGTTTGAATCGTATTGATAAATTGTTATCAATACACATTCAGTTTACAGAGTTCTATTTTCAGTCCTTGCAGGAATTTATCTTTATTTGTGAAGCCTAATTGCTAGGGTGTGATGTTAAAAAAGGCTGGATACATGTATACATGTAGGCTTTTTAAACAGGAAATGAGACTGGACAACTTTCTCATGGGTGCAACTTGGGTTTGTGGTTTATGCAGTGGGTGATAATTGGATGAATTATTACCAAACAAAAAGTACATGGATAGTACTGCAGCACAGTTTAAGGGCGACTTGTATGGTTGACCAGAGGTATCAGAGAGTTTATAACCAGTATGTAAAAAGAGCGAAGGAGACAGTTTTCAAACAAATTCAGGAAATTGCAGCAAATGTGAAACGAACATGGGGTGGCGGTGGGTTAAGTTTATTTCCTGGGAACTGGCTCTGTAGTGTGAAAAGGGCTTTTAGTCAAGAACTCAAATTTGTACTCACTGGTTTCTTATCAGCTGTTATCAGTAAGGTAATTATAGCATAAACACTTCCCCCCTGCCACCTTCACATTATAGTGACCACAAACTGGCTTATCACCCTATATCAATTACAGCTTGCATCTGGTGTCTATACTAGGATACTACACAATATACCACCTGTTCATGCCTCATAAGATAAGAGTATGGTGTTCTAAAGACGACAGATATGCGTCGCGTCGTGCTGTCGCGTCGCCTATTCCGTCGTCCGTCGCGTCGTGCCGTCGCCCGTCGCGCCGTGCGTCGCGTCGCCTGTTTTTCAATTGATTTGCATGGTGACTTGGACATCCGTCGTCCGTCGCGTCGTGCCGTCGTCCGTCGCGTCGTGCCGTCGCGTCGCCCGTCGCGTCGTCCGTCGCGTCGTGCCGTCGCGTCGTCCGTCGCGTCGTGCCGTCGCGTCGCCCGTCGCGTCGTGCCGTCGTCCGTCGCGTCGCCTGTTTTTAAACTGATTTGGACCTTATTTTCGCCAAAACGTTCTTCACTTTTCTGTCAATTGGTGGCGCTCTTTGATTATTTCCGTCGAAGTGAGTCTGATGAGGTCGTCGAGATTCTAGATGGCAGATGTGTATAGTTTGATCAATCCCTGCTTGCCGTGTCATCTCAACAATATCCTTTTAATTGTAAAAACATGTCAAGTATTAGTTTTTACTACCTCGGCCTCCCTACCATGCCTACTAGCCTGTAAAATAAAGCAATGTCAACAGCAGCATCGTAGGAAAAATACTACCTAAATTATTATTATTATTATTATTTTTATTTTTATTTTGAGTGGAGCTCTTATATACTCCGTTTATTCAACTCAAGTAATTACAAGTATATACATCTCCTATGGAACATTAAAGCAAGTACTGATAGATCAGTACACAAGTACATATACATGTAGGTTACTAGAAACTAAAGGACAATGAACAAAGTTGATATTACATATCAAACAAAGGCAAGATCAAAACATGAAAAAGCAACCTAGTACAAGTAAAAAGATTAAAATTAAGGCCTACACAAATACCTGAGAGGTGACAACATTCGATTTTGATCAGAACATAAACTTTGGACTCTCGTCTTCATTGAAAGTACACAGGAATTTGTACAATTTGTTAAAATTACTTGTTTGGAGCCTATTCCTCTCCCTTAGTGGAAATGATCTGAGAGTTTCTTTGTAGGTCTTGATAATGTTTGTGTTTGTGTTTGTGAAAACGTTGTCCTCATTGAAGACCAGATCACACCGGATTCTCCAAATAACATTGATCATCATGCCAACAATTATCATAGATACAAATGACAAATTCATACATACAATTCTTATACAATCACTGAGACAAAAGAAACAGCAGCCAGTTTGTTTCCTAATTAAAAATTTGACGTATAACCAGGGTTCAACCACCTCATTACAGTGGCGTGTCGTGGCCGAGCGGTCTAGGTCACCGGACCTAAGCTCTGGTGTTTTCAGCAGCAGAGTGTGGGTTCGATACCCGGTCATGACACTTGTGCCCCTGAGCAAGGCACTTAACCATAATTGCTTCGAAAAAGTTGGGAAGGTAGTGCATTCTGCTCTACCAGACAGGCATCCTAGTGGATGATACCCATGCCTACATCCTTAAGGACTGTGAAGGGGGTAACCCTGTTTCAGCCCCAGGAGTAGGAGGCAACGTGCCCCTGGTGTCAATTGATTTGGGTCGATGGCCCAAATCAGTTATGTGTAGCCCTCACCTTGAGTGGCCGTCCGTGGCCTTGTGAGTTGGGCGACATCTCATAAAAAAAAAAAAAAAAAAAAAAAAATAGAAACAAATGTTCGACAGTTTCAGTGTCGGATTTACAGAAAGGACAGTCGACTGTATCTATGATTTTCATGCGTTTAAGTTTATCTCGGGTTGGCAGAATCCTGTGATAAAGTCTTAAAAGGTGTCCTTGTCTTTGGCGTCCATAATATTGTTCATGTTTAATTTGGTCCAAATATTGGCCCAGTCGAACTTATCAGTGAGGCCTAAAATCGAGGCCCACTTTTCCTGTGCTTTTAGAAAAACAAATTATTTGACCTTCAATGATTTGTACATTAATTTCGTGGTAATTTTAGAAAAAGGTACCAAACCCTGATCCCCATGGTCAATTTGGAACTGAGCCACCTGCTTGGATGGTTATTAGGCCCACAACGTTTTTCTTTGAAGAGGACTGGATTGATGTTTTGTTCAAGACGTTTAGCTATACGTCCAGCAGTGATACGATTAATTTTACACTTGATCCTAGCCAATTCCTTAAAGGTAATTAGTCTGTTATTTTTAACAACATGTTGAAATTTGATCATCAATATCAGTGATGTTATTCTTTGTTAAAACAGGACTCGCTAAATCGTTATCCTTATTAATCGTAACCACTGAATTATGCCAGAGAGGGATATTCATTACTTCCAAAACTAAGGTGAATTCTGGTCTGAAAACACCCCCTGATTTTTCGTAGGCTGCAAAAAGGTCCATATAAAAGGGAGTGGTCTGCAGTGACTTTTTCTTGGTTTTACCAAACACATACCAACCAAGCTTATGGCTTTCGCCGGGTTTCTCGATCCAATAGGTGTGTGTAATAAGGGGAAAAGCGAATCATACATGTAGCTGTGTATCAGACCATGAGATGAGACTAGTATGACCACAAAAAAACATTTTGATGGTATTAGATATGTGCATCATATAGAGAGTTTTAGAGACGGGCATGCAAAGAAAATATTAGGACCGGAATGCACTCAAAGTGTTCAAAAAGCTTTAGGTTGAATATTTAACAATTCTCCCATGTTGATGGAGAATCAAGTATGGAGACTAAAGCTTTAAAAAACGCAAGAGGCGTCAAGTGTATAGTTCTTAAAGTGATTGGTGGGGGGGGGGGGGTTAGAGGGGGCCACAGGGAAAACAGGTGTTGGTTAAAGGGGGTGGGGGAGATAGGATGGAGGGCGTGAGAAACAGCCCATGTAGCGCTGTGTGTATGATGGTGCGGGAAATTCGAAGCTGGATCGGGTGGTAGCCAGCAAACGAAAAAGGGCAGAGAACGGGAGAGGTTGAAAAGGAAAACACATGTTTTCTGTGTGGTCTCTGTTAATAAATCATCCCATGACTGTTTGGATGTTTTTGGAGCTCCGTTTTTTGAAACAGTCAAAGCGATGGTTAAAACTGACCCAATCTTTGATGTTTTTATGCATCTTCACGGAAGAAAGGGAGGGTGGGTTTGTTAGGGGTAGGGTTGTTTGGGGGGATGAGGAAAGGGATGTTAGAACTCACTAAAAAAACTTTATCCGGTGATGATATGTTGAGCCTCTTTTGTTTGTTCCTTTAATGGAGGGGCTCAAAACATATTTTCTGTGCATTTTATAAGCTGCACTTCATCAGTCACCATTTTTAGCTTTTACATCCTTTTTAGTAATGTTTTGCAACGAAGTGTGATCCCTGTATAACTTATGTAGGCAAAGAGACTAAGAGAGATTAGTTTTTTTGTTTGTTTATAGCTTACGTAATCTCAACTTTGATTCGAGCCATGCTGTTCTTTTAAGTTGTGTACCCGACTGTTGTTCCCACTAGTAATTCAAGCAGAATTTGCAAGTACTGTTCATCCAAATCTTTGAGTTATCATGGGTTGAAACTTGCAATCTAGCCCGAAATGTTTTGTCTTTGAAGCTCTTTGTGTGTGCGATAGTCCAACAGAGGTGTTACAAACCTCGTCCTAGAGCAATCGTTTCCAACAAAGACAATTTGTTGTCAGACAGAGTATAGACAAACTGTTGACTTTTAGTGGCTTTTTGTTGAAGAAAATCCATTCTCTCGTTTTCAATTTTTCGTTTTGGTTATTTTACGAGAGAGAGTGGACTTATCAAATTGCCAGTCATCATTTCAAGTGTTTTTTTTTGTTTTTTTTTTTTTTTATGAGATGTCGCCCAACTCACAAGGCCACGGACGGCCACTCAAGGTGAGGGCTACACATAACTGATTTGGGCCATCGACCCAAATCAATTGACACCAGGGGCACGTTGCCTCCTACTCCTGGGGCTGAAACAGGGTTACCCCCTTCACAGTCCTTAAGGATGTAGGCATGGGTATCATCCACTAGGAGCCTGTCTGGTAGAGCAGAATGCACTACCTTCCCAACTTTTTCGAAGCAATTATGGTTAAGTGCCTCTGTTAAGTCTTTTTGACATAGTTGCAACAATAAAGTCCTAAGCAGTTTTAGTTTGATGTTTTGGCATTAAGGACGATAGAGTCGCAACGATCATTGATTTCCATTTACCATTACTTTTGATATAATTACTCAACCACATCAGTTTTAGACTGCGTAACCTGACCCTGACGTCCAGAAGACCTGTCCCTCCCATGTATCGAGGTCCGGTGATAGTGGCACGCTTGATTTTGTTCGGTTTACCTGACCAGTAAAAACTACAAATAATGTTTTCTATTTTCTTTACACACTCTCTTTAGAAATAAAAACCGTGGTATCATCGGCATGCTGGATAATTTTAACACATTCAGTTCCACCTGGACACTGAATACCATGCAACCCATTATTGATTCTAATTAGAGTTCCTAAACCTTCTGCACAGACTGCATAAAAATAACAATGGAGACAGGGGACACCCTTGTCTGATACCTCTACTTATTTGGAAAGGTCTGCCAATGAAGTTATTTACAATGACGCAACTCTCAGGATTACTATATAAAAGCTTGATCCATTGAATGAGTTTGGGGGAATCCCCATTTTCTCAAGCATGGTAAACATATAATTCCAATTAATTCTATCGAAAGCCTTCTCCTGATCGATACTTAAAATAGCTGCTTCCTTATTGTTCCAATTAAATCTATGCTATATACGCAAAAGTGTGAGGTTGTCGTGAATTTTTCTCCCCGGTACATCACATGTCTGTTCGTCACCTATTATGAAAGGCATGGCCCTTTTTAACCTATTTGTGAGAACTTTGGCCAACAGTTTGTAATCTACATTTAAAAGGCTAATCGGTCTCCAGTTCTTGAGATCAAATTTACCTAAATTATTATCCACATGGTTGGTGGGCTTGCACAAAATTACTTTATTGATTATAAAGCGATGAAAAATTACTTTATTGATTATGAAGCGATGACCAAAAGCAAAACCATGTAAAGCAATAAATCAAGTGAATTCTAAACCAAGACCAACAGTAACACTACTGAACTAACAGGATTTATAAAAACCACTAAAAACAACAAAACACATGTGCCAAGGAAGGTTACAAATTAAAATCAAAATGGCTCTAAAATCGAGTCCATAGCATGATGACTTGAAACAGGCAAAACTTAAAAACATGAAGAACCACCAGTACATAAAATCAAAGAAGTGATGGTGGGAGAACACACAGGCTATCTGTAAACTATAATACATTTAATGGGTGACTTAATTACCACTACTTGAGGATTAAGGATTAAACAAGAGGGTTGTTTATTACAGACAATTCCTTGAAATGAACTTGTACCAGGGTGCTACAAGAGATTAAGTTGGAATAAACAGTGGAAGGGAACATACTTGTCTCTCCGTGGTCCTTTCTCTGTGCTCCTACTGAACACTGTTTTTCTGGACCTGTTACATAATATCATAGCCATCAAAAGGGAGAAACTTCCTCTAGCAGTAAACACAAGAAGTAAAATTACATCAACAAACTCTCACACCAAATTTAAACCAAACAGATAATTGTTGTTACATCCTTCCCTTTTTAAACTTTGAGTGGGAAGGGGTAAATGATGCACAGTCTCTTGCAGCGCCACCAGGAGGCACAATATATAGGACGAGCTACGCGACGGGCGACGCGACGGACGACGCGACGCGACGGACGGCGCGACGGGCGACGCGACGGGCGACGCGACGGACGACGCGACGGCACGACGCGACGGACGACGGATGTCCAAGTCACCATGCAATTCAATTGAAAAACAGGCGACGCGCGACGGCACGGGCGACGGCACGACGCGACGCACGACGGAATAGGCGACGCGACGGCACGACGCGACGCACATCTGTCGCCTTTAGAACACCATGTAAGAGAGATACATGTACATGTATTGCTTTATCAAAACCACTGAATGACAAACATTACTGTCCAGTAACCCACAACAGCCATCTTCCCCAAAACATGCTTCCAAAAAAATGGTTGAATAAACTGCCCTGTAATAAAGTTTTTCCTGTTTGCATACAGTAAAAGCATGTTGTGGCATGCTATGGTTATTTTTCACATTATGATTATGAAGACCACCTTGAAAAACATAAACATCTTTGGACCTGTTTTTTTTAGATTCTTCTTTGGTGTGCATTCCTGGTATTAAATCTCATTAAATCTCATTAATAGCAAGTGTTACATAATCACTTCAGATATGTTTTTCCACAGGGCAGATTCGGTATAGGCCTAATGAAATATTTTACAACATGTATTTCAAATACAAATCTTGTTAAGTTGTAGACATAGCGTGACACACATTATTTAGAGTCATGTTCCCAATCAAACTGTGGAAATGTACTGAAGATCAGGTTTTATGTGCAACACTTTTGATCAGTGCTGCTGTATTGAATGTTTTTACATGTAATCTACAGTAGTCTCACACATCCAAGTCATTGTTGTCTTCAGTTTAAATCTGGGTCAAATCTTATTTGCTACATGTATAGGGCCTAAACAATTATAATGTTTGCACCGCGGGGAATTTGATTTCAAGTGAAAATAGAATTTGCAACACTCATCAACAATTTTTTTGAATGTTCTCCAAATGCCCTAAACAATAATCCAGTGCAGACAGACAATCTGTACACAAATCCCATCACTGTGTACCGTATTTTCCTGCGGATAAGACGCTCGGCGGACAAGACGCAGGACCCTAAAATGACCCCCAAAAAATTCAAACGTCAACAGAAAAGGCGCACCGCCGCATAAGACGCATGTTTAACAGCACACAGAAGAACACCAGGCGCCACCCGGTGTCGGTACATTGACACAAAGACGTCATTTTGTTGCCTTTTGGAGCGTTCACACTATTCGAAGCATGAATGAAACCGTAACCACATGGGCGTGATGTAGAGCCATGCAGAAAAGACCAACGTAAATTGATACCGACCTTCGTCCATCCATTCAGCCAACCCTGTGCATTGTTAATAATATGAAGTCGGCCCAATCAGCGGCCAGAAACGATGGTCCACGCACTGTCTGAAGATATTGCAACACGAACCCAGGCCCTCCTAGCCTGAACATCCGACGTCCCACAATGAGGATCCTTGCTGATAAAGACAGGTTACCAGTCTAAGTCCCTCCGAGCCAGTAGATGTTGCGCCCTCTACCGGTGACTAATACCAAAACTAGCGTCGCCTTTATATATAGGCCTACCTTACGCAAATAATCCCGTCACACCCGGGAAGACGTAACAAAATGTTTCATTATTATATATACTTATTTAAGTTTTTGTAAATTTTTTTTTTTTATATAAAATTCTTTTCCATTATTTCAAACCTTTAATTTGTTAATCTCGTTCATAAGATTTTGTTTTAAAGTTCTTTTTATTTATTTCAAACTTATAATCTCGTTCATAAGATATTTGTTTAAAACATCTCTCCTCTTCTTTAATAATGTTAGTTTTGTTTTCAAGGATCATTACCTTGAGTTTTCAAGGATAATTTTTTATTTGATAAATGAAATAAACGAAACAGACACATGAACCATCTCTCAAATGAATATTTGAACGTTTAATCAAACAAACGAAAGTGCAATTCATATAGGTAGGCCAACAAACATTGGTACTTAATTATCCCATCCTTAAATAGTACGTCAAGCCTAAAGCACACTTCGGAGATATTCTGTACAATAAAAACCCTCAAAGTTCACCACACAATAGAGGTTGGGTGAATGCCGTTTGTACAACAGCATTGACAGTAGTGATTGCAGCATTTTCGGAACGATTACGCGGCCACACAGAAAAACGTTTGTACGACGCCGACGTCTGTTGGACCGAAAGCACCAACGCATTGCGGCATTGTTGGAATGAAAGGACAGTCTGGGGGATTGCGGCATTGTTGAAACGAAAATACGGTCTCAGTGTCTGGATAGTTGAGCCTTGTTTGACCGCATTATTGAGTAAGGATTCTTCACACAAAGACCGTTGATTTGAACTGGACAAAATAAAGGTATTATTTTACGCAGTGATCATCAAAAAAAAATCAATCGTCAGCAGACAAGGCGCATCGAAAGATAAGACGCACCGATGTTTTGGGGGTCTAAAAAGTCAGATAAGACGCGTCTTATCCGCAGGAAAATACGGTACTATTTATTATGTGTGCATTTGAAATTAAGGCTGATAAACATTCACAATATAGAAACAATTTTATGTTGAAGAAGTATTCCACTTATAAGTTTGACTGCATTTTACTTTACAGAACAAAGTTATAACCAGTTGAAATTGTCCCTCTTTCATGGCAGAGATTAGAAACAATAATTTAAGACCACTTTTCTTTGGAACATTTCATAAAGTCCTTATGAGGCAAAATGTTTTCTGGCATAAAAACTGTTTCCAGGATTGGAAAAACTTGGTTTTGGTCGGTAGCATTTCTTGGTTTGGAAACAATTGATTTTTTTCCAAAATTATCTGTTATTGTTTCCTGTTTCGGAAACACTTAACAGCATTGTCAAACATTTCCTGATCAGGAAACATTTTTAGTGTGTCCTATTTTGGAAACACTGTACACTTTTACAAATGTTTCCTGATCAGGAAACATTATTGGTGTTTCCTGTTTTGGAAACACATACAGTTTGACAAATGTTTCCTGATCAGGAAACATTTGATACGTTTCCAAAATTGAAGACATTTATGCTTGACTGTGAATGTTTCCTTATTAAGATACATGTTGGCAAAATGGGAAATTTGTTCCCTGTTTAAGCATTGTACCGGACTGCATGAGGGCACGAGCCTACATGCCGGCTGATGTGAAACAAGCCCTTTCCACACTGCATCTTTGATTCCTGTGGAATACAGCCAGGGGAGGCCCCTGGAGTTTGTTTCCCCCGGTTACCTCGGCGCACTTTCACACTATCCCCACAAGCGTTTTCCCTGGGGCCTTTATTCTGATTGCACGTTCACACTATGATCAAACTGCGCTGCGTTTCTTGGCTATCCGGAAGTGATCGCTGCAACTCAGAAGCAAGAAAACACCCTGATCCAGAAGCCAAATTCGTCCCGGACACCAAACAGTGATTCTGGAAACGACATGAATGAAAAACATCTGAAGGGGACAGCACAACCGAATGGCCTAGTGTGCTTTGTCTGTCCAATCAAACTAACCAGTCACAACGGTAAAGCCAAACCAGGCAGTTTAGTCAAAACCATCAGTAACACTAGTCCAACCCATCTACCCAGCCCAAAGGATCGCCAGTCCAACTCACCAACCAAACGAAACTCGTCAAGCCAGACAGGAAGATCATTCCGAACTACCCAACTAGTCCAACCAAGATCGCCAGACCATCCGTAGTCGCCAGTTCGATCAGGTCAGCTGATCAGAACCATCTTGCCAGACAGACCAGCCTGGTCAGTCAGAACACCCTACTCAGTCTGAATCTATGCAAGAACATTCAAAAAATCAACCAAAGAAAAACATTTGTTATCTCAATTCAGCCAGCCTACTAAGACCAACCAGCCCCACCCAAACCAGCCTGGCTCACCAACATCAACCAGCCAGAGGGGAGGAAGAGGTAAAGGCAGACCAAAAGAAAATAGATGAGATCTTTCAAGTTTATTCTCTCAATTACTGAAGATGTATTTTATGTTTACTTTATTAATTTACATGGCTTTTTTGTCGGTAGGCATCAGTTAATGTGAATAGTTTGAGAAGTGATTTTAAATGTTATGTCTGTTTTCATTTTTTGAAGGACCATAAGTAAAGTATTATTTTTTTTCAAGAAACCCATTGTAAAGAAGGCCAAAGAGAACCGTCAATCAAGGGGGTTGCAATTTTCATATCTGATAAATTAGATCTCAAAATTACTAATATCGATAGAGACAATGAGGGAAGATGGTTAAAAAGAAATATCAAATGGAATAATGAGTCAATTTCTATTGCCTCAAAATGAGTCATACCCCAGGGCGTACTTCTTTGATAGTCTATGTGACTGTGTTGATCTTAATAATTGTATTATAGGTGGTTACTTTAATTATAATATAGATAACCACACAATGAGTCCCAGTAAAATTATCATGCAAAATGTTTTGAATGAAAAAAATATTCTTGATGTTTGGCAAAGAGTTCACCCTTATGAACCAGGTTATACTCATTACCACAAAGTCACTAAGAAACCTAGCAAAATCGATTACCTTCTTATGCCATCTAATCTCATCAAAAATGTTATCGATATAAATGTCTACATGTACATGTACTCACGGATCATCCGACCACCATATTTTGAATGTGAAAACTGATGACCCTCATGTCCGTCATGGTAACGAGAGATGGATTTGCAATAACAGCCTTCTGAAAGAAGATGATTGTATTTCCTCCCCACAGTAGTGTGGGAAGGGTCTACAAGTGATACTTACCCAAATAGCACTACTATTGCATATTTAATAGCCGAAAGGCACCTTTGCTAAAAGTATAACAAGTTTGCCGACCGGGACCGATTTTGAGATTAGGTCTGTCTTTGGTTTGTAGTGCGCTAAGAGGTGCAATTGAAGAGGGCACATTCTTAGTCGGCACCACAGCACAAGGTCTACTAGACTAGCCATGTACCCTAGCAACTTCAGCCAGGCGCGTGCTGGCGCGATTTGAGCTGACAGGAAGAGATCGACACAGTGGTGAAATAATAATAATAATAAACCGTACTTATATAGCGCCCCACACAAATGCCTCAAAGAGGTACGTTTTTAGCATATATTTGAAAATGTTTTTATTTGGAGCAGTTTTGATAAAGTTGGGAAAATTGTTCCACAATGTCGATGAAGAATGTGAGAACGAGCGATGGCCATATGATTTAGTACAATTGATGTGTGGGACGAGTGAGAAGTAGAGCTGGAATGTAGGGTACAACGAGGTTGGTATGGATGAAGGAGTTCTTGGGGGTACTGGGGTGCAGACTGATTTAGGGATTTGTCTGTCAGAAGAAGGAGTTTGAAATGTCTACGTTTGGAGACAGGTAACCAATGAAGAGTACGAAGTATTGGGGTGATATGTTGGCGAGGTGATGAGAGGGTGACAAGACGAGCAGCAGAGTTTTGAATACGTTGGATACAAATTTGTGAGGCAGGCAGACAATGGAGAAGGCTGTTGCAGAATTCCAGACGGCATGAGATAAAAGCATGAACTAGTCTTTCAGTGTTCTGTTGATCTAGATGTTTCCTCAACTTTTCAATTTTGTGTAGGGCTAGTGATGAAGAACGGCTCAAGTTGTTGATTTGTTGTTGCATGCTAAGGTCCGAAGTGATACTTGTTCCCGAGCGTGATCTGTGAATCGCCAACACGAATGCTATGGATTTCATTTCGGTGCCGGTGTTTGGAAGTGATGTGAAGAGCTTCTGTTTTGTCATTGTTTAACCGTAGCATGTTTGTAGAAGACCATGATTTGATGTGACTGATGCAAGATTCAAGATTGGATATGACAGTTGGGCGTTGCATGGTTTTCAGCCATGGTGACATAGAGCTGGACATCATCAGCATATAACATGCACTTGATGCAATGTGAAGAAATAATGTCTACCAGAGGGGCGGTGAAAGTGCGAAGCACAGTGGGCCTAAAACTGACCCCTGGGGGACTCCAGTTGTGACATGATGAAGAGGGAAAAAAGCTCTATTGACGACTACAGATTGTTGACGATTAACGAAGTAAGAAGTGAACCAGTCTAGAGCAGAGCCGAGAATGCCATATCAACATGTATGACGTAGATGCTGCAATACACAGGGTGATTAACTGTGTCGAAAGCTGCAGAATAGTCGAGCAGAACTACAATTGACTCATGACCTTTGTCTGCAGCGAGTAGAAGGTCATCGTAGACACGAAGCAGGGCCGTTTCGACACTGCAATTTTTTTGGTAAGCAGACTGCATTTGGCCAAAAAGGTTGTTTCCGGCAATGTAGCCTTGAATCTGTGATTTGAGCGTAGGCTGGTAACACAGTCCTGAGTGGAAACTGCCATTCCCCTGCGCAAGTTGATTTTCACTCCTAGAAAGTTTGGTGCCTGGGATGGAGTGAGGTGGGCCTTTGACTAGTTGACAAAGAACCTTTGGCTCCTTGTCGATCAGTTTAGTTTAAAATTATTGAATGTATTATTGATCGTTGGTCTAGCCTGAAGTATTTGATGCTCTTACACAAGCTCCACAACAAGAACAAGCTTGACATATGACATGCCACTTGGATCTGCAGAGCAGCTTAGGCAGCAAGCTTTTCTCATTGGATCAAACTTCAGGAAAATACTCCTGAAGTTTCCAGATGGCCATTGGTTTTTTAAAAAGTTTTTTAAATATTTCATTGCTGTTGAACTTCTTTGTTGTTTTAAATGTAATTTACTTCTAGAGCTTCGATGTTTGAATTTTAATAAACCAATAATAATAATAATTGTAATATAACTAGAGACTAGAGAGCTGTGTGTTCATTTTGAAAAAAAATAAAAAACTTTTTCTTGTAAAACTACACCTTTAAGGTGACGTGACGTGACATTTGATGACATCATTATTACACGACCTCAAATTGTGGATATAACACATCTCTGCATAAATTTTATACATGTACATGCAAAGTTTAAGTTTTATTGTGCATTTCTTTCTGTACAAACAGTTCTTGTAAAAACACACCCTAAGGTGACACCATTTGGCACTTGATGACGCCATCCCGATTTGACCTCAAATTGTAATGAAAACACACCATAAATTGTTGTGTTTGAAAAGTATGTTGGATGTGGGGGGGTAACTGTGTACAAAGTATATGGGACTGAAAGGGCTATAAGGTCACATCATGTGACGCTTGATGACGTCATTGGGATGTGACCTGAAATTGTACATGCAACACATCCAGGCTTGAATACATGCAAGGTTTCAGCTTGATCACACTTTTTTTTCTGTATTTTATACATGTATAGACATCATCAGTGTAGTTAACAAAAATAAACAGCAATGTAGATGATTCAAAATGTTGGCTATTTTTGCCCCATGAATGACATTTGCTTTAATTAAATTAACAAAATCTTAATAGTAAATATGACTGCCCAGAATTGTTTGAAAGTGACAGTCTACTTACAAAAAGGCATTCTTCTCTAAGATTGCATACCTTGAAATATCTGTGTCATCATAACATGATAAACAGTTGCATTCCAAATGATATTTTGACCTGTGGTTTTCCTGAAAAGGGAGGAAAATTATGTGTACATTACTTAATACTATGGAAAGCCAAGATGGTTTCCCTCTGTTGGATGGGAAAACATTGTTTTAATAATTAATAATACTTGGGACTTGTTCAAATGTCTCTGCACTCTGAATGCCTTAATAAAAAAATGTATGCTTTCACTAACCACCAATGAAGAATTACTTTAATCTTATACAAAATAATATATCAACTTATTATTTCATTAATAATTTGTATAACTAACTTACATGTGTAGCTAGGGGCCTACAACATGACTACACCTGATTATTTAAAAAACAGCTGCATACAACAGTCATTTAGCATAAATCTTCTCACAATAATATACATTGTACATGTACAATGTACATGTATGTATGTCACAATGTACGACTATTTAATTTTCCAACTACAATGATTAAAAGGATCTTCTAAATTTCATGAGTTTATTTCAATAAAATATGGTACAAAATACCACGAAATGAAAATTTCGTGAACAGTTTAGTTTCAACTTACCAAAGAACCTTGTTTAGTTGCAGTTAAGGGACATTTCTGTATTCAGCAAAGTACCGGTATTTGTTGGTCAGCCATGAAAAAAACAGTGTGGGCACGGACGTGTGAACATGTGCACGTTTCCTTGTATTGCTTATCATGCTTTTATATTCGACTTGAAAAACAAAAGAGATTGTGTCCTTAAATTACCAGTTCCAGAATGTACTTAACTTGTGTCATGAAAATTTATGTCTGAACTCTCATTTGATTTGTGTTTGAAACCATAAACCACAGAAAATTGAAAACTATTGGAAATTGTTGACGAACACCAAGCCGTTAGGTCCAAGGTGAATATACGATTGTTTAATTAAAATAGGGAAAAAAAGCATTTAACTAATCTTTACATTTTACAACTTGCAACTATTGAATTTTTTTTTTTTATAAGGTTTGCATAATTAATAAAACTTGAAGTTACGCCTATAAACAGCAATGTCTCACCACATCGTGACGTCATAACCACTAGTGCTGTAGTGATCCCCACTGAGCCAAGGGGAAACAGATTTATCAAGCCCATTGAAGTGCTAAGGCCAGTCTCTTTTGACTGCCCCGTGTTCGGTGGTGGAACGGAGGGTGTAGTGATGCCCGTGTCAGAGCTACGTTTACTCTGTTCTTTTTAAGGGTGAGCGACAACACAGGAGTGTGATTTTACTTTAACCTTTCCGGAATGTACCTTCCAGTGGGTGGTCTCGTGTAAAACGGCCGGAGAAGGAGACCGTGTCGGGTCCCCATCTCGGTCAATGGAACTGCCAGCACCCGCAGCAGAAAGTAGCCGTAGGTGCCAGCGGCTGGGCGGGAGACTGCTGGTTTAGTAGCGATAGTGCTATAGGTACACTCTATCAAAAACTAGGATTGTCCCGGGGGAGGTGTCTTTCCCCTGGTAGTTACAGAGCCCAGGCATGATAATGGGTTATGTAAAAAAAAAAAATGGAAATTAGCAATTAACTATTAATTACCAGAACCAAGCTGTTGGCTTGTCCCGAGCTGAAGGCAAGGCGTTAAGAGGGCCGGTGCCCCTTCCGGAGGTTCAAGGGGGCAGCGCTCCCTTTAGAAAATTTTGACAATTTAGGTACTGAAAAAAAATTCAATTTAATTTTTAGATCTTAATGTTCACATTACAGCAGAAATAAACACAATTGAAACTTTTAAGTTATACAAGAATCTAAATGTATCACTCTATAATAACAAGCTATCAATTGATACATATTTTCAGTTCTTGGGTTATTTCTTGTTTTTTATGTGGATAATTTTAAGATGTGGTTTTCCAATAAAAAAACCCCAATATCATGCACCTCAGACTCAAGTACTAAAATAAACCCAAGTCACCAGCCAGGGTTTCGAAAAGGGCCTACAAATAGTGAAACACAGCCAGGGGTTTCCCTATACTTTTTTTTCAGTCGCCCCCGGACGAGACGACCAACATTTTGGGTAGCCCGCAAGTTTGTTCACTATCCCACATGTACATTATAAGGCCTAATATGCCCACACTTTTTGAAACGCTTAAAAATAAACTTTAACAAAACACAGAAGTGAAGTTCGCAAATTTGCAGTTTTGGACGATCTTATTCCCTAATTTCTTAATAATACTTTTTTGATGAACAACCGTTTTCATGGATTCGTGATTTGCGGATCGGTTGTGTATACAAACACAGATGAGCGGCATGACGACGTATGCAATCCGGAAATTTTTTCCAGCGAGAGCGATGTGTTTAATGAGTGCGAGGTTACAATTTTGCATGAAATAACCGGAACAGGGTTGAGATTAGACTCCACTGCGCCCCTTCCAACCCTGGAAATTTCGAGCTGTGTGTTTCCTTACTCGCCTACGTATTGTTGTATGGAACATAGAGGCGAGAGCCAGTCTAATACATGTATGTGCATGAGTGTTTTATTGTTTTGTAACTGAAATGAACGATCGCGATTGCGGTAACATTAAACTGCGGCCACATTAAATCTTTATTGGGGCATTCAAACGATGATGATTCCACAATTTCCCTAAAAAGAACTTGACAACTCTAGACCAACTCCCACCCCCTTTGCCCCCCAAATTTTAAACCGAATTCATATTGAACTCGGAAAGGTCATATTTTGTCTTCAAAAAGCGGGAAACTGCAGAACCGCAGGAAATTCTCATGCCTGAGAGCCAAAAACGTTTCAAACTTCTCAAACATGAGTACACAACTTTAAAACTCAAAAACTAACTCTTATCTTCTAAAAGATGAACTTCTCTAGCAATAACAGGTACACTGTACCAAAAATGAGTTCTAATATGGAGCTATAAATGCATCCTACCCGACCTACTGCTGGAGAAAAGAGGAAGGCTCATAAGGCATAAATGCTGCGGGGCACTGTGGGTAGCAGCAGAGGGCCAAATTGTATGTTATATACGTTGTACAAAACTCTTAGCGGTAAATACCTGCCCGTAATTGGAATATGCAAAAGCAGTTGCTTTACAGCAGGTCTCGAATTACACAGCAGCCACGACGGTTGCCGTCAATGCCCTTGTAACTGACCGAAGTGCCCCTCAAAAGATTACCTTCTTTACGGCCATTGCCGTCGTGCCTCCTTTTATTGGAAGTTTAATATTTACATACATTATCAGTGTTGTCCAGAAGAGCCAGCTGCCAGGATCTCAACAGAAACTTTTTTTACCCAGTTGTCAATGAAAACAAAAAACTGTTCTACCCAAACAAAGCAAACAGTAGTAAAAAATGTTTAATAATAAATTTTAAAAATCTGGCGATCCTTAATTGTCTTTATTTAATGTCAGCCACAGACACTATCCAGGCCTGACTTGGATGAAGGATTGACACTCCTATTGAGATCCAATTACATCTTATCCTAATCCCTGCAGATTGTTATACAATTGTTTTAGTTTGTAACACTCTTGCTTCACTCAAAAGACAGGCATGGGTGGTGTCTTTGTGGTTTTGTGACCTTTAGGAGTGGGTATTGTGTTCTATTAGACCTGGAAAGTGTGTTGACATCTGCTGGCTTTTAGTTTTACAGTTTGTTTATGAATAAGATATGATTTATCAATATCTTACTCATGCAAATTGTTCCATCGGGTTTACCACCCGAAAGGGGAACCTCTAGCCAATTTTTGAATTATTTCAAATTTATTATTGTTTTTTTTAAATTACTTTTTAAGGGTAAAAAATGCATTATGGTTTTGTTTTGATTCACAACTAATGGCCTTTGTGTCCTAAAAAAACCCAAACATTTTTGGCCTTGGTGCCCTCTCTGCTGGCCTTGGTTGCCCTCCAAAATTTGGCTTGCTCCAATGCCAAAGTGGCCTTGCCCTAAAAATGTTGTAATTTGAGGCCTGCTACAGGTAAGTAGAGTGATGTTGACACAACATTATTTGGACTAATTTTATTAGACCCAAAATTGAAACGTAGGTGCTTTGGGTCAGAAAGGCCAGGGCCTTAAAACCTAATAGTAATAGTAATATTTAGAAGATTTATAGACATACACTGTATGCACATACCTCTGTTAAAATTTCATACCCTAGCTTAGCAGCTATGCATAGAGGTGTCAAACCATTGTGATCTACTGCTTCCACGTCAGCCTCTAGTACTAAAACTAGATTCATAATGACAGCCAAATGAGACATCCCTTGTTGAACAGCGATATGGATAAGTAAATCTCCATTACGATTCTTGACGTTATTAACATCAAATTCAAGTGTCTGAAAAGTTAAACCAAAATTTAAGGCAAAAGATAATTGGATTACATAAAAGCACATCAGTACACGTTTTGTAAGGTCAGTTTATACTTGGTTCATTAATTAAATAATACAGTATTCCTCTTTGAAAAAAATTTGTAGAAAAGATGCGGCGAGTTCATGTAAAATTTAAAAAAATTATGCACAAATTTTGTAAAAGTTGGACTTTTCAAATTACTTCAACATGTATCAAATAGTCGCGCGTACCACGAACCGACCTAACTGACAAAAATCACACACTTTTGCAAATATTTTTTTTTACAAATTATTAATATATACTCATTACTGTTAACATTTTCAGCAAGTTTCAGAACTAAATACGTAGTAGTTTTGTAATTACACTAATTACTAAAAACGACGTATCACTAGATTTGCCGTTTTGTCTTTTCACAAAGTGACCTATCTAGATACGCCACTTTACCAATGATGTACTATGCGCTACAGCGCGCGCAGTTCGGGCGCGCGTGTAAAATTTGCGTACCACGAACTGACCTAACTCAAAGCGTGGTATTTTCACAAAGTGACCTAACTAGATACGTCTCTATTATGCATTGGTTTGTACACGGCGCTCTGCGGGCAAAACTCGGATTTTAATTTTCACAAAGTGACCTATCTGTTTAGGTATTATTTACTAATTAAAATAGTTGCGGGGATTAAATGAAATTGACAGTTCTGTATTAATAAAGTAGTCGGCTTTATTTTTGTCTTAAAAAATTGTATACAAATAGTTAGCAGAACCCGAAACAGCAGTTTGAAAAATAGTGCAACTTCATTCGTGATTTTCTCCAAACCTGTTTTTTTATACTGTGTACGAGTTAGGTCGGTTCGTGGTACACGCGACGAAATGTTGCTACTGAGCGATCGGTTTTTGAAAGTCAAAAGTGAACTTGCAAAGAACAAATTACCCCAATCCTTTATATGGTTTTCCCAATGAAAGAGCAAGTGGTTTGATTGACAATTGAAATATGTACCATAAGTAAAATTTAAATAACAAATAAGATACCATTCAATTTACTGCCCTTGTTGGATGGCATGTTTCTTATTCCTATGAACCAGTGTGCATAGTATACTGTCAATCTAAGCCCTAAAGCTTGGCAGTGCATAGCACTCCTGCTCCAGTTACAATGTTGATGGTCCTCATGGTCTTGGCAGGTTTTAGCATACCACCCAAGGTATTATTTTCAGAGAAAATTCTGTGAAAAATGTTGTCAATTTATGTGGATATCCTCCACAGACAGTAAATAAAGTCAAAATCCGTGACAGAAGAGCCAAAAAATCAAAAAGTACTAAAGATGACACCGAGCGCACAAAAGGGATGGTTGTCATCCCCTACGTACATGTACAAGGACTCTCGGAATGTGTTTAAAGGTTTTAGAAAACACAGTTTTACATCTGCATTCAGACCACACCGCACAAAGAGTGAACTGCAAAAAGGACAAGTTAAAACCTTTACAAAAAGCAGAAGCTAGCCATGCTAGCTCAGTTTGCACCAAAACCTAAATCAGTGTTAAACTGGTTAAAGTTATGCTTTTGGCACACACCTTTTCGAACACATAAAAAAGAGAAGTCAAAAATTTGAAAATCAACCCTATACCCAGTCTACCAGCTCATCTTTAATTACATACTGAGCAACATGTCGGTAAATTACCCACTATGTGGTGGCCACCAACCACACCATAAAACATTTCTTCTTCGAAAACAAATTTTCCCTGTAGTGTAACACTCACTTCTCGTTTGGATTTGCCAAATAAAAATAAGCACATAAAAATACCTAAAACACCAACTTTTATTTCCTTAAGTGTGCGTGTGGTTTTTTAAAAGAACAAATTGTTGATGAGCTTGATGACATTTCAACAGTTGATTGGAAATATGAAATGCTTACTGAAATCTGCCGGATAGGATGAATGTACATGAGCGTGTACATGTACACTTGTATGTAAATTGTTCTTATCTAAAAGCGTGTCATGTATCACATGCATGTGATGTACATGTATTAAGGCATAAAACTGTACCTGCAACATAATCTGAAGATCTTCAAAAGCCGCAGGATCTCTCACTAGTTCAAAAATTCTCTTTATGTCCTCTACAGCAGCCACTTGCTTTTTGGTCACTTTAAGTGTGTGGCATCGAGTTGGCAACTCCTTTCTTGTACTCGAACAGAAACACAGTTGATCTGGAGTTCGCCCTAAGTAAAAAGTTATCCATACAAATTACAAAATTGTTTAATAAATCCCTGTTTTGCAGTTTGGTGAGTATCAATATCATTACTTTTTAAGGATATATTTCTCCTTTTTTAGCAGCAAGATGCATCTCTGGGGTTTTGTTTTATGCATTTTTCCCAGGGTCCCACCTTCAAAATCTGCAATAAAAAGCGCTAAATTTATCGTGATACATGCATTATGTATGTGCCACCAATTTTGTCAGCAAGATGTCCTAATCCAGACTTTTCTTGGCCAATTTGACAGATGAGAAAAGTTTTCACTAGAGAGTGGGCTGAGAATGAGGAAAAAATGCAGAAGGGTAAGCCCAAAAAACTAAGATCTCAAGAATGATGAACCAGTGTATCAAGGGGAAAAAGCAATAACAGCAATCTTGAGCAGAAGAGAAAAAGATTAGAAGAGAAGAGAGCAATTTTAAGATAGACAGAGAAAGAGGGCCATGCAAGCAGTGCTTACTAGCATTCAAATAGACATAATAGCTGAATGAAACAGGAAGAGAATAGACAAGAGAGACACCATTACATGACAAAATAGAGTTACTTGAATAACACAGGCTGGAAGAGGACTGAAAATGCAATTGGAAGAGAGACAGAAATAATTTCAGGCAAAATCCAAGTTAGAAATCAGATGAAATTTGAATTTCAAACCCCCCCCCCCCCCCTCCTCAAACAAAACAAATTAATAAAAACTAGAGATTTAGTGTTTGTGAAAACAAACACTAGGTGTTCGGGTATTGATGGGGCACTGTTATGTTACTAAAATGCGTAAGCAGATTATTGATAGTTTTTTAATATTCAAAAAAAGTTGTTTACAAACCTATTACATTTATACTTTTAGTGTACATGGGGGAAAATCCCCCCCACAGTAGTGTGGATGGGGTCTACGAACGAATACTTACCGGTAGAGTCGAATTACTAATTTGCATATTCCCTATGCCGCCAGGCAATATTGCTAAGACTTTTACATACAATAGCGCCCTCCACCGCCCTACCCACAATGCCCCGCGACATGCATGCCACGAAGTCGTCCTCTTTTCTATGAGCCCTACCAAATGTAAGCACCCAAGAACCGAGTATGTGCGGAAGGAGGGAGGGATACTCTACCGGTAAGTATTCGTTCGTAGACCCCATCCACACTACTGTGGGGGGGAGTCTACTTCACTCTACTTACCGGTAGAGTCGAATTACTAATTTGCATAGACTCGCACCGAGAAAAAGGCGGTGGGTATACGCGGTGCTACTGCATGTCTACAGGGGGCGTAGGGCCCAGGCGCACTCTTAAGTTCAGAGAACGCTTTGGTGGACCCTAGGCCCGATCATGGTCCATGCACGAACGAACGGGAGGTGTCGTCCTCATGGATGGGCAAAACATAAGTGAATGTTAGGCACTCTGATATAAAGGAAAAAACTCACCTATTAAAGTGAACCGTGACGAGGTGGAGCTTGTCCTGGTTTTGCAGCTCGGCTGGCCGCCTGCAACACCGCTCGACCCGCTCTCCCATCTACCTGCAGAACATCCTTCAGGTAGCAGTCGGAGAACGTGGAAGGGTTCTTCCAGGAAGCCGCCCTCGTGATATCATCTATATGGACACCTTTGAAGAAAGCCCATGAGGAAGACACCCCCCGCACCTCGTGGGCATGAACCGGACCATCGGCCGCAGGCCACCCGCCCGGCACTGAGCGGATAGCTGTGATGATCCAACGAGCGATCGTATCGCGGGACGCCGGTCGTAATGGTGGAACCGTGGACACGAACAGCTGATCGTGACCGGTTCGGATCGACTTTGTGCGGTCGATGTACCACTTTAATGCCCGTACAGGGCACCAAAGTTTGTCGGCCGCAACCGCCGAAAAGGCTTTAAGGTCGGGGACAAAGATGTCTGGGGGTTCGAAAGAATCGGACTGATTCTTTGCCAGGAACCCCGCAGTAGGTATTAGGCGGACGCCTCCGGGTTCCCACCGGATGTGTCCTGCCGACACTGTAAGGGAGTGGAGTTCGCTACGTCGGCGAGACGTAGCAACTGCCACCAAGAATGTCACCTTGATTGACATGTGCAGCAATGTGGCCCCACTTAGCGGTTCGAAGGGGGGTTTGGTCAGAGTTGACAGTACGCTAAAGAGGTCCCAGGATGGGATCAGCTTGCGCACAGGGGGACGGGTAACAAACATCCCCCTAGTCAACTGCCGGATCGCATGGTTATCGGAAACTGTTGATCCATCGGCAAACCCTGTGTGAACCGCTGCGATGGCCGACCGGTAGTTCTTCACCGTGGCCGTCGCAAGCCCGCTTTCGAAAAGGTAAAGGAGGAAATCCCCCACCTCCTCTACAGACGTATTGGCGGGATGTATAGATCGCCGTCTGCACCATTTAAAGAAATGGCGTAGTCAGCAATCGTATACTCTCCGAGTGGAGGCCCTCCGGGATTGGGCGGCGACCTCCGCAGCCCGTCTCGAAAGGCCCGCTGCTCTGAGGGATCTCGTGACAGCGCCCAGCACGTCAGGTGCAGGTCCCCCGGAGCCGGATGAATCACTCCGGATCCGGGCTGGTATAGGAGGTCCGGTCGCTGTGGGGGGACCACCGGCCTGTGCACCAGTAGCCTGACCAGCCGAGGGAACCAAGGCTGTCGTGGCCAGAATGGGGCGATCAGGAGAACCTTGCAGTGATCCTGCTCGATCCTGGTCAGTACACGTGGAATGAGGGAGATGGGCGGATAAGGTACGCCAGCAGCCCATCCCAGTGCATGGCCAGTGCATCGATCTGCCAAGCCTCGGGATCGGGACCCCTCGCACAGTAGATCGGAAGTTGACTGTTGATGTGGGTTGAAAGGTGTTCCGGGCCCCAACCCCTGCTATCTGGCGAGGGTGAAAGGTCGCCCCCCAGCCGTACAGAGACGCATCGGTGACGATGGTCACGGACGGCCGGGGCGGTCGGAACACTCGACCCTGCGTGAGGTTGGCTTCTACCATCCACCAACGTAGGTGGGGGTCAGCCAAGGCGTAATAGGCACTGGGAGGTGGATCGAATGCCGGCTGGGCTGGTAATAGGAGAGGAGATGAAGTTGAATAGGCCTCATCCTCAACCTGCAAAAATCGATCAAATCCACCATGCTGGCCATAAGGCCCAGTAATCTGAGCCAGGCCAGCGCCGGTGCCACCGTTGCCCGGAGGAAAAGGGCCACGCATTGACGCAAGTTCAACACGCGGTCCGCCGATGGGCGGGCCAGCCCCCTTTGAAGGTCGAGCGCCGCACCGAGGAAGGTGGGGACCTGAGAGGGGATCTGGTGCGACTTCTCAGCGTTCTCTAGGAACCCGAGGTCGAACGTGAGGCGCCAAGCAATCTTGAGCGCAGTGTCCGTCGCCTCTCTGGACCGACCCACGACTAGCCAATCGTCGAGGTATTGAAAAATCATAACACCTCGTCTCCGAAGTGCTGCCCCGATCGCCCGCACTACGCGGGTGAACACCCGCGGTGAGGTTGACAGGCCGAAAGGGAGGACCATAAATTCGTATAGCGTCCCGCTGTAGAGGAAACGCAAGAATTTGTGGTGCTCGGCCCTGATGGGTACGTGTAAGTAAGCGTCCCGAAGGTCCAAGCTTGCCCCCCACGCAGGTGTATCGATTGAATCGAGAATTGCCCGCAGCGTCTCCATACGGAAGCGCTTTGGGCGGATAAATTTGTTTAGGGGCTTTAGGTTTAGAATCGGCCGCCAAGTGTCCACCTCCTTCTTGGGAACCAAGAAGAAGGTGGTAATAAACCCCGTCCGAGTCCCCTGATCGGGGACGATGCGTATTGCCCGTTTGAGGAGAAGGGAACTGATCTCCCCCTCGAGGGCATGGCGCTTGTGGGGATCGAACGGGATAGGTGTTGGCCGCGTCAGCATGTCTGACGGGGGTTCCTCGTGAACTCGAGTGCGTAACCGCGCCCGATCGTCCCGAGGACCCACCTGTCGGAAGTGACTTGAGCCCAGGACACCAAAAATTCCTGAAGGCGGCCTCCCACGGGTCCGTCGGCGGGAGGTCGCCTGGAGACAGGAGAGTCACTTCCGCCACGCCCCGGGGTACCGGGGAGCGGACGCACGGAAGCCGCGACCCGTCTGGGCCCGCTGCTGGCCCTGGGCCTGCGTGCGTGTACCTGTTGTCCCTGTATGCCCACGAAATCCACCGCGGGCGGGTTTCTGTGAGCGTCGGCGGGGGATGACAATTAAAAGAGGCCTGTTTGTGCTTCTTCGCCTGTGGCGTGGAGGCCTGTGGTTTCTTCAGGTTTATCTTGTCCGTGGCCTTAAGGCGCTTAGCCTCGGCCTCCATGGACTCCTGAAATCTACCCGCAAACAGGTCTTTCCCTGTCAGAGGGAGCGCGTCGAGACGCTTGCGTGCCCCCGCGGACAGGAGGAATAGCGCGTCTAAGACGTTCGCCCTTCGGGCCGATGTTGCTAGGGTCGAAATCCTTGCAAACTGGTCTAGAACGGTACGCAACCCGTTGTCAAGACAATGGAGGGCTGCCACCATCATGTCTGCCGGGACCGCCGAGTCCTCATCGCATGCTAGCGCTAGGTACTCGGACAGAAGGAGCAGGAAGGACGATGTGCGCATGCCAAAGCGTGACGCCGAGTCCATCTTTCTGACTACCTCTTCCATCTTCCCTCGGGCTTTGTCTGCAAAGGGAAGTTTGGAAGAAAGCTGTCCCCCTATCGGCGGCAAGTTTATCTGCCGCCGAGTCCGGCAGAACTGGGGTTGCAAAATATCTATCGAAATCCTCCGAGAGGAATCGATAATACGTCTCCGCCCGCTTGGAGTAAGGATTCCAAGTGGTCGCCGACATAATGCCATCGATACGGTCACTGCAGACACGATCGAGTGGCATAGCTGGAAAATTACTTCCGCTTCTCGGGGTCGGGCCTGTCCTCCGCTTGAATGATTGTCGTTCAGCGGGAGGGTCCTCAGATTTCTCGGCGGGAAGGCCCAGCACCCGAGTCATGTCCTGCTGGACAAGGCGCAATTCAGTCTCGGCAATTGAAAGCCGCTGAATGCTAGTAGCCAACTCGTCCTCTTCCGGGGACGAGTCGCCGGACTCGAGAAGGCCGGAGGCACCCAGCGAAGGTGTGTCACCAAACGGCAGAGCTGTGCCCCCTCCACGGTGATCCGATCCCGGATCGGACACGAGGGACCCCGAAGGGTGCAGGCTAATCCCCGGCGGGGATGGTGCCCGTGTACCCGTGCGTGACAGTCCATCCTGCCCCGCGATACCCCACGCAAGTTCGTGTGCGGTAGGCGCGAGACGGTGGCTGCGAGGTGAGGCCGGTGCACGGCCGGTGCACGGCTAACCGTGCACGGGAGGCCGCCCTGACTCGAGTGCACCCAGTCGTGACCGGAATGGTCGGGCTGGATGTACGGGATAACGGCTCGCTACCCCGGTGATGCTTGCCCCTGTGTGAGTCAGACGAAGACTCGTCAGAGCTTGACGGGAAATGTCGAGCGTGACGGCCTTTCTTGTTCTTCTGCCTCTTGTGCGAAGATCGGTCCCGGGTTGAATCCGAGGCTCTCTCGGAAGATACCTGGGTGACCGGGACGCCCGAGCAGCGGGTAAAACCCGAAGACGAGGGCGGGCCCTGCATGCGGGGTATGCCAGGGGACTCCCAGCTACCCGGCTCCATGTCACCAATCTTTCTACCCATCGCAAGCGCCCCACAGCCTATGGCGTGGGCGGGTGCCGATCGGTTAAGGCGACCTTGCAAAAGACCGTCAGCGACCGTCGTGGTGGAATCCACGAGGCCGGTGAGGGTCGGGTAAGCTGAGCCGTGTGGAGGGGGGATGCCCTCCGGCTGCAACGACCCCGAGGCCGGGTCGAGAGCGGGTGCGGTGCGCTCCGGATTGGAGCCACCCCTAGCTAGCCCTTCCTCTCTTGGCTATCGCCCCAGCACCAGCTTTCTTTGTCTTGCCGGGGCGTTTAACCTTCGGTTGGGTAGACCCACGTACACTGACCAAAGATGGGGAACGGGAAGTCTCCCCTCTCTGGTCGGCGGGTCCGCCAGCCGACGCAGCCGACTGAGGCTGCGGGGGCCGGCTAAAGGGCTGCGGGCCCGGCGACGGAGTGTCACCGGTGCAGCCCTCCGAGAGCTCGGACTGTCCCGGGGGAACGGATGTACCCCCAGAACCGACAGTTGGAGCCCTCCCCAACTTCCGTGAATTACTCATAATTCAACTTATCAAATCACAAAAACTCTCAATCTAAACTACTACTTAATCTTTAACTCTAATCTTGAAAATTAAGTCTCTTTTAGCAATCAGGTAAGGATTATTTATCAGCAAAAACCGTGGACACAGAAATTTGCGATCTCACCCGTACCGTGGCTAAGAGAAAAGAGGACGACTTCATGGCATGCATGTCGCGGGGCATTGTGGATAGGGCGGTGGAGGGCGCTATTGTATGTAAAAGTCTTAGCAATATTGCCTGGCGGCATAGGGAATATGCAAATTAGTAATTCGACTCTACCGGTAAGTAGAGTGAAGTAGACTTATATCGTTGCTGTATGAGTCTCCATAAAGTAGTTTAGATACACATGTATAACAATTTTCATGTAAATAGTCACAAACTTAACTGATAAATTAAAAGACCATCACTAACAATTCAAAAATAAATGTTATCAAACTACGCCTACTTGCTACATGTACATGTACCTTATGTGTGAAGCAACATCCTTTGTCATTGTCATGATTATGAAAAGGGCATAAGAACCTACTGTTTACACGATGTGCAATTTATGTTGAATTTATTTTGCTGTTCACATTGTTTTTTATTTGAAGTATTCAACAGGATCTAAAAATTAGATTCGCGTAAAAACCGGTGTTGATCAGAGTCAAATTTATGTTGACCTTTTTCCGATTCCATTTTCTCAGTTATCAAAAGTTATTCAAATCACCAAAACAGTTCAGCAAAATACACTCGTTCAGTTGATTACCACCAAGCCAACAAAAGGCTAACACGAAGGTTATGCACTGAGCTACTTGTACTCATTGGACTACCGTCGAACGACGTAGATTTCCGGAGTCTGATAGTAGACAAAGGACTGTTAACTTGGTATAGCGCCACCATGGATATGACATCAACTTACTGTATGGCTAACACTAACGCGGGCTAACACTAACGAAATGTTCAACTTAAATTTTGAGCCGGAGGTCAAGAACAAACGGGGTAACTCTTTGTGTAGCGTTTGTTGGGTTTTAAATAACCTGTCCGATGATGTATTGATTGTAGCAATCCATTCGGTAGTTATTTAGTTATAATTTTTTGAAATATTAAATTTTGATTTACTGTATTTCAACACCTGATGACGTCATCATGACGTCACAACTACTTGATGGAGGTTTTATCAAGGTTCTAACATGGTGCAAATTTGAAGTTGATCAAATATACAGAAGTTAAGATTTTTGCCAGGAAATGATTTTTTTTTAAGAATTGCACAAAGGCAAACTTTGACCTTCCGGTACGAACGGAAGTAAAGGTCATGTGAATTTGGTGTTAACTTTTCAAATGTTGCCCGTGTCTTGATCTATCATATGCCTAAATATGAATACTGTAGTTTTATTATTCAGAGACATACATGTACATGTACAGGCATTAGTATGAGGGCACTTTTTGAGCTTAAATGGCTTGTAATTTGACACCTGATGACGTCATCATGACATCACAAACTTTTGGATCATCTGCTAGTTATACTCGAACTACATGCAAAGTTTCAAGTAATCAATCTAAAACTTTGTACATATGTTGGCTGCCTGACGGTCATCATGTGTATTGATTTTGAAGCGATTACACAAAACTTCGCAACACACATCTTCTCAAAGTGCATTTTGAACAGTTTTCCAACTGCCGCTAGAGGGCGCTCTTGTGTATCGTGACGACATCGGTATTTTTTAAAAACTGTACACCCTTGCCGGACACTAACATCGTTGAAAGCATTTTCATAACATTTAGCACTTTTGAATTACAAGGCACTTCCGGTTTCGACCGGAAGTAGAGGTCGCGTGAGGTCACGCACACTGAATAAAATGAAGACCTAATTTATCCCTACCCAATCCCACAAACAGAAACCTACGGTCTCTTGTGGCTGATTTGATATAGATTTTCAAATATTAAAAATATAAACCTTTAAGATGACGTCACGTGACAGGTGATGACGTCATCATGACGAATTTCTTTTAGGACCTTCCTTGCACCAATGCCTTTCATCACTGAAAGTTTCATTGCAATTGCCCTATAGGAACTATGCAAAAGGCCGCTTAGAACGAATTGTGCGTTATTTCAATGACTTCCGGAAGTCTGAAACATTAAAATTAAAAAAACTAGAGCTCAATTGCATTTGTGAACAAATGCAAAGCTGTTTCGCTAATAATATTTTCAAATTACTCAAGCGAATATGAAAGTTTGTTGTGTGTACATAATCAAGTTAATAAATACAATATTGAATGCCTTGTGAGATCCAATTCATTGTCTATATATCTTGTAAAACTGTACCTTTAATTTAATATAACATGGCGAATGATGACGTCATGATGACGTCAATTATTTTTCTAATCAGTTATGACATATCAAGCCTGTTTAAAAAATAATTTGGATTAAAGCATGTTCCATTAGTAATTTCTGACTTAGAGGGGCAAAACATGAAAAAATCATAACAAATCGTGTGATGACGTCATCATGACGTCATTACAGGTTTAACAGGAACTTGCCATTATCTAACGACTTGCCAAGTTTCAACTTAATCATACCTATACTTTTTGAGATATACGACTTCAAAAACTGCACCTTTAATGTCACGTCACGTGACCCCTGATGACGTAATCAATCTAAAACTTCACACATATGTTGGCTGCCTGACAGTCATCATGTGTATCAATTTTGAAGCGATTACAACAAACTTCGCAACACACATCTTCTCAAAGTGCATTTTGGACAGTTTTCCAACTGCCGCTAGAGGGCGCTCTTGTGTATCGTGACGTCATCGGTATTTTTTTTAACTGCACACCCTTGCCGGACACTAACATCGTTGAAAGCATTTTCATAACATTTAGCACTTTTGAATTACATAGCACTTTTGAATTACAAGGCACTTCCGGTTTCGACCGGAAATAGAGGTCATATGAGGTCAAATGATGACGTCATGATGACGGCAATTTTTTTCGAAGCAGTTATGACGTATCAAGCCTGTTTAAAAAAGAATTTGGATTAAATCATGTTCCGTTAGCAATTTCTGACTTAAAGGGGCAAAAAATGAAAAAATCATAACAAATCGTGTGATGACGTCATCATGACGTCATTACAAGTTTAACATGAACTTGCAATTATCTAACGACTTGCCAAGTTTCAACGTGATCAGACCTATACTTTTGAAGATATACGACTTCAAAAAGTGCACCTTTAATGTCACGTCACGTGACCCCTGATGACGTAATCAATCTAAAACTTCATACATATGTTGGCTGCCTGACGGTCATCATGTGTATCAATTTTGAAGCGATTACACAAAACTTCGCAACACACATCTTCTCAAAGTGCATTTTGAACAGTTTTCCAACTGCCGCTAGAGGGCGCTCTTGTGTATCGTGACGTCATCGGTATTTTTTTTAAACTGCACACCCATGCCGGACACTAACATCGTTGAAAGCATTTTCATAACATTTAGCACTTTTGAATTACAAGGCACTTCCGCTTTCGACCGGAAGTAGAGGTCGTATGAGGTCAAATGATGACGTCATGATGACGTCAATTTTTTTTCGAAGCAGTTATGACGTATCAAGCCTGTTTAAACAAGAATTTGGATTAAAGCATGTTCCGTTAGCAATTTCTGACTTAAAGGGGCAAAAAATGAAAAAATCATAACAAATCGTGTGATGACGTCATCATGACGTCATTACAAGTTGGCCAGGAACTTGCCATTATCTAACGACTTGCCAAGTTTCAACGTGATCAGACCTATACTTTTGGAGATATACGACTTCAAAAAGTGCACCTTTAATGTCACGTCACGTGACCCCTGATGACGTAATCAATCTAAAACTTCACACATACATGTATGTTGGCTGCCTGACGTTCATCATGTGTATCAATTTTGAAGCGATTACAACAAACTTCGCAACACACATCTTCTCAAAGTGCATTTTGGACAGTTTTCCAACTGCTGCTAGAGGGCGCTCTTGTGTATCGTGACGTCATCGGTATTTTTTTTAACTGCACACCCTTAATTGCCGGACACTAACATCGTTGAAAGCATTTTCATAACATTTAGCACTTTTGAATTACAAGGCACTTCCGGTTTCGACCGGAAATAGAGGTCATATGAGGTCAAATGATGATGTCATGATGACGGCAATTTTTTTCGACCGGAAGTAGAGGTCGCGTGAGGTCACGCACACTGAATAAAATGAAGACCTAATTTATCCCTACCCAATCCCACAAACAGAAACCTACGGTCTCTTGTGGCTGATTTGATACAGATTTTCAAATATTTAAAATATAAACCTTTAAGATGACGTCACGTGACAGGTGATGACGTCATCATGACGAATTTGTTTTAGGACCTTCCTTGTACCAATGCCTTTCATCACTGAAAGTTTCATTGCAATTGCTCCTTGGAAACTATGCAAAGGGCCGCTTAGAACGAATTGTGCGTTATTTCAATGACTTCCGGGAGTCTGAAACAGACAAATAATAAAAACTAGAGCTCAATTGCATTTGTGAACAAATGCAAAGCTGTTTCGCTAATAATATTTTCAAATTACTCAAGCGAATATGAAAGTTTGTTGTGTGTACATAATCAAGTTAATAAATACATTATTGAATGCCTTGTGAGATCCAATTCATTGTCTATATATCTTGTAAAACTGTACCTTTAATTTAATATAACATGGCGAATAATGACGTCATGATGACGTCAATTATTTTTCGAATCAGTTATGACATATCAAGCGTGTTTAAAAAATAATTTAGATTAAAGCATGTTCTGTTAGTAATTTCTGACTAAAATGGGCAAAAAATGAAAAAATCATAACAAATCGTGTGATGACGTCATCATGACGTCATTACAAATTTAACATGAACTTGCCATTATCTAACGACTTGCCAAGTTTCAACGTGATCAGACCTATACTTTTGGAGATATACGACTTCAAAAAGTGCACCTTTAATGTCACGTCACGTGACCCCTGATGACGTAATCAATCTAAAACTTCATACATACATGTATGTTGGCTGCCTGACGTTCATCATGTGTATCAATTTTGAAGCGATTACAACAAACTTCGCAACACACATCTTCTCAAAGTGCATTTTGGACAGTTTTCCAACTGCCGCTAGAGGGCGCTCTTGTGTATCGTGACGTCATCGGTATTTTTTAAAACTGCACACCCTTAATTGCCGGACACTAACATCGTTGAAAGCATTTTCATAACATTTAGCACTTTTGAATTACAAGGCACTTCCGGTTTCGACCGGAAATAGAGGTCATATGAGGTCAAATGATGATGTCATGATGACGGCAATTTTTTTTGACCGGAAGTAGAGGTCGCGTGAGGTCACGCACACTGAATAAAATGAAGACCTAATTTATCCCTACCCAATCCCACAAACAGAAACCTACGGTCTCTTGTGGCTGATTTGATACAGATTTTCAAATATTTAAAATATAAACCTTTAAGATGACGTCACGTGACAGGTGATGACGTCATCATGACGAATTTGTTTTAGGACCTTCCTTGTACCAATGCCTTTCATCACTGAAAGTTTCATTGCAATTGCTCCTTGGGAACTATGCAAAGGGCCGCTCAGCGGCGGATACAGGGGGGGCGTGGGGGGCGCACGCCCCCCCCTTTTGCTTGAGAAAAAAAAAAAAAAAAAAAAAAAGAGACACCATCAAGGAGAAAAGTGAGGGAGAGACAAAATTAATGACTAAGGCCCTACCTAGTATTTTATTTCAAAAAAGCTACTAAAAATCCGTACCTCGTACACTTTGTTTCATTTGTGGACCACTATTATTTCACTGACAGACATTGTCTCACGTGAATCTTGTGTACTGTGTGGAAAGCGTGTTTTTCTCACACACTGAACATGCCTGGCGCTGGGATCCGGGGGCGTGAAGATCATTCACCCACATCGTGAGTCGACCATGTATGCCACCTGTGTGTGTGTACATTGTGCAAAGAAGTTTCTGGATGGAAAGTCAGCACTCGCGCGCGCTAAATACAATGTGACTTTTACAATACGAACTTCCGGAAACTAGTGAAGACATAGCCCCATGAATAGGGATAATAATCTACTTCGTATCCTTGGCCCAGTGCATCCTTTTTTTCTGTGGCCGATTTAATTTTTAATCCGGGTTATGAAACGTACCGATCGAATGCTACTGTACTTGTAGAAGGCCCTAATGCTGAATTGTTTTTTTTTAAAACATCACAAATCTTTTGGGAAAATTGTTTGCTTTTCGAGTCGCGAGTGTGATTTTTTCCCCACTTATCAACTTGCGGGAAAACCATTGTCAGGTTCCCTCAACAATCCACAACAGTTAGACGATCAACTGCTGATATTTAATGGGGACCAGACTGATTTAGTCAGCGCGCCGAGTGCAATCAAGGTTTTGTGAAATACGTGTAATGCTGTGCGCATCTCACGCCCGTCTGGGAAAGATATAGACCTTTCTTTTGTTGATAAACAAAGTGCGCCGGTTGGCATGGATGGCCGAATGTTGGCAAAACATTCAATCGTGTTAAAAAATGTTGTGACCAAATTCAACATTTTCTGTAAAGATTCATGAACGGAAATACCTTCCATGATTGGTTGATTTGTTTCCAACAAATTCAACACTATTTTTGAATATTTTGTGTAACACTGCTACAAACTGTGATGTGGCAATCTGTTTTTGATTTGCAGTTATGGCTTTCCATAGTTTTTCAACCTGGGTTGGCAAAAACTCGGGCTGTGACGTTGCAAAAGAAAGGTCTATACTATGCTCAGCGCGTTATGTAAATCAGTCTGGTCCCCATAGATAGTTTAAATGTTGTGAAATTGTTAAGGGAACCCAACTAGGTTCTCGCGCAAGTTGTTAATACGCGTTATCAAAAAATTCACTCTCGCGACTAGAAAGGCAATCAATTTTCCCCAAAAATCTGTGATGTTTTTTAAAAAAAATTTAGCATTTGGGCTTTCTACAAGTAGGCCTACAGTAGCATTCGATCGGTAAGTTTCATAACCCGGATTAAAAACTACATCGGGCACAAAAATAGGATTGCAATGGTGCTTAGGCCCAATTGGCAAGGATACGAACGAAGTGGATTGGCCCTACTCATGGGGCTAGTGAAGACATATAGCATCGTATAATCATGGTGTCTCCTCTGTTTAGAAAATCACAGATTTTTTTCGTATTCAAGAAAGAGGGTAAATATCCGTTGTGTTTCTTTCAAACTAGTCATTATCAATTGTGCAGATAGTACAACGATGTAGGGCTGGGGGAGGGGGCTATAGGCCTCTAGTATGCCTACCCTCACCTTGTCGTACATTAATGTTATTGTTGCTCGATCGCGCTGTCACTGAAGACTAGCACAGCTTGTTATTTTGTGTCACATTCTAATCCTCAAGTATGTGAAAACTAAATGACAAAGAGACCCTATTTGGTTATATTAATAATTGCACTATCGTTTAACTCGCCAACAGTTTTTCCCCCTGAATAAGTATAAGTTGTAGCCTGCATTTTGATTTTATAACTCAGGATGGCCGATTCAAATCGATGACTCCCAACTCGAAAATAATGTTTTAATAATGATCTTGCAAAAACAAAATTGGTTTAAGTGGTCAGATATTGCATGAGATCGTACCACAGAGCATCTAAAATCCTGTTTCGTAGCATTGCGGGCCCCGGAACCGGCCCATGCCGTTAGGGGTTCGCATTATGCGCTCGTAGGCGCCACAAATTGCATTCACCATTTGCTGCTTGGTAAATTTTCACGTCCCCCCGTTTGGAAAATCCTGGATCCGCCCCTGCCGCTTAGAACGAATTGTGCGTTATTTCAATGACTTCCGGGAGTCTGAAACAGACAAATAATAAAAACTAGAGCTCAATTGCATTTGTGAACAAATGCAAAGCTGTTTCGCTAATAATATTTTCAAATTACTCAAGCGAATATGAAAGTTTGTTGTGTGTACATAATCAAGTTAATAAATACATTATTGAATGCCTTGTGAGATCCAATTCATTGTCTATATATCTTGTAAAACTGTACCTTTAATTTAATATAACATGGCGAATAATGACGTCATGATGACGTCAATTATTTTTCGAATCAGTTATGACATATCAAGCGTGTTTAAAAAATAATTTAGATTAAAGCATGTTCTGTTAGTAATTTCTGACTAAAATGGGCAAAAAATGAAAAAATCATAACAAATCGTGTGATGACGTCATCATGACGTCATTACAAATTTAACATGAACTTGCCATTATCTAACGACTTGCCAAGTTTCAACGTGATCAGACCTATACTTTTGGAGATATACGACTTCAAAAAGTGCACCTTTAATGTCACGTCACGTGACCCCTGATGACGTAATCAATCTAAAACTTCATACATACATGTATGTTGGCTGCCTGATGTTCATCATGTGTATCAATTTTGAAGCGATTAGAACAAACTTCGCAACACACATCTTCTCAAAGTGAATTTTGGACAGTTTTCCAACTGCCGCTAGAGGGCGCTCTTGTGTATCGTGACGTCATCGGTATTTTTTTTAACTGCACACCCTTGGCGGACACTAACATCGTTGAAAGCATTTTCATAACATTTAGCACTTTTGAATTACAAGGCACTTCCGGTTTCGACCGGAAGTAGAGGTCGCGTGAGGTCACGCACACTGAATAAAATGAAGACCTAATTTATCCCTACCCAATCCCACAAACAGAAACCTACGGTCTCTTGTGGCTGATTTGATACAGATTTTCAAATATTTAAAATATAAACCTTTAAGATGACGTCACGTGACAGGTGATGACGTCATCATGACGAATTTGTTTTAGGACCTTCCTTGCACCAATGCCTTTCATCACTGAAAGTTTCATTGCAATTGCTCTTTAGGAACTATGCAAAGGGCCGCTTAGAACGAATTGTGCGTTATTTCAATGACTTCCGGGAGTCTGAAACAGACAAATAATAAAAACAAAAACTCTAACAAAAACAATAGCTGTTTCGCTGCGCTTGCTGCGAAACAGCTAACAACAAAAACAAAAACTAACACAAAAACAAGAGCTGTTTCGCTGCAAAGCGAAACAGCTATAAAAAAAAATGAAAAAAAACAAAAAAAACTAGACTTATTTGCATTTGTGAACAAATGCAGAGCTGTTTCGCTAATAATATTTTCAAATTACTCAAGTGAATATGAAAGGTTGTAGTGTGTACATAATCAAGTTAATATTACAATATGTTATGCCTTGTGAAATCGAATTCATTGTCTATATATCTTGTAAAACTGTACCTTTAAGGTAATATAACCTGACAAATGATGACGTCATGATGACGTCAATTATTTTTCGAATCAGTTATGACATATCAAGCCTGATAAAAAAAGAATTTAGATTAAAGCATGTTCCGTTAGTAATTTCTGACTTAAAGGGGTAAAAAATGAACAAAATCATTACAAATCGTGTGATGACGTCATCATGACGTCATTACCAGTTTAACAGGAACTTGCCATTATCTAACGACTTGCCAAGTTTCAACGTGATCCGACCTATACTTTTGGCGATATACGACTTCAAAAAGTGCACCTTTAATGTCACGTCACGTGACCCCTGATGACGTAATCAATCTACAACTTCACACATATGTTGGCTGCCTGACGTTCATCATGTGTATCAATTTTGAAGCGATTACAACAAACTTCGCAACACACATCTTCTCAAAGTGCATTTTGGACAGTTTTCCAACTGCCGCTAGAGGGCGCTCTTGTGTATCGTGACGTCATCGGTATTTGTTTTTAACTGCACACCCTTGCCGGACACTAACATCGTTGAAAGCATTTTCATAACATTTAGCACTTTTGAATTACAAGGCACTTCCGGTTTCGACCGGAAATAGAGGTCATATGAGGTCAAATGATGACGTCATGATGACGGCAATTTTTTTTCGAAGCAGTTATGACGTATCAAGCCTGTTTAAAAAAGAATTTGGATTAAATCATGTTCCGTTAGCAATTTCTGACTTAAAGGGGCAAAAAATGAAAAAATCATAACAAATCGTGTGATGACGTCATCATGACGTCATTACAAGTTTGACAGGAACTTGCCATTATCTAACGACTTGCCAAGTTTCAACGTGATCAGACCTATACTTTTGGAGATATACGACTTCAAAAAGTGCACCTTTAATGTCACGTCACGTGACCCCTGATGACGTCATCAATCTAAAACTTCATACATATGTTGGCTGCCTGACGGTCATCATGTGTATCAATTTTGAAGCGATTACACAAAACTTCGCAACACACATCTTCTCAAAGTGCATTTTGAACAGTTTTCCAACTGCCGCTAGAGGGCGCTCTTGTGTATCGTGACGTCATCGGTATTTTTTTTTAACTGCACACTATTGCCGGACACTAACATCGTTGAAAGCATTTTCATAACATTTAGCACTTTTGAATTACGAAGGCACTTCCGGTTTCGACCGGAAGTAGAGGTCGCGTGAGGTCACGCACACTGAATAAAATGAAGACCTAATTTATCCCTACCCAATCCCGCAGACAGAAACCTACGGTCTCTTGTGGCTGATTTGATACAGATTTTCAAATATTAAAAATAGAAACCTTTAAGATGACGTCACGTGACAGGTGATGACGTCATCATGACGAATTTGTTTTAGGACCTTCCTTGCACCAATGCCTTTCATCACTGAAAGTTTCATTGCAATTGCTTATCGGGAACTATGAAAAAAGGTGCTTGGAACGAATTGTGCGTTATTTCAATGACTTCCGGAAGTCTGAAAAATAAAAATAAAAACTTTCACAAAAACAATAGCTGTTTCGCTGCGCTTGCTGCGAAACAGCTAAAAAAAAAATTAATTTAGCCTTTTGGGGTAGGACTTCAGCTAGTCTAATTTCCATTATTAAGACAGTGTTTGGTCTTATGACTTGCCCTAGCTTCTCCAAGGTTATCTCATATTTCCTTGTTTTAACTTATTCTTGAAATTTCTGTTTGTCTATTGATGTCTGATGTGGGTTGTGGGTGTTTCTTAGAAATTTTCAAAAATTAGTTAGTGGCTTAACGTTTCCACCCTAGCAGTGTCTTTCTCAGCTATGCTAAATGACAACACAACAAATATAAACAGGTATACCTGTGTAACAAAAGCAGTCAAGTGGAAAGAAATAACAAAGATGAAAGCACACAGAAACAGCAGGGGATGAACAAAGAGGAGTGTGACAAGAGGGGGTAGGGGAAGTTGCTGGGTTTGACCACAAGAGGTGGGGAACACAAAAGACAAAATCAATGATGGGAAGAGTGGAGAACTAAGTAAATAATTATTGAATAAGGCAGTCTAAGAAGGGAGGATATCTGTGGTAAAAAGGAGACAGGCAAAGACAAAAAGTTATTAAACATTTCCTTCTTGGATGTTCAGACCATAAGGTTGAATAGTCTTGAGGCGCCTTATCCGCAGTTTCTCCCTACTCAGACGAACACTCTCTCAGCAAAATATCAAATAGATTAGATAAGGGCGGTGCAGGTGACACGACCCCTTGTCTTATGGGTGGTAAAAACTTTGCATTTATCATATTATTATTAGTTTCCACAATGAAGATTTAATGTAATCTTCAGTTTAGAACATCCAGTTCTTCTCTAGTTTTTTTTATGTTGATAATCAGTTTATATAATTGATACCTTCTTGCTCGAGGAACGGACGGGTTGAGAAAAGCATTTTAAGGGTTTCTAGTTTAAGATGAGTTTAACTTTCGATCTTGAGAGTTTTGGTAAATAATTTATGATTTGACATCATGAATTTATTTGCAAAAGCTTGATATCCTTTTTTGCTAAGTTTTAGTGTGTTTCTTTTATTGATTGTTTTGATATTTAGTCACATTTATTTGAATTAGGCCTATACTTTCAATTAGTTTTTAGAATTATAGATCACAAATATAGCCCATAATGCTCATAGATGTTCTTTCTCATTGCAACATGCTAAATTCAGATTGGTCATACAGAAGGATAGGGGTTAGTTTTTATTTTTGGGTGTTCGGCCAACAGCCAAACACCTTTTGTTAGTTTTATTAGGTGTTTGGGCATACAACTGTATACATGTACAATGTAGCTTGAACAACTATTGTTTTTGTTCTGCTTTTTACATGTAGTGTCATTAGACTATAACTTGAAGATAATCAAGTTTTTGTGACGTCATGATGATGTCATAAATTGTTAAAATACATTAAAAGTTTATTTTTTCAAAAAAATCATTACTCCTGAACAACATAATTTCTCCTGCATATTGTGTGTAAAGATAGTTTTTAGACTAATTTCCACACATGAAGAAATTCATTTGTTGGTTGTTAAAACTCGGGAAGGTATCGCCCTTTCATTCGGATTAATGTGGACATCCTTAATACGGCAAATTTACTCAATGGAAATGTCCATGTAGCATTTAGGTCAATGTGCCCTTAGCTTTGGAAGCACAGATTCCACGTGGTATACAGCTTTCTTTCAAGCTGTACGTACAATGTAAGTTCAGTTGGGCACCACACGTGTTAGTCTTAACTTCAGCTGTTCATTTTTCAAAGTTCTATATTTACAGGAAAAATTGTGCGATCAAGCTGCAAAACCATGTATTCAAGCCAGGATGTGTAATGTGAACAATTTAAGGTTCTGTTCTTTTAGGGCTTTCAAGGTGCAGTTTTTTACAAGATCTTTTTAAACATGACAAAAATTCACGATCGAGCTGAAATCTTGCATTTATTTAAGTCAGGATGTGTTTACATCTACAATCAAATGTCATGTGATGTCACCTTAAAGGTGCAGTTTTTAAAGTAACATGCAAGATTTCTTGTGAAACTTTATGCTTATGCATTCCCGAACATCTAATGTTTGTCAGACTGTGACAAATGCTCGAGCTCTAGTTGTTTTGTTAGGTGTTCGGGCCACAGCCGAACACCTATTGTTATTATTCTTTTTTTTAATAGCTTTACTTCTTCTCAGAGTCGTTTCGCAAGCAAATGCATAGTTGCAAAGCTTGTATCAACTTGAAACTTTACAAGCACTTAGACTATAACCTGAAATTTCAGGAGTGGTTGTGACGTCATGATAAAATACATTAAATCAAAGTTTATTCTTCAATAATTCATAACTTTTGAACTACAGAAGCTATTCTAAAAATGTATGTTATATGAAAGGCATTTTATAGTTAAGCAAAAGTTACTCAGGGTTAACCCAGATCTGACCTTGTCTTTCGGTTGAAACCAGACATTGAAGTGAAAATAGTCCCTAGTCTTGTTTTAGCTCTCCGGCCAGTGGATGAAATATTTTTTTAAATGTAAGCATTTCGAAACTAAGATCAATGATATCATCACGACATCACTGTGGAAAATAACCATGGGTCAAAATAAAAGTTATTTCTCTTTCGCAAAAGTGTATATATCAGTTTTTGGTCAAATTTAAATTACAAGGAGTCTATGTGAATATAAAGACAACTGGAAAGTTTGATTTTAATCACGTAATGATAACCAAAGATGTGACTGTCACAGTCAAGCTTGGACGACTGTGCAGCGAAAGACAATAGCTAGCAATGAATAATAGTCTCTTCGACAAAAGTATTGTATTTACAATTTCTTTACATTTATTTACAACTGCTGGGGATACTGCCCCATTTCTGGCTTCTGTACAATCAATTTATATCAAGTTCTAATGAAATTATAAATAGAATTCAACACAACTAATACCGGCTTGATTCGGTTTAATCCTTTCAAATGTATGCGCATAGATTTAAATAAGTTCGATTATTTCACCTTGGACTACCTTGTCTCCCTGGATTACACTCAATATTCAAACAAACACACTTATATTTCCACAATTCTGTTCTGACTTCTTAAAACGCAAAAGCTTCTTTCGTTTTATACATTTTTATGGTTTGCCCCTTCCAAGCCGGCACCGGCCAACTACAGGCTGTGTACCGTCACATCATTATGGTTTGCCCCTCCAAGCCGGCACTGGCCAACTACAGGCTGTATACCGTCACATCATTATGGTTTGCCCCTACCAAGCCGGCACTGGCACAGTACAGGCGGTATACCGGCACTGGCCAACTACAGGCTGTGTACCGTCACATCATTATGGTTTGCTCCCACCAAGCCGGCACTGGCCCAATACAGGCTGATACCGTCACATGTTTAAATTCAAGATGGCTGCCTCAGCCAAATGATCCAATGTTTTATTAATGTTCTTATTGGGTTCCTTGACGCTGAAAACATGGGTATAAATACCAACACCAAGTTTCTGTGAGGCTCATAAACCGAGATATGGGCAAAAACCCATTTGATTGGCGGCCATTTTGAAATTCAAAATAGCCGCCTTAACCAAATGATCCAATATTTTTTTATTTGGTCTTATTGGGTTCCTTGAGCCTGAAAACATTAGTATACATGTAGACACCAAAACCAAGTCTCTATGAGTCTCACAGACCAAGATACGCACAACCAATTTCGGAAAGCAGCCATTTTGAAAAATGGCCCCCATCTTTATGCATCCCAACTTTTTTACTGGTACAGTCAACTCTCGTTAATACGAGGTCCACCGGACTAGCCCGTTTTCCTCGTAATATCCGAAGCTCGCAATATCCGATCGCGGTAATATCAATGCACTATGCACAAAGTGCATGACATTATGGCCGCACGTGCACGGCTGCTGCATGCAATACAGTGAATAACTGTGTGCATTGTGTGCATGTACCGCACGCACAAACAAGCACAAAATTGGGCGAATACAACTGTTTAATTTAGTAAGTTTAGCTTAAAAGTCAATTTATAAAATCAATTTACATTTTACATGATTGAACAAATGTCTGAGATTTTAACTTGCTGTTCTTGTTTAGCGAAGTTTCCGTGCAAAACTTCGGTCGCAGCAGTCAACAAATAAAATCTTGATTTTCATTGGTAACCACCAAGGGAAACCAGGGAAATCTTGCTGTTGCATTAAATATTGATCACGTAAATATTTTAGCTTTTCAGTTGCGGTGGGGTTTTTTCTGCTGAAAATGCACATCAAGCACTTGTAAAACTCAATGGATCAGTATGTTTTGTGAATATTTCACATGAATTGATGAATGCTGACTTAGTATGGAATCTGCTCTGTTGCTGAAACATGCAAGCCTCCTAATCCCACCATTGTCCAGAGTTTTAAATTAACAACCTGCTCGCTGACTCATTACTGCAGTCATGAGTCATTGCTAGCGATAGCGTCCAGTTACACTGTATAGCACCTCTATTGATTGTCTTAAAAGCCATAAATAACGATTTTCAGGCTGTTAAAGGTATTTCCTTTGTTGGGTTTTTTATTATTCTCGTTTCAAAAGGGTTAAAAACAATGTTTTGCTCGTAACGGGCCGACAAAAGTACCTCGTTGTAACCGTGTTCTCGCTACTGCCGTGCTCGTATAAGCCGTATTTAAATGCATTGAAACACGCACAGGGCAGTTCGGGACAGGCAAAAAACCTTGCAGCGTTGTAGCCACGCCGGTCGGCGCCGGTCGGGTGTAACCGGCATTTGCTATTGCCGACCGCCACACAGACTAGATGAACATCCTACCGACCGGCACAAAATGCAACAAAGTTACAATAAAATGAACTACCTCTTTTACACAGTCGATCGCTTGTTCAGTTTGAACGGTAAACTTGTTTTTCCCCAGTTGTCAATGATTAAATAAAACACATTTTCAACCCAAAGGAAGCCGACAGTTGGATGTCCTTTTCTTTAATGTTAGCCCCAGACAGCTGGACACTATCCAGACATGTCAGGGAGAATGATTGACCCTCCAATTGAGACCCAATTACTCTTATCTATAATCCTCTGCAGTTTGTTACACAATTGTTTTAGTTTGCAATACTCTTGCTTCACTCAAAAGACAAGCCGCGTGCGTGGTGTCTTTGTAGCTAATCCTCTACAGTTGTTATACAATTGTTTTACTTTGTAATACTCTTGCTTTACTCCAAAGCGAGCCGCGTGCGTGGTGTCTGTGTGGTGTTGTGACCTGGTTTTGTGACTCTTCGGAGTGGGTTTCGTGTTCTTTTAAACCTGGAAAGTGTGTTGACATCTGCTGGCTTTTAGATTTAATGTTTGTTTTTGAATAAGATATGATTTATTAACATTTTATTCATGCAAATTGTTCCATCGGGTTTACCACCCATGGGGAAACCCCTGGCCAATTTTCAAAATAGTATTTTTTGGTAAATTGCTTTTTTCAGAGTACAACTAATAGTTTATTTATAGCCTTCAGGCCTTTGTTAAAATAACATGTTTGGCCTTTGTGCTCTATCTACTGGCTTTGGAGCCCTCCAAAATTTTGTTTGCTCCAAGACCAAAGTGGCCTTGCCCTAAAAATGTTGAAGCCTATTGAAACTGTAATGAAGTTTTAAATAACAGATTTACATACCTTAAAATGCATTACAAAAATCATGTCTCAGAAAACCCATACAAATCCATTTTTAAAGCAGTAAAATTAAAAGCTTCGCTCTATTTTGATTGTAAATTAGCCGGCACTCAAAAAGTTCTAGCTACAACCCTGAAACCTTGTATTAACCGGTACCTCGTAACATGCGAGCTAATAACGGGAGTCGACTGTAATATCAAAATAATTACTCAGGCGGGTCTCCAGAACAAAATGATACCACTCGCAGAGGATCTGGGGGATGCATGGAGGGGGGGGGGGGGGGGGGGGGGGTATTCTAGCCCACGGACTAACAGTGATATGACCTCACCCAAGTGAGTGTTAGCTGGCAAGTGGTCTGGTGTATTTGAAATGCATGCAACCCTCTGCAGTGCAGTGCCTGCCTACAATTGGTCACCCCTTACAAAGATTGTACCTACATGTACTCGTGGTTAAAGGGGCAGTCTGCTCTAAGTTATTAAATTATTCAAAGTCTTAAACAACACAAATGTATCCAAAATAATTAAAGCAACTTATTTAAATGAAAACCTAAAAAACACACCTGTCACATAGGCCTATGATATAAGTGTTATAATGTACTAGTTTGCTTACCTTTTTTGTCAAGTGTTCTGAGGGAAATACCTTCGTTAATCAACAATGCAACTGCTCTTGTGTTTGATGAAACACATGCCACATGAAGCAAACTTTTGCCATCATTGAAAACATCTTTTATATCTGTGTCAAACATAAATCAAGAGAAAATCAGATAACAGCATGATTTTTTCTTGCAAATCCTGAAAAAATATTAACTTTGGGGGTAAATCAGGCATGCAACTGCATATAGTCAAAAAAATAAAGGAAGCACTAGGCATACATGTAGCCTAAAAGGTTTTGTACTATGGTTTAAATTTTGTAATGGCACAGCTGAAAGACCAAAAACGAGGAAATCAGCTGATCAGCTGAAAAGTTGATACCTGGTATTGTTCTAAATGTACACACATGTGACTGTAAAAAACATATAACAAAAACACACTCTGCTTTATACCAAGCGAATATTGTGGAAGGCTTTCCGGCCTCCCCTTTCTGTAGAAAAAAATATGTGTCTGAGAAGTTTTTCTTCAGTTTGCGCTGGAATATAACATTTCATATAATCGCTGCCATCTAATTTTATACTCCTCACAATCTTGAACTTCTCTAACGTGATTGATAATTAACTAATCTTTTAAGTAAATAAAAATAGTTCTATGTTTTTAACTCTTCCTTTAGTTGGTTTGGTTTAGGCCTACATGTGTAGGCCTACTGTCAGGACATCATATTGCAGAACATGGTGGTTTTAGAGCAAATACAATGTAAAAACAAATAATATTGGCTTTACTATTCATCTTTGCCATACGTCAACTCGTCAACATACTCAAAATGAACAAAGTGTCATTTTGGTCATTGGTGAGCAATAATCTCAAAATTGCTGCCATCATTAATAATAGCCATGAGGACTACTGGACGGAGTTTTGTATCCAAAAGGACTTCACAATTAACTGAATGCCATATCATGATTCAACCCAATGAAGGGCTTCCCAGCTAACAATTTGACGTTCTCACAACGTTGTAATGAAGTCAGACTTTGGTGTAAGTGACGTTATTAACATAACATTGTCACAACGAAACTTTGTCGACTCCCCTATACGTCTTCCGAACGTATACAAGGATGCAATGTAACAACCACATTGTTGGTACCTTACATGTACATTGTATGTTGGTTCCAAGTGACCTTATGACAACTTATACAAACGTTACAACAACATTGCCAGAGTGTGTGTTTTTGGTTGTTAAACATTATCTAACTAAATTGCTAACAAACATTGTTTGTGATTTCAAACATGAAGCCTTGTACTAATATTGTTAGATAATAAATTTCTTCCAAAACCATCCCAACGAGCTGCTTGTACTAATATTGTTAGATAATAAATGTCCTCCAAAACCATCTCAACGAGCTGCTTGAAATATGCAATACATGTATGATGGTCTAAACATCGCCAAATACAAACTAAAACATTGTTTACGAGGTCATTATTGTTTGTATGTTGTAATTAAACTATTGTCACAACGTGATGGTAAAAACAAAGATACTATTGTGATAAAACTGAAAGGCCTACAATGTGAAAGTCACAATAGTATGTTTGAAGGTTGAGACAACGTGGCTGTCACAACATGAATACCAAAATACAACGTAATGACAACGTGAACACCAAAACTTAAACATTACGTTCTGACAATACCAAAATACAACAAGATGAAACTTAAATACAGCTGAAACTTAAATATTACGTTTTGAATGTTACCAAAATACAACGTGAAGACAACGTGAAGACAACGTGACTGCCACAATGCAAAAACAATGTTTATATAATACCGAAATACAACGTCAAGACAACGTGACGGCCACAGTGTAAATATGACGTTGTGATAATACCACAATGCATTGTGCATGTCACAACATAATTACTACATTTTTATGTACTGTAACAAAAATAAAACGTGCAGACAACGTGACTGCCAGAACGCAAAAACTACGTTTTAATATTACCGAAATACAATGTCAAGACAACAAGGCTGCCACAGTGTAAATATGACGTTTTGATAATACCAAAATGCAGCGTGCAGACAACGTGCACGTCACAACATAATTACTACGTTTGAACGAGACCAAAAAATTACTTCTTCACAACGTTGATGCCTTACTTAAATACTACATTGTTATAATACCAAAATACAATGTTGTGAAAACGTTCGGTAAAAAACTTTTCGGTAACGTTGCATAAACTACCAACATACAACCAAAGTACAACATTGGTTGAAAATTATGTAAAGATCTGACGTTCATGCAACGTCGTCAAAATGTTGTCAGTCAGCCCATCGACCAAAATGCAACCATATCACAACGTTGTGCAATGTTGTAGCAACGTAATGTGTTAGCTGGGTTAGGAACAGGAGAATGTAAGAGTTAAATTATTAAAGTAAACAAATTGCCTTGTTTTGACTCAAATTTTCCACCATTTACTTTTCCCCCCAAAATGTTATCGTGACAAAGTGCAATTACTGAAGAAGCGGACCCGAGGTTTCACAGACTGAAATTGGGCATACTTTACAAACGCGAAATACGCAACTCACGTGTGCAATCGGACCCCACATCGGGCAAGGCTACCCCCAACAGATGCTGGAGACCATGGAAACCATAATGCTTTTATGGAGTGTAAGACACATCATACATTCTATGATTTGGAATGGGGAACAAGTGCATGTGGGCAGTTTGCCAAATCTGTCTCCTGGTTGTGGCTTTGACTGATGTACATTACATTCAGTCTCATTAAAATGCATGAGGAAATTCCCAGCAATAGCCATCACTGCCAGAAATTGTCTTTGTGTTGTAGACTTTTAATGAATCTGGACACCTCAATTCAAGCCACAATGAAACAGACAGATTTCCCAAATGCAACAGTAAGGAAAGTAAATGTTGCTTTGATATAATAAAACCATTTTAAAATATTACCTGTGTTTTAAGTTTTGCTTTTTATTTTTGTATACATGTGTGTGCATAATATAACTGGCCTTGACCGCGGACACTGTGGCCTTGGCCTTGGTCTCAATTTCTGTGACTCAGTCTGGGCCTTGGCCTCAACCCAAGACTCAGAACCGGCCTTGGCCTCGAAGGTCGTGGACTCAACTAGGACACTGGCTGTCACACTCCATCTAATCTTCAAGCTCTCTCATTTATCTGGATGGCTATATTGTTCTTGACTGTCGAAAGGTAGTAAAACTAAAGTATTGAGACTGATCTGAAGTGGGAAACTAAGGCTCCTACATGTATGTGGCAAAGACGATTACATCTGTAATGGGATGAAATTGTAGGCCCTCCTTTTTTTATAAACCCCTAGTTTACCTATGTCCAGCACAGACTAGGACGAGTCTAGGGGTGGGTGGTTGCCTGGAGATAAGTGATTATTGGGAGATTGGTTGCAGGATATGCAACCAATCACGGCGCATTGAGGAAGGATTGTCCAGGGGTCAGTGACTTTACTCAAGAAAGTGTTTGGTCACTTGGCCACTGGACTCCGACAGAGGAAAGTTGTAAGATTTAACCTCCCAAGTTTCTTCAGTTTATGCACTTTGCCTCTGTCGGATATCTGCGTTGGATTGCGCCAGCCCAACTTGTTATCACCATATTTATCGTATGTGTTCATCCCCTGTCCTGCTCTAGGCGGATTCAAAACAAGAGAGCCAGCAGGACAGCGAAACATCAACTATCATCACTTCTTTGTTCGTCATCTTTATCTGGTTGTAACGAAAACAGTTATCCTGTCCCTCTGATCAAGGACAAGGAACTGTTTTCGCACCGCTTCATCAAGTCCCCCATCTCCAACTCCAAAGCCCCTATCGTCATAGTATCAGCATCATCATCATCATAGTATCATCATCTTCCAGTTATTCTTCATTTTCGCCGGGTGCGCCATCACATCCACGACTACACAGATAGGCCATTCAATCATTTCTTATATTTGCATTGTTTAATTGTATTATATTTGTTTAAGTATTATTCTCTTCTGCTTTTATTGTCGAACCCCACATGGGTTCCTTTTAAACTTCTTTTCATATTGATTATTGTCGAGACCCGCCAGGTTTCTCTTTCTCTTTTTTTATCTGAGATATTATCATCATCTCATTTATAATGTATAATACAGCGTTTAAATCGCCTCTCCCTTTTATATGTAGTCGGGATTAGAATAAAACCTTTCACTATTTTTACAACACCACTAAACAGCGTGTCCCTTGTAAATTTATTGTGTTCCAGTAAAGAGTGCGCACCAGCCGTACTCAAACCTGTTACACATCTAAACAATGCTTCAAGCAATACGGTTTGCCATATAATGACCCGACAATAATATCAAAGCATTTGAAGTAAGAGATCAATGTTCTCTCATGCAAGGCATGATACATGTACCAACAGATTCAGGCCCACCCTCGGCCCACGTTCAATGTTGGCTCTCATTGCGCGATCTGCGCTCCAGCTGGGGTTACCAACATTGAGCAGGGGAGGGTATGTTTATTTTCACGTGGCCCAAGTATTTTTGGCCGGGATTGTAGCACTACATGTACATTACAGTAGCAGCTTTCAAAAAATCTCAAAAAAGTCACTTGTTTCATTGAAGTGTTAATTTGCTTGCCTATTCCGTCTAGATTCCTGTTTTTGCTTGTTGTTTCATGTTTGTGTAAATTAGCACTGTGTCACTTTCTCTAGTTAGAGAGCACTATATTGTAAACTGCTCTGCATTATTAGTAGCCTATTTTTTAACTGTCTCTTGAAGCAAAGTGACCAACGACAGCATAGTCAGGAACAATAATACTGGCTATGTAAATTGTTCTCTTGCCCCTACTGGTGTTGTAATTGTCTTTATGTACAGCCATCACTTTAAATATTTTACCAAAACGGCCGGCAAAGTATGGTTGATAAACATCAGAAGGTCTGCAGCATTGTAGACATAAAAACAAGTTCCGGTTGAACTTTGAAATGATAATTTGAACCTATCATGCATACATTGTACATGTACTATGCATACCAGTTGAATAAATCAAACAATACCACCTAAAATTACATTTTTCACGAGGAAATCAACTAAGCTCAGAGTGCAGTTAAAATTTATAATAACATCTGGATAACCAGAATGTGTGCAGGATGTCCCCTCCTGTGTTAAAAACACATTTTCAGAAGGTCACCCAAGAGGACATCTTCCTTTACCACCTGGGCCCAATTTCATAGAGCTGCTTAACAGTAAGCAACTTTTTTTGCTTACTGTAGCAGAAAAATTTGCTTAAGCGTAAAGGTATTTCACCAGCGGTTGCTAACTTTTAAAACTAAAAAGCACGTAAACAAACTGAGCGCGCAACATTTTAGATCGTCTGCTTAAGCAAAAAAAAGAAGAAAAAAATCACGAAAAAATGGCGGCCGAAGTAAATGCAAAGAAATCCTCACCCTTTTTCATCGAAATGGACCTTGTTTTGGCAACAAGTTATATTGAAGAAAAATCCGTAATCGAAGGGCCACTGAAGGGTGGAAAATTGACGAACAAACATAAACTTGCGTGTTGGGAGCGAGTGAGGGAGTGTGAATGCGTAAGTATTTATATTTAAATTAGGCCTAACTTTACTATACTAAAGGTGGCGCTACATACAACGAAAAAATCAATAAACAGATAAAGTTTTGTTGATACATGTAGTTGACCTTTTTTCCTCAATCTCGCGAACACACATTGTGTGACATGACAAATAGTGTATACACTATTTGTGTGACATGACAAATAGTGTATACACTATTTTAATCATGGGTGGAAGGTTACACTGTACATTCATCAAGAAGAGTCGCTAGTGCGCCGAGACTCGGTGCAAAAAAGACGGAATACATCGGCCTATGAAAATACACAAGCAACAACGTAGTTCCACAAATGTGTCAATACATTGGACTCCTTGCCTTCAGTTATTCCAAGAAGCGGAGGAAGTCCATCCAGCACCATGGGACTGCGTAAACTTGATTGCTATGTATTTTCGTAGTGTACATGTAGGACGTTGTTGCTTGTGTTGTGGTAGAGTACATGTACATGTACTTCAACTGAGTTAAGGCCGATGTATTCCGTCGTAATTACACCGAGTCCTCAGTCCAAGCAAGTCACTCACTTTGGATGTCTGCTGCTAGTGCTACACTCTGAGTCTGAGTCTGATGCTATTAATTTACTGCAAGTATTATAATGTGTAGTGTTGATGTGACAGATGTCAGTTGGTGGTGAGAGGGTGGAAACTTTTCGGAGTGGTTCGACCCTGTTCACTGGATTTTGTTCTAGGAAATTATATTATTGAAAAAGTATGTCTTCCTCGTGTTTACTGGTGAAGAAGCTTACAAGTGTATAGTGTGAGTATGGTCGATTTAACTTTATAATTAAGTGCTCCATGTGCTTGTAATCAATCTATACTACGTACAAGTACTGACATTTTATTAAAATTACATACGAAAGGAACTTGAAATTTAATTTGGTTTAACACGGCAGTGGTTTAACACGGCAGTGGTTTAACACGGCAGTGGTTTAACACGGCAGTGGTTTAACACGGCAGTGGTTTAACACGGCAGTGGTTTAACACGGCAGTGGTTTAACACGGCAGTGGTTTAACACGGCAGTGTATGCAACTACATGTAAAGTCTAATCCAAGTTACACATGTAAGCCTAATGTAGGTTCTTCGTTCTCTATCATGCCTATGTTTAATTATAACATGTAGTAAAATTATACTATGGCCGGCAACCTTGAAAAAGCCCCGTTTTAGTGTCCGCAGGGAGATTTGATCTTGGGGATCTGGGAATTGAATGCAACCCCGATCCCCAAGAACTCTGTTGATGGCTTTGACGCTGCGATCTATTGATCGCCATGCCGTCGGGGGACTAACCATAAGGCAAGTGTCCCCGACAACAATGGCGAAAGTTCCGGAGGATAAATATCGCAGCGTCAAACACACTTGAAGGAGCGGTGGTAAGGCATGATTATGCTCGGTTGGGTGCTCCAACTCACCGACAACATATCCACCAATCGCAAAATAGTTTGCGGCAGAAACCTATAGCGGGCCCAAACTTAATTCGGGGTGAATATTAATTTCTAGGGGATTTTCCCTGTCGCGAAAAATCTGTCGCTGTCTCCCCACAGGATAGTTGCTATCACGACCGTGACGTTTTCGGCCAAGGATGGCCGCAATTTGTTTTGTAAATTTCAGTATAAACAAATGTGGGACGCGTGTGACGTCATACTTTATCTCCCGTAGCAAGACCTACTATTTTCTATTGCAGTCTGGGATATCATATTACACCTGGGGTATGAAGGTTGTTTCACATCATTATCCCTCAGACGGGCTAGAGATGTTTTTTCCCAATAAAAAAATGGTCTATATCCCCTCAATCTGTATTTTATGAATGGGTTGATGACCAGCAGGATTATAGAAAAGCCCCGCCTTCCAGCTCACAAAACCCATGACCCTGCCATGACCTCATACATGTACACACAGACTCTGACATGCGAACTGTTTTAGTATAGTGTTACCATGATAAACAACCCCCACCTGTCAAACAAGTCTCACAGAGGCTTCCCGACAGCTACAGTACAGCCCGAAATTTAGTAGACTCCGCGCGAAAACCTCCATGCAATAAAAATAGGCTTTACGCGCTAACAATTGCGCCGCCTAGCGCGTGGAGTTTATCGCGCAAGAGCTTAAAAACGCGTAAACACTAAACAGCCGTCGGTAAGTTGTCGCGCGTAGGCTGTACGCTTTCGCGATAATCTCCATGCGATGAACTAGTCTCCACGCGTAACGATTCTTCTTGCAAGGTTGCACAAGTGCTTAAGACTTGATTTAAATTCATTGATAAAATAGGCCTACCGCCTGGCCGTCCAGCGATGATATCAAAGGCGACCAATTACGTCTTTATTTGGAAGGAATCAGCTGGTTTGATTGGAAGAGCTTGTTACTGAAAAGAAGTCTGAAACTTGGCGGCATCACAAAGGCAATGTTGCATACCGGCAAACCCAATCAGCCTGTTCAAAGGGGTTTAAACAACTCAGCTGTCAATCACTTTCAGAAGAGTTCTTTAAGAAAATAATACAAGTTAATAAACCGTAAGCCGGGACAACTTTATTAGACACAACAGACATTAAAAAACCAAACCATAATGTACTGGAGGAAAAATTCGGGGCAACCGGACGGCAAATTAACAGAATAATTTGCTTGCGGAGTTAAAACATAATTTTTAAGAATATCGCCAGCCTAAACATTTGTTTTATACATGGCAATGAAATCTATGGTAATAATAATATTTATATTTAGTTTTTTATGAGGAACGTCCGCTGTCTGGCAGCAGAGAAATGAAAATAGTCTTGCTTTTAGTTATACGCTGGTTTAACTTGCCGAGCAGAAACTCGGGACCGAAGAAAAATCACAAAAGAGCTTTCAGGCATGCACATTATTCGAAAGGTCTAAAAACAGACATGTCTGAGTATTTATAGGAACAAATTAATTCATACAAAAGGTAATTGTAAATACCTAACGAAAAGAAAAAAACCAAAAAACCAAAAAAACACAGTGGCATCAGATTATTTTCAAGCCTGCACTATTCTTGAAAAATAATGGTAGTTTGAATCATTCCAATTGGCACATGGTCTGTCCCCACCCAGATTAATTTCAATTGATGGAAAGTGCGACACATAAAAGACGACTCTTTTTAAGCAAAGCTTATTCCATAGTATTCCAGCGGCACAACAAAGGAAACGTTGTAACAATAGAGCTGTCAATCACCCTGAGGCCAAGGGCGAGTCCTTATTTTAGTCGGGATAAATTTATTTTAAAAACAGTCCCTATACAGGTAGTCTAGGCCTTTCGTGCCTTTCCCCCAATTTTTTTAATTTTTTTTAAATGTAAAGTGCTCCAAAATAACAAGCAAAATTTGCAGGATGATGACATCATAAATGTTTAGATGATGACATCCCGAGATAATTTATCTCAGTATGACGACATCTTGAAAGTGGAATGTCGTTTTAGATACGTTTCTACGGAGTTCAGCAACTTCCATCCAACTTGTTGAGATCCTATGAGATAATTGACTGCAGTATGATGACATCAAAGACAGTATGCTGACGACATCTTGCATGATTAAATCTCGGAATGACGACATCCTTGCTTAAGTAAGATATCATCTTCCAGATGTATTTTACCTACAGATGTCAACATCACGAAAGTTGTCAAATATTCTTTGTACATGTATGTCAAAATCCTGAACATAGGATGTCAACTTCCCGAGATCCATCTTGGGATGATAACATCCTGAAAATGTCGAGAACCAAGTATCTTGGGAAGACAACAACCTACTTTCAGAACGTCGTCAACAAAATACCGATCGACAAAACATATCTGGAAGAATACATTCTACTTTTCAAGGAGTCTTCATCCCGAGATAAATCAATTCCTGGTGTCGTAATCTTACGTTTACGATGTATTCATCCTGCAAGAAATTGAAACAGGACCTCACTCAACAATTGGATGCACTTTTAAAGCTTCATAAATGGCAGTTCCAGAGCATTGTTGAGTCTTGCATTTGTCAAAAAAATAACATTAAACAAATAAATTGTATATTTGTTGTTATTTGCTTTTTATAAAGCAAATCGAGGGAATATGAACCAGAAAAACCTTTATTTTTTTTATAAAATCAAAATCATTTGCTTTAAAATATTTCTCTTGTTATCACAAGTAGATATATTCCCATTTGTGTTGTTGAACAAACACTCATTCAAAAACCCTTTTAGAGGGTTTGAAACAATTTGTTTTTAATGGCATGTTATAAGTAACAAACATTTAAGTAACAGAATCCTAAAAGAGGCCCATACGATTTGTTTAAGGAGCAGACAGTTTTATTTGTTACCCCCACGCATCCACGCATTTATCTGGCATTTTTAAGTTTGTTCTCAAGCCGCAGTAAACTGAACAATATTAACTTAGTTGATTAAAATACATGTAGCATACGCTTTGAAACGACAGCAAGTCACAAACGGCTCCAGTGGCCGCGCATATCTTGGCAACACTGTTGCTAGGCAGCGCAAGAAATGGGTCAACATTGCACTGACGCGCATTTGCCCTTCGGCATTTATTTCAGTATTAAGCGGAACCAATGACGGAAGTGCGATCCTCTGAAATCGACCAATGGCGTCTTTACTTGGACGACAGCGGCTGATTTGTATGAAAGACTTGTTACAAACTCTAGCGGCACCACAAAGGAATAACGTTTCTTCGAAGCTGTACCACTTTGGACGGTCCGTTTGAACGTGGTACAACTGAAGTGTCAATCACTTTTGGTAAATCTAGTGGGGGTAAATTTAATAGACATGGCCAGACATGGGGTTTTTAAGACGTAAAAAGGGAATAAACAAAATAATTATTGCTGACTGATTGAGGCTCAAACATGTAATGAACATCAATGTATGCCCTATGCCTACAATAACAAAATAAAATAATCTTCACTCCAAAGCTTAAGCAAGTAAAAAACAAAAGAAAGTTCGAATTAAGTTATGCATCAATAGACCAATCCATTAAGCCCCGCCTCCTTACGAGTTGACCAATCACAGCCACGAAACCTGATCACCATTAGAGCAAAGACCACCAAACGGCTCAAATAGTGATCAGATTTCGCGGCTGTGATTGGTCAATGATAAATGGGCGGGGCTTAATGGATCGGTGTATTGAAGACATTTTGACATTACTTGAACAGTGTTCGAAACGTCCAAAATATTATTTTCTCAACACCGTTTCCTCTACATAAAAAACAGATATTACCCAGTACACAGTTATTGCTTTCTTATCATTATTATTAATTTGTGGACTGGAAACAATCGTTTCGGCTTATTTCATTGGCCTGACCAACAGATGACATTTTGAATTAGGCCTACTACACTAAATTAATGGGTTTTTTTCGAATGAGTAGATATTTATCATTTTCAAACGTTTGCATATTTCAATCAGAATAAGTAAGGAGTACAATATTTCCCCCCTATCCCTCTTTTATTCTGGAAGCCTTCCCTCTGCTTACCGAAGCAAGAATGTTGTCCGTTTACTGCGCTCACATGAAAAATATCACCAGTGTACGTATACCCCCGATTAATCTGGTGCACTGTTATTTTGTGTTTTACGTGTGGAACATCCACTGTCTCTGGCGGCAAAAGTATTGCTTATGAACAATAGCTGGTTTGAATTCGCTTAATAATACTATAGAAACCCCTGACCCAACTAACAGCACTGTGAAGCTGTCAATTCTCCATGTCATAGTCTACGGAGGAGCAGCAAAAACATCACAAAACAGCTTTCAGACATATATTTTTGTTTAAATAGTCAGAAACGGGTATATGTCGGAATATTTTATTCAGAAAGAACAAACATCGAGGTCACGAGAAAATAGTGAAAAGAGACCTTATGTGTTTTCTGTTTTTCAACATCGAGTTTATTATCACGCGTGATAAAAACTATTGTTTTACTCATTTCTCAGAAACGAAAGCATTTTTTTTAGGCAGAAATATTTTAAGAAACCCTTTCTACTATTACTTACTTTAAATCATATAAGTTATGTGAATCTGTGAACATTTGTGTTTTTCGATCTTACCAATAGTGTACAGGGCCTTTAATAATAATAACTACCGAGAAGAAATAAATAATAAAACAAACACCCCAACAAACAAACAAACAACTATTTTCGTCAAAGAAATTGACAACATTTGCTTCTGTTATTGGATGATGTTTTTACTTTTTAAAATAGTTTTAAACTACAAGCCATTGGCTAGGTAGTCTATACGTGCACTGTTTTGCTAAAGTACAAATAAATTGATGCATTTAATTTAACGTAACAAACTACGGGTGGTGGAATGTACGTGTTATTGTACATAATAAATACTTCCCTATTTATACGTGCACACACACAATGTAGGATTAATTTACTCTCTTTAAGCATAACTTGCTCTATGCTTTAAGATAGAAACAACTAATCGATAATGACAGTTTAGCTGTGTGTAATGATACGCGCTTGTAAGTACAGTATGATGTACATGTAGGTACAAAGTATTAAAACCAGTACATGAATCTGTCAGGTGAAGTAAAATCCCCCAAATCAAAGGTGATTTGGGAGTCCGCGAAGGGACGATACTTACCTGTTAAACCTACAATTGCATATTTGCCCTAGCCATAGGCTTTCACTAGATTATTTTTTACCACACCACAACAGCGCCCTCAAGAGCCCATACATTCCCTATCCTGGCCCCATGTGTTGGATAACTCGACCTCTTTTTCTCGAGGTGTGAGTAAAAAAGACACAGTACAGGCCGAACCTGAGCGGGGAAGGAGGGAGGGAGGTTTAACAGGTAAGTATCGTCCCTTCGCGGACTCCCAAATCACCTTTGATTTGGGGAGTCCACTTCAGGGACTCCCTTACCTGTTAAACCTACAATTGCATAGACTGGCACAGAACAGAAGGTGGTGGGCCCAAGGGTGAGGCATGAAGTAGTAAAAACAACCACTCGGAAAAACCGATAGCTATTTTTATTTATTTTTATATAGTCCCTTCGTGTTCTCTCAAACCATGAAAACAAGAAAGTGAAATGGGACTACTCACCAAGGATTGGAGGCCGGAGGGGAAAATCTCGTCACTCCTGGAGGGCTGCCGCAGGGGGCTGAGGTACACTCAGAGCAATACGGCCAACTTTTCCTCTGGATGATTGGACATCTCGGAGGTAACATGACATGAATGTGGAAGGTGTTTTCCAGGCTGCTGCCTGTAAGATATCCTGGAGAGGAACACCTTTAAGAAAGGCCCATGAAGTGGACATGGACCTGGTCTCGTGAGCACTAATTGGATGATTATCAGCCATGGGAGAAGGCCAGGAAGCCAACGATGAACGTATCGCTCTAACTATCCAACGGGAGATTGTGTCAGGCGAAACTGCCCTATATGGGCTGGTAGTAGTAATGAAAAGTTGGGTCACGGGGCCTCTGAATGTTTTAGTGCGGGCAATGTACCACTTCAGAGCCCGAACAGGGCACCATAATTTATCCTCGGTAACTGACGAGAACGATTTAATATCTGGAATGAAAATGTCAGGAGGGGTGTATGACGGAGACTGGTTCTTTGCTAAGAATGTTATATTTGGGACGAGGCGAACGCCACCCGGTTCCCAGCGGATATGACCTGTGTCAATTGATAAGGCATGGATCTCACTCCGTCTCCTACTGGTTGCCGTAGCTATAAGGAATGCTGTTTTCACAGACAAATCTATAAGTGAGGCACTCGATAGAGGTTCGAACGGGGCCCCAGACAAAGTGTGAAGGACTTGTCCTAAGTCCCAAGCAGGGAGAAGCTTTTTGTTCGAGGGGCGCTCGATGAACATGCCCCGAAGCATTTGGGTTAATGCGTTGTTGTTTGAGATGAAAGATCCATCTGGGAACCCAATGTGAACTGCTCCCAGGGCAGAACGATAGCCTCGAATAGTGGCCACTGTGAGACCCTGATTGAAGAGTTTCATCAGAAAATCACCAATGACTTTTAAAGGTGCTGAGCAGGGATCAAAAGAGTTGTCCCTGCACCATTTATGGTAATGTTGAAGCCGGCTGTCGTAGGTCCTTCTAGTGGACTTTCGGCGGCCTCTGGCAGCCATGGATGCAGCGTCCAATGAAAGGCCTGCTGATCTGAAGGAATGTTGGACAACATCCAACACGTTAAGTGGAGGTTCTCCGACCCCGGGTGGTAGATCTTCGACCGGGGTTGGGCTATGAGATCCGCCCGTCGGGGAAGTAAGACTGGGGGATGAATGAGGAGGCGAATGAGCCTCTGAAACCATGCTTGTCGAGGCCAGAAAGGAGCAATGAGGAGCACCCTGCAAGTCTCCGCTTCTATTTTGGCTAATACCCTTGGAATTAGTGAGATCGGGGGGTAAGCATAAGCGTACATGTTTTCCCAGTCGATTGAGAGGGCGTCTGATGCCCAAGCCTGAGGATCCCGACTGCGAGCGCAGTATACCGGTAGTTGGTTGTTTAGGGATGATGCGAATAGGTCTATGTGAGGACGATCGAACCTCAGGAAGATGGATTGCACCACTGCCTGGTGGAGAGTCCACTCCGTGGGGGTGACCCTGCCTCTGGACAGGGCATCCGCCAGGGTGTTTGCTTTCCCTGCAAGGTGGGATGCAGACAGGTGTACATTGTTTGCCAGACACCAGCAGAGGAGGTCCCATGTCTGTACACAAAGGGGTGGGGACCGAGTCCCCCCTTGTCGATTGATGTAAGAGACGACAGTTGAATTGTCGGACTTGATGAGGACATGTTTTCCCCCCACTTTGGGAGTGAAGTGTATCAGGGCTCGATGGACTGCCAGCAACTCGAGAGCATTGATGTGGGACAATCTCTCTACTTGGGACCATGTCCCAGCGGTGGTCTGTGGTCCCATATGTGCCCCCCACCCTGAGGGGGATGCATCCGTGGTTAGGGTCACGGAAGGTTGAGGGAGGGGAAAAATTCTGCCGCAGCTGATATTTTCCCGCTGAAGCCACCAGTTGAGATGTAAGAGAACTTGGGGAAGTATCGGAACCAATAACGACAGAGGGTCTCGTTTTGGACGATACTTGGCAAGAAGATAGAGTTGGATTGGGCGCATGCGCATCCTGCACCAGGGAACTAGATCTACTAGGCTTGCCATTAGCCCCAAGAGGCGTAACCAGGCCAAGGCCGGTGCCACTCTTGCAGAGATGAAGAGGTTTACACACTCCAAGAGATTGTGAATCCTCTTCTCGGTGGGTGTGGCTATGCCCCGTTGAAGGTCCAGCACAGCCCCGAGAAAAGTTGGGTTCAATGAAGGTGTCAAATGGGACTTCTTTACATTGATGATGAATCCCAAATCTCTTGTTAAGGAGAGAGTGAGATTCATCGCCCAGTGGGCTTCGGCTTCGGAATTGCCTACCACGAGCCAATCGTCCAGGTAGACAAAAATTCGCACGTTGTGGAGGCGAAGGAGTGCTGCGACAGTTTTTACCAGTCGCGTGAACACCCTCGGAGCCGTGGACAGGCCGAAGGGGAGCGAGCGAAACTCGAATGTTGTTCCCCGATACTGGAAGCGGAGGAAATGGCGGTGATGTTCTGACACAAGTACGTGAAGGTACGCATCCTTCAGGTCCAGTGTTGCACCCCAAGACGGGACTGTGAGGCAATTCAGGACTGTGCGGAGGGACTCCATCCTGAACCGACGTGGTCGAATGAACTTGTTTAGCGGCCTTAGGTTCAGGATTGGGCGCCATTTTCCGCTGTTTTTTGGAGTGATGAAGAAGGAAGAAACAAACCCTCGGTTCGAGTCCTCCTTGGTGACACAGTATATTGCCTTTTTTTGAAGTAAGGCAAGAATCTCCGATTCGAGAGCCAAGCGTTGAAACTGATCGGATGGGATCGGCGTAGGCCGAGGGAGGTACGACGACGGAGGGGTGCTCGTGAATTCTAGTTTGTATCCATGAGCGACAGTATCGAGCACCCATCTGTCGTTGCACAAAAGGGCCCAAGTCTTTGCGAAAGACTGGAGGCGGCCCCCTACGGGCCCGCAGTAGGGGGCCGCTGAAAGAGAGGCGTCACCGACGCCCTGGCCTACTCCGACCGCTCCCATAATTTGCTTTGGGGCGGGGGGTGTATGAAAACCGTGAACCCCGGTTGCGGCTGCCGAGCGGGGCACTGGGAGCCAACAACGGCTGTGGGGAAGAATAGGGGTTAGCTGGACTAGCAGATGGAGTACGACCTGCAGCTCTATACGGTTGTAAGGGCTTGCGAGGGAAGCGGGGACCAGAGCCCTGTTTCCCGCCACGACCAGGGCCAGAGACATTCTGGGAAGACTTGCGTTGATTAATTTTGTCTGTTGCTTTAATGCGTTTGGCCTCTTCTTCGAGGGTCTGTTGAAATTTACCCGCAAAGAGGTCAGTACCCAAGCGAGGGAGGGCTTCGAGTCGAGACCGAGCCCCCTCGGTGGGGAGAAAAATAGCATCAAGGACGTTTCCCCGCCGGGTAGAAGTAGCAAGAGCGGATACCCGGGTGAACTGGTCCATGCAGATGCGTAAGCTGTCGTCCAGGCAGCGGAAAGCCAGCTCAACTGCATTTGGTGACACTGGTGAGTCTGCCTCACAGGAGCACACCAAGTACTCAGAGAGCAGTTGTAGGAAGCAAGTAACACGGAGACCAGCCCTGGAGGCCTTGTCTACCTTGACTAGGGTGTCTTCCAGTGTATTGCGTTCCTTACTTGTGAACGGAGACCTGAGGGAGGAACGCCCCCCGGAGTCTGCCGCTATTTTGTCACGTGCTGCATCAGGTAAGGTGGGAACCGCAAGAAACTTGTCAAAATCATTTCTCGGAACCCGGAAATGGCGGACATCACGTTTAGCCACAGGGCGCCATTTCTTAACCCCTGCAATAACCTCAATACGGTCAGCACAGAGGCGGTCTACAGGGAGGACTGGGAAGGACTGGGCCCTAGACTCAGCTGGACCAGTGCGTTTTTTGAACGACTGGCGGGCTTCTTGATCAAGTGTAGGGTCCTCCTCCTTCGGGATATTTAGGACACGAACCATATCCTGAATAACCCGGCGCAGTCTAATGTCAGCTGTGGAAAGCATGACAGAGTCCCCCGATTCATTGCCTGAAGAATAACAAACAGGTGGATCAGGATGAGAAGACTCTCCGTCCCCAGGGGGTAAGACGGCTGTAGCTTCTTTAGCCCTATCTGGATTAGGCTCTGTCCCACGGGAGAGGGAAGCCAAAGGAGCAGGGCCCAAATGTCGTGGACGAGAATCAGAATTATCTGAGAACTCATCAGAGGGAAAAAGGGATACAATTTCCTCTGACATCTGACCGGGATCCGGAATAACTACTGAAGCAGGCTGAACAAAGTCCGCTGGAGCAGTAGCAGCCGGACGTTGCACTAATGCTGACATAGTAGCTGTGAGTTGTCTCAGCATTGAGCGGGTGCTAGAGCGGCGATGGCGTTGCTCACCAGCCGAAAAGCTAGACGAAGAAGCGGACCCATCCGAGGACAGGGAGCTCTGACTAGAGTAACGCCGTTTCTTCTTGCGATGTCGTCTGCCTCGGTCAGATTGACGAGCTGGGCAAGACGACTTGCGCTCTGAAGAGCCACAATCGGTCTTGGGTGTGGAAGAGGCCATGCTTTTAGGTCTCGCTCCAGAAACCGGAGCCCCGGAGGGGGCGGTTGGAGTAGCAGAGTCCAAGGTACCGGAAGCTAGAGGCCCGGAAGGCGTAGCTCCGGGACGCTTACAGGGTGTAGATTTGTCCTTCTTGGGCTTTTTAATGCTTGGATTAGAGACTGGAGGCCCCGGAGGGTCAGCCTTAACAAGCACGCCTGAAGTGCTGGGGGCCAGAGGCCCGGAAAGCGTGTCCCCAGCAAGAGCATCATCATTAAGCATAGGGACTGGAGGCCCGAGAGGCGCAGCCCTAGCATTAGCATCTGAAATGTTACCAGGAGCCAGAGGCACGGAAAGCATGTCCCCGGTAATGGAAACAGAAGGGGAGCGAGGCCGAAGCCGCGCCGACGACGCAGTGCGTCTCGAACAGCGAGAGTCTGCCATTCTTAATATTTTTTTTTTTTTTTTTTTTTTTTTTTTTTTAATCACTCGAAGTTCCTTATCTTACGAGCGAAGAAAACGAAAACGGTAAAGATAAATTAATAATAAAGACGATACAAACTTTGTATACTCTTGTCCTTATAAAACTTTACAAAATAACAGAGAATCTGAAAGCTTATACAATACGTTCGAAGACGGAAATCCAAACACGTCCGTTCACGTCGAACACTAGAGAAAAAGAGGTCGAGTTATCCAACACATGGGGCCAGGATAGGGAATGTATGGGCTCTTGAGGGCGCTGTTGTGGTGTGGTAAAAAAGAATCTAGTGAAAGCCTATGGCTAGGGCAAATATGCAATTGTAGGTTTAACAGGTAAGGGAGTCCCTGAAGTGGACCATTGTATCAAAACGCCAGCCAGCGCGTGAACACCTGGGAAATTTCCTCAGTGCAGAGTTTGCGGGTCATGTATCGCTGCGTATAAAAAATGTATGTAGTTGTTGCAATAGGCCGATACCACAGTTAAGTTGCATGACCCGATTTAACCTAATTTCGCATAATTATGGCACGAAATACGTTACACATCCAACGTTATTTGTGTAGGTCTGATGGACAACATTTAATTTTCAGTTTTTAATTATCTACCACTAATATCAATGACATATTTTTTGTGCAATAATTTTAAATGAAAGCTTATAGCTTTCTCGAATATATTAACGAAACAAATAACAAAACAAACAAACAAACAAAAACAAACAAACAAACAAAAACAAACACAACAAACCAACAATACTTGAATTCAAAATTTCTGCTCATCGGCCAAAAATTTGACCAACCTTTCAACCAACGAACAGTCACAAAGACTCACATGTCTGAGCCCCCTTGTCAAAAATACTTTAAGAAAACATGAGAACAATATCATTAACAAATTTTGTGCTAAAATTTATATCAGGCTCTAAAAAAATGGATGTGACTTCTAAAGCTCCATATGGCAGTTCAAGATATTTGTTAATGTTTCAGTCTAGCATTTGTCAAAAAAATAAATAAAATATATGTTTGTTGGCATTTGCTTTCTAAAAAAAAGCAACTCGAGAGGATTTGAACAGCAACATTTTTTTTTAATTGTGTAAAATCTAAACCATTTGCTTTCAATTATTTCTTTTGACATCACAAGTAAATAGGCCTATAGTCCAATTTTTGTTGAAACAAAACACTCTTTCAAAAACTTTTTAGAGGGTTAAAATAGTTTTTTGTAATGCTAATGGCATGTCAATAAAAATATTTTAAAAAGTAAAGAACAAAAATCCTAAAAGAGGCCGATATGATTTTTGTTTACGGAAGCAGACAGGTTTTTTTCCACCCTACGCAATCACGCATTTATTGTCATTTTAAAGTTCGTTCTCAACAGCAAGGTAAATCAAAAACTATTAAAGTTTAAAACGTACACGCATAGGTAGAGTAGAAACTTTGCTGTAGGATTTTGTCCTGAACAATATTTAGTTGATTAAAATAGCATAGGCTTTGAAACGAAAGCCAGTCACAAACGACTCCCCCGTGGCCGCCCGCGCATATCTTGGCAACACTGTTGCTAGGCAGCGCAAGAAACTTGTCAACATTGTGCTGTTCGTGCCTTTGGCATTTATTTCAGTATTGCGGTGTCACCAATGACTGAAGGCGATCCTCTGAAATCGACCAATGGCGTCTTTACTTGGACGACAGCGGCTGGTTTGTTTGAAAGGCTCGTTACTAACTCCAGCGGCACCACAAAGGAATAACGTTTCTTCGAAGCTGTACCGTGTTGGACGGTCCGTTTGAACGTGGTACAACTGAAGTGTCAATCACTTTTGGAAACTCTAGCGGGGATGAATTTAATAGAATGACCAGACAAGGGGTTTTTTTAAGACGCAAAAACTTGGGAGATCAACTTCGAGGAAAACAGAAAAGTTAACAGGGAATAAATTCCAAGGAAATAAACATAAATAATTATGGCTGACTAATTGAGGCTCAAACAGGTAATGAACGTCAATGTATGTAAACAATTAATTCATCTCCTTTCCAAGCTCAAGCAAGTGAAAAACAAAGGACAATTCGAATAAAGTTATATGCATCAATTGAAGACATTATGATATGTCTTCAACACAGTGTTCGAAGCGTCAAGTTATTATTTGCTCAACTTTGCTTCCACATAAAAGACAAATTTTACCCAACCATCGTTTCGGCTTATTGTAACAATAATGAAATTTTGAATTACAACATTAAATTAATGTTTTTTCGAACGAGTAGATAATTGTCATATTTCAATCTCAATAAGGAGTAATTTTTTATTTTTCCCCCTACCCTTTCAATCTACGTCCCTGTGCTGAAGCAAGCACACTGTCCGTTTGCTGCGTACACCAGTGTATACCACCCCCCCCCCCCACCCCCAATTCAGGTTTACTGGTGCACTGTTGTTTTTCAATGTCCACGCTCTCCTCTGGCGGTAAAATAATACAAATCTAGCTTATGTGCAGATAGTAGCTGGTTTAACTTCGCTTAATAGAAACCCCGGACCCAACTAACAACACTGTGAAGCTGTCAATTATTCATGTCATAGTTTACGGAGGAGCAGCAAAAACATCACAAAACAGCTTTCAGACAAAACATATAATTTTTCTTTATATAATCAGAAACAGGTCTATGTCGGAATATTTTATTTAGTGAGAACAAAAAGTCAACTCTTACAAATATAATAAAAATAATGAAAAAGAGAAGAATAAATTATTTAAAAAACTAAACCAACAATTATTTTTGTTATTGGATGATGATTTATACATCAACTTCTTCAACTTCAAACTCACAATTATTTCCATACTTCATACTTCTATTTTGTTTGTTTATAGTTTTAAACTACAAGCCATTGGCTAGGTAGTCTTTACGTGCACTATTGTGCAAAGTACAAATACAAATTAATGATGCACTGAGTTTTGTAACACTGGGTGGATGTTGTATGTATAAAAAATGTCCCTATCTCTTTCTGCACACACAATAATTTGTATGTAGAGCAAAATAATCGATAATGATAGTTCATACTCGCATCTGCATGACTAGTGCAGATACAGAGAGAAGTAAAACATTGTATCAAATGTCCATGGCTGGCCTGTGAACACACCTGGTTGAAATCCTTGCTGAAAACACTGTATACCTATAGTTTTTGCAATAGGCCCTATGCCATGCAGTTATTAAAGTTTACACGGCCTAATTTAACCTAATTTCGCATAGGACTCAGAATACGTCACACATCCAAAATTGCATACAGCCGATGGACAACAGTTCATTTTTTTAATTTTAAAGATTTTTCGTTTGTTAAGTGTCGGACTATGATCAGTTGGAATTTAATCAGGCTGGGGGTGGGGGGGGGAGGGGACAAACAATGTGCATATTGCATTTGAATGATTATAGAGCTTCCTAGCAACAGTGTTGCCATGGAGCATTGCAGCTAACCTTTGATATCTGTTGCATGTGGTTGTGACTATATTTATAACAAAAAACATTTAAATGACCAACATCAATCGATACACCTCTTGTCATTAACCCATGGTGGAAATGAAGTGCTGAAAGTCACCATTCAGCCAGGGGTTACGATCGAGCAAGGTGAACTACAAATATCGTGCGGCGTTCAAAGTTTGCTCCCAAGCTATCCTGCGCAATTTTCATTTTAAACCATGCAATGAAACATGTGTGGGCCGTAAACACATATAAATGAACAATTATTTTTTCAAAGACTACGTCCAACCATTGCGTTTATGTTAAGTTGTAAATTATTTGCAACACAAAAGTGATATTAGAGTTAGTCCCTCAAGTTACTTGCGGCAAGTGTGGTTGGCTCATGGATTACTTGTCTTCCGGTACAAGACAAACAAAATATCGTGTAGTAGGCATATGGAGACCCAAGGCTCGGGAGAGGGCACAACAGGAAAGTTTTATTAATCAAAAAATAACGTAGGCCCTATAATAGGTTAACAGATCCCATTAGCCGTTGGATTCGGGAGGACCCGAATTTGTGTTTGTAAATTATTAAAAATGAGATTATTTATTTATTCAAAGCTATTATATATATTTTCCTTACATGGGTCCCAATTATAGTTTATACTTGGATTCTTTTTATGTATTTTGTTATTTTACTTTTCTCTTGTGTATTTGGGTTTTGCTTTTTCGATCGTGTTATTTCTTAGCATTTCAATAACTTAACTCAATGTTATTATTTTTTACTTCACAGGCGGATATTTTGCCCATTACCAACAATTTGGACTGCTGATAATGAAGCTGAAGTTAAATCCAAACTTCCTACTATTTTGTTTAAATGAAGTCTCAATCATATTCAAGCCATTTGGAAAAATTGTGTGCAAACTTGTCTCTCTCTCTCTTTTCCTCCTTTTTGCGCACAAGTGTTTTTAATTTTGGGCGGACTTTTTTTCCTCTTAATTTTTATTTTATGGATTTTTTTTTTTTTGGGGGGGGGTCGCCCCCTTCCTTGGTTACAGGTCTGGAAAATAACGTGTGTCCACCAATCAAACTACATGGATCTCTGTGTGGTAGAATTTATTTTTGTTTCGTTTTCATTCGTAGATCCACCCATGGCCCTCATACATAGATCCACCCATGGCCCTCATAAAACATGACTATAGTTGCCTTTATATTCAGAAGTTGCCATGACAAAACTTACTTACAGAAACAGAATTAAACTAGACATAATTTTTTGTTGGAAACAAAAAAGAGGTGTTCGGTGTGACCTCGTGTTTCAAAGAAATGTTATAAACATGTCTGTGTATTAAATATTGTGTACTTCTATAGAGTCTTTAGAATGGTGGTTCTAAAGATTTGACCAAACTTTTTGGATGTAACACATCCCAGCTTGAGTACATGCAAAGTTTCCATTTGATCACCAAAGTTGTTCTGTACATATAGATCTTGTAAAACACTACCTTGGTGGTGACATAACATGAAAATCGATGACGTCGTGAAAACGTCACGCCACGTTATATCCTTGTTGGACCTTCCAAGTCTCATGCAAAATGAAATTTGACTATAGCTTGCTTTGTACTGAAGATATGTACCAATTGGTCAATATTTCTAAAATTTGTAAAAAAAATTGGATGACGTCATCAATTCGTCACTCTAGCTTTAAGTAGTCAATATAACTGTCTATCAACATGCCAAGTTTCAACTCAGTCAAACTTGTGGTTTTGTAGATACACAGCTTCAAAAAGTAAACCTTTAATGCGATACCACGTGACACATGATGACGTCATCAATCTAAAAATTCACACATATGTTGTCTGCATGAAGGTCATTATGTATACCAATTTTGAAACGATTATCATAAACTTCGCCACAGACATCTAGTAAAAGTGTATTTTTAATTGTTTTCAACCTGCCGCTAGAGGGCGCTCTTGACTTTTATGACGTCACTTGTCTTATTTTTTTAAACCAGACTCTTGCTCGACTATAACACCGTTTAAAAAAACTTCAAAAAGTGTGCCACTTTTAAATTACAAAGCACTTCCGGTTTCTTCCTGTTTCGACCGGAAGTAGAGGTCATGTGAGGTCACGCACACGACAAAAAATAAAGACCTATATGACCTAAGTATGATCCCGCATAAAACAACCGCCGGTCTCTTAAATGTGATTTGTTACAGAATTTCAAAGATTAATTTATTTTTGTCTAAAAACCTTGTAATTTGACACCTGATGACGTCATCATGACGTAAATGAAACGGTTTCGTCTCCTAATGGTTATCTAACTATGGTAAAAATTTCAAGTTTATATGAGCTTGGGAAGTGTGCTTTTGTTAGCGGACAAGCGGCGAAGAGAAGAAGAAGAATCTGAAGAAGTAAAAAAAAAAACTAGGCTTAACTTTTTGTTGTATAACAAAAAGAAGGTGTTCGGAATGACGTTCAATTTGGTAGTAACACATCCCAGTTTGAATACATGTAAGCTACATTTCAGCTTGACCAAGCATACTACTCAGTATATAGCTCTTGAACCTGCACCTTTAAGGTGACGTCATGTCACACTCGATGACGTCATCGTGGTGTGAACAAATTTGTTGGATGTAACATATCACAACTTGGATACATGCAAAGTTTCAGCTTGATTACCCAAGTCGTTCTGTACTTATAAATCTTGTAAGAACTAGCAGTGGCTCAAATTTAATTGAAAAAATTGGTAAACATGACTCTGTTAGAAATTTGTACGATAAGTTTTTATCAAAAGTTAGTGAATGAAACAAGAGTTTCTTCCTTCCATTGTTTAAACCCAATAAAGTTATAACTTTTTCCGTGCAATTTGGACTTTATGTATTACATACTGAAGTACCTACTCATATCACGCATAGAACTGAAGCAGCACAATGACCTCACTATGTCCCGAGTTTACATTAATCCACTAATCCCAAAATGTTTGTAGCGCCCGCTAGAGTTGACTTTTGAATTGCGAGTTTATTTACTTAATTGGTGTTTGGACGGCCATTGGATGGAAGTATAATGTTTCTTGATATGATCGGCTGGTTCCCTTTACTTGTTTTTATAATGATCACATAACAATTATGAAATAATCGTGTACGATTTTTTTCACAACAATGCTTACATGTTTAGAATGATAGAACATAAGAATCAAGTGTTTGATGGGCGTGAGGGCATCGATCTGCATGCTAGTTTCCATGGTAGTCGCTTTGGAATCAAAACCCATTATTTTTGAATGATTATCCACTTGATTACAATCCTAAAGATGTTATTCAAAATAATAAATAAAGCCGCCACACTTCCTGTGTATACGAATGCAACAATTAAAAAGTCGTTATTTATCGACAAAATTGGACCTGAGTATTTCCCTTCTTTTCTCAGTCTCATTTGCACGGGAGAGAACAATATTAATCGGTCAAAAACTGAAGTATAACAAGGCACTTCTTGTTTCGACCGGAAGTAGAGGTAACGTAATGTCACACACACAATACAAAAATAAGACCTAAATTAATTTGGTATAATCCCGCAAAAAGCAACCTACGGTCTCATGTCCGTGATTTGATATGGAAGTTCAAACATTACAAAATTAATATTTAAAAACCTTGTAATTTGACATCCGATGAAGTCATGATGATATCACTGCAGCGGTGTCATCTACCTATGCATTATATCTAACTATGTGTGAAGATTAAAGTTTATGCGAGCTTAGGAAGTGTCTTTTTTTATTGGACAATCTTGAGGGAAAAGAAGACGACGAGATATGAATTCATGAAATGTTCAACTTTTGGTTAAAAAGCACACGATCAAGCATTTGTTTGTTAATGAGGTTTGCATGGACGGCTGTTTTAGAGACTAACAAAGCGTATTGTCAAAAGCAGGTTGCGCGAACCTTGAACAGAGACTAGACCACAAGCATGTTTGATGGACTTTGAACCTTGCGGATGATTTGCTCAATGTATACACACACACTACGTGATAAAAAACAGTAAACTGGTTTAGTTCGCGTAGTGTGTGTGTAGCCCGTGGTTTGACAGCGGGTCAATAAATACACGTAATAATTGGTCAATATTTCAAATATTTGTATAAAAAAAAGGAATGACGTCATCATGTTGTTTCTTTAGATTTACGTTGTCACTATCACTGTCTTTCAACATGCCAAGTTTCAACTCAGTCGAACTTGTGGTTTTGTAGATACACGGCTTCAAAAAGTAAACCTTTAAGGCGATACCACGTGACACATGATGACGTCATCAATATAAAACTTCACACATATGTTGTCTGCATGAAGGTCATTATATATACCAATTTTGAAACGATTATCATAAACTTCGCCACAGACATCTAGTAAAAGTGTATTTTTAATTGTTTTCAACCTGCCGCTAGAGGGCGCTCTTGACTTTTATGACGTCACTTATCTTATTTTGTTAAACCAGACTCTTGCTCGACTATAACACCGTTAAAAAAAACTTCAAAAAGTGTGCCACTTTTAAATTACGAGGCACTTCCTGTTTCTTCCTGTTTCGACCGGAAGTAGAGGTCATGTGAGGTCACGCACACGACAAAAAATAAAGACCTATATGACCTAAGTATGATCCCGCATAAAACAACCGACGGCCTCTTAAGTGTGATTTGTTACAGAATTTCAAAGATTAATTTATTTTTTTCTAAAAACCTTGTAATTTGACACCTGATGACGTCATCATGACGTAACTGAAACGGTTTCGTCTCCTAATGGTTATCTATCTACATGTAAAGTTTCAAGTTTATATGAGCTTGGGAAGTGTGCTTTTGTTAGCGGACAAGGGACGGCCAGAAGAAGAAGACGAAGTTTAAAAAACAAAACAAAAACAAACAATAACAAGAGGTGTTCGGAGCTACGCTCCGCTCCGAACACCTAACAATACCCAAGGGGCGACATACTATGATACTACCCTCTCCAGACGGCCGGTAGCTTTGGCGTTCCCTCATCAAACCAAACTTACGAACATATTGCTTTTAAGCTCACCCATCAGTAGCTCTGGGTAGTCTTCTGTTTTGATCAAACTATCGACTTGCTGTCCCGAGATGATGTCACCCGCTGAATATTACCTAATTTCACCTCTTTAACATTCTTATTCAAATATTGTGTGCCCTATGGTTACTTCTACCATGCTTCTACATTTGTTGGCACTTGGTTCGCACATTTATCTTTTTCATATGGTCCGTCAGCATGTCGACGATTGATATATCCTAAATCGACTATCAAGTGTTATCGTCATATCGAATATTCCTCATGTTCAATAGAAAATCATAGACATCACTTGGTACCACGGAAGCAAACGGATGAAATCCACCACATAGTAAGTTCAAAAACATAATGAAGGTTAGGGCCTACTAAGTCCTCACATCTTCCTACTTTTTATTTAAAGACGGTTGCCAAACAAATTTTGTTATGCAGTATGCACCCATTTTCAAAAAGAGAGAGTCATTGTATTTGTACAGGTGAAATAAATTACAAGTCTCTAAACTCACGCATGTTAAAATGGTGTAAAATTTCATTTTATTTACTCCGAAATTTTGTACATGACATCTTGGGTATGAACAACTGCGTCTGTGCTTTCCTGAGAGGAATTTCTGTGTCAATAAAAGGGGCATTCAATGACTGATTAATATAACATTCAGGAATGAACGCAAATGCGTCAATATTTTATGACTGGGCCAAAAGTCCCGAGTTTTATCGTAACTGTGTTGTCGTCAAAATGCAATACTTGAGTTTTGTTATGAATGGCCAAAGGTATACGTCGATTTGTGCCCTACAGAAGTCTTGAGTATTGACGCTAACTATTTCCAATAGATTCACAATGTGCGGCTCAAACTTTTTGTAAATATCGACACCAATGTTTATGACAAATTTACAACTTTAATATAAAAATGACGTAACAAATTGTTGATACATTTTCTGTCGGCAAGCCATAAGGTCCAGATTTTCCGAGAGATATAATTTTTGTTTGAAGGGCCTAATTTTGGTGTTTCGTTTTTTCGAGAGGGACAATTTATTTGTTAGGCGACAGCGTTACTAATGCCACTAATAAAAGTACCCCTGGAGAAAAAGAATGCAATCCGAAGGCTTGGCCTTTCATTTTACTTCTAACCGCGACTTATTGTTTGCAATTAAAACTGGCCGACCTATGAAGGCAAATGCAGCAAAGGCCTTTGTAGGCTGCCGCCAGAAGTGGTGGGAACACCATGGGAACACCTTGGGGTTCTGATCTGTTCCCATTGAGTCATTGGTGTTCCCATGGGGAACCCATAGGAAAACCATGGGAGCACCATGGGGTTCTGATTTGTTCCCATTGAGTCATACATGTATGTGTTCTCATGGGAATCCCATGGGATTCTGATGATTTGTTCCCATTGAACCCCATGGTGTTTCACATGGGAATCACATTGGAACACCATGGGTTCTGATTTGTTCAATTGAGTCATTGGTGTTCCCATGGGGATCCCATAAAAATGGGAACACCATCACCATGGGGTTCTGATTTGTTCCCATTGAGTCATTGGTGTTCCCATGGGGATCCCGAGTTTTAGTTTTACTATTCAAAGTAAGTTGTCATTAAGACTGAGGAGGTATACATACTAGTATGAGTAAAGAAAAAAATAATCTGAAAAATTGTTAGACACATGGATACATGTATGTACATGTACATGTATGTACTTATGCCATGGTAGTATGCAGTCACTGCATATTCAAAGCAGTAAAAGGACTGCACAAGTTTATTTAACACAAAGATAGCATAACGCTGCCGCTTGGTGGCGCTATGCTACATGTATCTTTGATTAAGATCAGCACCCTGACTTCGCGTATGTAAATTGCACACCTATGTGGTTATAGAGCCCCTTCTCTTCCACAATGAGTCATCAGTTTGAAATGAAACTGAACACTTTTACAACCGACGTTTGCTGTCTGACTTGTTGATGTATTGTTAGTGTAAATTATTAAAGCTTCCCATTTTTAAGTAGGACTAGGAGGTTTTTGAGGGCAATTTCATTTTAAAAGCTGATAGTGTGAAACTGAAATGCTGATCAGATGTGAATTTTACAGTGAAACTCAAGAACAAGAAAGAATCATCGGTGATCAGCATCAGATCGTTGGTGATCGTTGGCACGTTGTTGTGCTTGCCTTGTGTTGTGTGATCAGAACTAAAATAGCATGATTTGGTAAGTGTTTTGTTTAAAACGTGATTTTAAGTATAGTTTTTTTGTAACAATGTACATGTACAACTACAACAAGTACTTTTGGTATGTCAGGTTGGTGTATGTAATGTAGGGGGGTTGTAGTGTCACTCACTCACTGTCAGACTGTTTTTCAAAATGTTGACATCTGCGGCAGTCGTCCTAGCGATCCCCAGCAAAAAACTTGTACATACGGTACGATGGAAAACTTCAATTTACTAGATTTTTTTTAAACATCCAGCCACAAAAAATGTCCCAACCAAATGACAAAAAGACCCAACAAAATAGCTTTAAAAACTGCCGACTGGCTTCTCGATATGTCAAAGATGCAAAATCAGGCATTGTTTGTTGTACTCACGAATTGATAGATTTTAAGTCAACGATCGGTGAAACCCATCCATCGCAATCCACATCTAAATACGCTCTCGTAATTAAACGGGTGCCCTGCTTTACGTAGTGGCGGTGCATCAGTAGCTGGGTCTAACTTGTACCCAATTCAAATCGTACCCAGGTTAACTCGTACCCAAGTCAAATCAGTTGTAACCTAGTTGTCTAAAACCCCTTAATAACTGATAAGCGCAAAATTTATAATTTCTGAATGCCATATTTGTAACGGGTATTTAAAATAAATTTTATGGTCACATGGTTTGGGCTTGGCACTGATAAGTTATGCTGCCATGTCTGTACCATCGGAGACCACAGAGTTGTGCAAACCATATAGTTTTGGCAAATGTTAAAATTTTTCTTACAAATATTTTTCCTATTTCTTCCTTTACAGTTCATTGTGCTTCCCTCTCTGAGGAATGTGACTAAATCATCATCACCATCAACAGAAGCCTATAGCAATGGAGCATGGTGGCATTTCTCACAAGACCAGCATTGGGTTTGGGCTACTTGCCTAAGATAAACATTCCAAAAAGAGATTAATCCTGTGGTGTTGCAACTTCCACGACTTACTGTCCTCTTCAATCACCATTATAATAAAACTAGTTTTTCTAAGTTTAAAACGTAAATAAAACTACAGTACAATTGCCCTTATATTATAGTAAAATGAGATTGAAAACACAAATTTTAAACATATTTTTTTCATACATGTAGTATATTACTACAAAATTATTTTGCATAGTAAAATTATGGCAAATCGGCCAAAACACTAAATTCCTGCATGGGACCCCATGGGATCCTCCATGGGATTCTCCATGGGATCCTCCATGGGAGCCTTGGCGTGTCGTGGCCGAGCGGTTAAGAGCACCGAACTCAAGCTCTGGTGTTTCTGTTCAGCAGAGTGTGGGTTCGAGTCCCGGTCGTGACACTTGTGTCCCTGAGCAAGACACTTAACTATAATTGCTTCTCTCCACCCAGGGGTAAAATGGGTACAGCTGTGAGGGCAGAGATGGTTCTTGTGATTGATTTAGCTTAGTAGCGCATATATTGCAGCACAGGCTGTATACTCCCCAGGGAGCTGAGATGGTTTAAGGAATGAAATAAATGGCCCAGTGACCAGGGGTAATAATGTTAAGAAGCGCTTTGAGACACCCTTGGGTGTGATAAAGCGCGATATAAATCCATATTATTATTATTATTATTCATGGGATCCTCCATGGGATCCTCCATGGGAGCCTCCATGGGAGCCTCCATGGGAGCCTCCATGGGAGCCTCCATGGGAGCCTCCATGGGAGCCTCCATGGGAGCCTCCATGGGAGCCTCCATGGGAGCCTCCATGGGAGCCTCCATGGGAGCCTCCATGGGAGCCTCCATGGGAGCCTCCATGGGAGCCTCCATGGGAGCCTCCATGGGAGCCTCCATGGGATCCTCCATGGGATCCTCCATGGGATCCTTCATGGGACCCCATGGGGAGCATGGGTAAAACCCCATGGGTATACATATGGGAGAAAACGCCATGGGGTGCATGGGTAAAACCCCATGGGTATTGGGAGAAAAACACCATGGGGAGCATGGGTATATAATCCCATGGGTATTGTGGGAAAAACACCATGGGGTATATGGGAGAAAACACCATGGGGAGCATGGGTATAATCCCATGGGTATATGGGGAAAAAACACCATAGGGTGCATGGGTAAAACCCCATGGGAAATATCCCATGGGAATTTCCCCCATGGGGTCCAATTCCTCCTTGGGACTTCTCATGGGAAATCACCCATGGAAAATCATCATGGGTTTCCCATGGGAAAACACCATAGGAAAATTTTGTAAGGGTGGTACAAGTTAATTTCTACGAATCGTCTGTAATAAACAACCCTCTTGAATCCTTAATCCTTGTACATGTAGTGGTAATTAAGTCACCCCTGTATAGTGTAATGTATTATAGTTTACTTCAGAAAGCAGCCTGGCAGCGCATGGGGAGCACTCCACATTTATGTGTTCTCCCACCATCACGATTGATTTTATTTACTACACTTCATGTTTTAAGTTTTGCCTGCGTCAAGTCAATACTGCTATGGACTTGGTAAGCTTAAACTATGTCTTATTACTTATTTTTGACAATCATTATATTCCTATGTTTCTTTGGAATTTCATTTCTAAAGTCGTATTATAGGAAATCTGATTTGGAAATAGCTTTTGTTTTAAACTTAGTTTGGATTCAATTTTTAAGACTGTGTTCTTCTTCTTAAATTCGATTGAAGAAGTGTATTCATAAGCGCGGAATTCCCTGCTTCCGTAAGCGCCGATTCTTTGCTTACGGTAAGCAGAGCCATGAAATTGGGCCCAGGCCTGCTGTGGACCTATGTAAATATCACAACTTCTACAATCAAAAATGGGGTTGCAGTAATATGGTCAAACATTACAACCTTCCCATTGAAAACAACGGGATGTTCACCTTAAATGACGCCATTACCAATTATCGATGAAACATTAAAAAACTAATATACGAATTGGAGGCTATGGCTACGGATGTTGCTAGGGGTGTTGCCAAGGAAGATATGTACTTCAACGCATGATGACCTGGCAAACTATGAAACTAACCGTAGCCATAGTGCCATAGCTGCCACTTCAGACGCAGCCTAAAAACTCACAATGGCCACGATTTTCAGCACAACTTCCTCAGTGACAATCCAGAGTCATATTCTGTCCAGGAGAACTGGGAATGTTTTTAATCTACAATCTCTTCTCTTATGGATAAAAACATCCTAAATAAGATGACTCGTTTGGATAGTAATGTTAAACCCTGGGTAACTAGGGAAACTAGAAGGATTTCAAAGAAGAAGCAGATACTTTATAGTAAATTTCAATTTCCTAATCGAGTCACAACTGGAAAGTTTACAGAGACTATCAAAAAACACTACGCAAAAAGAATCTGTCACAACTTTTGGTCCTTCCGAAATAGGATATGACAGCAATGACAAATCCTGCAGAACATTTTGGAAATTCTTTCATTAAAAATCAGCAAGAATCCTCAGGAATATCATCTTTGAAATCAAGTTTGAAATCATGTTTTTATCCATCCTGTTATTGGCGCTTGCGCTGTTGGATGTGGCTGAAATAAAATTAAAATTAAAATAAAATAAAGTTCCAAAATCATCTTTGACAACAGATCAGGTTCCTTCGGTGTTTACATCTTAATATACTACCAGTATTCCCAACAAGGACCATCTAACTTTCCATAACTGGCAATGGCGAGTTAAAACTCCTTCAAACCTTGATCATCAGGAAAGCTACTGGCCCTGATTCCATCCTAGCCCAGATCCTGAAGACATAGGCCTATGCCACAGATATTGCTCCTGTTCTGACTTTCATTTTCCAGCAGTCCATTTCCTAAGGCACTGTTCCAATATTTCTCCCATCCTTAAGAAGGGCGAGAAAAGTACCCCATCTATAACTACAGACCAGTATCCATCGCCTCCATCCATCATGTCTGTAGTAGCTACATCTTCAGTAGTGTACATGTAATGGACCACTATGAGACCAACAAAATCCTTGTCGATGTCCAACACGGGTTTCACACAGGATGTTCTTGTGAGACGCAGCTCCTTAATATAACCACACATGATCTCTCCAAGTCACTAGATATTACTGTGAACAAGTTGACCCTGTGGTTTTGGATTTTTCCAAAGCTTTCAAACCAGGTTCCCCATCAACAGTTGCTGTGTAAGTTACACCACTTAGTGATTAGAGGTTCTCTACTGCATGGATTGAGCAATTTCTCACCAACCGTAGCCAGCGCGTAGTCATGGTTGGCCAGGCATTAGATTGGGTACCTGAGTCGGGTTTACCACAGGTACTGTACTTGGTTCCCTAATGTTTTTTACCATCATAAATGACTTGCCTGATGGTATCACTTCGCAGATGATTGTCTTAATCATTGTTCCATCTCCAACGCCAGTGACAGTGTTAAGCTTCAAGAAAAATTAGACCGATTACATGAATGGTACAAATCCTGGCAGATGAAATTCAACACCGACAAATTTACTCTGCCCCCCAACTCTTCCACCTCAAATTACCACCTCCAGGACCTCTTGCCACAGTCACCACAACCCTTCCCATCTCAAATTACATGTACCACCTCTTGCCACTGTCACAGACTATTCATATCTGGGCATCATCTTCTCCAATAATTTGTCACGACAGAAGCACATCAACAACATCACAACTTGTGCCAACAGCATGTTACATGTAGGTCTTGATCAACACAAGCTCAGGAAATGCTCTGTCAAAATAATCCAGCAAGTTTATTTGTCAATTGTCAGACCCCACCTGGAATGTAGACTGTGCAAGTTCGTGCGCATTCGAACTTCCGGGACCATTGTGGTCCAAACCATATGAAGTTTTACGTGGGCGAGATTTTGTTTCATCAATTATTTTAGTCTAACATAGTTTATGACCATGACAATTATACATGTTGTTGGGAAGTGATATAAAAATATCAAAGTAAAACCAATTCAACAATATAACTAAGAAAAACCCGATAATTAAATTTGACCTCAGCTTCCGGTTATTAAAAAAAAATAAGAATTTTGTGCTCACCTCTGATCACAAAACTTATGTAAACGCTTGTTTTGGATGCGCGATGATAATCGCCAGATGCTGTAATTGCAACACGAAGCCTTTTTATTGCAGTATATGGTTGTTGAGGCATCAGCGCCCTCTTTAAACGGCGTCACGGGTCAATTTTACGCCCGTTTGACAATCGCGAATCCACGTAAGTTTTTGTTTTAAAGTTAAGATCAAATAAGAATCCTTGTCCCAGAGTTTTAATTTTATTTCAATAATAGTTAACACATTATTTGTGAATTTATTGTAAAAGCTAAAACTAGTTTGATAAATTTGTAATGAATATTTTTGTTGTTAAGATTTTGTCATGAGATATATTTTTAAACAAAGATTTGATTTCAGAAAAAAAACAAGTTCTTCGTTTGACGTGTTTTATTGTTCCGATACGCGCGAGACTTGCACAGTCTATTGCAGCCCTGTCTGGAATCCATACACCCAGAAAGACATTACCAGAATTGAAGCCATACAATGACGTGCTGCCATGTTTGTTTTCCAGCTACATTACATGTACCACTGTACTGAAAGCATGCCAGCCATGTTGAGCACCTTGGAATGGGATACCTTAGAAAAGTGACACCAGACGCTGTGAATTACTGCTTGCATTTTTCTTGACACATCTTGGACCTGGAAGACCAACTTCATCAAAATGTGCTTGTATTTAGTATAGATTGTAAAAGTCCATTGTGTATCTCGGGAGTTATGATTTTTTTTTATAATAAACTTTGATTTAATGTAATTCAATACCTGATGACATCATCATGATATCATTGTTCAAGTGCCAACTTCGCAATGAAGTTCTTGTAGGCCCTACATGTATATATGCCAAGTTTCAAGGTTCAATTCAATTTTAATCTTGGGTTATCTTGTAGCTCGGTTTAGGTAGAAGAAGACGCAAAACAAAAAATAAATAACAATAAGTTTTGGGCTGTTGGCAGAACACCTAATAATTATAACATACATGTACATATGTAATATCGCTTTCAATGGGCGTTTCAAAACACTCTCAATTGTCTAAAAAGATGCCTTTTCAACCGAGTCTTGAACATGTTGAATGAGTTGATAAAGGGGGAATCTCGGATGAGCAGAGGGAGTTTGTTTAAAGATCAACTTGAATGAAATTAATACTATTTGGGGTTTTTTTGTAGAAAGGTAAGCGGGTGCATAATTATTACATATGTATGTATAATTAGTGGAACTCAATAAAAATTGTGTCATAATGTAAAAAAAACCAAACATTTTGATCAGCCTTACGAAGGGCAAAACGCCCTAATTCACGAAAAGCCCGTTTAGCGCCTAGGAATCAAAACACCCTGTGACGCCAAATGGCGAAAATATTACAGTGTTGATGAAGAAGGGGTTTTTCCGTCAAGCATTTCTGATGGGAGTGATCAGCTCAAGTGACCAGGGGAGTTCTTAAGAAAAGGGACAGGACAAAACTCGGAAGGGCATATGCCAACTTTCGTGGAGCTGAGCCACTGATCGGTTCGAACAACTGGCAGCACAAGTGTAAGCAAACCGTGTAGTTCGTGTCAATTTCGTGCCTTAGCCGCGCATTTTGTATTTGTGTGGGCAGAAAAAAATTCAAAAGTTGCAATGCACAAATTTAAAAATTGGCTTCCACAAATTTTTAATATGGCCATTTTCTAAGAGTGCGCCCGACAACATAACAGTGATCAAATATGATCCTTTTTGTCCTTGCGACCCTTGTTTTTTAAAGACTGAATTTGTGTCACCGGTGAATTATTTTCTGTCGAATAGTAGTTTTATGGATCACGGTTGGTATGAGTAGATAATGGAAACCATAAAATAGTCAAATGCCAGTGAGGCTACTATGTACATGTAGGAGCCAAAAAAGGGACAAGTGATAAACAAACAAAAAAATCACCGTACAGAAATAATTTGAATTCGTTTTTTAGAGCATGAAAGGTTTTTGCAATAATTTGTTTGTACCTTTTGCAATAATTTATTTATAATTAAGTTATTAATTTTAATTAATTTATATTTTAAGTTTTCGCATTGGCAATAATTTATTCAGAGCAAACGAAAAAAATTATTTGGAGTGTTCGAAATAATTTTGAGAGCACTTATCAATTTCGCTATAATTGTTTAAGCTTTCACACTGGCAAGAATTTATTTCGAGTGCACAATTTGGAGCGTTCAAAATAATTTTGAGAACATGAATCGCTTTTGCAACAATTTTTTACAGCTTTCGCACTGGCAAAAATAAATTCCGACTGTGCAAAATAAACTATTTGGAGCATACAAAATAATTTGAGAGCAGGAATCAATTTTGAATTTAAAAAAAAAGCTTTCGCACTGCCAATAATTTATTCCAACCGCACAAAACAAATTATTTGGAGCGACCCAAAATAATTTGAGAGCACTTACCAATTTCGCAATAATTTTTCAATCTTTTGCACTGGCAATAATTTATTCCAAGCGCACAAAATAAATTATTTGGAGCGTTCAAAATAATTTTGCAATAACAATGTTTTAGCTTTGCACTAGCAATAATTTTTCCAACCACAAAATAAATTATTTGGAGTGTTCAAAATGATTTTGAGAGAAATAATTTTAATTTTGAGAGCATGAATCAATTTTGCAATAATTTTATCTGAGCTTTTGCAATAATTGTTTCAACCTCTCACAATTATATATTTCAAGATGAGCGTTCAAAATTATTTTGAGCAAAAATATTTGAAAAACATGAAATTATTTGGAACAAAACAATTTCGTGAGCAACAAAAAGATTTTGAGTGCTCAATATAAACTATTTTTAAGTGAAATTTAATTATTTTTGTTTTCAGTAATTGTTTTCCTACCATTATGTTTTGGTGCTCTGTGGTAACAGCCCTTGATCTCTGAACAACTTAACAACAAAGTAAGACTTTATAACATGATTTTTTAGGTGATCCCTTCTTCATATAAACCATTTAACCCCAAGGACCATTTCAACAACTTGAGATCCTTCCAAGAGTTGTTAACAAACATCGCCGGATTCCTCGGAAAATGAAGGAAAAAATAACCTTGGGACTCTTTTTGCCGTTTCTGCAATCCACCGACAGCACATTTGCTCGGCATGATACAAACTATTGAAAAATAAATTGAAGTACATGTAATAGGTAACGATCCAAAGAAACCAATCAGTAAATGCATAGAGACAAATATAAACAATCTTCACCAGTCCGCAGTGTGACGTATTGGTTCCGAAAATACAAGAGCGCCACCAACAGCGATAAAAAACACTAGTTCAAAAATTGAAAAAAAGAGGGCTATTTTTTTTAATCAAATTTCAGCAAAATTGCAGTGCAGAAAAATTCAAACTTAGGACCAAATAGTAACTAAACACACAATAAACAAATATAAATGGTCAATTTTTGTGTGTGTGATTTCGTTCAAGTTGGTCTTTAAGAGTGCTGGTGCAGCCACTGCAAATGGTCATTGACCATAGTGGGTGTTTGTGTGTGGGCCAAGTGAATATTGAACGTGGATTGAATGTCGAGTGCTGCAATGCTGTTCTGGCTGAATTGCCAAATGCATCCACATCCAGACTTCAAAGAAGCCTGCACAACGCCGTTGAGTTCTGGGGAAAATCAAGAAGCACAAACACATCACCCCTATCCTTACATGTATATTAAAAAATATGAACTCCATTGGCTCCCGGGACCAAAACGAATTGGTCCTCAAGCAATTGTCTTTAAAGGTAGAAGATGGCGGTCAGTCTACAAGCTTTTTGTTGGGCTCTGATCTTGATTGTAAATGTTCCTGTTTACAGCCCCCTAAGTTGTCTAAATGTTATATCACATGATAGAGTATTGTTTGCTGATCAACCTGGTCACATTAATCATGGATTTGTAGCTGAGGATTTCACCATTTGGAGTGTTTTTCATTCTGAAAACTGTCTTCAGCCTCAACCTAACCTGCAAGCCAGCTGCACCACCCAGAGCACGCCTGATCAACTCCATTGTCAGTACATTGCAAGCCTTTGTTGTGAACAAGCATCATTGTACAACAATAGGCTGTCTTCACTGCATCCAACATGGCTGACCACAAACATTAATCTCAAACCAAGAGGTCTAAAGCACAGTAAGTTTGGTAAAACACCTGTTACTTATTACCCAAACTCTACAGCAACTTTCAATATCTCTCTGGCTGTCTCTGGTGATATCGAACTGAATCCAGGCCCCATAAAGGAACCATGTGGCAAATGCAACCGGCCTGTGAAAAGCAACCAACGATCATTGCTCTGTGAGGACTGTAACCTGTACTGGCATCAAAAATGCATCCCAGAAATGACTATTGCTCAGTACTCATTGCTCATATCAAGCACCATTGACTGGTTTTGCCCTGGCTGTAGTTCATCCTACACATCTCTACCATTCTCATCATGTACTGACACTTCATTTCATGAAGTGTTTGCTGAATCATCAGATCCCTCTACTCCATCTGCCACAACACAATCTCCAGATTTACTCTCAAGGAAACCTTCAAAGAATTCAGTATCTGGGTTACTCTTAAATGCCAGAAGCATCCGCAACAAACAAAATGATTTACTGGCATTTCTTCAACTACATCCATCAGACATTGTTTGCGTCACGGAGACATGGATGTCGGATTGTGACAATGACACAATCTCTCCACGTCTGCCTGGATATTCTTCTTTTCGGCGGGATCGAGATAGTCATGGTGGTGGCGTCATGGCTATTGTCAATGATATGCTGCTTCCAATTCATCTCAACCAGTTTGATCCTGTTGACATTGAATTGACCTGGCTATCGATAACCATCAAAACCTCCAAATGGCTAGTTGGACTCATCTACAGGCCGCCAAATGCAGACATAACTTTCTTCAACAAATTACAAGATGCATGTGACGCTATCCAGCCTGAACTTCACAGCTATGAAGGTTTCATTCTACTTGGCGACTTTAATATAAACTGGCAAACTGAATCCACTTCATTGGCAAACCTTCAAGAGATATCCGACTCCATGGGTCTTGAACAGTTGGTCGATGATGTCACCCGCCCTTCAACCAATTCACCTCTGACTGGGACTGCAATTGACCTTATTTTCACCAATCGACCAGAAAAATTCACTGATGTAGGGTCCTTTGCTAACCCAGTCAGTAGTGACCATCATGCCGTTTGCTTTACGTTTAATGCCGCCAGAGCTTCCCCACAACCAAATGTCATCCGCTCTTTTCTTCAGTATAGAAAAGCTGACTTTGGCCACCTTCAGAACTTATTACATCTAGCTCCTTGGTCTGCATTCATGAATGATGATGATCCAAATGCTTCTTGGGAAGGATTCAATGACATCCTTGATGCAGCCATTCGAGACAGCATTCCACGGAAGAAACGTTGTCACAAATCATCACCTTGGATCACTGTGGAACTCAAAAAGCTGATCTTGTTAAAACACACTTTGTTTACCAAAGCTAAATGTGTGAATTCAAGATCTGCCTGGCTGAACTACAAGAAGGTACGAAATCAAGTGAAAAACATGACAAAAGCTTCATACTGGAACTATGTTAACCATTTATTTTCTGCAGATGATAATAAACGAAGTTTTTGGTGCTTTGTTCGAGATCAAAGAAAGTCCAAATGCCCATCTGCTTTGCAATCTGCAGGTACCCTCATCCATAAGCCACGGGAAATCGCTCAGGCCTTCAATGATTTTTTTACGTCTGTCAATTCTCCAGCTTCAACCTGCTCGGAGTCACCACCACCATGTTCTCTTCCAATACCTGAACTTCCTCAAATTACAGTCAGCCTAGGATGGTTGACAAAAACCTTGTCCTCTCTGTCAGTGCATAAGGCGCCTGGTCCAGACTCCATATCACCAACAATTCTTCGAGCTGCAAAATCGTCACTTGCTCCACCATTATTACGGCTAATGAATTCATCTCTTGCTAAAGGCTCTATTCCAATGGATTGGAAACTCTCTCAAATCACTCCTGTCTTCAAAGCTGGCAGCCGCAACAGCATCTCGAATTATCGGCCAGTTGCTCTAACATCTGTGGTTTGTAAGGTCCTTGAAAGAGCCATTGCAGATAACATTAATATCCATGTGAATTCACTATGCCTTGGTAATGAGAAACAACATGGTTTTACAGCTCGTAAATCATGTGTTACCCAGCTCACCAACGCAATTCATGATTGGGCAACCATTCTCGACAAGCCACGCCCACCTCGCCTTGACATCATCTTTCTGGACTTTAGCAAAGCTTTTGACCTCATGCCTCACCACATCCTTCTTGACAAATTGGCTCGTAACTTCAACATTCGGGGCCCTACTTGGATCTGGCTGAAAACATTCCTCACTAATCGGCAACAGCGGGTTATGTACCGTGGAAGTGTTTCTACATGGGAACCCGTAACGTCTGGAGTTCCGCAGGGGAGTGTTCTTGGTCCCCTTCTCTTCAACCTTTTCATTAGTGACATTTCGAGGAACCTTACTTCAACATCCCTACTCTTCGCTGATGACACCCTTATCTACCGTCCAATCAAATCTCCCGCGGATGAACAAATATTGCAGTCCGACCTCAAGGCACTTGGTCAATGGAGCGTGGCAAATGGCATGAAGATCAACACGAACAAATCCAAAGTAATGCACATGACACGCTGCAAATCACTCGATCATCTTCCCCACTACTCACTTCAAGGTTTACCCCTTGGTATTGTTTCCACTTATAAGTACCTTGGTATAACTGTTAATAGCAATCTTAACTGGAATGACCATGTGAACTCTATCGTGTCCAAAGCAAACAGAACTTTAGGATTCATTTGGCAAGTTGCTGGCGGAGCATCATCTCAAGCCCTCAGGTCACTGTACATGTCTCTAGTGTTGCCGGTGTTAGAGTATGGTTTACCCGCCTGGTACCCATTCACTGCCACATTATCTGCAAAGCTCGAAAGGGTTCAACGCCGAGCAAGCAGAATGTGCTTGAAACAAAAGCGACAAGCCATGCCTTACGAGGAGCGCCTGAAATCCCTTAATTGGCTCAGTCTGGACCATAGAAGACAACATAATACTATTATGTTCACCATCAAGTCATTGTTTGGACTCATTGACTGTCAATCCATTAAATATAACGCCCAAATCAATACCCGCCATCCAGACTTTGTCACATTCCATCATCACTATGCCAGAACCCAAGCTCTAAAATACACCCCTATTAATACATTTCCCCGGTTGTGGAGCGACTTGCCATCACACATTAATGATTCTCTTATTTTGGATAACTTTAAAGTTTTTTGTGATAATCTATCGTCTTACTATTATAACAAGGATTCTGATTATTAGCTACCTAAATTTGCCATGGTCATCTCTAGCAGTTCCTTCGATATTTTATATATATATATATATATATATATTTTTTTTTTTTTCAAATTAATTTCTGTTCATGTCTCTTGTTTACTTCAGCAGAGTGTTTATTTACTTTGAGTTCATGATTATTTTTGCCTCTTAATGCCAAATTATTGTTTTTGTTTTATTTATTATTTATTTAAAATGAAGCCAGTTCTTGGTAAGTTAAAATGGCTTGATCAGGGAGACGGGGGTGGGGCAGTCATCAAGGTTACACTTTAACTTTGATGATTGATTTTCCCTTGTCTCCTTGTTCATGTCGTTTCTAGTGCCTCTAGTTAATACACTGTCCTTGGTTAATTCTCATATTTATATATTCTGAATTCTGTTTCAAAGATTGCATATATTTGTATTTATTCTTTGTTTCGTTTATTAATGTTATATTTTATATTTATATTTTTTTGTCTCTTGTTGTGAGTGGATCAACAGGCTTTCGAGCTACAGTGTTTGATTATACTTGTGTTGATCCTGGCCATCACAATTAGGGTTGTTCTTGTATTTTAGTTTACTTGTTTATGTTTAAGTTTTAGTATCCTACTCTGTGAACTGTAATTTTGCTGTTTTTAGCCATTTTTGTCTTTAACTTGTTTACTGTATACAATTGCTGTGTGTTTCTGGCCGAATAAATAATAATAATAATAATAAAGCACGACTCTGCACCCACCTACATCAAAGATCTTCTTCAAATAAGGCACTATCAAGTGTATGCTCTTCATCCTGCTGCCTCAACCCGACTTACATACCTAAATCTCGTACCACCCACTATGGCGATCAAGCATTTTCTCACAGTGCATCAGTCTCATGGAACAACCTACCCAGCGACATAATAATAAATAATTCATAACAATAATAATTAAAATTTATGTTGCGCCCCTTACATAAAAATGATGATCAGAAGCGCATAACACACTTTAAAATGCACAGAATGGAAGAAAAAGATAAAGAAAAAAGACTGGTCACCAGGCCAGTGCCCAAACCACAGTATGGGGATAACTTTGTCCCGCCAACAGAGAACTAAAAGTTACTAAATTTCATCAAGGCCTATCCTAGCCTGCTGGCATCGGTGATGTTTTGATCTTTTCAGGAAACAGACGCCTCCAAACCTAATGTACCTATGTAAAGAATCTAAACTAACTGACAAGCAAAAGACACACACACAAAAAAACCCATTAAAAACACTAAAATAAGGCATTAAAAACATGGTTTTTTATTTTACATTTAAAAGAGGCGAGTTTCTGTTTGCTACACTTATGCAACAGTAGCGCATTCCAAATGTACTTGTGTGTAGCAACAATTTTACAATTGGAAGAATCTAGGAAGGGATCGCTATTCCATGACCTACATGTAAGTTGGTAATAACATTCTTTCCGGATGGTAACAAGATCCTGTTGGTACTTTGGAGAAAGGCCATGATGAAGAGACAAAAGGATTTAAAAATTTATCCTGTACGAAACAGGCAGACAATGTAATTGACAAAGTATTGGTGTAACTGTAATGTGCTCAAATAGCGTAGACTTTTACACACATCGTTGTTTCTTAAATTTAGCAAAACAGAATATTCTAGATAATGGCAAGTATTTGTAAATTCTGATAAATAAATTCAGTTTCTGTTGGTTTATTTACTGATAATGTAGATGGTCTATGGTAGCCTTGCTCAAGGCGGTCGAAGTTTTCAATCCGAAAAAGACGCCGTACTAAAACCAACCTGTATGTAGCTGTACACTAGCTGTGCGTATATGACTGTGTATCACCATGGAGGAAGGAATACACAGCGCACGACGCCCGTACTACTACTGTGCACTGGTCATCCGTAGTCGTATTACTGTGCGCATGCGGAGGCCATTAGGCCGACCGCCTTGTACATGTAGGTTCTGTACCGCTAGCCCCCCATTTTCGTCCACTATTGGACGAAAATGGGAAGGCTAGCGGATATATGCTGGTATGCAGATTTTTGTTCGGCCGACTGCAAAAACAGCGCAGAATGGGAGGCAAATGAATGATTCATTTTCGACGGTCCAATCACAAGCTTCCCTCATAATGACCTTTGTACCATGCTTCCACACATACACAAGATTCGAACACCGTGGCCGTTGATGGTATCTTCAAATGTTGTAAACACTTAATCTTTACAGTAGAGAACATTCGTAAATGATTATTTTTACGTTTCTAACTGCTTTAGTAATTTAAATATAAAACCTACAGATATAAACCTAGGGCCCTACTGTTATGATGTTAGCTAGTGCTGATAGAGAAAGAATTGGTACAATTTTCTTTTTCTTTGTTAACGGTAAGCATCCCTTTAAAAAATGGAGTATTAATGATTGTGCAATGCCCCAGCCATCCTATTAGTAAACATGACTTCCGCCACTGACCAATGGGGTCTTGTCTTATGCACGCATTATAGTAATGACCCAGGCAGGGACCCTGGCTAGCTCAAAACAGAACCATCAAGTCGTTGATTCAGACAGTCTACGTGTAAATGCACACACCACGCAAGCACTGCGCAGCGCTGCACGTGCACAAGATCCAAAGCTCGGGTGGGTTATCGCATTGGCAAAATAGCGCAAAGGGAAAACCATAATTTAAAAAAAAAAATTAATAAATGAAAATAAAACTCCATAGGCTAGGTCTATGGATCCTTGATAAAGATACTGCAATGAGGTTAAATGTCTGGTCAGAAAATAAGTCGAAATTGTTATATGAAAGAATTCGTCTCAGATAAGTCTTCAACAGATGACAACTGCAATCTGAAGATCACTTCACATGAATCTCTAGACACCACAGGTCCTCATTGCTTGGGTGTTACTCCTCTAAAACCAGTCAGTCTATGAGATAAAATTAGTTATGGCATGGCACTAGAAATGTCAGAGACATGCAGGCAGCACTGACAACAAAAGAAGCAGAAGTCCTGACATACTCATCCTCTAGCTGGGAGAGCCTCCTTGGATATGCCTCCTATCCCCCCCCCCCCCCCCTCCCCTCTAATTTTTTGCTACCTTGAGTACTACATGTACTATAAATGGTACAAAAAGAGGCAAGAAACTCTTATTGTCCTTCTTGATGGCCAAGACTGATCATTCTATCATTTCCTTGGCTTTTTAAAAACATATTCCAACCTGCAAGCATCTTATTAAAGCACACACACCTGCATAACCGATATCAACAATTCTATCTCTGAACCCAAATAGTCCCAATCTTTGTGCCTGGATGCTGTCAAATCTTCTTTAATGCCTGGTTCTACAAAAGTTCTCCACCATGGAAATTAACCAGCCTCAACCTGTGAACAGCGCAGAAGGGTCTTAAGTTTAGAAACAGCCTACTCAGATGTGAGTTGCATCTCCTTTGGCTATGCGTGGACTCACTATACAAGCTTTAAACGAGTCAAATTTGATGCAAAGAACATCCCAGACTCAGGAAGGTGTGTTGAAGGTCAGCTATTGTAGTGTAGTTTTGTAACATTTCGTGAGCTCCTCATGATCCTACAGAGTGGCCATACTGTAGAGCCTCGAAGAGGATTTTATAAGTCACTTTTCAAGCAGTTAATGTTAATGGATTTAATATCCCTACATTGTATTTAAACAATCTGTTTAATTGGAAAAAAGGCCTTTTTTTGTTTCAAGTGACCCATCTTGTGTGTAGACTTGTTAACATGTTGCTGGATTCCACGGATTTAAGATGTGCTATAAAACGTTAGGTGTTTGGATCATCAAATATGTCAACATGGATGTTAAAAGCTCCAGTTATTAAAACTGGTTTAGGTGATAAAACAATGGATTCCAAATAATTGGCAAAATCAGTGATACACCAATTAACTGTAAATTAACTTTAAACTAATTAATTAAGGGTGGCTACATGTAACTGAGTATGCTGGCCTGTAAATTATCACAAGTCGTACTTTAAAAGAATCAGAAACATTCACTCTCTCAACACACTTTAAACTCATTTTAAGAGACTAAATTACTGCAAGTTACATGTATTAACATTCCTTTCAAAGTGGTTTAATTTTCTGTAGAGAAATTGATACTTTGTAGTATCTATTCTGTAGCACCTTGAGTAATCTTTTATTAGAAATGGCGCTTTGTAAGGTTGTGTCACTATTATTTAGTGATGGAAGTTTGATGGATGATAATGACAACTTTTGAGACATGAGACTACATGAGGTACATGTACATGTATGTGGGAGCAAGACTTTTTCTTGCTTTTTGTATGCGAGAATGGAAGATTTTGAATTGAATCCCTTTTTTTATGGGGAGTAAAAGACTGCAGAATTCGTGCGACATTTTCACTGAGCTTTGCTCATCATAGCCACGTACTCACTGCGTTCTGTACCTGTTGAAGTGGGGCAATGTGACTTGGCGTGGCCGAGCGGATAAGAGCACCGGACTCAAGCTCCTATGTTTCTGTTCAGCAGAGTGTGGGTTCGAGTCCCGGTCGTGACACTTGTGTCCTTAAGCAAGACACTTAACCATTATTGCTGCATCCAAATGGGACGTAAAGCCGTTGGTCCCGTGTGTTGTGAAATGCACGTAAAAGAACCCAGTGCACTTATCGAAACGAGTAGGGCTTCGCCCCAGTGTTCCTGGTTTGATTGGCTGCATATTGCGCCACGTAAAGGAATGGGTGTCATACTTCAAAACGTAGCTCTCCACATACCTTGCAGGTAAAATACTGAATGCTGAAGCGCCTTGAGCGTCACTGAGTGACGGAAATGAGCGCTATACATGTACATGTATAAGAAGCCACTATTATTAAAAAAACATTGTGTTGGTAAAGGTTGCACGCTTACTCAGAGACAGTTGTAGAATCCAATAACAGTGTGGAGAGCCGGTCTTCACTGCGTGGTAATGACTGAGTTGGTGGCTGGCCGCTGTTAATGGACTGAACAGCTCTGCACACTTTTATTCCCATAAATACCTTAAACGGAAAAAAAACTGTAAAAAACATCAGAACTTGTGATATTTCTTTCTTTTTTAAAAGAAATGTTCTACTCATGAATGTAAGGGCTATTTCTTAGGCTGTTCAACTTTTGCAGGAACCTAATCTCTTACACATAATCAACTACATGCATATTTTCAAGAACCTGACTATACATGTAAGCTTCGAAAATTAACAGCACCAAAATAGGGTTGGTTGGTGTTCGGGCTTTATGCTTCCAAATGCATTTTGTCACCATCCTTTCTTTATAATACAAATGCAGGCTAGACAAATAATAGGAAAATGATGACGAGGCTTGGTTACAAGAAATAATACAGGCATAGAGTTTATTCAGAAGGACAACAGAGGGCGCTGACCCATAACAGGGGTAGTAGCACAACAATAGTGGTAGCGTAAAGTTTACAAGGTCAAGTTTGGTCCTGCCTTTGTGCTCTTCATGGCAGACCCACATGTTCGTAAATCTGTCTTTATCTTAATGTCAGGCATGAGAATATGCGATGATAAAAAAAAACGGAAAAATTTGTACGCTAAAAATTGCATGTCCGGATTTTGGGCAAGGTCCAAATTTTTGCGTGTCCGGAATTTGGGCAAGTTTACCCAGGCGTCAGCGTCGCACTCAGTGAATCCCTCTGGCGTTTTGGGGACCATTTGTGGGATCGAGGACATGTTAATAGGAGGAAAATACTTATAAACAAAAATATACTTAAAAAGCTCAAAATAAAATGATATTCGGAACTTACTTCCACGAAAATAAATGATTATGAACGGAGCAGTCATGCTTTTGTTACAAAAATTGATTTTTGGGGGGTCTTTTTACCTGTTATAGTGAATAATTGTGTTAAGTGTTGCCCCCTTTGGCCATTGAAACTTGTTCTTCAAACACCTTTTCGTATCTCCAAGATCCCAACAGTTTATAAACCATAGCATTTTGGAAAAATAATGTGACACGTCAGACGTCAACGAATCTCCCCACACGTGTGTCGCACACTCATTGTCTATAAGTTTCTTCCAGGTCATAGTTCAATGCGTAAAAATATCTCCAGCCGTAAAACACATTAAACGTATCGAAGAAACGGCACTTAAGCCTATGAAGGTTCGTACTGGCGACTGGTAAAAAAAGTATAACGATGCGCGCGCATCCAAAACGTCGTATGTTGTTGTCAGTAGACTTTTCAATGTCTCTACGAATGTTCCTTTGCTGCAACAGTAAACATACATGTATTACGGTCAAACCGTACCATGAGTGAAGCGGGGAAAGACTGAAAGAAGTCTACAGATATCAATTGAACGCGCTGCATGCACATGGAAGAAACAAATCGACGCATATTGGGCCGGCCGCTGCCAGGCGGCAATTTATTACGAACGGAAGCGTGTAAACTTACAATTTCTCATAAGACCAAGAATTAGAGGGATTAGGAGATCCAAATGTATACCCCTACAACTCACCCCCCAAATTTTATATATCAAATTCACATTGAACTCGAAGACCACAAATTTGAAAGGGAAAAAAACGGAATTCCAGTTTAAACCGGAGGATTCTCATGCCTGTAATGTACAAGGCTAGAGCCATGATGGTGCATTGCTGGTCTTTCCTCTGGTGAGCTCCAGAGAGTGTCCAGGCATGAGAATGGGTTATGTTTAAAAAAACTGGAAAATATCGACCACTATTTTAATGATTCAAATCGAGCCGCAGGCTTGTCCCGAGCCGAAGATGAGGCATGCTGGGGGTCCAGGGGCCGAGGCCCCCGGCGGGGGTTATTGCCCCCCTTTTAAATTTTGTTTTGACAATTTAGGTACTGAAAAGTATCATTTTCAATGTAATTTTTAGATCTGATTGTCCATATTTAACAGCAGAAATAAACACAATTGACACTTGAGAATCTTAATGTATCACTCTACATGTATAATATAATAAGGCAAAACAAAAAAGTTTTCTTTTTCCGGTTACCTGACCGACCCTAATTTTATGCTGCGACCCTAAACTTTTTATTCGGCTTAAAACAAAAATAAAAATAATAATTTAATAATAAAACTAGAGATCAGGTGTTCGTAAAAACGAACACAGAGGGGTTTCGGGTTGGTGGAACAAAAAGATAAATTATTGTCAAGAATGAAGGTCACATTTTAAAAATAAAAAGTTACAATAGCCGTACATTGTAAGTTACAAGATTGTACAAAGATTATAACTCTCTGACATAATTTAAGGTTCAGACGATGTGCAATTTTACGTAATAAACTACCACGCCTACGCTAAAAAAAATTTTTTTTAACTACACCACACTGACCTTGAAATGAATTGTGGTTGGAGAATTCATTGAATTTACGCGGGGATAAGCCGCTATAAATATCCCCAAAACGCTTCCGTATTCAATTCTTTGTATTTGTCAAAATATCCCTATAACGCATCCGTATTAAATTGTCTTTACTTATCTTCATATCCCAAAACGCTTCCGTGTTTATTAGTTCGAGGACTCTCCACGAGTGCGAGAGGGCGCTAATACGAGTCCACCATTGTTAATTATGACATCGTTAGATAAACCATAATAGCGAAGCAATGAACCCAGCAGGTCCAAGAGGTCGGAACAACGATGCATACGCGTTGGAATTGTGTGGAATTGGCTGTGTGTGGTAAGGCGGTAGCTATGTACATGTCATGTACAGCGTGTTTTACGCGCAATGTACACACACAGGGCGATCGAGATTGTTTCAAAATACTGTTTTAAATCGGTAATATCGTCAAGAACGAATCAAAAAACACTCAAAACAACTGCTGAAGGATCTAAGTTAAAGCACATGCTTTCATTTGATGTATTGTTTGTGTCTTTTAAGACTGTATGTAGTTCCTAAGATCAAGCGTTCACAAGTTTCACATGTAATTGTAAATGCTATGGATAATTGGTCGTAAAGAAGTATAAACAAATAATAAGTATAAACAAACAAAATTTGTACGATTACAATAGGCGTTTCGGCTACCAGGCCGAAACCTCTAAAAATATTTTTAAAATTAAGGTATTATGTCAGACTTTGACCAACTAACATGTTTTTTAAAAAAATTGAACTAGAAAACCAGAACACATCCAGACAAGTTTACTGATATCCTGCGTGATTTGGGTCTCATGATTTTGTGATCCACGGACGTCGCGTTGTGTTTCCTGAAGTACCCAGCGGAAAATACCCACAATGCAAAGCACTGCGCGCACGTGTCTACACGACTGTGCGCTATCTGGAGATTGCGCAAATTTATGCTCATTAGGCAAATGGAGCTGCCGACTCTGCATAGCACAAACTAAAAATTGCGCAAGGGTTTATCCAATTCGTTGTGCAAATCTGTTTATTGCGCTCCACAGAAAAATAAAAGGGGACTCAGCAGAAGACGCAAGCTGACTATTTGGGGCACATCGTGTACATCGTGATCGCTATTTGGTCAGCCTTTCGCGACACTTTCGAGTGGAACTTTTTTACGTTTATTAATGTAAACGTGGGCCGGATGATCGGTCGGTTAACCATGTATTTCGTGTAACCCCTACCCCCCAAATTTTAAACCGGATTCACATTGAACTCGGAGGTCATATTTTGGCCTCCAAAAAGCAGAAAAACGCCGAACGGCGGGGAATTCTCATGCCTGAGTGTCTTGCTCAAGGTGGCTCAGACTCCTCCTTTTATACATTTCTGGGCCTAGGCGACAACCAATGGGATGCATGTGCTAAACTAATGGCATGTGGTATTTGTATGATTAACACTTAAACTCTGTAGAGATCTAAGGTCGGAGAATGTGGCCTACAGAAGTTAGTAGCGGGGCTTTGCCATGTTTGCCTGACTTACTTACATGTATGGGGCTCGGTACTCAGTGAGCAGGAATACTCTGGTCATTTTCATGGATCTGTTAAGGGGTTCAGCTGTACCCAAAGAGCGAACACACTAACATGTACATGTAGGTCAGAGCCAGGGGTAGCTACAATGTAAAGGGGTTCACTCACACATGATCCAGTGGACTTTGTTTCTGTAGCGATCTACTCTCTGTATAGTAGTATGCTAATTCTCACAGTGTAACAACTGTACAGTGGTGATGAAGCTACATGAGCTGTGCGAGGGCTCTGACTTGGTTTCTGTGGGTTGTACACTGTGGCTATACACTATAGTACTTTAACTCTAAATAGGCTTGTTGCAGGATCGCAACACTATGTTGGATTCATGCGCGTACCAGCTACTTTAAATTGATACATTGTCTGGGCATTCTCTCCTACACAATTGGTATGCGCGAGCCAGCGGCACCATCTGTCCTCGCAAAAAAAAGTCACCCAAAACCGAACAAGCAATAGAACATCAATACAGTTCACCACATACATCAATACATCAATACAGAGCCAGTCCTTACATCACATTTTAATACAGCCCCACGTGACCAATCTACGAACAAGAAGAGTGCAAACACTCCGAGGTATTTATTCATGTTCATTAGTTGTAAAGTCTTCCAGAACTGTAGTGATGTGTATGAGTTCTGGTTTAAGAGTGGAATGAAGTTCGAGCTTATTGGTTGTAGCCCAAGATTTCAAATCACTGATACACTTCTGCAAAGAATTGATGGCTTCATGCTGTTCCTTTGGTAACTAGGCTAAGTTATTTGTGAGTTTGAAAATATATCCATTTAAACTATCAATATGCTGTTCCTTTGGGTGAAGTTAGTTTAGTTATTTTTAAGATTGAAAAATAGACTATCACCAGAGGGCGCTGTCAATGAAGACATAATAATATAAAGGAAAGAACCCTATGAAACAAATACCTAAGTTGCACATTTGCCAAAGACAACAAAATAGGATTGCAGATATTTTTGTGCAGTTCAACTTCTGGCTTGGATTGGATGACGAAGGTGTAATTGGGACCATTCCTGTAACTTTGATGTAACACCACATGAACTGAATGTATGAACTGTACACGTACAGTATGTCAAATCAATGTTTCTTTGATGTAACACACATGAACTGAATGTATGAACTGTATGTAAAATCAATGTTTCTTTGATGTAACACACATGAACTGAATGTATGAACTGTACACGTACAGTATGTCAAATCAATGTTTCTTTGATGTAACACACATGAACTGAATGTATGAACTGTACACGTACAGTATGTCAAATCAATGTTTCTTTGATGTAACACACATGAACTGAATGTATGAACTGTACACGTACAGTATGTCAAATCAATGTTTCTTTGATGTAACACACATGAACTGAATGTATGAACTGTACACGTACAGTATGTCAAATCAATGTTTCTTTGATGTAACACACATGAACTGAATGTATGAACTGTACACGTACAGTATGTAAAATCAATGTTTCTTTGATGTAACACACATGAACTGAATGTATGAACTGTACACGTACAGTATGTCAAATCAATGTTTCTTTGATGTAACACACATGAACTGAATGTATGAACTGTACACGTACAGTATGTCAAATCAATGTTTCTTTGATGTAACACACATGAACTGAATGTATGAACTGTACACGTACAGTATGTCAAATCAATGTTTCTTTGATGTAACACACATGAACTGAATGTATGAACTGTACACGTACAGTATGTAAAATCAATGTTTCTTTGATGTAACACACATGAACTGAATGTATGAACTGTACACGTACAGTATGTCAAATCAATGTTTCTTTGATGTAACACACATGAACTGAATGTATGAACTGTACACACGTTTGTACAGTATGTCAAATCAATGTTTCTTTGATGTAACACACATGAACTGAATGTATGAACTGTACACGTACAGTATGTCAAATCAATGTTTCTTTGATGTAACACACATGAACTGAATGTATGAACTGTACACGTACAGTATGTCAAATCAATGTTTCTTTGATGTAACACACATGAACTGAATGTATGAACTGTACACGTACAGTATGTCAAATCAATGTTTCTTTGATGTAACACACATGAACTGAATGTATGAACTGTACACGTACAGTATGTCAAATCAATGTTTCTTTGATGTAACACACATGAACTGAATGTATGAACTGTACACGTACAGTATGTCAAATCAATGTTTCTTTGATGTAACACACATGAACTGAATGTATGAACTGTACACGTACAGTATGTCAAATCAATGTTTCTTTGATGTAACACACATGAACTGAATGTATGAACTGTACACGTACAGTATGTCAAATCAATGTTTCTTTGATGTAACACACATGAACTGAATGTATGAACTGTACACGTACAGTATGTCAAATCAATGTTTCTTTGATGTAACACACATGAACTGAATGTATGAACTGTACACGTACAGTATGTCAAATCAATGTTTCTTTGATGTAACACACATGAACTGAATGTATGAACTGTACACGTACAGTATGTCAAATCAATGTTTCTGAAAAATTTCACTCGAATAAGTTAACTTGACATCCTGACACAAGAATTAACGTTAAATGTATAAATTACCATCTGGGTGTCTATCTTCTGCACTCACCAAAAAAAGGATTGTAAGGCCTATACGCCAACAAATGGTTCTCTGTATTAATCTAACAACATCTCAGCCGACCTCGAGTGCATCATCTCGAACCTTATCCAGGATTGGAAGGCATGGGGAAAAGCGATCAACCCCGGCCAACATGACCACAATTGTCCAACCCTCAACTTCAGTAAACAAGGGATGTTAAATGATAATCACTTACGTATGTAGTTCTAGTACATGTAGGTAGTATGTAAGTAGCACAGCATAATGACAATGTGTTGTTGCTTTTAAAGCAAAGTTTGTTATTCTGTACATATCTCTACTTACCAATATATTTCTTCTTAAGTAGCACTTTCAGCATCCTTAATGATCCACATCGTAGTGCAAATTTGCTATATGCCAATGCCTGATGCCGGAAACCATCATTAAACAGACATTCAAGAAGTCTTGAAAGCTGTAATTCATTTGGCCAAAGTTCATCGAAGTTGAGTTTTGGATCACCATGAACGTATGGGTTACAGGTGAGATTTGCACGCCAGAAAACATTGCACAGGACAAGATTAGTTTCTGCCATCTTGAAGTACGATGATGTGGATGAACGTAAAACAACAGACAGCATTAAACGTGTATAATGATGGGTAAAAGCACACACAGGGCAAATACATTCTCAAGTGATCAATTGCACATCAAGGTCCAAACCTCCATGGTCCAAACAATCAGGTTCTGTAAACAAACAAAAAAAGGGGAGGAGGGGAAGTAATCGATTCTGTATACTTGTGTCTCAGCAGTACATGCGTCTTTAAGGTATTCTCACTCAGACATATATATGTCAGAAAACAGATTAACAAAATTAAAGGGCCTATGAAGTGGTATTTTTTGTGTGTGTTTTTTATAGCTTTACTAAATTAGTTCATATGAAAAGAAATTATTTTTAAAAACTGTTTAGTGTCTGGAGTGCATTTTTGTATTTTAATTCAATAAAAAAAATACCCCCCCCCCGAAACTTTCGTATTTTAGACGCCACAAAAGGGCGCTGTTCGTGACGTACACAAAGGCAGCGGCTCCCAGATCGAGATCTCAGTCGTGGTCTGGTGCCCAGGCGCGCGCAGTTTAAGTATACAGCCGAGTCGAGTCGATCGTCAAGGCGTACGTTGATACTCCACTGGAATAAATCGCAAAAACAAAGAAAATAATGTCCGGATTAGGTGAGGATTCCCCTTCCTTTACCTCAGAACCAGAAAGAAATGTGTGTACCGTACACGTTGATCACAGTCGACCCGGCCGGTCACAGGGTACCGTGAAACGAAGCGCAAGCCTCCACCGATGGACAATAACGCAACCATATTTGGGGGGTGGAATATAAGTGGAACAAGTACGTGTTCAGTCAGGGGACTTTTGATACATTCTATAAAACTACATGTATATATTAGAATATAAGATCAGATATGATGTCGTCAACAATAATGCGAAAAAGGACGATATGTTTGTAGAACATGACTGCGGTGTTGAGGGGTATTGTGAATTGTGTGCACGCACGGGTGGTTTCCATACAGCCAAAATTACTTACCCTGAGTTTTTCTCGCTTCCAAAAAGCACCTCTCCTTTTCTCCGGTCGTTTCTCCTTTTCTCCAGCCTTCTTGCTTACTGGAAAAATTGTTGGCGCGGCATCTGGCAACAGCATAGCCTTGTACTTTATGCCAAACTGGTTGTGAAGGCCACGTTCAAAACAACTTGACTCAAAGTGGGCACTGCAGAGCATAGGCTGCTCGCTCCGTCCAGACCACTTGGCCCTGGTCAGCTTCACATTTGCCGTCCATATCCGTCTGAATTTTGGGTCCGCTGGAAATTTATGGACACTAACTCCATTTTTAGTGGTGTTGCTACACCCAGCAGCAACACACCTTGATGGCATTTCTTAAAATCGACGTAACAAGACCCCCAAAAGAGAGAGACAAACTGTTTTGAACGTTTTCCTTCCGTGTGTTCGCTCGGCGGTGCGGTCGGGTGGCCACACACACATGACGTTACGTATGACAAGTCGTTCTGCTGAATTGCCTTTGTTTACGTCACGGATTTTATGTTAATGAGGAGGTATGGGTGGGGCGCTGCGGCCCCCCTAAATTTCGAAATGATTTTTTTAATGGTGTAAAATGGCTTGTGAAAAAAAAATAATAATCAAATATATGTTGTAATAGGCATACTTTATTGTTTCCAGCATTAAAAAAATCTATTTCATAGGCCCTTTAAGGGTGAAGAATCAGAGCACCTGTAGGCTTTCTTCTCAATATTGACACAAGGGTACAACTAGCACTTACTCGCACTAGACCCAGTAACTGGGGCGCTGTACTATTTTTTCTCTCGAAATTTTGACATTTTCGGTCAGACTAGCGTACTGGGTGCAACATATTTAGTACAGACTTGACATTGTTTTTCTGATATAGACTTAAAAATCATTGATTTGGAGCACAGAAAATTATAGTGAGTACAATTAATGCCTGACGTTGCATCTTTGAAATGTTGAGAGTCCAATACATAGGCGATTTTCAAGCTATTTTGGTTTGTCTTTTTGTCATTTTGGAGCATTTTTCGTAGAGCCTGTGTGTGGGAAATCATAGCAAATTCAGTCCGCGCAAAGTGCAAATAATGCAAAGTTGCAATATTGTGCAACTAGTACAGTTAGCACAATAATGCAAATTCCAGTGTAAAAATACATGTAGATAAATTATTATGTTGAAAAATAAGGTGAAATATTGTAAATGCTGATCAGCTTAATGGTCTGCGCCAATGTAAAAAGAAGGATGCAACAACACAAGGTAGCCACAGCAGAATACTATAGATATACACTGTAGAATACTCAAAGGTAAAGGCTACACAAGAGGGCGCTATAACAAGACTACTGAGAAGACTGTCGAGTGTGTTTCCGCCGCAGTAGATGTCAGTAATTTTGGCGTCAACGGCCTCCTTGAGGTCACCGAGTATGCGACACATGAGCTCTTAAAGAGCGGTCTTAGAGCATGGAATGCCCATGGCTGATCTGGTGTAGACGCGGATGCCGTAGAAGGAAGTAGCAACCCTGCAATATTTCATGGAGGCAGTGGACAGGGGGATCTGATAGAAGGCATTGGTAAGGTCTGCGTAAGGTGGAATTGACGTCTGGCATGAGTGACGGTTGTGGTTTACTATAGCGACCAACGTCAGCAAAGGCGGTGACCAATCGAAAACCGCCATTGGACTTCCTGACGAGAAAGTAAGGTGAGGTATTCCACAGTGACACCGATGTGCTCGGGGCGAGCAAAGACACCATTTTGCTGAAGTTCATCGAACTTCTGTTGAAGTTCCAACAATTTATCTTGAGCATACTGGGGGAGGAGGCCTTTGCACTGAGGCGGTTGCATGGGACCCATGTTGACGACAGCTTCGATGGGGCCAGAGGCACCATTGTACCCTTTGTAATCGGGATAAAAAACTTCGTCGAATTCGACCATTAACAGTGCTCTGGTGTCCTTGGGTAAATTGTGTTTGGGGTCCAAGCTGATGGAGTGCGAATGAAATTGAGTGGTGTTAGGGCGGGTCTTCGGAGTGACACGAGTGGGCACACTTTGTTGTGCTACATCGGATGACTGAGGAGGGCTGGAGACAGGGCGAACCTGACAGAAGTGTAAGTTGCACTTGAGAACATGAGGCTCGGCTGATGAAGTAGGGATGCGAATCCTGCCAGCCACACTAGTAATGATGTCGGGTGGAAGCTGTCGGGTGGAAGCTAATGATGTTGAGCTCATATCAATTAATAAAAGTTATGTGAGGCCTGCTGTTGAATATGCTGATGTTACTTGGTCTTCCTCAATTACTGCTGCCCAGAAGAAGACTCTGGAGCACCTGCAAAAACGTGCATGCAGAACCATTTTGGCACAGCGCTATACTTCGTATGCGGATGCTATGCATATTTGCGGGCTTGAGTCTCTTGCTGATAGGAGGGAGAATCATTGTCTCAGCTTGGCTGAAGGACTTGCCAATTCAGAACGTCAAATGATCTTCTCCCTCCTACCAGACGGGAGTCTCACGCCCGCAACCTGCGTAATGCACATCATTATTCTTACTTACGCACCAGGACATCACGATTCAAAAACAGCCCAATACCCTATTTCATCAGCTTGCTGAACAAGTAGAATATTTTGCTCTGTGTTCAGTTTTTAATAATCTTTTTTTTAAATTAGTGCCACCACCTCAAATCTGTGCTAGATTATTACTCGCATTTAGATTAACAATAAAACTGCCCGTGCTTACTTTTTACCAGTTATCTAAATAGGGCCTTAATATTCCTTGTGAGCAGCTTTTTAATTTTTAATTTTTTCAATGTTTTTTTCAATGATTTTAATATTGTAAATTATCATGCAATTTGGCCTTCGGGTCACAATGTGATAATGTGAATAAAAATATACCAATATACCAATAAGCCAAAGCTGCGATGACTGGATGGGTCTGGCGCTGGTTGTGTCAGTGCGGGGCTCAAGAGCAAAAGTGTCATCCAGATTAGACATGTCATTGGGTAAGGTCAGTTCAATGAAGTCTCCTGGCCAAACCGTCATAGAAGCAGAGGGCACACGTACTGTAGTACATGTGCACGTCGTATGGCATTGCTTTATGAGGGCTCCTTGGGTGAGCCATTTGTAATGGTGGATCCATCGCAGGGCGGATCGCAATGTCATTTTCTGCCATGAATATGGTGCCGCCGAGGATGTCAACATCAAGATTATCAACAACCAAGCCCTCAAACAGGAAGGTACATGTATGGTTGTTGCGAGTGAGTGGGAGTCTTGTCTCACCGGCAATGGTGAGGGGTGAAGATCCATCAGCCTGGTGAGCAGATTGGAAGCTCTCGGTAATGTGAGCACCGAGGCGCTTGGCTGTGGATGCACGTATCATATTGCCAGTGGCGCCGCTATCAATGGTGACGTGGGTTGTATGGTGGCCGTAAAACATGTCCATGTAGGGAGATTAACGTATCTGAACTCGGATCGCAGCAGGGGGCTCAACATGGGGAGTTGGGATGGAGGTGCATGTATCCCCTTCATGATCCAACTCAATTTCTGTAGATTGGTCATTGAATATGTCAGCAACCTGTCGGGCTCTAATGATGTACTTACGATCATGTTCTGGTATGAACATTCACTGAGGAAGTGTCGGGTGTCACTGCAGCCGACTTGCTTGCAGAGGGGGCATGTCTTTTGGAAACGAGTAGGACGAGGCTTTGAGTTGGGGGGGAACCGGCTGCTGTGGGCAGAGGGTAACGAAGCAGCACAAGGTGTGTTCGGTGGGCATGTCGGGAAGACTCGCATCGCCTTAGCTTCGTCACTGTTATGCACCTCATCCAGCAGTGAGTCCAAGGCCTGGCAAATTTCCGGTTTGATAGAGGCTAAAGTGCGTGAGCGTAATTCAGTACCGTACTGCTGTTTCACAAATTTTGGCAGACTGGTGTGTATCAGGCGGAGCCAGGTAAGGACAACACAATTTTCAAGGGAAGGTGAAAATTCCTTCAGTGAACTCTTCCCCATGGTGGGAGATTCCACCATTGCACTGCAGCAAGTTGTCCTCAACAAATGCCATGAGGCACTGATATAGGTCATCTGGGCATTCATCCTGTTTGAGGCGTATTTCAGGAAAGTCAAGTAAGTGTGCACTGGTAGACTGGAAGCCATAATGGAGGCGGATCACTTGCCAAATGTTCGAGACTAATGTTGAGATTTGATAATGGTGTTTCGTGAGATAATAGGGCAATAATTGGCAATCTGTCCCAGCATGAGCTCAAGCATGTTGACTTTCTGTTGAGCTGTTTTATGTTGGGGCAGGGGTACATGTATGTCACTAGTGTCATCAGTGAATCCAAGGAGGGGGGGAGGTTTCAGTCTTTTTCTCCCACTGTAAGCCATTGAGCAGAAATGGAGTAAAATTCTGGTCGAGGAAGAGGGTGTAGTGCAAATTCTGACGCCAATTTTCGAATGAGTTCACAGTTTCATGCACCACTGGTTCAGCGAAAAATACCTCAAGTCGACGCAAAATATACGGTACATGTACGATCAGTCAAATTTAAGTTAACTGCACGGCTGCCCACCTGTAACGGGAAAGACCACGTTGTGTTGAAGCGGAGATGTCCGTTGAACTGGTGTCGAGAAAAACTGCACTTTCTTTCACCTTTATGGAAGCGAGGGAGGTTTGAGAACGTTGCCACCACGCCAATACGTACTTAGAAGACTCGAAGGTACTTTTATTGATAAAATGGAAAATGCGACTACAGGCAAAATGGCGACGTAAACAAAAGATAAAGGCTACACAAGAGGGCGCTCTAACATACTGGCGCTGTGGTTAAAATACAACATCTTTATTGTTGTTTTGTGATAGTTGGGTGTTTGGGTTGGGTGGGGTGGTTGAAATGGTTGAGGAGGGCGTGATGAATGAGAAAATATTTTGTTTCTTAACTCTTAACGTTTTATTTTCAATTATAAATTTTAATAAACTTGCGTAAGTTAATAATACTGGTCGAGGATATAATCTAACACAGTAAAACGGTGTCACAGTTTTCCTGACCGGCAAATGTGGAGTGATGATTTTGAAAAGCCATTTGGGCGAAATGCACAGATAACTTTTTCATTTGCACAGATGAAAAGTTGGATAAGGAACTGTAGGACACTATTATATGATTTTAACTATTCCATCAAAGCCTTTTTCGATTCCCTTTTTAGAGTTGCAGAATCCTGCAACTTTGAAGTAGTGCAATTCGTCAACGTTGTGCTGCTACTCAAAGTTGCACAATCTTGCAACGTTGCATTATTTGCACTTTGAGTGGACTGAATTGCCGTAATTGTGGCGACTTACAATGGTTTCCTGGGGCGCTAGTAGTAGTACCACCGAAGATGTCAAAATTTCAAAATAGAAGTACAGTGCCCTAGTTACTGGGTCTATTACTGCACTAGGGTTTAGGATAGACCCAGTATGGGGCGCTGTACTTGTTTTTTCTAAATTTTGACATAGCCCTGCGCTGTACTACATGTAGTGCCTCAGCGAACCATTGTACATAATGATGAGAAACCTCAATTTACCTGATTTTTTAAGTCAACAATCTGAGAAACCATCCATCATGAGCCACATAGAATCTCATATTTCTCGGGAAACTCTGAAAATTAGGCGGGTGCCCTGCCTCAACCGCGTCGTCGTCGCGTTGTATTCTGGGTAGTGGATTAAATCAACGACTGTTTAAAAAAGCACCATGGTTACCAGGCACTGCAGCGAGTGCACACAGTATGAGCAATGTATTGGTTTTATAAAGTTCACAACAAAAACAACAACAAAATTTGCGACTCTACTTTGTTACTCTGTACTGAATTTCTCTGCCAGAAAAAAAATAGGGGAAAAATCAGTTCAACTGCATGCATTTCTTTAATTTTGATTGATCTATAATCCTAACTTATTTCGGATTCCGGCACAAGTGCATAATTCATGGTCATCTAATCATGGTCATGTAATCATGGTAATGTTAGCAGGGAACGATTTCATCCAGCAATTTTGCATAGCAAAATATTTTGACTGAATTTTTGTGTGCACTCTTTGCTAATATTGAGTAGCAACTGATACGTTTTGTGTAGCAATTTGCTCTGCTGTAGTACAAGGGAAATCGTTCACTGGTTAGCCAAAGCATGGAGGTAGTTCTACCTCCATGGCCTAAGCATGACATAAGTAATCATTATGTCCCCAACTCAAGTTTGCCCCCAACAAATTGAAACAACACTTTCAAAGTTTCATACTCGATTTTGGGTCCACATTTCTGTACTGATCACAAAGAAATCCGCCAGAAATCATGCTGTTAGTGTTGAATGTTACCATGCAGGCTCCAAAACTGACATTTACAGAAGGAAGATCGAGGAGAAATTGCAAAATCAAGCAGAAACTTACCTCTGCAAACTGAAGCTGTATGCTTTACGTGAGAGTCTGGGCAATGTGTTCCCCTCGACTGGCTTTTGCATGCCAGCTGGTGGCGCTATTTTCAAGATGGCCGCGGAATGCGAATAAGGCTTATTACACAACGTTTGACGTGACCACCAGGGGCCCAATTTTATAGAGCTGCATTATAAGCACAAAAAGTAGCTACTACTGTAAGTACATCAACATTTGGAGCACAAAACATGATCGTGAGTAAATGCCTGATGTTGCATCTTACTCTTAGTCTTAGACATATCAAGAAGCCAGTAGACATTTTGTTGTCATTCTGAGGCATTTTTTGTGGCTTGGTGTGGGGAAAATCATAGCAAATTGAGATTTCCCATCGTTATGTACAATAGTTCGCTGGGGCGCTAGTACGACCGCAGATGTCAAAATTTCGAAAAAACAAGTACAGTGCCCCAGTAATACTGGGTCTAGGTTTAGGACTTTAGGGGACTGTTTAAATTTCAATGTGCCTTTTTAGTTTTTGACTTTTGGTATTAAAATCACCTAGGCCTACTTCTCTTTTTATTGCAGTCATTGGTGAAGCCTCACTGTTTTCCCCACAAACCTGTGCAATTTTTTGTTGTTGACCCACCTACACCTGTGACCTTCCCTTATAATATATCCTCCCCTTTCCGGTTTTCGATGTAGTATGCCTTTTTCTTTGAATTGAAAAAAAATAAAAATATTCCATAATCAACTGATGCCCTAATTACCTTCCTTTGTTTATAAGAAATATGCAAACATATATTAAAACGTGATGGACATTGAAACTTTCACACCACGCACCGATCTTCGATGACTTCAACTAGCGTCCCATTTGTTTTGAGTTTGACCTGTTTTCGATGCAAACAAGAAAGTATGGTGTCCGGGTGAAGCCATACGTGGAAGAAACATCTGCAGTGACTACAAGTGTTCTGTGCGACTTAGTGTATGACTCTATAGCCAGCAGTTTTCTTCATTTTATTCAACCATATTTTTTATTTAGTTTTAAAAATAACCATGGTATTTTTCAAAAACTAAAAAAAAAAATATGTAAATAATTCTTGGCTTTCAAATCTTATTTTTATTTAGTTTTGTGTCTTTTTATGTTTCTTAACATTTATAATAAAGCATATAAATAAACAGTGATAATCGGATCACAAAGCTGATGTTTAAATTTTAATGATAGAGTGAAAATGATAGAGTGTTACCAAAAAAAATTATCCAGACTATTAGAAAATGATATAAGGCACGTGGCTTCTTTAAGCCTCTGTATTTTTCCCCCCAGAATGCTCGGCAGAATGTTCAGTCACATGATTTGATCATCGTGAATTGTGAATTGAAAAAGTGTTTGATGAAACTTTTTCGGTGGGAATTTTTTTTTTTATGGCCCCGACAGTATGACATATTTTTGTACCTTGCAGAAATGCCTAAAATACCACAACTTTTTGCATTTACAAGTGCAACTAACCAGTGGAGCCTTACATGTTTCTAAGTTTTGGTCAAAGGAGAGGAGACTCTTTGCTTGGCAAGTCAAACCACAAAAATTGTATCTAGCTAGGGACTGTTTACATCGCGCGCAGAGAGGTAAAAGATTTGCCTCGATTTCAGGGACGCCCTGAATACAGGGCGTCCTACGATATACATCGTTCTGAGTTTTTAAAGCTATTTTGTTGGGTCTTTTTGTCATTCTGAGGCATTTTTGTGGCTTGGTGTGGGAAAAATCAGAGCAAATTGAGGTTTCCCATCGTTATGTACAATAGTTCGCTGGGGCGCTAGTACGACCGCAGATCATGAGATGTCAAAATTTCGAGAAAAAAAACCAACCCAAGTACAGCGCCCCAGTTACTGGGTCTAGGTAGGTTTAGGACTTTAGCAGCCCCATGAATGAATAGGGCCAATCCACTCCGTATCCTTGGCCCTAGCACCATTGCAAACCTATTTTTGTGCCCATTGAGATTTTTAATCTGCAAAGATCTGGATCATGAAACTTACCGATCGAATGCTACTATACTTCCAGATAGCCCTCCTGCTGATTTTTATTTTTAAAGACATCACAGATTTTCTGTGATAGCCGTTCGTGGTGTTGTGGTAGCGGTTACGGGAATGATAGCGCCCTCTAGTACTAGTGGCGAGTAGTGGGGTGATAGCGGTTTAGATAGCGGTTAGGTTTTCGTGACTACATCACTGGAGCGTCTTGGAACCAAGACTAACATCTAGTATGATGACAGCAAAACAACACGAATTCTCGGACCAACCACTCCGTGAAAAGGGGTGTACAAGGCTTCCCGCGCCCTCCGCGCTTAGTCTTGGTTCCAAGACCATGGTGTTTGCTCGGTATACACACAATCAGTACCAACGTTCGGGTAGACCTTATGCATATGACGTCATTTGAGTAGGGCGCCCTCGCCTAGAGGTCAAAAGGAAGCCGTTCATTGGCCAGTCCTGTGCGCCGCGCGTACAAATCAGCGCGTTTCCATTGTTTCATCATCAGTTTACCTCTAAGATGGTGCACGTGTGACAAGTGTTATTTTCCGGTGTGGACGGATAGAATTCTGTCCCCGCCGGAGACTGTCCCCCCATGGGGGCGCACCACACCAAATAAGCCCGAATTAATGCGCCAAGCTACTTATCATAATTTGTAAACCCACAACTTATTTTTAATTACAACGTTTTGGGGGTCATGCAATTAATAGATTGTGTAAATATAATAATCTATCACAACCTGGGGGTTCTGTGCTTCAACTTTTGAGGAGACTTGATAAATTTAGGCGTTAAAGTTGGCCCTATTTGACCGGGTAAGTAGAGAAGTGCTTCACGAAAACTGGCAGCAAGTCGGTTTTGGAAAAATACAAATTTTCGCGTTTTTTTCTTCTGGGGTAGTTAGCAAAAATTCCAAACGGCTGACCTGGCAAAAATTGAAAAGAATTCTGAAGTTCAGTCGTCCGAAAATATGTTTGATTGGTTTTCAAGAGGCTGAGAGACTTTCACGATTTTTTGAGTATTTTTGAATATTTATCATTTAGCATTGGTTCCTATGGGAGTTTATTTAGTGTGGTGCGCCCTATATATACAACATGGCGGCGCCCGTGCAGCCATGTTTGTGTTCTGTTTACATTTATGTAGGCTTGAAACAACGACAGTAATGAGTTGTGTGGGGGCATTGTTTGTCACTTTGTTGCTGTTTTTACATTGGAAACATCATTTCTTTGACTGTAAACTGTTAGTATAGCAATAATGTTTCTATTTCCTCAAATTACAATACATTTATTAACCGAGAATAATTCAACGTTTCACACTCAAAGAGGGGTTTGCTTTCTAAACCTGCATGGTTAAACTATGAAAAGTAATAAGTATGAGACTGACGGTTTTAGTCACATTCAACGAATCATGAGCCAACGTGGCTGGTTGAATATGAAAAAGGAGAGAAAAACCACCAACAGACTATTTGAAGAGGAGTAGGGGAGGTGGTGGATATGTCATCTTATATGTCAAGTTTCCGGAAGGTGAATACACTCTGATGCGTGTGAAACCCTAGGCCTATCCCCCAACCAGCAGCCTAAACCCTACACTATACTGTACAACCCTCGGCAAAAACCGTAGCCGTCAGCCCAAAACCCAGCCCCCAGCCCAAACCCTACACCCAGCCCAAACCCTACACCCAAGCCGAATCATAGCCCCCAGCCCTAACCCTAGCCCCTAGCCGAAATCATAGCCCCAGCCCAAACCCTAACCCCCAGCCGAGCCTACCCCCAAAGCCCAAAACCCTAGCCGTCAGCCCGGACCCTATCCCCCAGCCCAAACACCTTATTAGCTTACAGTCTTAACTCTTAACTCTTAACTATAGTCCAATTGTTCCCGTTCACCCACAATTTATTAACCGTAAAGTGTCTGGAAGGGCATTTTGCAACAAGCCCCGCCCACGCCCCGCCCACCCATTCACCCCCTTATCCCTTAAAGCTAGGTAAAATGAAACTTGGAATGACAATTAAACGTGGTAAAATGACCTATGTATATTCTTTTTTGTTATAAAGTTCACCATTTTAAACTCAATATGATTACATGGTTAAAAATGTTGGCGGGTAAGCAAAATCTACCCCCCCCCCTTCTCAGGCCCTCCCTCTTCAATCCCCTTTCCCTTTTACAGCTTCCACATTAGTTAACCCCCTCTTGTCAATTATAAAAAATAATTGTAAGGCGTTTAGAATCGTATAACTAAAAAAAAGAGATAAGTTTATAACTTGTTGAGTGACTAGGATTTGGATATAACAACTGACTTGTCATTAGAGTGTACACAGCGTGTAATGCAGGTTTTTCTTATCGCATTGCTTAGAGTACATGTAAATGCTCAAACATGTTTGACCTTGTTGTAGACGAACGCAATAACATTTCCAATTCATTTTTTCAGATATCAAGTCAGTGACTTTATTTCAACAATTTAAGCATAATTTTTTAACCATAAAGAATAATTAAGTGCCCTTATAGGGCGCACCACACCAAATAAGCCCGAATTAATGCGCCAAGCTACTTATCATAATTTGTAAACCCACAACTTATTTTTAATTACAACGTTTTGGGGGTCATGCAATTAATAGATTGTGTAAATATAATAATCTATCACAACCTGGGGGTTCTGTGCTTCAACTTTTGAGGAGACTTGATAAATTTAGGCGTTAAAGTTGGCCCTATTTGACCGGGTAAGTAGAGAAGTGCTTCACGAAAACTGGCAGCAAGTCGGTTTTGGAAAAATACAAATTTTCGCGTTTTTTTCTTCTGGGGTAGTTAGCAAAAATTCCAAACGGCTGACCTGGCAAAAATTGAAAAGAATTCTGAAGTTCAGTCGTCCGAAAATATGTTTGATTGGTTTTCAAGAGGCTGAGAGACTTTCACGATTTTTTGAGTATTTTTGAATATTTATCATTTAGCATTGGTTCCTATGGGAGTTTATTTAGTGTGGTGCGCCCTATATATACAACATGGCGGCGCCCGTGCAGCCATGTTTGTGTTCTGTTTACATTTATGTAGGCTTGAAACAACGACAGTAATGAGTTGTGTGGGGGCATTGTTTGTCACTTTGTTGCTGTTTTTACATTGGAAACATCATTTCTTTGACTGTAAACTGTTAGTATAGCAATAATGTTTCTATTTCCTCAAATTACAATACATTTATTAACCGAGAATAATTCAACGTTTCACACTCAAAGAGGGGTTTGCTTTCTAAACCTGCATGGTTAAACTATGAAAAGTAATAAGTATGAGACTGACGGTTTTAGTCACATTCAAAGAATCATGAGCCAACGTGGCTGGTTGAATATGAAAAAGGAGAGGAAAAACCACCAACAGACTATTTGAAGAGGAGTAGGGGAGGTGGTGGATATGTCATCATATATGTCAAGTTTCCGGAAGGTGAATACACTCTGATGCGTGTGAAACCCTAGGCCTATCCCCCAACCAGCAGCCTAAACCCTACACTATACTGTACAACCCTCGGCAAAAACCGTAGCCGTCAGCCCAAAACCCAGCCCCCAGCCCAAACCCTACACCCAGCCCAAACCCTACACCCAAGCCGAATCATAGCCCCCAGCCCTAACCCTAGCCCCTAGCCGAAATCATAGCCCCAGCCCAAACCCTAACCCCCAGCCGAGCCTACCCCCAAAGCCCAAAACCCTAGCCGTCAGCCCGGACCCTATCCCCCAGCCCAAACACCTTATTAGCTTACAGTCTTAACTCTTAACTCTTAACTATAGTCCAATTGTTCCCGTTCACCCACAATTTATTAACCGTAAAGTGTCTGGAAGGGCATTTTGCAACAAGCCCCGCCCACGCCCCGCCCACCCATTCACCCCCTTATCCCTTAAAGCTAGGTAAAATGAAACTTGGAATGACAATTAAACGTGGTAAAATGACCTATGTATATTCTTTTTTGTTATAAAGTTCACCATTTTAAACTCAATATGATTACATGGTTAAAAATGTTGGCGGGTAAGCAAAATCTACCCCCCCCCCCCTTCTCAGGCCCTCCCTCTTCAATCCCCTTTCCCTTTTACAGCTTCCACATTAGTTAACCCCCTCTTGTCAATTATAAAAAATAATTGTAAGGCGTTTAGAATCGTATAACTAAAAAAAAGAGATAAGTTTATAACTTGTTGAGTGACTAGGATTTGGATATAACAACTGACTTGTCATTAGAGTGTACACAGCGTGTAATGCAGGTTTTTCTTATCGCATTGCTTAGAGTACATGTAAATGCTCAAACATGTTTGACCTTGTTGTAGACGAACGCAATAACATTTCCAATTCATTTTTTCAGATATCAAGTCAGTGACTTTATTTCAACAATTTAAGCATAATTTTTTAACCATAAAGAATAATTAAGTGCCCTTATACAACATGGCGGCGCCCGTGCAGCCATGTTTGTGTTCTGTTTACATTTATGTAGGCTTGAAACAACGACAGTAATGAGTTGTGTGGGGGCATTGTTTGTCACTTTGTTGCTGTTTTTACATTGGAAACATCATTTCTTTGACTGTAAACTGTTAGTATAGCAATAATGTTTCTATTTCCTCAAATTACAATACATTTATTAACCGAGAATAATTCAACGTTTCACACTCAAAGAGGGGTTTGCTTTCTAAACCTGCATGGTTAAACTATGAAAAGTAATAAGTATGAGACTGACGGTTTTAGTCACATTCAAAGAATCATGAGCCAACGTGGCTGGTTGAATATGAAAAAGGAGAGAAAAACCACCAACAGACTATTTGAAGAGGAGTAGGGGAGGTGGTGGATATGTCATCATATATGTCAAGTTTCCGGAAGGTGAATACACTCTGATGCGTGTGAAACCCTAGGCCTATCCCCCAACCAGCAGCCTAAACCCTACACTATACTGTACAACCCTCGGCAAAAACCGTAGCCGTCAGCCCAAAACCCAGCCCCCAGCCCAAACCCTACACCCAGCCCAAACCCTACACCCAAGCCGAATCATAGCCCCCAGCCCTAACCCTAGCCCCTAGCCGAAATCATAGCCCCAGCCCAAACCCTAACCCCCAGCCGAGCCTACCCCCAAAGCCCAAAACCCTAGCCGTCAGCCCGGACCCTATCCCCCAGCCCAAACACCTTATTAGCTTACAGTCTTAACTCTTAACTCTTAACTATAGTCCAATTGTTCCCGTTCACCCACAATTTATTAACCGTAAAGTGTCTGGAAGGGCATTTTGCAACAAGCCCCGCCCACGCCCCGCCCACCCATTCACCCCCTTATCCCTTAAAGCTAGGTAAAATGAAACTTGGAATGACAATTAAACGTGGTAAAATGACCTATGTATATTCTTTTTTGTTATAAAGTTCACCATTTTAAACTCAATATGATTACATGGTTAAAAATGTTGGCGGGTAAGCAAAATCTACCCCCCCCCCCTTCTCAGGCCCTCCCTCTTCAATCCCCTTTCCCTTTTACAGCTTCCACATTAGTTAACCCCCTCTTGTCAATTATTAAAAATAATTGTAAGGCGTTTAGAATCGTATAACTAAAAAAAAGAGATAAGTTTATAACTTGTTGAGTGACTAGGATTTGGATATAACAACTGACTTGTCATTAGAGTGTACACAGCGTGTAATGCAGGTTTTTCTTATCGCATTGCTTAGAGTACATGTAAATGCTCAAACATGTTTGACCTTGTTGTAGACGAACGCAATAACATTTCCAATTCATTTTTTCAGATATCAAGTCAGTGACTTTATTTCAACAATTTAAGCATAATTTTTTAACCATAAAGAATAATTAAGTGCCCTTATAGGGCGCACCACACCAAATAAGCCCGAATTAATGCGCCAAGCTACTTATCATAATTTGTAAACCCACAACTTATTTTTAATTACAACGTTTTGGGGGTCATGCAATTAATAGATTGTGTAAATATAATAATCTATCACAACCTGGGGGTTCTGTGCTTCAACTTTTGAGGAGACTTGATAAATTTAGGCGTTAAAGTTGGCCCTATTTGACCGGGTAAGTAGAGAAGTGCTTCACGAAAACTGGCAGCAAGTCGGTTTTGGAAAAATACAAATTTTCGCGTTTTTTTCTTCTGGGGTAGTTAGCAAAAATTCCAAACGGCTGACCTGGCAAAAATTGAAAAGAATTCTGAAGTTCAGTCGTCCGAAAATATGTTTGATTGGTTTTCAAGAGGCTGAGAGACTTTCACGATTTTTTGAGTATTTTTGAATATTTATCATTTAGCATTGGTTCCTATGGGAGTTTATTTAGTGTGGTGCGCCCATGGAGAACTGTGTACAAACTGATAGCGCCCTCTTTTGAATCATCCCTCTCCAGCCCACGTTAATTTCCCATATGGGGGACAGAATCTCCGGGGCGAGCGGTGAACCTTTCAGAAGAGGCTTATTTTAGGAGTTTAATGGACCCACCCCACACACACACCTACATCATACATCATTCCAAAGCTTTGTGTGTCTACTTTAAGATTAGGCATGATGTGGAGCTCAAAATTTTGATTTTTAAGATATTTGTATTTTTGACATCTTTGGGATAAGCTTCATCCGTGACAGTTTTAGACCAATTTCAGGCTCCAGAAATTCACAATTACTACCGTAAGATTACAAAATGTACAGTAACTATAGGCATTTCTCAAACCTCGGCTTAATTAGGCTCCGTCTCCGGCTTGGGCTCCGTCGGGGGGGCCCGGGGGGCGGAAGGGGTGTTGCGCAATCATTTGCGATCGCAGCTTGGGTACACTCCATTTTAAAAAGAGGTGATAACCAATAAAAAACAAAAAGAAATCCATGTATATCGTTAAAATTCTCTCTTTAACAGCACTGAAAACATAACAGTGTATATTTTAGGAGTATTTTCAATTGTTGAGGTGCTTAGTTCTAAATAAAGTGCGTAAAAATATTACCGACAATTTTCCGTTGGTTTATTGCAGCGGATAACGTGTATGAATGGGTCCAGGTGGGAATTTCGTTACAAATGGTCTCCCCTAAAATGGCTACAAATATCGACATAATGTGAAAAAAATTATCGTTCATCCTCTGATTTTTTTCCATTAACGTAATATTTAAGAATAGATCTTTCATTCCTAAAAGTTTAAACAAAATCCCTCAGTACGTCCTCTAGATATTTGATGATTTTTAAAAGTTTTTTTTTAAGAGAATGGATCCCGCCGAAACTAAGTTTGCGTTCAAACGATCTCTGTTGACGGACGGGAACATTTGCCGCAGGTAATTGTAATTCTGAGGCAACATACACATCTTAAACAGATATGTTATACATGTAGTTTACGTTAAATATATGTTGTTTATTAAATTGTTAAATTACTGAAGCAGTTGGCAAGGCAAAAAAACAATTTACAAATGTTTTCTGGTGTAAAGATTTTGTGAATTTACAACATTTGAAGATAACAATACCCTCTAATAACATGGACTCGTCCAGGCAGTCTTAACGGCAAGCAGCGGAGAGCAACCGTAAATTCCAATAGTGTGTACTTCGACCAGTCCACGTCGCGATGGTCGAATGAGATTATTTTCAACGTAGGTGGCGCGCTGGTGGCGCTACCCCTATTATTAAATGACTCTCGAACTGATCTGCTCAATTTGATATGGGGAGTCCCGTCGAGTTATTCCCCCTCCAAACACAAACACCCTTGCACCGGTGTAATTTTCCAAACGTCCGAGCATCAATCTTCAAAAATGTCCCTACACCTCTCGGCAAAAAGGACCATTTATTTTAGGGCCTATGTCATCCAAAAAACCTCAAGTTGGAAGTCAAAAATCCCCAGGTCACAAGTGGGCACATTTTTTACATTGTATCGATCCTTTTATTGGGCTCTCAAATAATTTTATGTCTTATAGAGAATATTTTAATGAGGACGACGATCTGTTTTCCCCTTATTTATAGTGGGGTGCATCCATAGGGGCGCACCACACCAAATAATCCAGAATTCATGCGCCAAGCAATCATCATAATTTGTAAACCCACAACCTATTTTTAATTACAACGTTTTGGGGGTCATGCAATTAATAGATTGTGTAAATATAATAATCTATCACAACCTGGGGGTTCTGTGCTTCAACTTTTGAGGAGACTTGATAAATTTAGGCGTTAAAGTTGGCCCTATTTGACCGGGAAAGTGGAGAAGTGCTTCACGAAAACTGGCAGCAAGTCGGTTTTGGAAAAAAAAAAAAAAAAAAATCGCTGTTTTTTCTTATGGGGTAGTTAGCAAAAATTCCAAACGGCTGACCTGGCAAAAATTGAAAAGAATTCTGAAGTTCAGTCGTCCGAAAATATGTTTGATTGGTTTTCAAGAGGCTGAGAGACTTTCACGATTTTTTGAGTATTTTTGAATAGGCCTATTTATCATTTAGCATTGGTTCCTATGGGAGTATGATTTAGTGTGGTGCGCCCTATATATACAACATGGCGGCGCCCATGCAGCCATGTTTGTGTTCTGTTTACAGTTATGTAGGCTTGAAACAACGACAGTAATGAGTTGTGTGGAGGCATTGTTTGTCACTTTGTTGCTGTTTTTACATTGGAAACACCATTACTTTGACTGTAAACTGTTAGTATAGCAATAATGTTTCTATTTCCTCAAATTACAATACATTTATTAACCGAGAATAATTCAACGTTTCAAACTCAAAGAGGGGTTTGCTTTCTAAACCTTCATGGTTAAACTATGACAAGTAATAAGTATGAGACTGACAGTTTTAGTCACATTCAAAGAATCATGAGCCAACGTGGCTGGTTGAATATGAAAAAGGAGAGAAAAACCATCAACAGACTATTTGAAGAGGAGTAGGCGGAGGTGGTGGATATGGCATCATATGTCAAGTTTCCGGAAGGTGAATGCACTCTGATGCGTGTGAAACCCTAGGCCCAGCCCCCAACCAGCAGCCTAAACCCTACACTATACTGTACAACCCTCGGCAAAAACCGTATACCGTCAGCCCAAACCCCAGCCCCCAGCCCAAACCCTACACCCAAGCCGAAATCATAGCCCCCAGCCCTAACCCTAGCCCCTAGCCGAAATCATAGCCCCAGCCCAAACCTTAACCCCCAGCCGTCGAGCCTACCCCCAAAGCCCAAAACCCTAGCCATCAGCCCGGACCCTATCCCCCAGCCCAAACACCTTATTAGCTTTTTAATATACAGTCTTAACTCTTAACTATAGTCCAATTGTTCCCGTTCACCACAATTTATTAACCGTAAAGTGTCTGGAAGGGCATTTTGCAACAAGCCCCGCCCACGCCCCGCCCACGCCCCGCCCACCCATTCACCCCCTTATCCCTTAACAGCTAGGTAAAATGAAACTTGGAATGACAATTAAACGTGGTAAAATGACCTATGTATATTCCTTTTTGTTATAAAGTTCACCATTTTAAACTCAATATGAATACATGGTTAAACATGTTGGCGGGTAAGCAAAATCTGCCCCCCCCCCCCTTCTCAGGCCCTCCCTCTTCAATCCCCTTTCCCTTTTACAGCTTCCACATTAGTTAACCCCCTCTTGTCAACATTTAAAAAAAATTGTAAGGCGTTTAGAATCGTATAACTAAAAAAAAGAGAGATACGTTTATAACTTGTTGAGTGACTAGGATTTGGATATATTAACTTCTGACTTGTCATTTAGAGTGTACACATCGTGTCATGCAGGAGGTTTTTCTTATCGCATTGCTTATAGAGTACATGTAAATGCTCCAACATGTTTGACCTTGTTGTAGACGAACGCAATAACATTTCCAATTCATTTTTTCAGATATCAAGTCAGTGACTTATTTTCAACAATTTAAGCATAATTTTTTAACCATAAAGAATAATTAAGTGCCCTTATAGAGCGCACCACACCAAATAAGCCAGAATTCATGCGCCAAGCTACTCATCATAATTTGTAAACCCACAACCTATTTTTAATTACAACGTTTTGGGGGTCATGCAATTAATAGATTGTGTAAATATAATAATCTATCACAACCTGGGGGTTCTGTGCTTCAACTTTTGAGGAGACTTGATAAATTTAGGCGTTAAAGTTGGCCCTATTTGACCGGGAAAGTGGAGAAGTGCTTCACGAAAACTGGCAGCAAGTCGGTTTTGGAAAAAAAAAAAAAAAAAAATCGCTGTTTTTTCTTATGGGGTAGTTAGCAAAAATTCCAAACGGCTGACCTGGCAAAAATTGAAAAGAATTCTGAAGTTCAGTCGTCCGAAAATATGTTTGATTGGTTTTCAAGAGGCTGAGAGACTTTCACGATTTTTTGAGTATTTTTGAATAGGCCTATTTATCATTTAGCATTGGTTCCTATGGGAGTATGATTTAGTGTGGTGCGCCCTATATATACAACATGGCGGCGCCCATGCAGCCATGTTTGTGTTCTGTTTACAGTTATGTAGGCTTGAAACAACGACAGTAATGAGTTGTGTGGAGGCATTGTTTGTCACTTTGTTGCTGTTTTTACATTGGAAACACCATTACTTTGACTGTAAACTGTTAGTATAGCAATAATGTTTCTATTTCCTCAAATTACAATACATTTATTAACCGAGAATAATTCAACGTTTCAAACTCAAAGAGGGGTTTGCTTTCTAAACCTTCATGGTTAAACTATGACAAGTAATAAGTATGAGACTGACAGTTTTAGTCACATTCAAAGAATCATGAGCCAACGTGGCTGGTTGAATATGAAAAAGGAGAGAAAAACCATCAACAGACTATTTGAAGAGGAGTAGGCGGAGGTGGTGGATATGGCATCATATGTCAAGTTTCCGGAAGGTGAATGCACTCTGATGCGTGTGAAACCCTAGGCCCAGCCCCCAACCAGCAGCCTAAACCCTACACTATACTGTACAACCCTCGGCAAAAACCGTATACCGTCAGCCCAAACCCCAGCCCCCAGCCCAAACCCTACACCCAAGCCGAAATCATAGCCCCCAGCCCTAACCCTAGCCCCTAGCCGAAATCATAGCCCCAGCCCAAACCTTAACCCCCAGCCGTCGAGCCTACCCCCAAAGCCCAAAACCCTAGCCATCAGCCCGGACCCTATCCCCCAGCCCAAACACCTTATTAGCTTTTTAATATACAGTCTTAACTCTTAACTATAGTCCAATTGTTCCCGTTCACCACAATTTATTAACCGTAAAGTGTCTGGAAGGGCATTTTGCAACAAGCCCCGCCCACGCCCCGCCCACGCCCCGCCCACGTCCCGCCCACGCCCCGCCCACCCATTCACCCCCTTATCCCTTAACAGCTAGGTAAAATGAAACTTGGAATGACAATTAAACGTGGTAAAATGACCTATGTATATTCCTTTTTGTTATAAAGTTCACCATTTTAAACTCAATATGAATACATGGTTAAACATGTTGGCGGGTAAGCAAAATCTGCCCCCCCCCCCTTCTCAGGCCCTCCCTCTTCAATCCCCTTTCCCTTTTACAGCTTCCACATTAGTTAACCCCCTCTTGTCAACATTTAAAAAAAATTGTAAGGCGTTTAGAATCGTATAACTAAAAAAAAGAGAGATACGTTTATAACTTGTTGAGTGACTAGGATTTGGATATATTAACTTCTGACTTGTCATTTAGAGTGTACACATCGTGTCATGCAGGAGGTTTTTCTTATCGCATTGCTTATAGAGTACATGTAAATGCTCCAACATGTTTGACCTTGTTGTAGACGAACGCAATAACATTTCCAATTCATTTTTTCAGATATCAAGTCAGTGACTTATTTTCAACAATTTAAGCATAATTTTTTAACCATAAAGAATAATTAAGTGCCCTTATAGAGCGCACCACACCAAATAAGCCAGAATTCATGCGCCAAGCTACTCATCATAATTTGTAAACCCACAACCTATTTTTAATTACAACGTTTTGGGGGTCATGCAATTAATAGATTGTGTAAATATAATAATCTATCACAACCTGGGGGTTCTGTGCTTCAACTTTTGAGGAGACTTGATAAATTTAGGCGTTAAAGTTGGCCCTATTTGACCGGGAAAGTGGAGAAGTGCTTCACGAAAACTGGCAGCAAGTCGGTTTTGGAAAAAAAAATAAAAAAAAATCGCTGTTTTTTCTTATGGGGTAGTTAGCAAAAATTCCAAACGGCTGACCTGGCAAAAATTGAAAAGAATTTTGAAGTTCAGTCGTCCGAAAATATGTTTGATTGGTTTTCAAGAGGCTGAGAGACTTTCACGATTTTTTGAGTATTTTTGAATAGGCCTATTTATCATTTAGCATTGGTTCCTATGGGAGTATGATTTAGTGTGGTGCGCCCTATATATACAACATGGCGGCGCCCATGCAGCCATGTTTGTGTTCTGTTTACAGTTATGTAGGCTTGAAACAACGACAGTAATGAGTTGTGTGGAGGCATTGTTTGTCACTTTGTTGCTGTTTTTACATTGGAAACACCATTACTTTGACTGTAAACTGTTAGTATAGCAATAATGTTTCTATTTCCTCAAATTACAATACATTTATTAACCGAGAATAATTCAACGTTTCAAACTCAAAGAGGGGTTTGCTTTCTAAACCTTCATGGTTAAACTATGACAAGTAATAAGTATGAGACTGACAGTTTTAGTCACATTCAAAGAATCATGAGCCAACGTGGCTGGTTGAATATGAAAAAGGAGAGAAAAACCATCAACAGACTATTTGAAGAGGAGTAGGCGGAGGTGGTGGATATGGCATCATATGTCAAGTTTCCGGAAGGTGAATGCACTCTGATGCGTGTGAAACCCTAGGCCCAGCCCCCAACCAGCAGCCTAAACCCTACACTATACTGTACAACCCTCGGCAAAAACCGTATACCGTCAGCCCAAACCCCAGCCCCCAGCCCAAACCCTACACCCAAGCCGAAATCATAGCCCCCAGCCCTAACCCTAGCCCCTAGCCGAAATCATAGCCCCAGCCCAAACCTTAACCCCCAGCCGTCGAGCCTACCCCCAAAGCCCAAAACCCTAGCCATCAGCCCGGACCCTATCCCCCAGCCCAAACACCTTATTAGCTTTTTAATATACAGTCTTAACTCTTAACTATAGTCCAATTGTTCCCGTTCACCACAATTTATTAACCGTAAAGTGTCTGGAAGGGCATTTTGCAACAAGCCCCGCCCACGCCCCGCCCACCCATTCACCCCCTTATCCCCAGCTAGGTAAAATGAAACTTGGAATGACAATTAAACGTGGTAAAATGACCTATGTATATTCCTTTTTGTTATAAAGTTCACCATTTTAAACTCAATATGAATACATGGTTAAACATGTTGGCGGGTAAGCAAAATCTGCCCCCCCCCCCTTCTCAGGCCCTCCCTCTTCAATCCCCTTTCCCTTTTACAGCTTCCACATTAGTTAACCCCCTCTTGTCAACATTTAAAAAAAATTGTAAGGCGTTTAGAATCGTATAACTAAAAAAAAGAGAGATACGTTTATAACTTGTTGAGTGACTAGGATTTGGATATATTAACTTCTGACTTGTCATTTAGAGTGTACACATCGTGTCATGCAGGAGGTTTTTCTTATCGCATTGCTTATAGAGTACATGTAAATGCTCCAACATGTTTGACCTTGTTGTAGACGAACGCAATAACATTTCCAATTCATTTTTTCAGATATCAAGTCAGTGACTTATTTTCAACAATTTAAGCATAATTTTTTAACCATAAAGAATAATTAAGTGCCCTTATAGAGCGCACCACACCAAATAAGCCAGAATTCATGCGCCAAGCTACTCATCATAATTTGTAAACCCACAACCTATTTTTAATTACAACGTTTTGGGGGTCATGCAATTAATAGATTGTGTAAATATAATAATCTATCACAACCTGGGGGTTCTGTGCTTCAACTTTTGAGGAGACTTGATAAATTTAGGCGTTAAAGTTGGCCCTATTTGACCGGGAAAGTGGAGAAGTGCTTCACGAAAACTGGCAGCAAGTCGGTTTTGGAAAAAAAAATAAAAAAAAATCGCTGTTTTTTCTTATGGGGTAGTTAGCAAAAATTCCAAACGGCTGACCTGGCAAAAATTGAAAAGAATTTTGAAGTTCAGTCGTCCGAAAATATGTTTGATTGGTTTTCAAGAGGCTGAGAGACTTTCACGATTTTTTGAGTATTTTTGAATAGGCCTATTTATCATTTAGCATTGGTTCCTATGGGAGTATGATTTAGTGTGGTGCGCCCTATATATACAACATGGCGGCGCCCATGCAGCCATGTTTGTGTTCTGTTTACAGTTATGTAGGCTTGAAACAACGACAGTAATGAGTTGTGTGGAGGCATTGTTTGTCACTTTGTTGCTGTTTTTACATTGGAAACACCATTACTTTGACTGTAAACTGTTAGTATAGCAATAATGTTTCTATTTCCTCAAATTACAATACATTTATTAACCGAGAATAATTCAACGTTTCAAACTCAAAGAGGGGTTTGCTTTCTAAACCTTCATGGTTAAACTATGACAAGTAATAAGTATGAGACTGACAGTTTTAGTCACATTCAAAGAATCATGAGCCAACGTGGCTGGTTGAATATGAAAAAGGAGAGAAAAACCATCAACAGACTATTTGAAGAGGAGTAGGCGGAGGTGGTGGATATGGCATCATATGTCAAGTTTCCGGAAGGTGAATGCACTCTGATGCGTGTGAAACCCTAGGCCCAGCCCCCAACCAGCAGCCTAAACCCTACACTATACTGTACAACCCTCGGCAAAAACCGTATACCGTCAGCCCAAACCCCAGCCCCCAGCCCAAACCCTACACCCAAGCCGAAATCATAGCCCCCAGCCCTAACCCTAGCCCCTAGCCGAAATCATAGCCCCAGCCCAAACCTTAACCCCCAGCCGTCGAGCCTACCCCCAAAGCCCAAAACCCTAGCCATCAGCCCGGACCCTATCCCCCAGCCCAAACACCTTATTAGCTTTTTAATATACAGTCTTAACTCTTAACTATAGTCCAATTGTTCCCGTTCACCACAATTTATTAACCGTAAAGTGTCTGGAAGGGCATTTTGCAACAAGCCCCGCCCACGCCCCGCCCACCCATTCACCCCCTTATCCCCAGCTAGGTAAAATGAAACTTGGAATGACAATTAAACGTGGTAAAATGACCTATGTATATTCCTTTTTGTTATAAAGTTCACCATTTTAAACTCAATATGAATACATGGTTAAACATGTTGGCGGGTAAGCAAAATCTGCCCCCCCCCCCTTCTCAGGCCCTCCCTCTTCAATCCCCTTTCCCTTTTACAGCTTCCACATTAGTTAACCCCCTCTTGTCAACATTTAAAAAAAATTGTAAGGCGTTTAGAATCGTATAACTAAAAAAAAGAGAGATACGTTTATAACTTGTTGAGTGACTAGGATTTGGATATATTAACTTCTGACTTGTCATTTAGAGTGTACACATCGTGTCATGCAGGAGGTTTTTCTTATCGCATTGCTTATAGAGTACATGTAAATGCTCCAACATGTTTGACCTTGTTGTAGACGAACGCAATAACATTTCCAATTCATTTTTTCAGATATCAAGTCGGTGACTTATTTTCAACAATTTAAGCATAATATTTTAACCATAAAGAATAATTAAGTGCCCTTATAGGGCGCACCACACCAAATAAGCCAGAATTCATGCGCCAAGCTACTCATCATAATTTGTAAACCCACAACCTATTTTTAATTACAACGTTTTGGGGGTCATGCAATTAATAGATTGTGTAAATATAATAATCTATCACAACCTGGGAATTCTGTGCTTCAACTTTTGAGGAGACTTGATAAATTTAGGCGTTAAAGTTGGCCCTATTTGACCGGGAAAGTTGAGAAGTGCTTCACGAAAACTGGCAGCAAGTCGGTTTTGGGAAAAAACAAATGTTCGCGTTTTTTTCTTCTTGGGTAGTTAGCAAAAATTCCAAACGGCTGACCTGGCAAAAATTGAAAAGAATTCTGAAGTTCAGTCGTCCGAAAATATGTTTGATTGGTTTTCAAGAGGCTGAGAGACTTTCACGATTTTTTGAGTATTTTTGAATATTTATCATTTAGCATTGGTATGGGAGTTTATTTAGTGTGGTGCGCCCATAGGTGGGCGATCTGGAAGTTTTCTTAACAACGCCCGCTATTGTTCGATAGTAATTTGCGCGGCACGGAGCAGGGAATCGCGATAGTTGAGTGAAAATGAACGTTGCACCAAGACGCATTCAATGTCAAGATGCATTCTGTGAGGGCCTTGTCAGTTGTTACACTGAGCAACTTTTATAGGCAACTTGGAGGCAACCAACTGCAGTGCATACTACGCGACCACTTTGGTAGCACAAAGTAATTTTTCAAACAATGTCTTACGATCCCCAAGAATAATAATGTGAATATTCAAATGTGAATGGATTCTCTTCTTGGTTAATGCTTGGAACTAGGTGCCTGTAAATTGCTTCGTGTGACATGACCCCAAACCAAAGACTGAAAAACAAGACTCGCAATACATAACACTTCTATTCCCCAAAACAAGACTCGCCGAACAGTACTTCCAAAACACAAAACACGCAAAACATGTTTGGCGAGTCATGTATTTTTTTTGTTGAAGTAAATGCAAGATTCGCCGAACATATGTTTTATGTTTATGTGCAGTAGTACGAAAGCCCAATCGTGCCACTGAAGTATATAATTATTATCAGCGGGAACTAATCTGTTATAACGAATTAATAATCCGTTATAACGAATTAGTAATCCGTTATAACGAATTAATAATCCGTTATAACGAATTAATAATCCGTTATAACGAATTAGTAATCCGTTAAAACGAATTACTAATTCGTTATTACGAATTAACAATTGGCCCATCTCCATGGTGCGACGTACTAAGTACGCCCGAGTTCGGATGCGGCGTTCCTGCCATATTATAACCACTGCCGAAATCATCAATTCGGACTCGGCCGCACAGTCGCACCAATTAACAATTGGCCCACCTCCATGGTGTGACTGTGCGGCAGTGCCCGACCGTTGTTCCGGCCATATCCACATAGCCACTACCGAAGTCATCAATTCGGACACGGCCGTACAGTACGTCGCATCATCGAGATGGGCCAATTGTTAATTCGTTATAACGGATTACTAATTCGTTGACAATCGGCCCACCTCCACGGTGCGACTGAACGGCCGAGTCCGAATTGATGATTTCGTATATGGCAGGAACGCCGAAAAGTTCCATAACTCATCGTTGTTGTAGTCAACGGCTATCCGCATCCGAAATCATCAGTTCGCACTCGGCTGTTCAGTCGCATCATGGAGGTGGGCAATTGTTAATTCGTTTTAACGGATTACTAATTCGTTTTAACGAATTATTAATTCGGTTTTTTTTGTAACGGATTATTAATTCGTTTTAACGGATTATTAATTCGTTATAACGGATTATTAATTCGTTATAACGGATTATTAATTCGTTATAACGGATTACTAATTCGTTATAACGGATTACAATTCGTTATAACGGATTATTAATTCGTTATAACGGATTATTAATTCGTTATAACGGATTATTAATTCGTTATAACGGATTAGTTCCCGCTGATAATATATACTTCAGTGGCACGATTGGGCTTTCGTACAATAGCGCCGCCGCCGGGAACCAATTTGAGCCGGTCGTACTTTTTGTGTTCCCTCATCGGCCGGGTGGATTACTATTTCGCCATAAAAACCACATAATGAACAAGTTAAGGAGGGCGGGGGGGGGGGGGGGGGGGGGGGCACAGTGGGAGGGGTATTAAGTGTGGGGCCAAGGGGGAATAGGTTTGTGGTGGAGGTCATGCTTTTAATTTTGGGGACGCTGCAGGGGGCCACCATCTTCTTTGTTCTTGGCATTTGTTGCCGCAGTAGCGATCGCGATCATGCACTATAAATAATACAAACACGCATTTTTCTCCTTTATCCCATTTTGTTTGTTTGTGAGTACTACCCCGATTTGTTTTCGGGGGGGGGGGGGATGTGGTGGGGCACTGAAAATTTGTGGGAGCACATAATAATATTTCGAGGGAACAAAATAATATTTCGTGGTAACGAAATAGTATTTTGAGGGAAAGAATTTTGTTTAGACCCTGAAGGGACAGGTAAATACGGAAGTGTATATAGGACATACCGGGGAAAAAAATCGGGCTCCATTATTCCGCCCGGGCGGATTACTATTTCGCCCGGGCGGATTACTATTTCGCCCGGGCGGAATACTATTTCGCCCGGGTGGATTACGAGGCCGCATGGCGTAATACGGGGCCAGCTGCAGAGCATGTACGACGGTGCATCGAACTGTTCAGACCACGTGGTTCAAGTCTATGGCGTGTCAAACGTTGCAATATTCGATAATGAACAATGTATGTGCGATGTTTCTCATAATATGCGATGATTGTCACACATGTGCGATATTCGTTTTATGTATGCAATATATATAATATATGCAATAATTTGTAATATATGTGCGATAATTTGCAATATATATGTGATAATTTGTAAATATATGCGAAATTTTTGTACTATATGCGACAATTTTTTATATATATTTGAAATTTTTTAATATATATTATATGCGATCATGCGATAATTTTTTAATATATGCGATACTTTTTTATATATATTTGATAATTTTTTAATATATATTACAATTTGTTATATATATTTGATAATTTTTTAATATATATTAATATATTATGCGATCATTTGTATGCGATGTTTTGTGATATACATATGCGATAATTTAATATACATGTGCGATTTTACACCAATTATTTTGATGTTCGTTCTTATAGACCTTTCTTTTGTTGATAAACAAAGTGCGCCGGTTGGCCATGGACGGCTATGAAAAACTTGCGTGCATTTGCTCAATGACGACCGCAACGTAGCCCTCTGCACGTGAAACAGAAGGCCGTCTGAAGCAAAATCGGCAAACTTTCATTCATAAATAAAAAGTGTTTTTTTTACCATATCGCTCGGCATTTGAAAGCTCTATTCTTACTCTCGAGAATGGTGTGTTAAACTTAATTTAACACGGTCGGGAACATAGGGCCTTTTTTAATTTTAAAACGAGAGAAAAATGCTAAAACGAGCATTTCCTATGGAGGTCAACATGAATTTGACCACATTTTCAGTGGGTTCACTCAGTAAACTGAACGGCAAAATAGTTGCCGACACGGTACAGACCCATATCGCACGGCAGAATAAACTATGGGAAATTCTCCCTCAATCTATATAAAACAATTTTTGATTGGCCTAGAGGAAAGGGTGGCATTTTTTGGTCCAATTACAAAGAGTTTTTCTTCTTTGTTTGGTGACCCCGGTAATGTATGCAAAGTCCACTACAGTCTGGTTCTGCAGTTCTCGCGCGGTACGCTTATGAATAGGCTTATTGAAGCAGGAACCAGATCTATAACGTTGTTTCCTGTCAGAGTCTTAAGACGCGAGCTTGGATCCTGGATCGTTTCTTCGATTTTTCACCGATTTATACGCCGACTTGTTTATTATCTAAATACAGTTTTTTGAGTAGAATATATATATTTCTTTCTGATACAATTACTTTGGCTTAAAACTTCTCATTTGAGAAGAAATTGGCTAAAGTTCTGTCAAAGTTGGAGGCTGTTCGGTGATCGGATCACAACATACTTTCAATAGGGGTGATTTCTACATGAATCCTGATATAGGAATGACATTTCCTAAAATAAAATATTAAAAAAAGTCTGAAATTGAGCATATCACTTGAATTCGTGAGTCCAAATCCTATTATGGTTTGTTATACCCTGGTCCTTGCTGAATAGATAAACATACATACAGGATACAGTGTGGGCTGTGTATATTTCCCCCCTTATATAAAATGGTCTAGTCCATTGACCTGTTTGGTAAAATTTAATGGGAGATAAGCTATGCAGTGTTCGGGGGTCAGTGCCACACACACGAAGCCGTGGCACACAGGGCTGTGTTCTTTTCTGCTCAAATCGGGGCCAAAGTTTTTGATATGCGAATGTTAGCAAAACATTCAATCGTGTTAAAAAATGTTGTGACCAAATTCAACATTTTCTGTAAAGATTCATGAACGAAAATACCTTCCATGATTGGTTGATTTGTTTCCAACAAATTCAACACTATTTTTGAATAACACTGCTACAAACTGTGGCAATCTGTTTTTGGTTTGCAGTTAATGGCTTTCCATACTTTTCCAACCTGGGTTGGCAAAAACTCGGGCTGTGACGTTGCAAAAGAAAGGTCTATATAAGGCCGTGTCCGAATTGACGGCTACAGCTACGGCTACGGCTAGATTTCCGCGTCATCGTGCACTGAAGTATAGGACGTCCTTAGCAACACCCTTAGCAACAGCCGTAGCCGTAGCTGTAGCCGCCAATTCGGATACGGCCTAATTATGTGCGAAAACGGAATTGTGGGATATAGTATGGCTTCCTGTCCACTTGATCCCCGTATCCGTAATGTTTTAGATCGGGCCAGACTATACTGTGGACGGTATAGTATGGTTCCTATGGTTCAATGAGATGGGCGTTAGGGTTTAACTGATGGTCAGGGAACGAGACTGGCTGACACTCCACAACAATCCATGACCACCAAGCTGAAGCTAGCCGCGAATTCTCAGCCGCGAATGCGTGCATATATCTCACTGGGATCCGTACGTGCCAAGCTTCTTCTTCTTCTTCTATATAATCTATACTAGCGGGATGCCGCGCTTCGCGCGGCACCCGCTAGGTGGGCGCGATTCTTGCCCATAAAATGTGACAACGGTGCATGGGGTAAGGGGGGTGGGGGGGGGGGGGTAATTGGAGAGGATATCAGAGTTTCTTTCAGAATTGGTTTGGAAAAAATATTAAAAATCTGTACGCAATGTAGTAATGTCCTAATAATAAAATGTTGAGCATGCAAAAGGTGTTGAGTGCGGTCGAAGGCGACGCGTTACCTTCCCTCACCCTTTTCGCCCCTTTTCTCGACTACGAAGCATAAGTTGGGGGTGTGTTTTAATATTTGGGAAGGATATAAAAAGGCAATGATGCATGGTTGGCATGATAATGTAGGTTTTTTGATATATCAGTATAGTTGAATATCCAACAAAGGCCTGAGTAATCCATGCTTCTGTTCTCCTAAAATTTGTAAAATGTTTGAATAATGTATAATACTTGATTTCCTTTTTTCTTTATTTCTATGGCCACAGATCCACAGTCAACACCCAAAAGCTGGATACACCTGTAGGACACCACTTCAACCTTCCTAACCACTCCATTTCTGACATGAATTTACAGGGCATTGAGGCACTAGGTAACTGCAGAGAGACTGTCCGTCTGAGTAGGGAAAAACTTTGGATAAGGCGCATAAAGACCACTCAGCCCCATGGTTTGAATATCCAAGAAGGAAATGACTAATAACCTTTTGTTTTTGCCTTCTCCTTTTCCCACACAGTTATCCACTTTAAATTATTAGTCTGCCCTTCATTGTATTAACTAATTATTTACCTCTCTTCTAACCTTCCATTTTGTCCTTTGTGTTCCCAACTTTTTGTGGTCAAGCTATCCCCTTCCCTTCATAACCCCCCCCCCCCCCCTTTGCCTTCATAATCCCTGCTTACCCCCTGCCTTCTCTGAATGCTTTCTGCTTTTCTCCCTCCACTCTCTCTATTCATGTATTTCCACTTGACTACTCTTGCAACTCTTGTCTGCTTGTATGTGTGTTGTGTGTTGTCATTTAGCCTTCGAGAAAGACTCTGCTAGGGTCGAAACGTCAGGCCACTAACTTATTTTTTGCATAGGTACTAAATAGTAACTGTTGTTCTAATTAGCTGCAACGGAATATTTAGACGTGTTATATATAGTTGTCTTTATAATCAAACACTAAGAATAAGATATTTCTTATTTATGTGACGTACATTTTCTTCGTCGTCATTTTTATGATTAAAATACCATTCACGTTGGACGAAGAACACATCATATACAATGGTATAATTGGGCACTAATTAGCTGTTACTTGACTACTCTTGCAACTCTTGTCTGCTTGTATGTGTGTTGTGTGTTGTCATTTAGCCTTCGAGAAAGACTCTGCTAGGGTCGAAACGTCAGGGCACTAACTTATTTTTTGCATTTATACCACAGGTCCTTTTGGTTGGTAAGCAGTTTGCAACAGCTAATTCTATTTTCCTATTTAGTACCTAATTACATAATTTTATATGGTGTGATTTTCGTCACTTTCGAATAGTGTTTTTACTTCGAAGTTGACGAAGAGCGTCACTTTAAAACAAAATGTAGGCCCTACCTCACATAATTAGGAAATATTTAATTTTTAGTATTTAATCAAAACAAACACCTTATAACACGTCTAAATATTCCGTTGCAGCTAATTAGAACCATTAATTAGTGCCTAATGACACCATTTTATATGGTGTGATTTTCGTCACTGTCGGATAATGTTTTTACTAAGCAATTTACGAAGAGCGTCGTTAGTTGTTCTAATTAGCTGCAACTGAATTATTAGTATTAGGAGCATGGCCAGAGCCATGCTCCCCACAAAATGGAGAGAAATACAGACTAATTATAATGTGCTCTCTCGTGTGCTCAAAGCTAGAAAAGTAAAAGAGACTGGGGCTACAGGTCGCGACCCAAAGTAAACTTTTTACAATATAAACACTGAGGGCGCACTTGGACTCCCTACATTACCTTCCCGGGGTATCGGCAAATCCAGGATATATTCATTTTCCCATAAACTTCTCTCTATTTTTTTCCCTGCATTCAAAACACGAAAACTTTACTGAAACAGGGAACTAACAGCCTCGCGAAAGGCCGCCGAAGGCGGCCTTTTCGCGAGTCTATATAAAATCATCATCACTTGCATATCTTAATTTGAAAGCAGTGATCACTTTTGAAAGCAGTGCATGCTGGAAATGTTAATTTTTGGGGCTCTGTACACATGTCAATTAATGTTCTTCATAAACAATTTAAATATTAATTAAGGCAGTACACGTACTATACATCAAACAGAATGCAACAAACGATATACCGTTAGTTTAATGTACAGTTTTGAAGATAATTGGCTTATAAAAACTCATACCAATAATACAGGGTCCGATATTCAGTCGCCCTGTCGCCAAAATAAGCGCCGAGTGAAAACAGCGCGGCGCCGGCGAGTCAAAACCTTTCTAGCCCGCTGGGCGAGTCAAAAAAAAAATCATTTTCACAATAAATGAGGGATACGGTGGTAACATCCCAAAGAGAGATTATTTTTAAGTTTGTAAACTGGTTTAACAAGTTTTAATATTTGCTAGATATACTGTGGTCCCGTCGGGATTGCTATCGCGATAGTTCATTTCAGTATACACACGTACAACACGCATGCACATAACCACATGGTGCTGAGTATCAACCGGCACAACTAGTCCATGCTAACCAATGTTCCGCACGCTGTGATTGGCCGTTGAAATTACAATATTCATAAGAAAACTAGGCTAGTCTCTTACTCGGTAAACGTTGACGAGCGAGTAAAGATAGCTGCACAATGTGGCGCATACCTGAGGATTCTGTACTATACACAGCCTTGGACTAAGGCTATTCAAACTTCGACAACTTTTGCCGATAGAGGGCGATGCCGCATGCGGGACAAAGTTCATTGAATTTTTTCCGAAGTGTGCGTCGTCGACCGATCGTTGAATCACAAAGATTTCATTACAAAAGGAGTTCTATAAAACCGAACCCCAAATCATGTATCCATTTAAATGGTTGTTGATGAAAAAAGTATTATTAAAGGCAGAAATTAGGGGATTAGATGGTCCAAAACCGTAATTGAAACTTGGCAAGTAAACTATGATTGGGACACTTTGAATGTCCAGATAAGTCAGCCGTTTGCTGATTTTCAAACGTTCAGTGCTTGGCAATTTCTTCAAACAAATCAAACACAACAAAATTGTCCCTTGACACTCATAATGTACACTAATTTGTTAGCCAACATTTTCCATTGACAACTTCCCCAGCTTTAAAACTTATGGGTAGGTTGTGTAGCATAGTAAGACAGAAATTCCCAACAGAAATTCATTAATTTTTGTTTAAATTTACACTAAAAAATTAAACCTCATTTTCCCTAAAAAAAACCACTGTATCACTCAGGTGAAGGTTAATTTGAGATAGACCTAACGTTTGTTAACGAGGACGTTTTGTATAATATCATACAGTTGTATAATGTGATACTTTTTGTAATTAACATTATAGCGACTTCGACTAAAAGTCGATAATATTGCTCGACTGAGTGAACAAAAAATTGGTGTGAAACAAACATCACGTTTCTTCCGTTTGTGGTAACTTTTCAGTCCACAAAGACTATAGTTGTTTGAAATATTTTAGATTTTAAAGACAATTATGTCCATTTCAATCATTTCAATGTTGTATTTTGTGGTTGTGTGTGTATGTGTGTGTGAATTGTTTGTATCAATAGGTAGGCCTATATGTAATTTACTCTACACCACTCTACTCTTTGTAAGGTAGCACTTTAATTAATTTGCAACGCTTTTGTTATTTCCATATTCTTCCTTATTGTTCTTTCATTATACTTTTTATGGCAGGAGCTTCGTAGGCTCTGCCCATGAACACTTTAGAAGTACATAACACTGTGGATTTCAAAAAGTGATTAGGTTGAAGCAACCCCATGTTAAAAATGAATTATAAACTATTGCGGAGGAATACAAATGTTTTGTCCATTTAATTATTTTTTTATCGCCGACTTATGAAATGCATATGCGATAACATTTGTAACCACAAGAAAAAATGTAGACCCATAATTTACGATCTTAAAAAACGATAAGCAGACTTCTAAAAACAAAACACTTCAGAGTTTGGAAATTAGAGGCATACAAACAATTTGGTGCACTTACAATCCCTTACAAGGCATTTTGTTTGTAAATAAAGTAAAAAAGTCCGAGTCTTTAAAAATAAAAGGTTAATAGTTGAACTTTTTCTTTTATAATATTGTAAATTTCCGGTATATAGTGAAACAGATCGCGTGACTTTCAAATCGCTGAATGGTTTGTAAGTATTTTATTTCAAATTAAAAGGAATGACATTATTGCAAAATTTTTGCAATAATTATTTGGAAATTACAAAGCGCAGGAGGGCGCTACATTATACTAAACTTGTGCTAGTCAATTGTTAAAATGTAAAGCGTAATAATTAAAAATATAAATGAATCTTTATAAATTGCGGTCAAACATATGGAAATATGTAGGAACAATTATGATGAATGAATATATTAACTAATCTTTTCGGGATACTGTAGTATGAGAATGTTGCTATTATTTGAGAAAGAAGCCTGTTCGGCAGAAGAGTAGAAAGACTGAGCAAGTTGATGTTCTGTCATTCCGGCAGAGCTCCGTTCACCATGAAGTGGTGGTAGCAGAAGGGTCGGGAATCTGGTCGAGGAAGAGCAGGCATCCCGAACGATCGAGGGACAATAGGGGTCGAGGGTACCGACGGGCCCCGGGCAGAGAGGGTTGGAAGTCCTGTCCCGGTCGTCACAAAGTACGTAGTTTAATACAAACAGTCATACAAGAGAGAGTAGGCACACAACAGCTTTGTTCCCCACGAGGTAGCTTGTGACAACAGGAATTGTTGACCTCCTATTGTTTTTTTTTACAGTTTATTCTGCTACTTCAAAATATTATGAGCTTTCCATGTATATACTTATGCATATCATTTAAATTGGAGATTATTTTCAACTTCAGGATTTGGGCAGGTGATTATACAAAAACTGATATTTGTTATATTGAATACGGGCAACAGGCCTCTGAAGTAACTTTAAGCAAAACTCAAACAAAAACTTTAACTTTAAAGATCTAATGATCCCAAAGCAAGCTCTTTGTCCATAATACAAGTTTAGAGATTTCCTTTTGTATGTGTTGCAGCAATTTCGATTGTTTAAAAATATGTTCATCAGAAATATGGGTTATGAAAGAAAACAAATGTGGTGAACAGTCTCAACAGAGAGTAAACTGGCTCAGGAAGCCTACTGACGGTGCCTAATTATGCCAATGTGGTTTTACTTTGGAGGAAACTTATTTTAAATCTTCGGACATAATTATTTGTTGGCAGGGGCCGCCACATTTGGAGCGAGGTAGGAAGAATTAACTTTAAAAAAAACCACACTATTATGTTAATGTACATTTCATAGATGGCATAAAATACAGTGAAACAATTTATGTGGTTCTTTTAAGGGCCCAAACGGCGGAGGTTGTTTCATTGCAACTTGTTTGACAATATTTTACATAATATTAAAGTTGGTGGTGACTATGTAGGTGTGCATTAAGTTAAAATCACGTAAGGTACACCAGTCGATTGGTGGTGACTGGGAAACCAGATGTGTTGGTGTTTCAACAACAAACTATTCGCATGTTGTGAAAACCAAACAATCACGTCTTTTACATGCGTAAGATATGTAGGTGTTCATTTAGTGAAAATCACGTAAGGTTCACCAGTGGATTGGTGGTGACTGGGAAACCAGATTTGTTGGTGTTTTAACAACGCAGTATTCGTATATTGTTGAAACCAAATAATTACGTTTTTACCTCCGTAAGAGACCAAGGTTTGCATTTAGTGAAAATCACGTGAGGTTACACCAGTGGATTGGTGGTGACTGGTTTTGTTGGTGTTTCAACAACAAACTATTCGCATGGTGTGAAAACAAAATAATCACGTCTTTTACATGCGTAATTAGATATGTAGGTGTGCATGTAGTGAAAATCACGTAAGATTCACCAGTGGATTGGTGGTGACTGGGAAACCAGATTTGTTGGTGTTTCAACAACAAACTATATTCGCATGGTGTGAAAAACAAACAATCACGTCTTTTACATGCGTAAGAAATGTAGGTGTGCATTTAGTGAAAATCACGTAAGGTTCACCAGTGGATTGGTGGTGACTGGGAAACCAGATTTGTTGGTGTTTCAACAACGCAGTATTCACATATTGTTGAAACAAAATAATCACGTGTTCAACCTCCGTAAGAGACCAAGGTTTGCATTTAGTGAAAATCCCGTAAGGTACACCAGTGGATTGGTGGTGACTGGGAAACCAGATTTGTTGGTGTTTCAACAACAAACTATTCGCATGTTGTGAAAACCAAATAATCACGTCTTTTACATGCGTAAGATATGTAGGTGTGCATTTAGTGAAAATCACGTAAGGTTCACCAGTTGATTGGTGGTGACTGGGAAACCAGATTTGTTGGTGTTTTAACAACGCAGTATTCGTATATTGTTGAAACCAAATAATTACGTTTTTACCTCCGTAAGAGACCAAGGTTTGCATTTAGTGAAAATCACGTGAGGTACACCAGTGGATTGGTGGTGACTGGTTTTGTTGGTGTTTCAACAACAAACTATTCGCATGGTGTGAAAACAAAATAATCACGTCTTTTACATGCGTAAGATATGTAGGTGTGCATGTAGTGAAAATCACGTAAGATTCACCAGTGGATTGGTGGTGACTGGGAAACCAGATTTCTTGGTGTTTCAACAACAAACTATTCGCATTGTGTGAAAACCAAACAATCACGTCTTTTACATGCGTAAGAAATGTAGGTGTGCATTTAGTGAAAATCACGTAAGGTTCACCAGTGGATTGGTAGTGACTGGGAAACCAGATTTGTTGGTGTTTCAACAACGCAGTATTCACATATTGTTGAAAAAAAATAATCACGTGTTTAACCTCCGTAAGAGACCAAGGTTTGCATTTAGTGAAAATTACGTAAGGTTCACCAGTGGATTGGTGGTGACTGGGAAACCAGATGTGTTGGTGTTTCAACAACAAACTATTCGCATGTTGTGAAAACCAAACAATCACGTCTTTTACATGCGTAAGATATGTAGGTGTTCATTTAGTGAAAATCACGTAAGGTTCACAAGTTGATTGGTGGTGACTGGGAAACCAGATTTGTTGGTGTTTTAACAACGCAGTATTCGTATATTGTTGAAACCAAATAATTACGTTTTTAACTCCGTAAGAGACCAAGGTTTGCATTTAGTGAAAATCACGTGAGGTACAATAGTTTTTTTGTTGTTGAAACACCAACAAAACCAGTCACCACCAATCCACTGGTGCACCAGTGGATTGGTGGTGACTGGTTTTGTTGGTGTTTCAACAACAAACTATTCGCATGGTGTGAAAACAAAATAATCACGTCTTTTACATGCGTAATTAGATATGTAGGTGTGCATGTAGTGAAAATCACGTAAGATTCACCAGTGGATTGGTGGTGACTGGGAAACCAGATTTGTTGGTGTTTCAACAACAAACTATATTCGCATGGTGTGAAAACCAAACAATCACGTCTTTTACATGCGTAAGAAATGTAGGTGTGCATTTTAGTGAAAATCACGTAAGGTTCACCAGTGGATTGGTGGTGACTGGGCAACCAGATTTGTTGGTGTTTCAACAACGCAGTATTCACATATTGTTGAAACCAAATAATCACGTGTTCAACCTCCGTAAGAGACCAAGGTTTGCATTTAGTGAAAATTACGTAAGGTTCACCAGTGGATTGGTGGTGACTGGGAAACCAGATGTGTTGGTGTTTCAACAACAAACTATTCGCATGTTGTGAAAACCAAACAATCACGTCTTTTACATGCGTAAGATATGTAGGTGTTCATTTAGTGAAAATCACGTAAGGTTCACCAGTTGATTGGTGGTGACTGGGAAACCAGATTTGTTGGTATTTTAACAACGCAGTATTCGTATATTGTTGAAACCAAATAATTACGTTTTTAACTCCGTAAGAGACCAAGGTTTGCATTTAGTGAAAATCACGTGAGGTACACCAGTGGATTGGTGGTGACTGGTTTTGTTGGTGTTTCAACAACAAACTATTCGCATGGTGTGAAAACAAAATAATCACGTCTTTTACATGCGTAATTAGATATGTAGGTGTGCATGTAGTGAAAATCACGTAAGATTCACCAGTGGATTGGTGGTGACTGGGAAACCAGATTTGTTGGTGTTTCAACAACAAACTATTCGCATGTTGTGAAAACCAAATAATCACGTCTTTTACATGCGTAAGATATGTAGGTGTGCATTTAGTGAAAATCACGTAAGATTCACCAGTGGATTGGTGGTGACTGGGAAACCAGATTTGTTGGTGTTTCAACAACAAACTATTCGCATGTTGTGAAAACCAAACAATCACGTCTTTTACATGCGTAAGATATGTAGGTGTTCATTTAGTGAAAATCACGTAAGGTTCACCAGTTGATTGGTGGTGACTGGGAAACCAGATTTGTTGGTGTTTTAACAACGCAGTATTCGTATATTGTTGAAACCAAATAATTACGTTTTTACCTCCGTAAGAGACCAAGGTTTGCATTTAGTGAAAATCACGTGAGGTACACCAGTGGATTGGTGGTGACTGGTTTTGTTGGTGTTTCAACAACAAACTATTCGCATGGTGTGAAAACAAAATAATCACGTCTTTTACATGCGTAAGATATGTAGGTGTGCATGTAGTGAAAATCACGTAAGATTCACCAGTGGATTGGTGGTGACTGGGAAACCAGATTTGTTGGTGTTTCAACAACAAACTATTCGCATGGTGTGAAAACCAAACAATCACGTCTTTTACATGCGTAAGAAATGTAGGTGTGCATTTAGTGAAAATCACGTAAGGTTCACCAGTGGATTGGTGGTGACTGGGAAACCAGATTTGTTGGTGTTTCAACAACGCAGTATTCACATATTGTTGAAAAAAAATAATCACGTGTTTAACCTCTGTAAGAGACCAAGGTTTGCATTTAGTGAAAATTACGTAAGGTTCACCAGTGGATTGGTGGTGACTGGGAAACCAGATGTGTTGGTGTTTCAACAACAAACTATTCGCATGTTGTGAAAACCAAACAATCACGTCTTTTACATGCGTAAGATATGTAGGTGTTCATTTAGTGAAAATCAAGTAAGGTTCACCAGTTGATTGGTGGTGACTGGGAAACCAGATTTGTTGGTGTTTTAACAACGCAGTATTCGTATATTGTTGAAACCAAATAATTACGTTTTTACCTCCGTAAGAGACCAAGGTTTGCATTTAGTGAAAATCACGTGAGGTACACCAGTGGATTGGTGGTGACTGGTTTTGTTGGTGTTTCAACAACAAACTATTCGCATGGTGTGAAAACAAAATAATCACGTCTTTTACATGCGTAATTAGATATGTAGGTGTGCATGTAGTGAAAATCACGTAAGATTCACCAGTGGATTGGTGGTGACTGGGAAACCAGATTTGTTGGTGTTTCAACAACAAACTATATTCGCATGGTGTGAAAACCAAACAATCACGTCTTTTACATGCGTAAGAAATGTAGGTGTGCATTTAGTGAAAATCACGTAAGGTTCACCAGTGGATTGGTGGTGACTGGGAAACCAGATTTGTTGGTGTTTCAACAACGCAGTATTCACATATTGTTGAAAAAAAATAATCACGTGTTTAACCTCCGTAAGAGACCAAGGTTTGCATTTAGTGAAAATTACGTAAGGTTCACCAGTGGATTGGTGGTGACTGGGAAACCAGATGTGTTGGTGTTTCAACAACAAACTATTCGCATGTTGTGAAAACCAAACAATCACGTCTTTTACATGCGTAAGATATGTAGGTGTTCATTTAGTGAAAATCAAGTAAGGTTCACCAGTTGATTGGTGGTGACTGGGAAACCAGATTTGTTGGTGTTTTAACAACGCAGTATTCGTATATTGTTGAAACCAAATAATTACGTTTTTACCTCCGTAAGAGACCAAGGTTTGCATTTAGTGAAAATCACGTGAGGTACACCAGTGGATTGGTGGTGACTGGTTTTGTTGGTGTTTCAACAACAAACTATTCGCATGGTGTGAAAACAAAATAATCACGTCTTTTACATGCGTAATTAGATATGTAGGTGTGCATGTAGTGAAAATCACGTAAGATTCACCAGTGGATTGGTGGTGACTGGGAAACCAGATTTGTTGGTGTTTCAACAACAAACTATATTCGCATGGTGTGAAATCCAAACAATCACGTCTTTTACATGCGTAAGAAATGTAGGTGTGCATTTAGTGAAAATCACGTAAGGTTCACCAGTAGATTGGTGGTGACTGGGAAACCAGATTTGTTGGTGTTTCAACAATGCAGTATTCACATATTGTTGAAACCAAATAATCACGTGTTCAACCTCCGTAAGAGACCAAGGTTTGCATTTAGTGAAAATCCCGTAAGGTACACCAGTGGATTGGTGGTGACTGGGAAACCAGATTTGTTGGTGTTTCAACAACAAACTATTCGCTATGTTGTGAAAACCAAACAATCACGTCTTTTACATGCGTAAGATATGTAGGTGTCTAGATCATTTAGTGAAAATCACGTAAGGTTCACCAGTTGATTGGTGGTGACTGGGAAACCAGATTTGTTTGTGTTTTAACAACGCAGTATTCGTATATTGTTGAAACCAAATAATTACGTTTTTACCTCCGTAAGAGACCAAGGTTTGCATTTAGTGAAAATCACGTGAGGTACACCAGTGGATTGGTGGTGACTGGTTTTGTTGGTGTTTCAACAACAAACTATTCGCATGGTGTGAAAACAAAATAATCACGTCTTTTACATGCGTAAGATATGTAGGTGTGCATTTAGTGAAAATCACGTAAGATTCACCAGTGGATTGGTGGTGACTGGGAAACCAGATTTGTTGGTGTTTCAACAACAAACTATTCGCATGTTGTGAAAACCAAACAATCACGTCTTTTACATGCGTAAGATATGTAGGTGTTCATTTATTGAAAATCACGTAAGGTTCACCAGTTGATTGGTGGTGACTGGGAAACCAGATTTGTTGGTGTTTTAACAACGCAGTATTCGTATATTGTTGAAACCAAATAATTACGTTTTTACCTCCGTAAGAGACCAAGGTTTGCATTTAGTGAAAATCACGTGAGGTACACCAGTGGATTGGTGGTGACTGGTTTTGTTGGTGTTTCAACAACAAACTATTCGCATGGTGTGAAAACAAAATAATCACGTCTTTTACATGCGTAAGATATGTAGGTGTGCATGTAGTGAAAATCACGTAAGATTCACCAGTGGATTGGTGGTGACTGGGAAACCAGATTTGTTGGTGTTTCAACAACAAACTATTCGCATGGTGTGAAAACCAAACAATCACGTCTTTTACATGCGTAAGAAATGTAGGTGTGCATTTAGTGAAAATCACGTAAGGTTCACCAGTGGATTGGTGGTGACTGGGAAACCAGATTTGTTGGTGTTTCAACAACGCAGTATTCACATATTGTTGAAAAAAAATAATCACGTGTTTAACCTCTGTAAGAGACCAAGGTTTGCATTTAGTGAAAATTACGTAAGGTTCACCAGTGGATTGGTGGTGACTGGGAAACCAGATGTGTTGGTGTTTCAACAACAAACTATTCGCATGTTGTGAAAACCAAACAATCACGTCTTTTACATGCGTAAGATATGTAGGTGTTCATTTAGTGAAAATCAAGTAAGGTTCACCAGTTGATTGGTGGTGACTGGGAAACCAGATTTGTTGGTGTTTTAACAACGCAGTATTCGTATATTGTTGAAACCAAATAATTACGTTTTTACCTCCGTAAGAGACCAAGGTTTGCATTTAGTGAAAATCACGTGAGGTACACCAGTGGATTGGTGGTGACTGGTTTTGTTGGTGTTTCAACAACAAACTATTCGCATGGTGTGAAAACAAAATAATCACGTCTTTTACATGCGTAATTAGATATGTAGGTGTGCATGTAGTGAAAATCACGTAAGATTCACCAGTGGATTGGTGGTGACTGGGAAACCAGATTTGTTGGTGTTTCAACAACAAACTATATTCGCATGGTGTGAAAACCAAACAATCACGTCTTTTACATGCGTAAGAAATGTAGGTGTGCATTTAGTGAAAATCACGTAAGGTTCACCAGTGGATTGGTGGTGACTGGGAAACCAGATTTGTTGGTGTTTCAACAACGCAGTATTCACATATTGTTGAAAAAAAATAATCACGTGTTTAACCTCCGTAAGAGACCAAGGTTTGCATTTAGTGAAAATTACGTAAGGTTCACCAGTGGATTGGTGGTGACTGGGAAACCAGATGTGTTGGTGTTTCAACAACAAACTATTCGCATGTTGTGAAAACCAAACAATCACGTCTTTTACATGCGTAAGATATGTAGGTGTTCATTTAGTGAAAATCAAGTAAGGTTCACCAGTTGATTGGTGGTGACTGGGAAACCAGATTTGTTGGTGTTTTAACAACGCAGTATTCGTATATTGTTGAAACCAAATAATTACGTTTTTACCTCCGTAAGAGACCAAGGTTTGCATTTAGTGAAAATCACGTGAGGTACACCAGTGGATTGGTGGTGACTGGTTTTGTTGGTGTTTCAACAACAAACTATTCGCATGGTGTGAAAACAAAATAATCACGTCTTTTACATGCGTAATTAGATATGTAGGTGTGCATGTAGTGAAAATCACGTAAGATTCACCAGTGGATTGGTGGTGACTGGGAAACCAGATTTGTTGGTGTTTCAACAACAAACTATATTCGCATGGTGTGAAATCCAAACAATCACGTCTTTTACATGCGTAAGAAATGTAGGTGTGCATTTAGTGAAAATCACGTAAGGTTCACCAGTAGATTGGTGGTGACTGGGAAACCAGATTTGTTGGTGTTTCAACAATGCAGTATTCACATATTGTTGAAACCAAATAATCACGTGTTCAACCTCCGTAAGAGACCAAGGTTTGCATTTAGTGAAAATCCCGTAAGGTACACCAGTGGATTGGTGGTGACTGGGAAACCAGATTTGTTGGTGTTTCAACAACAAACTATTCGCTATGTTGTGAAAACCAAACAATCACGTCTTTTACATGCGTAAGATATGTAGGTGTCTAGATCATTTAGTGAAAATCACGTAAGGTTCACCAGTTGATTGGTGGTGACTGGGAAACCAGATTTGTTGGTGTTTTAACAACGCAGTATTCGTATATTGTTGAAACCAAATAATTACGTTTTTACCTCCGTAAGAGACCAAGGTTTGCATTTAGTGAAAATCACGTGAGGTACACCAGTGGATTGGTGGTGACTGGTTTTGTTGGTGTTTCAACAACAAACTATTCGCATGGTGTGAAAACAAAATAATCACGTCTTTTACATGCGTAAGATAATTATGTAGGTGTGCATGTAGTGAAAATCACGTAAGATTCACCAGTGGATTGGTGGTGACTGGGAAACCAGATTTGTTCATTCGCATGGTGTGAAAACCAAATAATCACGTCTTTTACATGCGTAAGATATGTAGGTGTGCATTTAGTGAAAATCACGTAAGATTCACCAGTGGATTGGTGGTGACTGGGAAACCAGATTTGTTGGTGTTTCAACAACGCAGTATTCACATATTGTTGAAACCAAATAATCACGTGTTCAACCTCCGTAAGATACCGAGGTGTGCAGTTAGTGAAAATCACGTATAGTTCACCAGTGGATTTGTGGTGACTGCAGAACGACAAATGTTGGCGTTTCAACAACGAACTATTTACATATTGTGGAAACCAAATAAGATATGTAGGTGTGCATTTAGTGATAATTACGTTAATTTCACTAGTGAATTTCTGGTAACTGTAGAACGACAATTGTTAGTGTAATTTTAACAACGATGTAATTTCCTTTCCTCGACACCAAAAATGACAAGTTTGAATCACGTGAAATGCTCTAGTGAATAAGTGGTAATTGTATCGTAAATATCACTTCAAAATTTCAGTTCCAGAAATCACGTTACTTTATTCACGTGATTAATATGCGAAACGAACGTTTGATAAGAACGAGAAAAATGGGTCCCCCTTATACCAATAAAAATCACCTAATTGTAACGTGATGATTTGGTTCAAAATCTTGCACACCTATGTTTCACTGAATATTCACTAGATAAACTGGTGATTTGTTGGTGTCTGTTTACTGGTGGCTTTCAGGTCTTCATTTATTCTTTTCAGCCATGTTCGTTCTTTGACCGCCCCTTGGCAGCTTGTGATGACGTATACACTCCATAAGCGCTTGCTTGGCCGGTGTTTCATCAGGTAGTCTCAGGAGATGTCCTGTCCATCTCAGGCGTCTTTTTGCGATTATGACACTCCAAGGTTTCTCGTTGGTTTTTTCATAGAGCACCTTATTTGACACCTTTTTGGGCCAATGAAGGCCGAGGATTGAACGCATGAGCCTCCTGTGAAAGGCGTATTTTCTGTTCTAGTGACTTGGTTAGTGTCCATAATTCACTGTTGTATAGAAGGATGCTATGAATGCACGGAATGTTTTGAGTTTCGTTGCATGGAAGATCGACTTGCTGTTGAAAACACTTCGAAATTTGTTGAAGGATACCATCGAAAGTACTTTTCTTCTGGTGATGTCTTCCTCAGTGTCCAGTAGGGAGCCTAAGTATTTACACTTTTTCCAGCTGGTGTTAATTCCGTTTCTGCTGATGTGATGTTTTTCTGTCTTAGCGTTGTTTACCTTGAGGTTTCGCTCTTTAAGTACCTCAGGTGCCCTCCGTTCTATTTCGAATCCCTAAGTGGGTGAGCATTGTTACTTGCCCATGTGATGTCATCATCATATTGCAGCCCAATCTCAAAGTATGATGGTGGACAAATGGCATAGTTGTGGTTTTCGAGTTCCGTAGGTAGGGGTTGGGACTGAGACTGCAGTAGATTGGCAGAGTAGTTATGATCTTGGGGATTCGGTGGTGCTGCCGCTGGTGTTTGTACATTTAGTTGTCTCAGTGCTTTCGCAAGGTAGATTGTGAAGAGAATGGGACTCAGGCAGTCTCCTTGAGGTACGCCAATGTTGGTTTTGAAGGGCTTACCTAAGATTGTACCCACTCTAACTTGTATAAGCGGACTTCTCTGAGTATGATTGCCAAAAGATGAAGTTCATCCTGCTCTAGCATTTCTGTAAGGTCTTCAAAAAGAACTACTCTCTTCACGGAGTCAAATGCCTTTGACATGTCAAGAAGCAAAAGGTGAAGTTCGTAGTTATCAGCTGTGATGGCCTTTTCTGCTAGGATCTTTAAAGTGAAGACTTGTTCTGTAGTGCTTCTACCGTGTCGATAAGCGGCTTGGGAAGCCGGTATATGGTCATTTAGTCTGTCAGCAATTCTCCTCGTCAAACATATGGCCAATATTTTGCGGATTATTGTCAGTAAGACAATTGGTCTTATGTTTTCGGGGGGTCCCTTTGGTTTGCCTGGCTTGGGAAGGGGGATGAGAATGCCTTCTTCGATGTCATTTGGGTAGATACCTGTGCTTGCTATATCATTCAGAGTAAGAGCGACTTCTTGAGCAATTACCTCTGGTCCATACTTCAGCAATTCAGCATTGAGGTTGTCTTTTCCAGCACTCTTGCCATTTTTTAATGATTTAATGGCTTTCACAACTTCTACTTTGGTGAATGGTTTGCTCATTGTTTGTGGTGGAAATTCTTCAATTATAGCTTCATCATTCAGGTCAAACTTGCTTTGAAACCAGTTTCTGATGATCTCTTCTTGACCATCATCTGCATCGATGACCGCATTACCGTTTTCGTCTGCAACCTGTATCCGATTGGGTTTCATCTGCTGTATATTTCTGATGGCCTTGAAATATTTTGTATAGTCATTTTTCTGGTTTTCAATGTCTTCAGCTTTTCTTATCAGTTCTTGCTCCTTTATCTCTTTCATTGTGTTATGAAGTTTGGTGAGAACGCTATTTCTTTCTTTCCTCAGTGCGTTTCCTTTATCTTTATTTTGTGTCGCTTGAATGGTTTGAAATAGCTTCTTTTGCTTCAATGATAGTTCTGTGGTAGCGGGGTGATAGCGAGATTTATTTACATATCCCAAGACACCAGAGGCTGCTGATAGGCATGCTTCTTTGATGTTGTTCCATCGTTTGTTGCTGTCTGTTAAGTCTTTTCCCTCTAGAATTTGTTGATATGCACTGAGACAGTAATTCCTTCGGTGTTCTAGATCTTGCAGTTTGGCCAAGTTGATTTTTGTCACTCATGCCGGTGTGTCTTCTTCTCTGGGCATAGTTTGAAGGTTGCTCTCACCAACTTGTGATCTGATGTCAAACTGCATCCTCCGAATGATCTTGAGTCGGTGACATACTTCCTCAAGTGTGTTAGGTACTATAATGTAGTCTATTTGGTTATAGTACGGGTTGCGTCGATTTGGTTTGTTTGATTGAGGGCTAGTCCACGTGGTACGATGTCTAAGACTGTGTCTGAACGTGGTATTAGTCAGAAGAAGATCGTATTTTAGACACAGTTCAAGTAATCTTTCGCCATTACTGTTGAGATGACCTTTGCCAAACTTCCCGATGTTATTGTGAAAAGTTTTCCATGCAGAACCAGTCTTTGCATTAAAATCTCCAGCAATTATAGTTAGTGTTTTCTTTTTATTCAGAGAGGTTTTAACTGTTTCTTCCAAGGCTTCATAGAAATCATTTCTTACCTCGGGGTGTTTTTCACTTTTTTGTAGTGTCGGAGCATTAATGAGGTCAACAGTTGTGTGATCATTCAGAACAATAGAAGCTGTTGCGATTCGTTGATTTGTGATGCTAATCTTAGCATTGAGGCCGGCATCAATGAGGAAGCCTATTCCTTGATAAGAGTTGTCCGATGGTCCCGTGTGAAAAAAGTTGTATTTGCTTCCACTGGTGTTTACAGCGGGTGATCCCGAATCGCGTAAATGCGTTTCCTGTACTGCCAGTGCAAATATCGAGTAGGTTTGCATGTCATTTGCAACATCTTCCAAGCGATTATCCTTAAGGATTCCTTGCAAATTGAAGGTTCCAATGTTGCACTTCATGAAGATAGCTTTTATAGAATTAGTGGAGTGCTCAAAACAGAGGAAAGGACCGATAGATCGATGCAAAAGACCGATCGATGTGTTGATCGGATCATTTGCCTATTTGGCGTTCCATACCCTGTACCCCCAAAACATTATTTTTTGAACAGCGCACTTTTTTTTTATAAGTTCACCTTTTGAGGGCGCGCTTCATGGAACAAGGCCAGTGTGTGTGATTCAGTAGTAAACCTTTCGGAACGACACGAGGTTTGTGTTAGGGTTGTCACACACGAAATGTTCGTGGAGGTAAACTTATTTGCTACAACTTACGGTAGTTAGGTTGTTCTTGGTTTTTTCTAGTTAAAGGTGTTTTTTCTGGGTAAGTGTCTAAAGATAAGTTTACATGTGCAATGCTAGTGTAGTGTCTGGCTGGAACCTATACTATCCACTCCGTATCCGTCCGTGGCCCTAGCAGTTTTAGCACAATTGTAAACCTATGACGTTTGTGCCCCATTGAGATTTTTAATCTGCTAAGATCTGCATCATGAAACTTACCGATCGAATGCTTTTGCTACTATACTTGTAAATAGCCGGACTGCTGGAATTTGTTTTAAAAACATCACAGATTTTTGGGGAAAATAGATTGCTTTTCGAGTCGCGAGTGTGAATTTTTGTTCACAAAATTGTTAACTTGCGCGAAAACCATGATGATGATACAACTCCACAACAATTAGCCTAGTTGTCATTGTATACGATCAACTGCTGTAAATGTTAATCTAATGGGGACCAGACTGATTTACTCAGCATTAGTCCGGTTCGAATTGGATCGTAACAGTTGATCATATAAATGTTTTGTAATTGTTGAGGGAACCCGACAAGTATGGTTGTTATTACAGTCGTTTGACCAGTTCCGGATCATTGACCAGTTCCGGATCACTTAAACTTTGCAGCAGCCACATAATTAAATTACTTGTCACATTACCAATTTCTGTTGATACATGTGAAGAACAACATCCAATAAACCAACAAACCCAAAATAAGGTGCCAAACATCATCGAAAGAATAAATTATGGCAATTTTTATAAAGTTTTATCGGCGAAAATGATCGTTATTTAAAAAAAAAAAATTTGTTGAAAAACGCTGTTAAATTGTCTCACCTTTCAAATTTTAGCGCCAGGACGAATAACATTTATTTCAAATGGTAAAAACGTGTAAAAAATACTTCACGTAAAAACTGAGCAGTCGTCTTGTTTTTTTGATGAGATAAAATTACCGTAATCGTTTGTTGTGAGGCATCGTTCCTTTGACCAGTTCCGGATCACTCAATATATTGGTATGTTAAATGGTGGCGCACTCAGTTAGTTAAAATCATACGGCTGTTGTAGAAAGTTTGTCATTTAAGTTGCACTGGAAGCGTGCATTTTTATATTTCAAGGAATGTAAAACTACATGTACTTCATCCAACAGCCGTCGATAACGTTGCATGTATTTTCAGTTTTATGAATGGGATTTGGAGTATTGGTTTGCAATAGAGGGCGCGCTACTGATTCGGAATAGATTCAACCGATCCGGAACTGGTCAAACGGATGACGATACTTTTCTCGAAGCCACTTCAAAAGTATTACTTGTTTTTGGCCAATGGATATTTGGTGAATGTTATGACATGTGTAGGTAAACTGATCGACTTTTGTTTGTTTAAAATGTTAAAGAGAATGCAACAAAAACATCGTGAATTCAAAAAGTGATCCGGAACTGGTCAAACGACTGTAATACGTGAACAAAAATTCACACTCGTGACTCGATCGAAAAGCAATCAATTTTCCTCCAAAATCTGTGATGTTTTTCAAACAAATTCCAGCAGTCCGGCTATTTACAATACAACTACAAGTAAGTTAGTAGCATTCAATCGGTAAGTTTCATGATGCAGATCTTAGCAGATTAAAAATCTCAATGGGGCACAAACATACATAAGTCTGCAATTGTGCTAGGGCCAAGAAGGACACAGAGTTAATTGGCCCTATTTGGGGCTAGCTGGAACCAGTCCTAGAACTACGGCGAGGTTCGTTTTGCGTGGATACGATCTGATGATAGCGGAATGAACCTCGTCACGACGTTGTGGTTCTACCACCATGACCATGGTTCTACAAAACAGAGTAGACGTCAGTGTACTCCTAGAACTATGAGGTTCAATCCTCATACTACAGTCGTTTGACCAGTTCCGGATCACTTTTTGAATTCACGATGTTTTTGTTGCATTCTCTTTAACATTTTAAACAAACAAAAGTCGATCAGTTTACCTACACATGTCATAACATTCACCAAATATCCATTGGCCAAAAACAAGTAATACTTTTGAAGTGGCTTCGAGAAAAGTATCGTCACCCGTTTGACCAGTTCCGGATCGGTTGAATCTATTCCGAATCAGTAGCGCGCCCTCTATTGCAAACCAATACTCCAAATCCCATTCATAAAACTGAAAATACATGCACCGTTATCGACGGCTGTTGGATGAAGTACATGTAGTTTTACATTCCTTGAAATATAAAAATGCACGCTTCCAGTGCAACTTAAATGACAAACTTTCTACAACAGCCGTATGATTTTAACTAACTGAGTGCGCCACCATTTAACATACCAACATATTGAGTGATCCGGAACTGGGCAAAGGTACGATGCCTCCCAACAAACGATTTCGGTAATTTTATCTCATAAAAAAACCAAAACGTCTGCTCAGTATTTATGGGAAATATGTTTTACACATTCTTACCATTTTACATAAATGCTATTCGCCCTGGCATTCAAATTTGAAAGGTGAGAAGTTTTAACAGCGTTTTTCAATCAACATTTTGGGGGGTAAATAATGATCATTATCGCCGACAAACTTAAGAAAAATTACCATAATTTATTTGTCGATGATGTTTGTCACCTTATCTTGGGTTTGTTGGTTTATTGGATGTTATTCTTCACATGTATCAACAGGAATTGGTAATGTGAGAAGTAATTTAATTAAGTGGTTGTTGCAAAGTTTAAGTGATCCGGAACGGAACTGGTCAAACGACTGTAGTAGTAGTTCTAGCTGTCTAGGGAGTATCGTCAGTGATGATATGTATTTAGAGCCAGTAATTGGGACGCTGTACTCCTTTTTTCAAAATTTTGACATCGGTCGTACTCCATTAGCGCCCCAGCGAACGACAGTATGGTCATACATGTACATCATGATCCAACTCTCAGTTGTAACGACAGGTGCCCTGACTCAACCGCGTAGTCGTAACGGTTGAGGCAGGGCACCCGTCTAAAATTTGAGAGGTGCCCTAAATCGACCCTTTCGATTACGCTGTTGAGGCAAGGCACCCGTCGATTATATGGGTGCCCTGCCTAAACCGTGACAACTATACTAATAATAATATGCAGTTGAGAAAGGGTACCCGTCAACTGCTACGACTACGCAGTCGAGGCAGGGCACCTGTCAATACAACTGAGAGTTGGATCACCCGTCAACTGCTACGACTACGCGGTCGAGGCAGGGCACCTGTCAATACAACTGAGAGTTGGATCATGATGTATGACCATACTGTCGTTCGCTGAGTACACCGCCTCAGTATGTTGCAATGCAATGCTAGCTACAGAGTAGTCCAAACCTGGGCTACCTGTACTCCTAATCCTAGAACTATGACGATAGCAGATCGAACCTCATAGTTCTAGGAGTAGGCTACCTCAACCTGTAGCCCCACTTCTGTGGCCAAGGTCCTTCAGAGAGACCTCCTAAACTAAGCCTCAAAAGTGGGGCTAGGCTACATGTACACATGTACATTGATTTTTTTCGGGATGTGAAAACTCCTTTTTTGTATGTTTTATACTGTAGTTAGATGATCTAGCTTCCTGTCAAGGAAGTTCAGCAAATTCCCACTAGAAGTGAGAACTTACAAGGGGATACACACCAGCTGGCAACAGCCAATATCTGTCAAATGTCATACATCGAAAAAAAATCATTAATTAATTAGATTATGATTACAAATCGCACAAATCAAGAAATTGTGATTCAGTAACTAGACGACAATGCTGTAATTTGCGACGGGCGGCACTAATTGCGCCGTTGTACTTTTTTTTCTCATATAATAAATAAAATAAAATAAAATCATATTCGCCCACCCCCCCAAAAAATACATATATAAAATATTTTATTTCATTTCACATCACATTTCGTGGCCCACAGGCCAAATTGGATGCGATTTACAATCGGTAATTAGCAATAAATAGTAAAAACGATAAGAAAACTAGAGATAGTGATTGTGAACAATCGCAGAGCTACAAGAAGTCACAAGCATTACGACCTTAAGACATGTGGTTCAGGAGATATGATTATCTCAAGTTATAAGCTATTTTTTTTTGACCGGAAGTTAAGGTCAAAAATAAACTTGGTCTTCATTCTGATACTGAATTGAAAGGAGCTTTTAAACCAGAAATAAAGGTCAACATGGGGTCATGTCTAACATTAAATGCTCAAGGGGTTTATAACTGAAAATAAATTGAAAATTGGGTGTGTACATGTAGTTCTTGAGACGTGGTCCCACTTCAGGTTGACCCAGAAGTAAAGGTCAACATGGGGTCACGGTTACTCAAGGCTAATATCCAATGCCCAAGGAGACTATAACTGAAAAAGGTTGAAAATCGGTTGAGTAGTTCTTGAGAAATGGTCTCACTTCCGGTTGACACGGAAGTAAAGGTCAACATGGTGTCACGGTTACCCAAGGCTTATCTCCAATGCCCAAGGAGTCTTTAACTGAAAAAAGTTTGAAAATCGGTTGTGTAGTTCTTGAGATATGGTCCCACTTTTGGTTGAAACGGAAGTAAAGGTCAACATGGGGTCACGGTTACCCAAGGCTTATCTCCCATGCTCAAGGAGTCTATAACTGAAAAAAGTTTAAAAATCTGCTGTTTATTTCTTGAGATATGGTCCCACTTCCGGTTGACCCATAGGTAAAGGTCAACATGGGGTCACGGTTACCCATTATTAATCTCAATTGCCAAAGGAGTCTATAACTAAAAAAAGTTTGAAAATCGGTTGTGTAGTTCTTGAAATATGGTCCCACTTCCGGTTGACCCGGAAGTAAAGGTCAACAATGGGTCACGGTTACCCAAGGCTAATCTCCAATGCCCAAGGACTCTATAACTGAACAAAGTTTGAAAATCGGTAGTATACTTCTTGAGATATGACAGAAACAAGTTTGGCTAATTAAATATTCATACCGCTGTCACGTGAATAATAATTAAGATAGTTTGTCAATAACATCTCAGGATTACTTCTGGGTGAACTGAGATAAGTCCCATTCTTGACAGGCTTTCACAATTAGCGAACCATATTCCAGGCTAACTGATCAATTGTAGGTGACTGCACCTAATCAAATAAGCACAGCGTTGTAGCCACGGTTTGTGTTTTGAACCACCTAAACGTATCTGAAACGATTTTTTTTGTACACAAAAAGAAAATACGCCTACAAATGACCTCATGATGACTTGACGAAAAATGTTAGAACAGATTTCACATCTACAATACGAGACGATCCCATAACTGAAAAAAGTTTGAAGGTCGGATGTGTACTTCTAGAGATATGGTGTTAACCAGATTGGCTAATTAAATATTCATACAGCTGTAACGTGAATAATTAATTAAGAATTTTAATATAATTACATCTAAAATTTAAGTCAGGGCATAAGCTTTAATATGGTATAAAATTTGACTACAGTTTTGTTTTGCTAAAATTGACATATGACAGTCAGAAAAGTCACTGGTTAAGTCAGTAGGATTTTAGGGAAAGGAAGAATAATAATTGGAAAAAAAAATTAAAATCTCGACGAAACGGCTAAAAAAATAAAAATCTGGACGAAAACAAAAGCTGTTCCGACTGAAAGGTCGGAACAGCTAATAATAAAATTAATTTCGAGCTGCAAGAAATCACAAACACTACGACCTTATGACGGTAGTTAAGTGACAGATCTTACGGTTAAAAATTTGTACGGTTCGGATAAACGTTGAAAAATTCACTTAAAAAGTGCAGCGTCATGCTGACCATAATAACTGTGATCATGATTTTCTATGTATATGTATATTCTACAAAAACGGCAACAACACGGGTCATAAATGGTTGAGGACTTGATATTGTTTAAAAACAACAAGAAAAAGCACCGTTAAACTCGTATAGCGCCCTCAATCTTTTAAAAAGTTTAAAACTTGACTACATTTCGTTTTTAAACACATACATGTATCAAAGTCTAGGCAGAGTACACATGGCGTTAAATTTGCGTGAGAATTAATTTTTTTTTCAACTGACAATGTTTTAATAAGTTTTGATGCTTTTAAACTGACCGTCAATAAAATCTTTCTTGTTTTAAGAAACATTTGTGTAATTTAGGACGTACAATTTGAGCTTAATTGGAAAATTATGTCGGATTTGTTTTCACGATATCCGTGTGTTTTGTACACGAGCGAAAACGCGCAATAAATGATGTCAGTGTGACGTCGTTCCATATTTTAGGCCGGAAATGACATCTACTGTATTCCAGAAGTCTAAAACTGAAAAAAGATTGAGGATTGGACGTGTACTTCTAGAGATATGGTGTTAACAAGATTGCCTAATTAAATATTCATACCGCTGTCACGTGAATAATTAATTAAGAATTTTAATTTAATTATATTTAAAATTTAAATCAGGGCCTAAGCTTTAATATGGTATATGATTTATCTACTTTTGATTGTTTTAAGAAAGACATACATGTATGGCATCTGAAAGAGACACAGGTTAAGTCAATACGATTTTAGGGAAAGAAAGAATAATAATAAAACTAGAGATAGTGATTGTAACTAACAATCACAGAGCTGTTCCGGTAATTTTTTTTAATTTCTAGCTTTCCAAGCTACAAGAAACCACAAACATTACGACCTTATGACATGTGGTTCAGGAGATATGAATATATCAAGTTTTGTGCTCTTTTGTTGACCGGAAGTTTTAAACCGGAAATAAAGGTCAACATGGGGTCATGGTAAACCTTGTGTAACATTTAATGGGCAAAGGGTTTATGAATGAAAAAAATTTGAAAATCGGGTGTGTAGTTCTTGAGATATGGTCCCACTTCCGGTTGACCTTGAAGTAAAGGTCAACAATAGGTCACGGTAACCCATGGCTAATCTCCAATATCCAAGGAGTCTATAACTGAAAAAAGTTTGAAAATCGGATGTAAACTTCTTGAGATATGACAGAAACAAGTTTGGTTAATTAAATGTTCATGCCGCTGTCACGTGAATAATTAATTAAAATTGTTTGTCAATAATATCTAAGGATTACTTCTCGGCGAACTGTGATAAGTCCTATTCTTAACAGGCATTCACAAGTAGCGAACCATATTCCAGGCTAACTGAACAATTGTAGGTGACTGAACCTAATCAAATAGCACAGCTTCGTAGCCATGGTTTGTGTTTGAACCACCAAAACGTTACTAAAACGTTTTTTTTTATACGAAAAGAAAAAACACCTACAAATGACGTCATGATGACGTGACGAAAAATGTTAGACCGGAATCGACATCTACAATACAAGACGATGCCATAACTGAAAAAAGTTTGAAGATGTTTACTTCTTGAGATATGGTGTAAATCAGATTGGCTAATTAAATATTCATACAGCTGTGACGTGAATAATTAATTAAGATTTTTAATCTAATTACATCTAAAATTCAAGTCAGGGCATAAGCTTTAATATGATATAGGATTTGTCTGCTTTTGATAATTCTAAGAATAACATATGGTCTTCGAAAGAGACACAGGTTAAGTCAATACGATTTGAGGGAAAGAAAGAAAAAAAAAAAAAATCTGGACGATTTCAAAAGCTGTTCCGACTGAAAGTTCGGAACAGCTAAAGAACTAGAGATAGTGATTGTGAACAATCACAGAGCTGTTCCGTTCTGTTGACCATAAAAGTTGTTTTTGTAGCTCGAGAATGGAACTAATTACTTTGTGTATATCCTGTAATCGTGTTAGAAATGAATGCATGTGATCAAGCGTGTTCATCGCAGTGTAAACAAATCAAACAAGATCGGAACTTGTTTAAAACCGAAAGTAAACGTCAAAGTAAGCTACAATAAATTACGAATTTATGACGTGTGGTTCGGGACATATGGGTTTTTCGAGCTATGGGGTCACGGTTACCCAAGGCTAATCCCCAATGCCTATTAGGAGTCTAGAACTGAAAAAAGTTTGAAAATCGGTTGTGTAGTTCTTGAGATATGGTCTCACTTCCGGTTGACACGGAAGTAAAGGTCAACATGGGGTCACGGTTACCCAAGGCTAATCTCCAATGCCCATTAGGAGTCTATAACTGAAACAAGTTTGAAAATCGGTTGTGTAGTTCTTGAGATATGGTCTCACTTCCGGTTGACCCGGAACTAAAGGTCAACATAGGGTCACGGTACCCAAGGCTAATCTCCAATGCCCAAGGAGTCTATAACTGACAAAAGGTTGAAAATCGGTTGTGTAGTTCTTAAGATATGGTCCCACTTCCGGTTGACCTGGAAGTAAAGGTCAACATGGGGTCACGGTTACCCAAGGCTAATCTCCAATACCCAAGGAGTCTATAACTGAAAAAAGTTAGAAAATTGGTTGTGTATTTCTTGAGATATGGTCTTACTTCCGGTTGACCTGGAAGTACAGGTCAACATGGGGTCAAGGTTACCCAAGGCTAATCTCCAATGCCCAAGTAGTCTATAACTGAACAAAGTTTGAAAATCGGTTGTGTAGTTCTTGATATATGGTGTCACTTCCGGTTGACCCGAAAGTAAAGGTCAACATGGGGTCACAGTTACCCAAGGCTAATCTCCAATGCCCAAGTAGTCTATAACTGAAAAAAGTTTGAAAATCGGTTGTGTAGTTCTTGAGATAGGGTCCCACTTCCGGTTGACCCGGAAGTAAAGGTAAACATAGGGTCACGGTTACCCAAGGCTAATCTCCAATGCCCAAGTAGTCTATAACTGAACAAAGTTTGAAAATCGGTTGTGTAGTTCTTGAGATAGGGTCCCACTTCCGGTTGACCCGGAAGTAAAGGTCAACATGGGGTCACGGTTACCCAAGGCTAATATCCAATGCCATTAGGAGTCTATAACTGAACAAAGTTTGAAAATCGGTTGTGTAGTTTTTGAGATATGGTGTTACTTCCGGTTGACCCGGAAGTAAAGGTAAACATGGGGTCACGGTTACCCAAGGCTAATATCCCATGCCCAAGAAGTCTATAACTGAACAAAGTTTGAAAATTGGTTGTGTAGTTTTTGAGATATGGTGTTACTTCCGGTTGACCCGGAAGTAAAGGTAAACATGGGGTCACGGTTACCCAAGGCTAATATCCCATGCCCAAGAAGTCTATAACTGAAAAAAGTGTGAAAATCGGTTGTGTAGTTCTTGAGTTAGGGTCCCACTTCCGGTTGACCCGGAAGTAAAGGTCAACATGGGGTCAAGGTTACCCAAGGCTAATATCCAATGCCCATTAGGAGTCTATAACTGAAAAAAGTTTGAAAATTTGTTGTGTAGTTCTTGAGATATGGTCTTACATGTACTTCCGGTTGACCCGGAAGTAAAGGTCAACATGGGGTCACGGTTACTCAAGGCTAATCTCCCATGCCCAAGGAGTCTATAACTGAAATAAGTTTTGAAATCGGCTGTGTAATTCTTAAGATATGGTCCCACTTCCGGTTGACCCGGAAGTAAAGGTCAACATGGGGTCAAGGTTACCCAAGGCTAATCTCCAATGCCCAAGGCGTCTATAACTGAAAAAGGTTTGAGGATCGGGTGTATACTTCTTGAGATATTATGATAGAAACAAGTTTGGCTAATTAAATATTCATACCGCTGTCACGTGAATAATTAATTAAGATTGTTTGTCAATAATATATAAGGATTACTTCTGGGCGAACTGAGATAAGTCCCATTCTTGATTGGCTTTCTCAGTTCCCTAACCATTTTCCAGACTAACTGAGTAATTGTAGGTGACTGGACCTAATCAGTAAGCACAGCGTTGTAGCCACGGTTTGTGTTCGAACCACCTAAATGTATTTAAAACGATTTTTTTGTACACAAAAATAAAATACGCCTACAAATGACGTCATGATGACGTGACGAAAAATGTTAGAACAGATTTCACATCTACATTACGAGACGATCCCATATCTGAAAAAAGTTTGAAGATCGGATGTGTACTTCTAGAGATATGGTGTTGACCAGATTGGCTAATTAAATATTCACACAGCTGTCACGTGAATAATTAATTAAGAATTTTAATCTAATTACATCTAAAATTAAAGTCAGGACCTAAGCTTTAATATGGTATATGATTTATCTACTTTTGATTAATCTAAGAAAGACATGACATCTGAAAGAGACACAGGTTAAGTCAATACGATTTGAGGGAAAGAAAGAATAATAAAAAAAATAAAAATCTGGACGAAAACAAAAGCTGTTCCGACTGAAAGGTCGGAACAGCTAATACAAATCTGGACGATTTCAAAAGCTGTTCCGACTGAAAGTTCGGAACAGCTAATTACAAATATGATTTAACAAATTGTAAAAAAAAACACAAGAAAACAGGAGTGGATGAGGAATGCAATCAATAAAATTACACATTTTTAAACAATTACTGTAAAAACACAGTGGAATACTGTATGAAACCTGAGAAAGAGTAAAAACATTAACAAAAACATTAGATGTTAAGCAAGGAATTGGGCTATTTTGAAAACGAATGGTTTTGACCTGGTGCTGTGAAATTGTGTTTGATTTACGAAGGCATCTGCCATGACTCGACAACCTGGAAGGAGGGATGAGGTCGTTGGTACAATCTGATTTAGACAATTCCTCCGCAAACCCACAGTGATCTACCCTCCAGTCAGATAGAGAGTCAAGTTCACAACTTTGTAAGGCATCAGTATAGGAAAAGTATGAACGACCCAAGATGGTTCTGCAAGCTCTTTTCTGAATTCTTTCAATATCATCGCTTTGTTTTTTTGTCAAACCAGAGTGCCAAGCTACATCTGCATATTTTAGTGTAGATCCAACATATCCTTCATAGACAATTTTTAACTCCTTACGGTCAAATCCAAAACATTTCAATGTTCTTTTACATAAAAAGACGTCTATATAGCTTACCTTGTGGTTTATTATTTGATATATAGCTTTACGTAACATCTCATTAACTTGAGCATCCCATTGAAGGTTGCTTTGCAGAATAATGCCAAGAACCTTAGCCTCGTCAATGTAGAAAATGGTTTAATTGCAAATTTTAAGATCAGTTTGAGGGGGAGGGGCTTTACTGAAACTGACTTGGAGGTCCCGACACTTGCTGGGATTAAGCCTGAGTAAGTTTTCATCAGACCATTTTTTAAAGCTACATGTATCTAGGTCACTTTGAAGATAGCAAGGCTCAGAAATATTACGATTCTCAGCAAATGTCAGGTCATCAATGTATTTCCAGTACTGTGATTTGGAACCCTGAGCAGCATCGTTAAGTACAATTTGGAACCAAACTGGACCCAATTTTGTACCTTGAGGCACACCACCCTTTAAAAACACAGTCAGAAAGAGTATTGTTAATACTTAACACATTGTTGTCTAAGATGGAGAAAATTGCAAATCCAGGGAACTATGGATCGACAAACTCCAAGGCCAATGACTTTTTCAATAAAAAGGGTATGATCGATAAGGTCAAAAGCCTTGGAGAAATCAGTAGAACCACCATTCCCAGGTTACCACTTTCCTCAGCTAGATATATACATACAAAATTCCTGGTTACGGGCCTGCCTGCAGCGGCTGCAGTGTCCTACATACATTTGTACACACAGGCCTGTGTCTAGTTGTTGTTGAACAAGACCTTCCCCCTTTTTACCCTTCTAATGTGTATGGCTTAAATTAATCTAATGGCTTGAATTTTTCAGGAACTAAAACAAACAAATCTATAGTTTTTACTTGAACAAAAACAAGGTAAACATTCGATGTAGACGTGTTCATATTAGAAGAGTTTGTGAAATGTAATGAGAAAATTAGGTAGGCCTAAGTTAAATGTCTTCGTAGGAAATATTGACACTTTGATTGAGAAGTTAATGTGGTTCTAAAGATTTGAATTTGTGATAAAAGATGGAAGGGAAATGACCATCAATTTTGTGATGCACTAATTTTCCAAGTCCACGCTTGAGTGGGGAAAAATTACAAGTCTCTAACCTCCTGTTAAAATGGTGTAATTTGCCATTGTATTCAAAATCCTTCCACCACTTCCAGTGCAAAATTTGTCAACATCCAAAACATCTGATGACATAATTCTGAGAAAAATGGGTCTCTACATTTGTTTACGGGGATGTTTTGGTTCATTCTTGACTTTTGATAATATCAAATCAAAACGTCCTTGAATTTGACCTTTTGAATGACGAACAATTTCTCCTTGGAATGTAAAGATCCATTAGTTGTTGAAATCCAATGACGTCATGTTTCAAATTTTGCTCTGAAAATGTTACTTATGAACCAAAACTCCCCGGGGATCAATTTTTCTGCCCAGAAAAAAAGGTCAAGTTGGGGTCATGTCAGTGCAACTTTAAGGTAGTACATCTGTACTATTAAATCCGTAACATGCGCCATCTCAGTATGAGTGAAAAAGTGGCAGTCAAATACGGATATTTTTCAAAAACACCTACATGTCAGCCAAACATGCATCATTGCCAGGAACACATTTTCCCTTCCCTAATTCTAAAACTCGACCCAAGCCATGCAAACACCCCCAAAATGAAACGTGCTTGTAAATAACATGGCGTTGGAGAAAAGGGACGAAAAGGGTGCGGGCAGGAGACGGAACCCCAGACAACCCATTCTACAAAATGAGCACCCCAGAGTGCCTCCTCCTTTAGCACTTACCCCACATTACAATGTATATTTGCAACATTTTATACACAGGAATCGCTCCCACTTACATACATGTAGCAGGGTGCCGCGCGAAGCTCGACATCCCGCTAGTGTACATGTATGTGAAGCCCTTTCTAAGATGTATAGATTGTCAAAATTGCTGAATGTAGATCAGGAGATGTTTTAACAAAAAACTAACTTTTAATTAATGTAAATCAAACACAGGTCCTAATGAAATAATGATGACATATAAGTACAAGTACAACATGTACAGCGGTGGCATCTCTTATTGCAGAGATCTAAGTATGTGTGAATTGTTTGAAGGTTTTAGGTCTCATAAATTTAGTAAGTTTGGAAAGTGTGTCTTTTTTAGAAGACAGCAATGCACACATTTTGGGTTTTGCATGGACGGCTGTATAAAAGCAGATCTAAGTAAGTTTGACTGTTATGGGAATTAGTTCTTTGTTGTCGGACAACAATGCTCATAATTGACTGCTAACAAGGTTTTGCAATGACAGCTTTATTAAAGACTAAACACAAGTGAATGCAAGTCAGGTTGTGTGCATCTTGAATGGAGACTATACACAATGCATGTTCATGTTTGAAGAAGAATTAATGTATCCATACACGTAATTTACTGTACAGTAAACATGTTTACTAAGGTAAAGTTCTTTGTGCATAATTATTAATGTGGGTGAATACATCTACATGTATAGGTGCATTGTAAAGTTCGCTTTTTGAGTGGAGGTAAAAGTCAGACTGTGTCATCTCTTGTCAATGTGCTTATCGTTGTTTCACATTTACCTTGGTTGGTGGACGCCATTAATGGACCTCGCCTTCGGCTCAGTCCAGTAACAGCGTCCGACCACTAACCTGGTTATTCCCATTAGGCCGTACGGTGTAAACGAAAAAATGCCTGGAAAATGATTTCCGTTCCGACCCCCGTGGGTCTACTTTTTGAAGGTATATTTTGTGAGTTGTAGACATACTAGACACTATATTAAAAGTTCTCCAAAAAATATCCAGTCAAATTTGCAAAAACATGCAAAGTTTGCTAAAAACGTTGTTGGGCGCAATCTGTGAAAATGCGCGCGCGCAATGTGCGAACTGAAGTCTTCCAACACACACAAATCAAATTGCGCGGCTGAGACACGGTATTGACCATGGGCAGCGCGCCGTATCGATTCCCCCGTTGGTGTGTGGGCCGTAAAACATATTATAGGCCTATATCCTTTATTTTAAAAAAATAAAATAAATAAAATTGCGTCGCGTCCAACAACATCAATTGTGTGGTTTAGGCCATGTTTAAAACTGTAGGCCTATTTCTCAAAAACTAGACTATCGTGTCTTTTTAACATCACTGAATGGTTAGCCATCAAAGTTTTGTGCCAAGAATAATTAAAGAGCTTACATGTAGTTTAAAAAATGTATAGGCTAGTCATTGAACAACAAGGATGGAATGATGAGTCGCTCCAATTATTGTCAATAAAATTAAGGAACTGAAAATTTGTTGTCTTATTCTTTTGACCTTTGATTTCTAATTAATAGGATACTTTTCCTCTAAAACACCTATCACTGTTATTGCAAAAAAAAAAAATATCATAAGGCCTAAGGTAAACTATAAAAAAAAAAAAAAAAAAAAAAAAGGGGAAATGTTTGTTTTATTAAGTTAAAACATTCCCCTTTACCACTTATAACCCCCTTTTCTGTGAGGGTGCATGCAGACATCAAAGAAAAAGTATGTTTAACTATCGCCTTTTGACTTTTCGAGGGAGACCATTGTCTCCCACTGAAAACAACATCCATAGGATGGTTTTCAACGCTTTTCTGATCATTTTTCTGTCGATGTCTCTCGCCGGAACACTATTAATGGGCAGGAAAGTACCTATAGGCACACCGTCTCCCTTTTTCTCATGATCCTCCCCCTTTCCGCCGCCCCCCTCCCACACACACCCCTTTCTTGTGGATTTCCCCTTACCAGGCCCGTAACTAGGGGGTGAGCCGCTCATAGTATAATTTTCTTTGTTCATCCCAAAATCATTTAAAATTTACCCAGTCAAATTCCCTTGTGGTGAATTCAATATCTGGCTGCAGCCTCCCAGGTTGTATCGTACTTGGATGTGATCCCTGGCTACACTTTTTGAATAGCTTCTGACTGGTAACCCCACAACAAGGATAATTATTGACAAAAATAGGGAGACGGCCAACATAGGTCTAGATAGCTCAGTTGGTAGAGCGCCGGTACGTTAATCTGGAGGTCGTTGGTTCAAATTCCACTCTAGCTGTTTTGTTCAACCCAAACTCGTTTAAAATTTTCCCAGTCAGTTTCCCTTATGGTTTATCATTTGATAAAAAAATTAATAAATAAATAAAAAGCATCAATAAAAGGCATAAATAAATAATTTAAAAACCCACCAAAAGGAAGAAAAAGTCCACACAAAATGTGAAAAAATGGTGCCCTCAAAAAACCCAAACAAAAACTAACAAATTTACAAAATTGGCTGGAATTGGGCCTTCATTATCAAAAAAAAGTAAAAATCCAGCGCCCCCACCCCCTCCCTCTCGTCGACGGGTGCCGCTAATTTATAACGTGCCGATGTCCTTTTCTTTCATATTCGCCCCCCCCAAAAAAATAATATATATATTAATAATAAATAAAGATAACAATAAAATAAAATAGAAAAAAAAAAAAAAAATTAAAATCGCCCCCCCCCCCCAAAAAAGAGTTAGAAGAATAATTTATTTTACAGCCCTAACAATTGTTTTTGTATCCCCCACCCTCTTTAGAACTGTATATAGGCCCTATGATGACGCCTCATTTCTTCAAGCTTGCCTTAATACATGATTCTCACTCGACACGGGGAGAAGCTACATTTTTAATAATTTACAAAAATTTATTATTTATTTAACATTTATTTACATTGAACATTTTAACTGCGTTACGGTCCTATTTTCTTTGCATGTCCTTGTTCTCTAATAAAAATTAGCGCATGAGGTCCTTTATGCACTGTATGCTGTATAGGCCTATATCGAGTACGGGGCCTACTATCAAAAGATGCTGTGTTTTTCGTGATCTCACACACATGATCTCATCTCATGACGACGCGCTTGAACACGGCCTCATGCATGATTTTACTCTTCCCTGAAAATATATTGTGCTTTCTCAGCTTTGACAGATTTTAGGTGAACAAAACACTTCGGATTTATCACGGAGTCTTTCTCACCCGAGCGAGGCATGGGCGCCGCCATGTTTGTTTTGGGGTGTCACATGACGTGTGACCGAGGATGTGATTGGCGAATTTAGATCACATGGTGACTGTGCGCAGGTATTTCAAATAAAATGTAACGAGCCGACGTATCACAACCGTAAACAGTGTTCGATCGCTGTCGATTATCTAGTGCAATGTTTGGTCGATAATTTCTCAAATTTGACTGGCGTTTTTGTGGAGAACTTTCGGAATCGTAATCTTCAGCAATTACTCTGTTAAAAACTGTAGAGTTATCTTAGACCCACAGGGGTCGGAACGGGACGACAAGATAAGTTTACCCCGTATGGCCTACATGCAGTAAAGACCTAGTGCAGTGCTTAGTGGGCAAGCAAACGAGCATCTCACCTGCATGGATTAAAGTTAATAGCTTGAGACTATTTTGGCCTAAAAGTCAAGAACCTACATCCAAACTTAAGTCCTGCACAAGCATACAATTTAGCTGGATCAATATTAAATTCTACCTCCATGATCAGACCATGGAGGTAGGAAGAATACTTCCTACCTCCATGATCAGACTGAGAGCAGCAAAATATTTGTTGCAATGTTGATTTGTAGATCATACATGTAAGGCCATTGATATAAATGGCACTACACCAACAATACCAGGCACATGCATTATGCAACACATGTTGTGACCTCTAATCCTTACACAATTTGTGTGTGTGTCACTCAGTCATGTGATATAGATAATACATGTACATGGTTTTGATCCTTAGTTTGGCTACACCCTTCAGAAAGAAATATTTAAGACATTCTGTAACAGCAGATCATCTGAAAAAATGCCCTCTATCAGGGATGGTTTGTGGTTTATAGCAGGCAGTGAGTCTAGCACTAGTAGTAGCAGTGGATGGTGGAAAATCAACAAAATGAATGTCTAGAACCAAAACTATTTAAATGTCGCTTCCCTTTACTGACACAGTCTGAAGCGAATGTTGTTGACTGTTTTATGGTTTAATCAAGGTCTTTTTGTATTTTTAGTTCAGTCATGGACTAATTGTTATTGCAATCATGCATGTTATCCCCTTTTAAAACCATCTGTTTTTTAATCTTTTCTTTGCAAGGCACCTATACTAATGGAAACAACATCACTCAATCCCGCTGGGAAGAATGCTGAGAAGAATGATTTAGATGAGGAGATACCAGAAGTAGATAGGATGGAGAGATATCTTAAGCTAATACAGAAATGGCCACAGATTATCGAATTGTTATGTCAGGAAAAAACATCACTAACAGACGTGAGTATTGTGCAGAATGTTGAAGTACACTGTAGGATCCAGTGTTAAGAGCACATATGTACATGTAGTGAATACATGTATGCAAACCCAAGCATGCCAAGGTGGAGACCGAGATCTATAAATTAAGGCCTGAGACTGATACTAAGACCATGATAATAATAATAATAATATCAAGCATTTATAAAGCGCCATCTATCTAGCTAGGCTATTCCGAGGCGCATATTATTACCCCTGGTCACTGGGCCATTTTTATCAATCCTGAAACCATATCAGCTCCCTGGGGAGTATATACAGCCTGTGCTGCAATATATGCGCTACTAGGCTAAATCCATCACAAGAACCATCTCTGCCCTCACAGGTACCCATTTTACCCCTGGGTGGAGAGAAGCAATTATAGTTAAGTGTCTTGCTCAGGGACACAAGTGTCACGACCGGGACTCGAACCCACACTCTGCTGAACAGAAACACCAGAGCTTGAGTTCGGTGCTCTTATCCACTCGGCCACGACACGCCTACATAGATGTTATTAGGGAGGTCTTATACTTAGTCCTAGAGGGCTGACCTGAGTTTCAGTATTAAAAATGAGACTTGAGACTATAAAAGTATAAGTCATCAAAAGAGCAAGAACTGTTTTGTGGGGTGTCGTGGCCTATTTCACCGAACCCAAGCTCTGTAGTGTTGTCAGCTTTAGTCATGACTTTTGTGCCCTTGAGCACAGGCACTTGACCATAAATGCTTCGTAAAAAGTTTGGAAGGTTGTGCATTCTGCTCTACCAGCCAGGCCCAAATTGGATGATACCCATGCCTGACATCCTTGCACACTGTGAAGGGGGTAACCCTGTTTCAGTCCCAGGAGTAGTTGGTTACAGTTGATTTGGGTCTACAGCCCAACCCTTGAAGTGGCTGTTCGGCCTTGTGATGTTCTCATTCAAAAAGGGTTACATTGTGAAACTTACTTTAACTTGCTATGCTTCCACCAAATAACATGTACTTTAGTTTGTTTTAAGAAAAAATAATGGCTGAATAATAAACTCAGTTTTTACCTAATTAGTTACATTACCTAATTTTGTCATGTTTTTCTGCATATAAGGTGCTCAGTTTATAACATAAGGCCCAGTACCCCCAAATCAATGAAACATAATTCTAAGTGTCAACGTATAATGTGAATCATCGAATAAAACGCATCATAACCGGGCACATTGAGGCCCACCAGGCGCCACTCACTGTCTTTACATCGCCACACAGAGGTCATTGTTTTAGCATGACACTTAACACAGTGTGAAGAGATCCTGAATTGTTACATGAAAATGAGAATAACATCGCTTCTGTTTTTTTGTCTTATCTTTGTTTTAAAGATTTTTCTAAAGACATCACTTTTACATGCATGCCTTTTTTTCACAACGGACAAGCATTTAGCATGCAAACACACACATACTGTACATGTAGTCCCATGGTTTCCAATTACAGAGCTGCTAGTCTTCGATACTTTGCTTTTTTGCATGCTCTAATTCAGTGTGAGCGGGCTCTTCACAACAATGCATTAGAATAAGATCATGCCATCTGTTGGCAAAGTCAAAGTTATGTGATAACATACAAAAAACGCTTGTAAACGATATCTAAAGACTGCTTGTCTCTATAGACCTTATGCATATGACGTAAATTGAGTAGGGCGCCCTCACCTAGAGGTCAAAAGGACATTGTTCATTGGCCAGTTTTGTGCGCCGCGCGTACAGATCTGTGCATTTTCCATTGTTTCATCATCAGTTTACCTCTAAGATGGCGGCTGGATGACGTCAATGCATAAGGTCTATTATAAGAAAACAATTCCCCAAATTGTAAGATACTTTATCACTGATGTGTGCGCTAAAGCTGTGTTCACCATACATGTAGATCATCGCTGGCACACTTGCCCTCAAAACCCCAATTTGTAGATGTACCCAGCCACATTTTCCAGCTACAGTACAACCCTGGGAGCCCAACTCTAATACATGTACGCTGTACATGTAATGCCAATTCCTACTTCTTCTTTTTTCAAAATATTTGTTTCACAACATTACTCAATTAATATAATTTAAAAAAACAATTCTTTTGCCCTTTAAACAGATCAAAGTGTCATTCGGAACATTGACAGAGATTTTACAGAATGTTCCAGAAAGTCTTCCAGAATGCATTCCCACTGTTCTGGATATCATACAAAAGGTCCTAAATGTTCATATTAGTCAAGTGTATCGTGCACTCCACGGTGGTAATCCAAGTGCAGTTGTTATGTCTGCTCTCAATCTCCTGATTGCCATGGTAGCCCAAAGCCCATCGACAGCTCGAGAGGTTTTAACAACTTTCAACCTCCAGCATGGTGTTTTGAGAACACTTGTCAACAGAAGAAATCCAAAGGTTGGTTGAAACTGCTCTTTCCTTTGCTGCTGACACAACTGATACAAAACATTACATGTCAGTGCATGTGTGGGATTTTGCATGGGTTTATTACTATAATAAATTGTAAAGGCTCACCTATTTAACTCGCCATATTGGAAGGTGAGTGATTAAACATGTTCAACCCTTGAGGGTGATATTTATACAACGAAAATGGCAATGTGCATTAAAATAATTGGAGGCACACCTTACATTTCCTCCCCACTAAATTTGAGAGTTCAGAGTTATTTTATACACATAATTTGTCATAATAAAAATCCTGTATGAATGAAGGCATGGTTAATTTTTTCTTTTAGATGTTGAAAATAAACTACAGGTTAAAGGCAAATTATACATTTGGTTTTTGGAACCGTTCAATTGTTTCAATCCCGTATTTTTAATGTAAATGTATACAATAAAACTAACCTGTCAAAAGGTGGTCTCTTTTTTGAGATATTGCCGAAAAATCTGGAGCGAATAATATGTCCATCATGCAGGAAGAATAATCCCTAGTAGGAATACACAATCTGAGAAGCGTTTCTGACAGAAACGTTTCTCAGATTCAAAGTTTGGGGCATATAATCTGCTATCTTTTTAATTAACCACATTGCTTCGAAGTGAAATGTTTGTCAAAATGCTTTATACTATCGTAAGCTGCTGTAGGCTAGCCTACTGACAAACAATTTGTTATTGCCATTCATTTTAAGAGTGATTAACAAGAGTGATTAAGTAAAGAGTAAATTGCCTGCTTTTTGCTAAACAATAAAACTTTTGTTTTGAATTTAGCAACTCTCCAAAAACACTAATTCTACAGAACATTAATAATAAACAGAATGTGGCTTCCCAAGCCTCAGAACACGAATACAGTTTCTGTGATTGCTTTTATAGCCACCAGCTAAAGAAAAAGTATATCAGGGGGGTTTCCGAGTTTGCTGCGGATAGCGATGCTCGGTCTTTGAAGGAGATCCTGTTGTTGTAGAAACAGAAGTTGGTTGTTCGTTTCTGTTTTGAAAAGGTGATGAAGATCCTGGTGATGTGGAAGATATTGGGGGATCTGATATAGTCTGGCCACTGGCCTCTAGAATGACAGAAGTTAGAGTATCAGGGGCCATCTCCGGCTGTTGATCGAAGGTTTTGTAGTTTCTGCGTCAAGAAGTTGATCAATGTGTCCAGATGGAGTCTGGGCCAAATCTTACTTCATATGACAGCGGGCCAGTGCGTGCATTGATAACTCCTGTTATCCACCTCTGAGGGCCTCTGTAGTCACGAACTAGCACATTTTGATTCTCGTGTAGTTCTTGAGTTGTCTTTTAGGATTTGTGACACACCGTCTGTTCTACCTATTTCTGATCGACACGGTGACAAATGTCTGGTTTGATGATGTCCAGTCTAGAACGGAGATTCCTTCCCATGAGCATCATTGCGGGCGACTGTCCAGTCGTACCCGGCATTGCAAAACGCTATCAGGAACCGGGACATCTTTTGAGTGACTGAACCTTCCTCTCCCACCATAGACTTCAGTCCATGCTTGAATGTTTGCACAAAGCGCTCTGCAAGACCATTAGTGGGTAGGTGATATGGGGCTGAGGTGATGTGTTTAATGCCATTTTGCTTCATAAACATTTTAAACTCCCTTGTGGTTTGTTATTTGATAACATTTTAAACTCATCAGTCTTAAATTTGGGGCCATTGTCACTCACGAGTTGCACAAATTGTGCACAAATTGTTCTAAGGATATATCTGATTATTTTAGTAGATGTAGTAGCTTTAGTAGGTATTACTTCAGGCCACTTTGAATGAGCATCTACTACTACCAAGAACATGTGTCCCAAGAATGGCCCAGCTTAATCGATGTGTATTCTCTGCCAAGGTTTTGCAGGCCATTCCCAAGTGTGAAGTGGGGCTTGAGCTAGGTTTTGTTGGACTTGTTGGCAACCGGTGCATCCTTTTGCCAACTGTTCAAACTCTTGGTCAATTCTTAGCCATTAAGCAAAACTACGTGCTAGAGTTTTCATCTTGATGACACCAAAATGGCCTTCATGGAGCTCACTGAGTATCCTTGTGCACAATTTGATGGGGACTACATGTACAACACGGATTCCCACATCAAGAAACCATCATACATGTATCTAGAGTGATCTCGTTTCTGCGACTATAGAATGTTGCTAGAGTTGGATCGAGATTCTTGGGCCATCCTTTTTGGTGTTCTCATACACTCTGGTAAGTTTGGGATCTCTAGATGTTTCCTTGCGAACATCAGTGCTGGAGACTGGTAAAGTCTGAAATTGGGTCATGTTGAATAAAAATTGTTGACTGGATCATTTTGTGGGGAGATTGTTTGGCCCAAGGGCAATCAAGATACAATGTAAGCCATTAGCATTGCCGTGCAGTGTGGTGATCTTATACTCAATATCATAATCGTGACTGCCATTAAAAACTGCATATCTCACTAGGCATGCTGTTTGCAGCTAGGTGCTCTTTACTGTATCAAAGATAGAGGTAAGTGGTTGGTGGTCAGTCACTAGAGTGAATTTTCGTCCACATACATGTAAGTAGAGATTAGATTTCTTCACTCCCGCACCAAAGCAAGTGCCTCTTTGTCTATCTGTGAGTAGATGCGTTTGGCAGTTGTTGGTGTGTGTGATATGGGATGCTCTGAACCATCGGGCATGAATTGTGACATAACCACGCCCGGGCCAAACCGTGAAGCGTCACATGCAAGTTTTACTTGAAGACTGGGGTCATAATGGGTTAGGACTTCATCTGGCTGATTTAACGGGTGTACGTGTAGCTCGGTCGCTAAGCTGGGTAAGAATCGGTAGTAGTAATTTAACAAGCCCAGGAAATATCGCAAATTGCTGACATCAGTGGGGCATGGTGCATTCATCACATTGATTTTATCCTCAGTTTTCTTGAGACTGTCTTCACTTATTTCACTGGCCGCAGAAGATTACTTTCTTGGTAAGAAATTCACACTTTGTTTAATTCAAGCATAGTCTGTTGTTTTTAAGTCTTTGGAGAATTCTCCGTAGGTTGTCTTGAAAGATGTTCTTCACCAGTGCGGCCTGTGATAATCATGTCACCCAGTATGCATGTGTACATTGGGTGTCAGGTATGCAGGCACTTGTTCCATGGTTCTTTGCCACATGGCAGGTGCAGATGCTACATGTACACCAAAGGTTAGGCGGTTGTAGGCAAAGAGTCCCTTGTGGGTTTTGATCATGAGTAACTTTCGGATTCGGAGTCCATCACCATGTGTAATGTAGGTAAGCTTGACGTAAATCTAGTTTGCTGTACCTCTGTCCTCCCGAAAGTGTGTCAAAGACATCTTCTACTCTCGGCAAGGGGTAGTGATCAATAATTACATTTGGGTTAACTCTCACCTTGAAGTCACCACAATTGCCGACACCACCATTTGGTTTTGGTATGGGAACTATCGGGGTTGCCCACTCACTATTCTCTACAGGTTCTATGATGTTCTGCTGCTGAAGTTTTGCTAATTCATCTTCACCTTACGGCAGAAGGGCGTATGGCACCTGCCTGGCTTTAATAAAGACAGGTTGAGCTTTTTCCTTTAGTTTTTTTATCCCTTTCAGCTCACCAATTCCTTTACTGAATAGCTCAGGAAATTCATATTAGGAGTGATTTTAGTATTTCTTCAGTGTTCGTTGTAGATTGTAGCGTTGAAATTTCTAGCAAGTTGAGCCAAATCAGCTTGATGTGCGCTAGCCAATCATGGCCAAGTAATGGAGGTCCACCACCTTAAATCATGTGTCAATGATGTACAGTTTACCAAAATAGTGCTGCATGCTGTACGAGACATTGACTTCAATGCTTCCTGACTACCTCTCCAGTAAACATGTACATGTAGGTTTGTAATTTCACCTTTGTCTTTAGCAGCTTCTCATTTGGTAAGTATTTATTGTAGACTGCCATGGAAAGTATTGTGATTGCAATTAGCAGAACCAGTGTCCACTTCCATTTTGACAAGAGTGTTACTTTAAGATGTAGAGTCACAAATACAGCAGTACATGTACTTGTATCACAAGCAGTGCGGCCAACAGTTTGGATGCTTACTCTGGCTATCAATACATTATCATCATCATCATCATCATCATCCATATTTGTGACTTCCTCCATGACCTTAACAATCCCCTTACGCTTCTGATGAGGTTGGGGTTTGTTGGATGGAGTGCGAGGTGGTTTGGATCGGCAGGCTGGGGCTATATGACCATGTTTTCAAAATTAGTGACATGTTGCATCTTTAAAAGCAGGGGCGGATCCAGGATTTTCCAAACGGGGGGGGCGTGAAAATTTACCAAGCAGCAAATGGTGAATGAAATTTTCGGCTCCTTCGAGCGCGTAACGCGAAGCCCATGGGCCGGTTCCGGGGCCCGCTTAAATGCTCCGAAACAGTTAGGATTCTAGATGCTCTGTGGTGCGATCACAAAAAATATCTGACCACTTTTGTTTTAGCAAGATCATTGTTAAAACTTTATTTTCGAGTTGGGAGTCATTGATTTGAATCAGCCATCCTGAGTTATAAAAATCAAAATGCAGGCTACAATTAATACAATATTCAGGGGGGAAAAACTGTTGGGTGAGACAAACGATAGTGCAATTTTTAATAATATAATTAACCAAATAGGGTGTCTTTGTCTATAATAATTGTTCACATACTTGAGGATTAGAATGTGACACAAAATATGTTACTATATACTGATAAGAACAAGTTGTGCTTGTCTTCAGTGACAGCGCAATCGAGCAACAATAACATTAATGTACGAAAATGTGAGGGTAGGCCTAGAGGCCTCCTCCCCCAGCCCTGCATCGGTGTATTATCTGCACAATTGATAATTACTAGTTTGAAAGAAACACAACAGATATTAACCCTCTTTCTTGAATACAAAAACAATCTGTGATTTTCTGAACAGAGTGAGACACCATGATTATACGATGATGTCTTCACTAGCCCCATATAGGGCCAATCCACTTCGTTCGTATCCTTGCCAATTGGGCCTTGCACCATTGCAATCCTATTTTTGTGCCCGATGTAATTTTTAATCCGGGTTATAAAACTTACCGATTGAATGCTACTGTAGGCCTACTTGTAGAAAGCCCTAATGCTAAACTTTTTTTTTTAGCATCACGGATATGGGGGAAAATTGGATGCCTTTCGAGTCGCGAGAGTGAATTTTTTGATCACGTATTAACAACTTGCGCGAGAACCATACTAGCTAGTTGGGTTCCCTGAACAATTTCACAACATTTATACGATCTAATGGGGACCAGGCTGATTTACATAATGCGCTGAGCATAATATATTTTGCGCAGACGGGCTTAAGATGCGCACCGCATTACACGTATTTCACAAAACCTTGATGGCGCGCTGAGTGAATCAGTCTGGTCCCCATTAAATATCAGCAGTTGATCGTATAACTGTTGTGGATTGTTAAGGGAACCTGACAATGGTTTTCGAGCAAGTTAATAATATGTGGGGAAAAAATCACACTCGCGATTCGAAAAGCAAAGAATTTTCCCAAAAGATCTGTGATGTTTTTAAAAAACAACTAAGCATTAGGGCTTTCTACAAGTACAGTAGCATTCGATCAGTAAGTTTCATAACCCGGATTAAAAATTAAATCGGGCACAAAAGTAGGAATGCAATGGTGCTAGAGCCAAGGATACGAAGTGGATTGGCCCTAATCATGGGGCTATGTCTTCACTTCGTATTGTAAAAGTCACATTGCATTTAGCGCACGCGCGTGCTGACCTCCAGCCAGAAACTTCTGCACAATGTACACACACTGGCGGCATGGTCGACTCACGCTGCGGTTGTATGATCTTCACGCCCCCCGGACCCTGCGCCAGGCATGTGCAGGTGTTTCGCGCTTATGTTCAGTGTGTGAGAAAAACACGATGTCCACACACACAGATTCACGTGTAATTCCTCATAAGTCAGTGAATTAATAGTGGTCCACAAATGAAACAAAGTGTACGAGGTACGGATTATTAGTAGCTTTTTTATACAAAAAAAAATGCCTATGTCATTAACTATGCCTATGTCTCTCCCTCATTTTTCCCCCTTGATGTGTGTTTTTTTTTTTTTTTTTCGCAAGCAAAAGGGGGGGCGTGCGCCCCCACGCCCCCCCTGTATCCGCCCCTGAAAAGGTCAGATGTCAGGAGTGTGGCCTTTTTTCCACATCGGTAGCATGATGAAGAAGATAAAGAAGATTTCTTTATACATTGTAATTTTATGGCATGCACTGCATTGTTTGGCTTCATTAGTTGCAGTTCTACTGCTTCTCTGGCTGCGGTTTCCATTGCGATTGCTAATTCTGTAGCTTTCTTCAAAGTGAGCTTGTCTTCAGCCAATAACCGATTTCAGATGTTACCGGCTGGCAATGCGCAGACAAATCTATCACGTACATGTAGAGCCTCATTGAGATACTCTGAATTTACAGTGCTCTGCTAACTTGCGTTATTCAGCTTGATAGGCACTGACACGTTCAGCTCTTTCTGACCTCTTTTATGAAATCTAAACTGCTCTGCAATTACCAGGGGCTTAGGAGACGGATGTGAAGTTAAAATGTTCACAAGTTCATCATCAGTTTTGGAGGAGGGTTTGGCGGGTGTTGTCAATTTCTTCAACAGTTATCATCTATACTGTTCACCTAAAATGTTGTTCTAAACAATCAACATGTTGGCCATCCCTTTTGAAGGGATCGATTTGACCCTTCATCATAAAGGCCATTGTAATGTACAGGTACAGGTACATGTACATGTACATGTACATGTACATGTACACTGACTACTCATGTTGACTTTGTGTGTATAACATGCACAAAACAGTAGTAATGACAGAGATCATGTTGTCAAGTTGTTTGGGAAAATGGGACCCAAATCACTATAATTCAGTAATAAATACTGCTTCAAAATTACAACTGTCTAGTTGAAGAGTTGAGGTATATAATATATATCAGTTAGATAAAGGTTTTATCCCATCCTCGTCACCAGTTTGTGGGATTTTGCATGGGCTTATTTCTATAATTGTAAAGGCTCACCTGTTTAACTCTCCATATTGGAAGGTGAGTGATTATACATGTTCAACCCTTGAGGGTGCTATTTATACAACGAAAGTGGCAATGTGCATTGTAGGAGGCACATCTTACAATGCATCATGAACTTACATGTATGTGTATTCAATGGTATTGCTGTAGTGCTCATATTCGGTACCTTATGGAGACCAAGGACAAAACAAAGTGGGACTCCATCAAGAAGTTTTGTAATTGCACTTTGCATAGTTTTGCAAGATTTACTGAGAAACCCATACATGTACGTGCACACACACTAAGTACAATTTATAATATTACACGTAAAAATACTGTAGTTTGCTAAATCTCAATTAAACATGATTAATGTTTTGAATTACTCTGTTTTTTGCATTTCTATCCTGCTTTAAGGAAGAGGAAGATATTCGTGGTTGCTGCATCCGTTTTGCAATGGCTTTTTTCATCAGTGCAGACAACAAGGTCATAAAGCAAGTGTTGACGAATAAAGGTCAGTAGTTGTGCTGCAATAGTTATGTGGTTAATGTGTTAACCACTCTTTGAAATGGATACCTAGTTAATTTTTGGGGGGGGGGGGGTACATGTATGATTAGTCTTGACACTTTCTTGGCTTGGCAGTAGTGCCACAAAAGTGGGAAACAAATTGGTGAACTGAAGTCCTATTTCTTTCTGTAGTATTGCCAACTTCAAAGCATTGTAGGTGTCCTTGTTGAGTACCATATTGGATTTCATAAGTCATTAACCATCTCACTTGTCTGCAGAAAGCTAAAAATAACCATTTAGAGAAACTCATTGGTGCAATTGGAATTACAACAGTTGCGGAGTTACAGCATTTCAGAGACTGGGTTTAAAAAAAGTTGTGCTGACAAAACATGGGTGATTTGACACATTGATACCTTGTTTAATTTGAAAAAACTATAGTGGACTGCTCAAAACACACTTATCCAGCTAGTTGTTGTAAATGATGTAAGTAAAGCTACATTTGCTATTAATCATGTTCATCATTTTAAATAACTCGCCTAGATCCTTACTATTTGATTGTCGGAACACATGGTATTATGTCGTCCATTTTCTGCCATAAAACATGTTCAGTAGTAGTGCTAGAACCATGCTCCGAAAGGGTGCTATAATTAGGTAAAGAATTGTGTAGTACCCATACAGTACATGTAACCATTACGCCCCTTCAGTTACTGTACCTTTCAGTTACTGTACCTTTCAGTTACTGTACCTTTCAGTTACTGTACCTTTCAGTTACTGTACCTTTCAGTTACTGTACCCTTCAGTTACTGTACCCTTCAGTTACTGTACGTGTGAGCGTTACTTACGAAGTGTTGACCTGAGAACAAAAATGTAGGGACTTTAAACACTAAAGTACATGATGGACTTACACGCGTCCACACAGTGTTTTTTACAGTATTGAAGTTGTTTTTTTCTCTCTTTGAACTCTTTCACTACGGGACTGTTTATGAGCTGTGACGGAATTACACAGTGGAAACTATATTTCAGTTTTCTGACTTCAAATTGTTATACAATGTAACATTGTTATCCAAGGTCCAGCAATGAAGTTATTAACAATAAAATAAAGCTTCTAATAATAACATTATCAATAATATAACATATTAACCCTTTGCATGCCACCGGCGACTCGCGTCGCCGAACCCATTTCACAAGCAGGGCGCCACCGGCGACTGGAGTCGCCCACGAGTATATCCGATCTTACCTCACTGAATTCTGGGAAATTATTGACCCCTGACCCTCCCAACACGTTAGATCATTCAGTTGAATACATGGACAATACTTTCTCATCGATACACAGCTTCATTTTATAAAAAAAAATTGTTATATTCTCCGTTAAAAATCCGAGTTTGTTTGTGCGTAAAAACAAAGAGTCGTCAACAATGGATGCCCAAGCTGCATTTCGATAGATTTTTAATGATTCGGACTATGGAGATTCGGATTTCGAAGAGCCCTTTCTCGACGATCATAGCGATGACGGTGAAGGTACGAGCGATGGTAATGTACATGTACATGTACATGTACACGATGTACAAGCTGAGCCAAACAGCAGCATCGATGATGGATCCGAATCGGACGATTTCCCCGATGAAAATCAGCAGCGAGTGGGTCGTGACGAAGAGATGCGTGGTGCATTTCTGAGAGCCTACGATGATGACTGGTTGGTTCCCTTTACTCTTACTACTGGTCAGCAAATATTTGAAGGTGAGCAAGAGCCAACAGAATATGGAATTTTCTCACATTTCTTTGATGCCCCTATCATAAATCTTCTAGTTGTGGAAACAAATAGATATGCCGCAACCACAATCTCCAAAAACGGTGGCATGCACAATTTGGCCCCCCACTCAAGATTTCGCAAATGGCAAGATGTAACTGAAAGTGAAATGAAAGCGTTCCTGGCCATTGTGCTGTTGATGGGAATTGATCGTCGTCCCAACTACAATGTATGACATGTACTGGACAACAGAGTGGACAATGGAGGCACCAGGAATACGTCCATCATGTCACGAAACCGCTTCCAACTAATTCTGGCATTCTTTCATTGTACCGACAATGCCAACCTAACCACAGCCGCAGACCCCAACCATGACAGACGTGGAAAGATCAAGGTAGTCATGGACATGCTAGTTCCGAGATGGCAATCTGCATACTACCCAGATCGTGAACTTTCAGTTGATGAGACCATCATTCCATTCAAAGGACACACTAGAATGAAGGTATATAAGCCTAAGCCTCATAAGTGGGGATTGAATTGCTGGAATTTGGCAGAGGCCAAGACTGGCTACATCTGGAACTCAGAACTGTATAAAGGGAAAAGAAATGGTGAGACAGAAGTTGGGTTATACACAACAGTCGTCACAAGTTTGTGTGAACCCATGTATGACAGGGGCCATCATGTGTACATGGACAATTTATTTTCATCTCCACAGCTGTACAACTGCCTCGGTGATCATGGTATGGGTGCTTGCGGAACGCTTCGAATCAATCGTATCGGCACTCCTGAACAAATCAAGAAATCAAAACTGAAAAAGGGGATCCCCTGCTTTCCGTTCGAGACGGCAAGTCACTCTTCTTGTCATGGTTTGACAAACGACAGGTCAATGTCATGTCAACCGTCCACAATGACATGACCTTCAAGAAGAAAGTACGTGCACGTGGGCAGCTTGAACCACGTGAAGTTGACAAGCCAGTAGCAATAGAGCTGTACACTAAATACATGGGAGGAGTGGACCGTGCTGACCAGGGGATGTGGTATTACTTGAACATTCACAAGACCCTCAAGTGGTGGAAGAAGGTGTTCATTTATCTTCTTGAAGTGAGTTACGTGAACAGTTGGATCATTTGGAAGTCTCTACACCCCGGATCAAGACAGCACCCAGAGAAGTTTCGGTTTGCCATCGTCCACGGGCTCCTTGAAGGGTACACAAGGCAAGGTGGAAGACCGGGCCGAAGGTCCAATGATGCACCTGCCCGACTAACGGAACGCCACTTTCTCACAGTAAATAGAGATCTAACGCCAGCAGGACGCCCCTCTAAACCAGACTGCATCGTTTGTTCCAACCGTGAAGTGCGACGTCATCAGACGGAACTAATGTGCATTCAGTGCGAAAAGCCTATGTGTGCTGCACCTTGTTTTCGTCTGTACCACACGCATGTCAGTTACAAGACGGACTGTGTACCAGGATTCCATAAATAACTGACACTTAGAAGCAATCTGTTTAAACAATCCTGATATTTTTACACTTATAAGTTCTCTATTGCATTTCACAACCAGGTGCTTTTATTTTCCATTGAGTACAGTTTTCCAAATTATACAAACACCAACAATTGAATAGCTATAGAGAAAAAGAATTCTTGAATATTTTTGTTGAACACAAACAGTTGGAAACATACAAAAACACCACCAATTGATCTTGTTTTATATATTTATTCAGTTTGAAACACGATTATTTGCAACTTGAAATAAACAGGATATAGTCGCACTTTGATTCCATCAGTAAACTTTGCACTAGTACTGCATAAATTCCATTCAAAAAGGCTGTTGCACATAGGTCATAAACATGCACTTGTTTAGTTTAGAAAACATAATGATGAAGGACTTGTTTTTATAATAAGCCTTACATAAAGTTTTGGACCAAATTTTGAAAAAAATATCCTTACAAATTAATAGTGTGTGTGTGGGTGTGTGTTTGAGTGCTGAAAACAAGCACAAATATCCAGCATCGTTTACATTGATGAATAAAATCTTTATTTTGGATTTTCCTCTAAAACGCTGTCCTCATAAGGTAATTTGTGCAAAACGATTTTGCCCTGTGTTACTTGCTGCGCGTCACAGGAAATGCGGCGCCACAGGGTATGTGTGTATAAACTATAGTGGCATGCTAAGGGTTAATAGTTTTATTCAATATGCACACTCTATGGATGACATTTTCTCTGAAAAACATGAATTTTGCAATGAAATAAATTATTTGACTATCTGCTGTCAGGGAAAAATGTTTGTTCTAGACAACTTTTTTTTTCTTTTCTAATCTTGGCAATATTCTGGCTTTTTTGTTGAGTCCCATGGCAATGAGATCTGACATGAATATCAGCAATTCAGCTGCAGATTCTGGCTTCCATTTACCAAAGATGGAATGAAAACACGGAGGATTGTTTACTTGTACTGTCAATTGCATGTTCCTCAATCATTGTTTATTAGGCTCTGCAACACATCATTAGAGAGCCGGTAAACATGTTCAAAGAGACAATTTAAAGCGGTCAAATTAGTGTCCATGTTTGCATTGACACCTGGTATGTTATTGGGATCAAATCAGAATGATTGTCCAGCTTCATCGTGGTCTGATTATAGATGCATACATCTACATGTACCCGCTAGGCAGCTATGTATGGGTGGAGTGATTGTCTAACAAATGAAAACAAAATGCATATGTTGTACCTGAACAGTACATACACAGCAATCAAATTATAGTATGTGTTGATCATTTGATCATGATTGATGCATTGTTTCACTACTGCCTTGGCTGCAATGTAACTTGGAGGTGAAAACTAATGTACCTCTGCCATGTTTATAGTGTATATATGTGTACATAACTTGTCTTATTTTATTCCGTAGATTTTCTCAAGAGCTTCTTTAGAAAACTGGAGCTTGATCGAGTGTCCAACATAAAACTGCTTTTGATGACATTGTCTCAATATGTTGTGTGCAATCCTACTGTGAGCAAAACAGAGAAAATTCATCTTCTGAATGACTACACACTAATGCAGTTTGCTGCACTGTACAGATGGCAAGGTCCTACAGGTGCTGAGGTAAAAGTTTTTTTTCCCATTTTCCTCAAAAAGTTGATTGTTGTTGGATCTTTGGAAAGGAAAAATGCAGATTAGCCATATTTGTGTCATATTAATAAAAAAGTTACATAGAGTTGTAAAGCACTGTTCTTTGGTGACTGGTTTTCTGAATTTGATGACAATCATTACCATAGTCAACCTAAATTCTATAATGACTAATTCATCTAATGAGATTTTTGTGTGAAGTATGAACACAGATTATGATGAAACTTTCAATTTGAAGTTATTTGAAATACTAATTGAAAACTAGTGGGTCTGATCAGTTGTTATTTTCTTTTATTTTGTAAAGCTTGAAACTGAGGTTCAGGCATCAGATGTTCTCCAGTTTCATGAAGTACGTCAAATCTGTCACCAGTTTCTATTGAAAGTCACATGTGATCTTAAACATGGCATCAACTTTTATGATGGCTCCCTTGGGCTCTCAGGAAAGTAAGTAATCACACAGGTTTACACATGATTGTTTATAGAAAGGGTTAGTGGTGACATGTCATGTGATAGGCCAATTATTGGTCTGATTGGGCAACCACTAGACGATTATTCCAAAGGGTTAATGACAAGCAGAAGATCTGGCTCAAATGTGACAACAGTACTCCATTAGGAGGCGTATACATGTAGTTGTCTTATGCTGGTGGAGAGTAGCATCAGGTAGTAAGAACTTTCCAGCTCGATAAAGACAACCAACTCTTTGCAATGCCTGAGATATATCTCTCCCAACTGGAACTAGTTAAGTAGATTTTTTTTATTTTTATGCACACATTTCCCCCCCAAATAGGATAAAAACATGATTATAGCACCCCAATGGTGACCCCATTAAGAAAATAACATGTCCTGTTATTGAGTATGTCAAAATGAACAACTTTGCAAAGTTTTATAGCATGTGGAAAAAAAAAATTTGTGGCACGTTCCAAAAGTATGATAGTGACAATTCCCCTAAAAGTTGACTTGGACTTCCCAATAACTGTAGAGGAAAAGTCTGACATTGAAATACTCGGAAATAATCAGAACGGTTTCCGACCAAACATAGGAACTATGACGCTTAACATATCAGAGAATCATCAAAAGTATATAAATAAGCAAAGAAACTGCCTGCCATATTTTAACCTTTGTTGATTTTCGAAAGGCCCTTTCAAGACGGTATAAACAGAGGCAAGATGCTCAAGATTCTCTTTGCTGTGGGATTCCACCAGAGCATGGTCAATGCCACCAGTATCATGTACAACAACAGAGTTGCAGCTGTTAAGATCCCTGATGGTGAACCGGACTTCTTCACTATTTTAGCTGGAGTCCTGCAGGGAGACATGTTTGTCCTGTTTATCACGATGTTAGATTACTCAATGTGGAGCATTACTCAAGGGTACAAGAATCTTAAGCCCCTTTCACACGAGAGCAATTTAGCAAGGGTCCCTTGCTTAATTGTAGTATGGTTGTAAAATTTTACAAAATGTACCTCGTGTGAAAGGACAGCAATTTTTACATTGACCAGGGTCCCTTGTAAAATGTTGTCCAACATTGCTACATTTTGTCGGAGGTCCGGACCTACGACAAAATCTTACACTAGCGGAAGTTTTGACCAAGGACGTGTGCTAAATCATCGTGTGAAGGGAACCTTTGTTTATTGGGCGACGTCCTGTGCAAAGTCTCCCACACTGCGCATGCGTGGCAACCTTTTGTGTGACCTTTTGCATCGCATGTCAAGGGGCTGCATAACATTTTCCTATTGGCTGAATTCCTACATAATGTAGCAATTCAGCCAATAGGAACATTTCTTTTGAGCTACATGTACATGTACATTAGGAATTCAGCTCTCCTGTTGTTTTATCAACACTGCAATCGGTAAGTCACGCTTCTTAAATACCAAAAACCTTTCTCGACGAAAAATATTAAACCTTTTCCTTGCTTTTCGGCGCCTGGTTTTGCCCCCAGAAAACATGCAACGACTTAATACTACTGGTAGTATTATCTATTTCACAGATTTACCAGTCGTTGGCTGGTTACCAGTGATGTGTGCACTGTCATAGCGCACGATGGTTGTTAGTTTTTTACTTTATCCGTGTGAAAGCTTGCTAAATCAGTCACAACGATGATAACAAATAAACAATCAGCGCTCGTAAAATTCGTAGCAAGGGACCATGGTAATTTTTTTGTCGTGTGAAAAGGGCTTTAGGTTTTCTCTAAATCAGAGACGGAGTTAGTAGCCATCCTGGGTTAACCATCTCAGACACTGTGTGTATGCTGACAATATTGTGCTCTTTCTGACACATTTGAGGACGCTCAATTCGGTTACACAGGGTTGAAGCTGCCGCAAGGGAAGTCGGGGCTCTCTGTTTATAAGACCAAAACGGAGTATATCCTCTACAACCAAGTTGGTGAGATGTTTACACTGCGTGGAGACAAGCTGAAATGCGACCGTGATTCTAAATACCTAGTATCATGGGCTGGGAATACACCCCAAGGATATGGAAATTCACATTGTACAAGTTTGGTCAGCCTCTTCCAAATTCAATTTTTTTTGGAAGAGCTCCCTGAGTAGAGAACACAAAGTCTAGTTCTTTAGAGCAGCTGTTGAAAGTAAGTTGCTGTATGGTGTTGAGTATACACACACAGAACAACTTCGCGTTGTGTTTCATTATGGTTGCATGAGTGGGTGATATGATTTCCGACCTTTGAACCTTGGGAAGTATAACATGTAGAGTTGCCATTGTAATGTTGAAATTGCAGTCTATCTATGGCTGTTGGTGCATTTCAGTCACATGTAAAACTCAAGATAGAACTTGTCAAACTTTTAGAACAATGATGGACAAAAGGGTATTGGAATTCTAGCTTGAAATCTCCTTTTTCCTGGGAATATTGTGTAATCCTAAATTCCAGAACTTCGTCCTTTTTGTGTGCAATTGAGGATTATGGGAAATTAATTTTATAAGCATCATTATTTACCATTGTATTTGGTGTGGGCGGGAAGCGTGAGATTCCAGCATACATGTACCATGGCTGATTTTCAGCCATGGTTTAGGATAGCTTCACGGCTATACAGCTCTGTCTTAGACATGAAGGCCTTGACAAAAGGCTAGGTGGCAGAGGAAGATATAATGAAAAGCCTTCCAAGCTGTGTACTGCATTATGGCCCCGCCCCCCCCCCCCCCCCCATGGGTCCTCTGTGATAACAGGATTAAAGGTCTTCTGGTGTGAAATAAAATTCAGAAAGTGATTCCTCAAATTAAAAATGTGAGCCACATATACAAATTCAAAGGGAACACAAAATTATTAGTATGTTAAAATAATACTTAAGAAATACTGCGATATAATAACTGCATCCAGTCCGAAATTCTTTTGAATCTCCAACATTTTCCTTGCCTTTCTTAAACTGTGTAAAATCCATTTACTTCTATAATGTGCGTGAAAAATGTCAACCTTTGCAGTGATAAGTCTGTAATGTTGTTCCTTATTTTACCAACAGGTGGTTTCCAAATAACCATTGATTATTTATTTGGTCATACTCTTTTCTTTTGCAGAAACTGCAACCCGGTCCTCCTCAAGTTTCTGTTAAGTTTACCTCGAGCTAATGAAGACATGCTAATTCAGGATTTGGTTGTTAACATTCTCCGAACTTGCCCTGATCTATTGAACCAGTATTTGACCTCTTGCAAGTACTCATTCCAGCCCATGCCACTTCTGTCTTGGTTTGCAAATATCAGTCTGTTGGAAAAGGTAATCAATTCAAAGATCCCTTTTAAATGCCAAGGCTTTGTGCATTACTTTTTGTTTTTTGTTTCAAATCAATTCTGACATGTATACATGCCAAATTTTTCTGGACTGGCTTCCGGCGGACAAAAGCCCAGAAAAATTTGGGGTGCTCTCAGTCGGACTACTGATGTGAATATCCACCCGGAAATTTCATTTTGTAGTGTGCTCTGCTTTGTTTCATCCATACAAAGAGTGACAGAAGGTACTTGAAGTCATGCTTATAATGTCCCTTTTCCCAGGGGTTATTGTATAACCTCAATTCCAGACCTTTGTCTTTTTGTTACACAAATGGGGCATACAAGAATGGACATTAAGCCTCCATTGTGTTTCAATTTATTTGGTGGTAAGTCCGAGCATTCTGAGATTCTAGCAAACCATGGCCCAAGTTCTGCAATTGACAGTGAGTCATACGAGTGCCTACTCACAAGACAGCATCAAATCCCAGTGCTTATGAGAACCTTTGTTGTCTAAAGTTCCTTTGCGGTCTTTCCTTAGCAAGTAAGGGTTTTATTGTGGTGAAAATATTTTCAAAGGAAAAATTATTACTCAAGAAACATCAAAAAGGCTAAAAAATAATAAATGTGTGGGCATGGAAATTTTTTCGGAATGAAGTGATTACAGATTTTTATTTTTTTCATTTTCAGATTCTTTCTGGCCAGCTTGTTATTTCTACGGCCTTGCAGCAAGCTGATATGTTATGTACCAGCTATACAGTACTCATAGCAATGGTCAACACTGTACCAATTGTCCTGACACCAGTTCTACTTTCTCAGGCTGTCAAAGTATGTACTAATACTGAAAGAATGCATTTTTTTCAGGTGGGACAGCCTTTCTGGTGCTCGGCCAACAGCTGAAAAAGGTTTTGTTTTTGATCTGTTATTTATTAGCTGTTCCTTGGAGCAGGTATTGTTTCTGTCATGATTTAATTTTTTTTTTTTGCCAAAACCCCATTGACTTAACATGTGAATTTTCTGCACAGCATAGTTCATTTAAGGGGGGGCGGGACATCAGTCAAATTTCATAAAGTCATAATATTTTTGCCATCAAATTAATCATATTTGTATACCAAGAGTCTACAGATTTCTCACTGTGATAGCATTGATACATGGACTGTTATAAAGGGGTATGATACATTGTAGCTAATAATAATAACAATAATAATTAGAGATTTATATTGCGCGATTTCCACAAAAATGATCAACCGCGCATTACATTAAAAGGTATTAAAAATAGTAGATAAAAAGTGATTAAAAGGTGCATACAACTAACAAACCAACATACAGGCACAATTACATAAAAGCAAGATTAAAAAGATAAGTCTCACTTTACGCTTAAAAATATCAATGGATTGAGAGTGTTGAATGTCAGATGGCAGTTCATTCCATAATTTGGGGGCAGCCGATGAAAAGGATCTGTCACCCAATGTTTGTAACAATTTGGTCGTTGAAAAAGATAAATAAATCTTGTTGTTAGAATGTAGACAGTAACTGGATGATTTCTTAAGACCAATGAGATCACTAATGTACTTAGGAGATAAACCATTTAAAGCTTTGTATGTTAAAATGAGCATTTTAAAATCAATACGAAATCTGATAGGCAACCAATGAAGTTGACGCAGAACTGGTGTAATGTGGTATCTGTGTGTCCCACTAGCTCAAGTCTGGCAGCTGAGTTATGCACTCTTTGTAACTTGGCAATCTGGGAATTTGGTAAGCCATATAAAAGACTGTTACAATAATCTAGACGGTTGGTAACAAAAGCATGAATTAGGGTGACTAAAGAATCCTTAGACAGATATTTACTAATACGTCTAATGTTATGAAGATGGAAGAAAGAAATGGAACATGCTTTAGAAATATGAGTATCCATACACAAGTTTGTATCAAACCAGGCTCCCAAGTTTTTAACAGAAGTACTTGGTGTGATTCTAGAATCTCCAACCTTAATATTCATACCAGACAAGTTAAGTTTAGATAACTGGTGCTTAGTACCAATTAAAAGAAATTTGGTTTTATCATCATTGATCAAGAGTCTGTCCTGAAGCATCCATGTACGAATATCTCTAATACATTTTTCCATTGCTACAATAGCCTCATCCTGACAAGCAATCGTGTCAGGTTTAAAAGACAAATATAGTTGAGTGTCATCTGCATAACAGTGGGCATCAGGTAGATGTTGGTCAACAATGTCGAACAGTTTGGAAGCGTAAACAGTGAACAAGAGTGGCCCAAGACAAGAACCTTGGGGAACACCGCAATTAATTTCGAACTTATCCGATGAAACTCCCTCTATCAATACACGTTTGCTCCTTTTGGAAAGAAATGACGCAAACCAGTTGAGTGCTTTTCCAGAGATCCCTATCTTTGACTGAAGCCGTTGAAGTAAGATGTTATGATTGACAGTGTCAAACGCGGAGCTAAGATCCAGCAGAACCAACAAAGTCACTTGTTGGGAATTCATGTTCAGCAATAAGATATCATTTTTGACCTTCAAAAGAGCTGTTTCAGTGCTATGGTTTTTCCGATATGATGACTGATGGACCGGATAGAGGGAGTTAGAAGCCATAATTATGATCGTGTAACTGATTAAAAACTGCTCTTTCTGCTAGCTTTGACACAAACTGAAGATTGCTAATTGGGCGATAGTTTTTAAATACAAGGTCAGAATTTCCCTTCTTCAGCAAAGGAATTACTAGAGCCTCCTTCCAGTTTGAAGGAAAAAGTCCCGAGTATAAGGATGAATTAATGATATGAGTGATCGTCGGAAGTAAAACGTCAAGACAGCTCATCACAAGTGAAGTGGGAAAAGGATCCAGTGCGCAACACTTTTTGGAAGCCTTGGTGACAAGAGATTTGACGTGCATTTCTGAGAGTAATGCGAAGCAGTCAAGTGGAGGAAATTGTGGTTGTGGGTTGAGTTGAGCGATTGAGGGATCCATATTGAGAGATAAATCACTTTTGTCAAGTCTGACGTAAATTTGAGTTAATTTTTCTTTGAAGAAGTTTCCCATTTCGTTTGCGAATGTGCGTTTATTATTAAATGGAGGAAATGGAACTTCACTGCACTGGCCTAGGAGATTCTTGGTGATCGTAAATAGTTTACCCGGATCGGAGCTATTTTCATTGATGAAGTTTGTATAGAAAATCTGGCGTGCGTTCATAAGTTGGTTCGTATGGTTTCGTCTAGTTTTGTAGACAGCAAAGTCGAATTCATTTTTTGAACGTCTCCACTTCTTCTCTGCCCTGCGTCTTAATCTTTTCAAAGTTTTGATTTCATCGCTAAACCATGGTAACCGAGGTCTCACTGTAATAGTTTTAGTCTGTATGGGAGCATGACGATCGAGAAAGTCAGCTAAAGTCGTGTTGTAGCAATCAACGAGGTTATCAACACAATCATTGTGAGTAACAGAACAAAGACTGGAAGCGGCGAGCTCACTTTTCATCAAATCAATGTCAATTGATTTAATTTTCCTGTATGAAATCTGCTTCGATGGGAGAGGTGGTTTGCTAGATTTTAAGTTGCAAACTACTGCAAAATGATCAGAAAATAAGCGATCAATGAAGGGAGATACATCAATAACATCCTCACTTTGATGTGTGATGACAAGATCTACGGTGTGACCTTGCTCATGTGTTGGTTGATCAATGTGCTGCTGAAGTCCCACAGATTCCAGCAACGCTTTCAGTAAAATTGAATCGCGATTATCTGGTACATCAATATGTATATTAAAGTCACCAGTGAAGAGTAGAGGTTCTGTGGATAAGATGACTGATTCCAAGTATTCACCAAATTCAGTGAAAGAGACGCTAGTTGTTATTGGGTGGTTTGCGGAGTATGGTGGCCTATAGACAATGATAAGACGAAGTTTGTAAAGTCTATCTGTGACAAGCCATTCCGAATATTCAAAGGAATTCAATTCACCTGCAGCCACTTTAGTGCAAAGAATGTTGCTTCTGAAAAGTATGGCAGTTCCACCACCTGTGCGTTTTTTCCGAGGATGATCCATTAGCGTGAAACCAGGTGGGGTTATTTCAACTCTATGGGCATCATCTATTTCAGTAAGTCAAGTCTCAGTTAATGCAAACAGGTCTGCTTCTATGTTGCACACGTAATCAACAAAGTCTGCAGATTTATTTTTAACTGACCTGGTATTTAAGGTGCACAGTTTCAATGGAATGCAATTATCTTGTGTTACTTGATGACTGTGTGTTACTCTGGTGAGAACTCGATTAGTAGGACATGATTTAGGTCGTCTAATGTTCTCACGACAATAATAGTTGACAAAAACTGGAATTTTGCGAGTCCTGCGACTTCTTCCTCTATGACCTCGGAATCGAAATATATTGATAATCTTGAGTACTTTGAAGTTTTGTGGGTCAACAAAGCGGCGTGAAGAGCGACAAAGGCTTAGTAGTTGATGACGAGTATACACTATTCTAGAGCTATTTATTCCAGTATTGAGTTGTGAGTACGATGGCTGTGACTCACTGATAGATGGAGTCTGGACCAGGATTTAGCGAAATGTCAATAAATATTGTAATGTCAGTGGGAGGATCATGCCCAGGTATAGCCAAGCAAGTGTTTCCATGTTTAGATCACTTAACTAAGGATGTTTTTGTGGAACAAAAACCTGTAAAGCAGAGTCTTACCAATTCTGGACGAGGGCGTGTCCCAAGAAAGGGTGTAGACTGGAGTCCGAATGTTAGGTGGAAATCTTCAGAAGGTACTAACAAACTAGTATTAGATGAATTGGTTCCTGAAGGTTTGTTGAGGTTGATTAGGCTATGGAGGCAGGTTGCACAATGCAAAAGCAGTATGATCAGATGTATCCTTCTATCCATTAGGATGGCCGTGTGGAGTGTGCATCCAGTCACGCAGGTTAAAAAGTTGATAAAAACACACAGTAAAAAACACCAGTCATTCAAAACTTACGAAATGTGAAGAAGAACTTCAACAGAACACACGTGAAGAAAAGCAAAGCTGGATGGCAAAACCATGAACAGGATATAACAGATTTAAAATCGTAAAAACACAGAGCTTGAACAAAATGGCAGCTGGTACGAAACAGCGCCCTCAACTAATTTACAAGTGTCACATTTCATACAGAACTTCAAATAAACTAGTGTGTAATTTTAATTGCGTCTACAACAAAATTAATCAAGACTTAAAATGAACATATAACGAATAAGACTGTATTAAATTGTCAGTGAAGTTTAAGCTTTCTAAAAAATAGGTTTGTTGACATCGTTACATTTTAAAACACCCTGTAGGGAGGAGTTCCATTTCCAAAACTAAGCTTGTTCACCATTATCAGGACTGTGTTGACTTAATAGTCAACAAGGCACTGGACACGCTTGGTAATTGCAAAGACCAGTATTCTCACTTGGTGTATCCCAACATATGCATAAAGTAACAAACCTGTGAAAATTTGGGCTCAATTGGTCATCAAGTTGCAAGAAAATAATGAAAGGAAAAACACCCTTGTTGCACAAATTTGTGTGCTTTCAGATGCCTGAAAAAGGCTTCAGGCCTGAAGTCTTTTTCAGATTCAAATATTTTAGTGAGAAATTACCTCTTTCTCAAAAACTACTCAGAGGGAGTCGTTTCTCAAAATGTGTTATACTATCAACAGCTCTCCGTTGCTCGTTACCAAGTAAGTTTTTATGCTAATATATATTTTGAGTAATTACCAATAGTGTCCAGCGCCTTTAAGTCATGGTAGTCACCATAACATCGAACAGTTCTCAATCATTTATCTTTTATACCCAAAACCTCTGTTTGTTTTGCAACAAACACTTACCGGTACATTTTTTTATATTTTTGTTTGTTTGTGTGTTGGGGGGGGGGGGGGTTGTTTGTTTGTTTGTTTTATTGTTTGTTTCCTTGTTGTTTTTTGTATTAAACTTTTGGAGAACATTAACCCTTGCCTTCTTTGTCATATTAAACTTGAGGGCTATTACTTCATATATAACTTATAAGCAATACCATTGCATATTTCCAGCATAGCAACCTGTTAGTCAGCTACCACATTCTTCAAGTCATCAGGCTAATACTGACGAGAGGTCAGGGTGTTATACAATGGTTGAGGGAATCTAAGAAATCTGCAGACACATTGGAACCTATCCACAATGTAGTTACACAATATCAAGAGGCTCTCATGAAGGTACCAGTTACTGTCTAATTAACAACACTGTTTGGTCACCTTAAAAAGTAAAATCATTTTTTTTATTTTTATGTACGCGTATTGGTAATTTGTTTATTATTTTGATGGCTGTTCGCCAAAATCAGGTACTTTTGTGAAAATGTCATTCAAGGTGTAGACTACCAAAAGATTAGCCTTGATACATGTATCAATTCGATGTTATGTCTTGAACATTCTGTATACTTACATTATAGGTAGGCCCTACTTACAATTTATGTAGATGGTGTTTTAGTGTTTGTAAGCTCTTATTTTTATCCATTAGATGAGCAAATAAACCTAGTTTTGATTTGTGGCAAAAAGTGCCTGGTTCTGGTGTGGGATGTCTCATGAAGTCACGGCTCCTGAATGCCAACATATATATTTAAAAAGATTTGACTCTATGCCATCAGCTCCCTTATTTTCTCATTTTGTATGGTTCTTACATTGTTTGTTGAACTGTGATGGTGTCCAAAAATTGTAACAAACGAAAGTGTTATTTTTGGACAAAGTTTTAAAGGGAAATCTGTCGTAATATGATCCTGAAATGAAATTATCTTGTGCCCTTCTCAAAAGAGAAAATATATTTTAATGTGCTATATGGGTACCAATCTTTATAAACTGGAAATACGCTTGGAACATTATCTGCAAATATTTTGGCTGCTCATAAATATTCTAAGTGACCTTGTGTTGGTTTGCTCAGATTTTTCCAGTTGTTTCTGCCAAATTGTGAAGATGCAAGTCTTGAAAAGGTGTTTGATAACAGTGGTTGTGTGTCCTTTACTGACACCGCATAAGAGTTTCATTGATAACAAGTATGTAAATCAAGAGATTACGTAAACATTAACCCACACTTTCTGAGGTTGTTTTTGTTTTTAATTTGTTAAATATAGGCCTTGCCAGATGTGGATACTTATATTAGCCTGCTGCACAAGATGTTAGATCATCCATTAGATGGAGATGGAAGTGACAATGTGAAGAAACAGGACAGTAAACAAGCAATCTCTGGAAAAGAGGCCAAGCAGTCTGTTGCAGGTAGCTACTCTGCTCATCATTATTTAACAATGTTTGTCAAGTGAATGTTACAACATTTGATGTTGTTTATCTGTACGTATACATTGTATGTACCATTATACATGTACTTATCTTGAATTGGATTTGCTTCAATCCAAGATGTTTTTTATATTGTTCTATATCCAGCCAGAGATTTACCACAATTACCAAAGAGAGACAAAGTTTTGCTACTACTGTTTGATGTCTTAAGTGCCTATCAGCAGAGTATCCCACCATCCTTTGCTCAGACTTCATATGATTTTAGCCACTTGCCACACATACTCAAACACACTGAGGCAACTCTACGGCCAGATATTGAGGAGAGAGCTGTCAAGATGTTACTTGGGTTTCCTGAAGGAAAACTCAGGGGCTTTAAAGAGGTAAATTATTTTATATTAAACTCCCCAAATATCATACCATTCAGCTGTTTGTCTGCATACACAACAATTACCTTAATCTAGGCATATTCATTTATTTATTTTTTACATGAAGGTGTAGAGATTCCATTTTTTTTAAATTTCTCACACAAGTAGACTGGATACAAAGTATTATTGGGAAACATTGGTAAATCTGTTGGTAATGTCCCACGTTGTCAAATAACCACTTAAAAAGGGTGTTTTGGTGCATTTTTACAGTTGGACCCACATTCAGACCCCTGCCAAATACCCATCAAAGGTGTGATTGGTCTATCCTTATACCAGCTCACACCTAGTTTATAACCAAATGTAATACAAAAGCAATCATACATTTCACTTAGGCACTAGGGGGTCTCAAAAATGACGAAAAATCATTCCGCGGGCTAAAATGTCAGTTTTTAAAGACGTACCTTGATGTAAAAATGTCCTATGCTACTTTTGACAGTAGATTCTAGTTGATGGGGTACCAGGTACCCTGTATATTAATTTGCAGTTACATTATCTCAATTTGTAGATATAGGCCTCTAAAAATGCCCATAACACAAAAAGTAAATTTGAAGGGGCAGGGCTTAAACTTTTAGGGGGTCATATCTCAGAAATATTAAGGAGTAGGATTCTAAAATTTTGTGTGTGTTCATGGCACCCATAGGGGAATGTTTGACATTTTTTTAAGCAAAATCTGAGACGGAGCCTGCCAAACTTTTCATAATTTATGTGATTTGGCACGGAATGACGCTATGGTGCAATCGCTGTCATGTAAATCAAAATTATTACAAACAATTGTTTTCTTCATTGTTGTATGCAGGCGCATTTTGTTATACAGATGCATAACTGATTGTCTTCCCTGATTAAACCTCGTTTTACGGTGTAGTTGTTGCTGAAAGCTGTTGGTACCACTGTACAGATTTATTATTAGGTGTTCAAGCAGTATGTGCACAAACACCTCTTGTTGATGTTCTTTTAAAGTGTTCGGAGCATAGCTCGGAACATTTTTTTCATTCTTCTCCTCATAGTTGCTAAACTTGCATCAACTTGAAACTTTGCATGTAGGTAGACTATGACTTGTAGATGATCCTAAAAGTTAAGACATCATGATGATGTCATCAGGTGTCGAAATACAGTAAATCAAAGTTTAATATTTAAAAAATTCATAACTCATTAACTACACAATAGATTTGTACAATCTACATGTATACATCATCGGACAGGTCTTTTAGAACCCAACAAACGCTACACAAAGAGTGACCCCATTTGATCTTGACTTCAGGTTAAAAATGTTTGTTGAACATTTTGTTAGTATTAACCCAAGCACGTGGCTGGCTGTTTCGCTCCATTGATCATAAGGCTCAAAGTCCACAAAGACTGTGTATAGCTGGCCCACATTTAATAATAATAATAATAAAGAACACTTATATAGCGCCGGTATTCGCCTTTAAAAAAAGGCGCTCATGGCGCTTGAGGGGAAAAAACAAAATTAGGACTGTGGATTGTGTGAGTATGCTTGTTTGAACAGGTGAGATTTTAAGTTTCTCTTGAATGTTGTGATGGATGGGGATGATTTGACAGTCAGTGGGAGTTGGTTCCACACTCGGGCTGATGCTGCAGAAAATGACCTGTTGCCCCAAAGAGTGGACGTTCTGGGCTGATGAAGCATCATGAGCTCATTAGAACGCAGTCCGGTGTATGCTGAGGTGTATGGGTGGATGAGATTGATCAGGTATTCTGAAACAAACCTGAAACAAACAGTACATGTCACATCCATGGTGGCGCTGTATCAAATTAATGGTCCTTTATTTACCGTGCTCTGTGACAAAATATTGGCTCTGTGATAAATTCCGAAAATCTCTGTCGTTCGACTGTAGTCAAAGGATTAGCTTAGTGCATAACCTTCGTGTTAGCCTTTTGTTGGCTTGGTGGTAAATATAAACTAAACAAGTGTATTTTGCTGAACTGTTTTGGTGATTTGTATGACTTTTGATAACTGATAAAATGCAATCAGGAAAAAGATCAATATTAATTTGACTCTGATCAACACAGGTATTTACGAGAATCCAACTTTTAGATCCTGTTGAATACTTCAGTGCAGTACAGTGTGAACAACAAAATAAAGTCAACATAAATTGCACACCGTGTAAATAAGCCCGAACAACTTTTTTCTTTTTTTATAGTTTTTCTTTTTCTTCTGAAAGTCCTTTGTTCGCAAGCAAACGCATAATTACAAACCTTTGATAAACTTGAAACTTTGCATGTAGTTAGAGTATAACTACATGTAGGAGATGCTGAGTAAGTTGTGAGTAAGTTAACTCATTAACTACAAAATGGATTTGTACAATCTATACATCATCGGACAGGTCTTGTAAAACCCCAAAAACGCTACACAAAAAGTGACCCCATTTACCTTGACTTCCAGTTCAAAACGAATGTTGAAAATTTCAAACATTTATATCTGAAGAACTACTTGTTCTTTAGTCAAAATGTTTACTTCAGGTTGTAGGACCTTGAGCATTCTCAAACTTTTGCACAGAGATAATACTAATTTGACCTAAACCTCTGGTTGAATTCGGACGTTAAGATTTGCACTTTACTTTCTTTGAAACTTCAGAAGCTATCAACAATGTTTTCATCGATTCAATAATATAGCTCACGCATTAACACAGCACTGACCCCAAGGATACCCGAACACCTAATGTTTGTTTCTACAAACACTAATTTCTAGTTTTTTTTTTTTTTTTTTTTTAAATACTTCCTCTGCTACTCCTTGTCGATTGTCCGCTAACAAAAGCAAACTTTCCAAGCTCATATAAACTTGAAACTTCACATTATACATGTAGTTAGATAATCAGTAGGACATGAAATCGCTTCAATTACCTCACGATGGCGTCATCAGGTGTCAAGTTACAAGGTTTTTAAACATTAAAAATTGTAATCTTTTTTTATCCAAATCAAATCAGAAGAAGAGACCGTTGATTGCTTTTTGCGTGATTGTATAAAGCTAATATAGGTCTTCATTTTTAATTATGCGCGTGACATTACATGACCTCTACTTACGGTTGTAACCGGAAGTGCCTTGTAATTAAAAAGTGGCAACTTTTTGAAGTTGTTTTCAACAGTGTTATAGTTTGGCAAGTGTCTGGTTTACAAAAATAGAACCGGTAACGTCATTACATCTAAAAGCGCCCTCCTGCGGCAGGTTAAAAACAGCTCAAAATACACTTTAACTAGATGTCTGTTTCAAAGTCTTGATAATCGTTTCCAAATTGGTATACATAATGACCTTCATGCAGACAACATATGTGTTGAGTTGTAGATTGATGACGTCGTCATGTGTCACGTGGTTTTGCCTTAAAGGTTTACTTTTTGAAGCTGTGTATCAACCAAACCACAAGAAGGACTGAGTTGAAACTTGGCGTGTTGAATGATAGACAATGATATTGACTACCTAAAGCTAGAATAACTACATGTACATGTACATGATGACGTCATCACAATAACTTTTACCAATTTTGACAAATTATTACATATTTTGAGCAAGAGCATGCATGTACAGTCAAATTTTATTTTGCATCAGACTTGCAAGGTCAGATAAGCATAAAATCTGGAGTGACGTTCTTATGACATCATCAATTGTCACGTTATGTCACCACCAAGGTAGTGTTTTACAAGATCTATACGTAGATCTTTGGCGATCAAGCTAAACTGTCCATGTTTTCAAGCCGGGTTGTGTTACATCCAAAAATGTGGGTCCTGTCGCTGTGACGTCTTGCTTTCCATAGCAATAATTTGATACTGTGTACAACTTTACGTTTTACATATTGTTAAAAGATATTTAACTAAAGGTCCACAAGTACTGACATGTTTTTTGAAAAAATAAATGAAACTCTGGTTGTGAAGCTAATGATTCTCAGAAAAGCAAACTTAGTCACTATACTAGCCAAGAATCCCATGGAGAGAACAAAAGGAAGAAAGTTACAGTTTTAGAGGTGGGAGAAAAACACTAACCTGCACAATCCCAATCCACTTGAACCGGGATTTGAGGATAAAAGCAAGGAAAAAACTACTACGCCAATCCGTCAGCCTCAAGAGATAGATGTATTGATTTAGTCAAGAAAGTTTTCTTTGATTTAACCTCAAATGTACATGTATGTATCCAAACTTTATTGTAGGTCAAAGGTGAATGTGGATCAACAGTTATGTTGTTGCTGAAGCAGTTAACATCAACGTCAACACTCAAAATAAAACTACTCAACAAGGTAATTTTTATTGTTTCAGCCGTACACTGATAAGTGTTAAGCACTCTTTACTCAGTACTTTCCAGAGTCTTGTGAAAAAATGCACTGGCATATTACTCGGGTGGGATTGGAACCCATGACTTTTGCCATTCGAGAGCAGATGTCTTATCACTAGATCACTTAGCTTGCTTGTTATCTCAGGGCAGTATAAATCCTCTGATTGAGCAGCGGGTCCTGCAACAAATTTAAGTGATGTTAAATTTGCATTCAGGATAAAGAATATTACTTGTGTTTACCCGTACTCCTACCATGCAGAGCCCTGTAAAAAACTACAGGCATATTACTCGAGATTTGAACAACTTTTTCCCGGATTGGTCAAAGACTGGTCACGTGTTAGTGTATTAACATGTGTTATAAAGACTTGCTCTGTATACATGGTCTCTAAACAAGCATATTTTGGTGTAAAAGTTCTGTATTCCCTCTGCTTGTTGTGTGGGAACTATCAAATCAACTGGTTGTTGTGTGCTTATTGTTTTGTTTTTTGGGGGAAGGACAGATGGTACCGCGTGCTTGTATACTGCATGAAAGCGCTAACAATGTATCAATCACTCATGAAACCAGCATAATGCAACGCATAAAGCGTAACACCAACTAAAGCATTTCTATGTTTGGTGCTGTTAATTTTCAAAGCTCAAAGTCTGGTTCTTGAAAATATGCATAAATAATTAAATAATGTGTGAGAGATTGAGGTCCCATGCAAAAAATTGAACAGCCTAAAGAATGGCCCTTGAAGATGAATAGAACAATTTTAAAAGTATCGGTTAAAGGAAAATCACAAATTCTGATTAGTTTTACTAAGTTTTTACCATTGACAATAACAGTGTGAGAATCTGGTTTTCACTGTGTGGTAATGACCTTGGTTGGTGGCTGGCCATTGTTAATGGACTTCGCCTCCAGTTCGGTCCATTAACAGCAGCCAACCACAAAACTGGTGATTACCATGCAGTAAAGACCAGCTCCTCACACTGTTATTGCTTAATTAAAATTGTTGCTAAAATTGTAGCTATTACGGTGGTGTAGTGGTAAGTCATCTACTTTAGAACATCAAAGGTCGTGGGTTCGAATTCTACCCAAGTGATATTCCCTGAATAGTTTCACAGGATTGGGGGGGGGGGGCGCGGGAGTACAGTGCTTAAAGCCCCTTTCACACGAGAGCAATTTAGCAAGGGTCCCTTGCTTAATTGTAGCATGGTTGTAAAATTTTACAAAATGTACCTTGTGTGAAAGGACAAACATTTTTACATTGACCAGGGTCCCTTGTAAAATCTTGTCCAACATTGCTACATTTTGTCGGAGGTCCGGACCTACGACAAAATCTTACACCTAGCGGAAGTTTTGACCAAGGACGTACGCTAAATCATCGTGTGAAGGGAACCTTTGTTTATTGAACGACGTCCTGTGAGAAGTCTCCCACACTGCGCATGCGTGACAATTTTTGTGTGTGAACTTTTGCTGTCAAGGGGCTGTAATCACGTTAGTACATCTTTTTTGCAGCAATCCTTTAACTCTGTTAAATAGAATTTGTTACCTGCTGTGTGTCTGCATAACATTTTCCTATTGGCTGAATTCCTACATAATGTAGCAATTCAGCCAATAGGAACATTCGTTTTGAGCTACATGTACATGTAGGAATTCAGCTCGCACGTTGTTTTATCAACACTGCAATCGGTAAGTCATGCTTCTAAAATACCAAAAACCTTTCCTGGCAAAAAATCTTAAAACCTTTTCCTGGCTTTTCGGAGCCTGGTTTTGCCCCAAGAAAACTTGCAACGACAATACTACTGGTAGTATTATCTATTTCACAGATTTACCAGTAGTTGGCTGGTTACCAGTGGTGTGTGCACTTTCATAGCGCACAATGGTTGTTAGTTTTTTACTTTATCCGTGTGAAAGCTTGCTAAATCAGTCACGCACGATGACAACAAATAAACAATCAGCGCTCGTAAAATTCGTAGCAAGGGACCATGGTCATTATTTTGTCGTGTGAAAAGGGCTTTATTGGTAAAATGCATCTGCCGATGCAAGTTTAACATCTATTAAAAAAGGTAACAATACATATGGGCAGGTCACGCAAAATATTGAGCTCATTTTGTAGACAATACTTTGTCATTTTTTGATCTCTTTGTTATGGAAAAGTAACCTGTGGGTCTGCAGAGAAGTCGATGATGCCAAAATTTTCCTGATTTATTGTAATTATATAGTGTATCTTTTTGCCAAATAGTTATCAAAATGCGCCCGGTTTGTGTAGTATGCTGTACCGCTATTATTGACACAGATATGAAAACCAATCTAGTTTGAATGGAATATGTTCAAGTGTAGTTTTTTTTATTGTCATTATTGTTTTCAGTTTATGAAGGAGACAGGGTTGTTTGATCAGGCTGAATGGGAAATTACTTTGTGGCTTGATAAGCTAGCTACCCTAGAGCAGAATGAGAGTGAGCACATCGTCAGCATATTTTACAAATCGCTGACACAGGTTATCAGAAACCCTCACCCTTTCAATGACAAGGTGATTGAGGCGATGAACTGGGCTCATACCCATGTTCGGAAGGAACATTTGGGCCCCACAGGTCAGTAAAACTAGCATTTTATTATAGAGGAGGCAACCTCCATAAACTGTATACACTCATTTACACTGTATGTATTTTACGCATCTTCACATTTAGCAAGCGGTTTGTTGCTAATGGCAAACACAAACTTTTGAAATAACGTGTTTGTGACAACAAACACTAGGTGTTCGGGTATCGCTGGGGTCAGTGCTGTGTCAATGCGTGAGCTATTTCATTAAGTTGAACTTTGGTGTTATTACTGTTTTGAGGTGCGTAACAAACTACACACTTTAGCAAAAGTTTAAAAAAGCACACGATCAAAAGCCTAGCATTAATTTGATTGTTAACGAGGTTTGCATGGACGGCTGTTTTAGAGACTAACAAAGCGTATTGTCAAAAGCAGGTTGCGCGAACCTTGAACAGAGACTAGACCACAAGCATGTTTGATGGACTTTGAACCTTGCGGTTGATTCGCTCACCGTTTAACTGGTAACTGGTTTAGATCGCGTATTGTGTGTGTATCCCGTGGTTTGACAGCGGGTCAATAAATACCCGTAATAAATGCTCAAAATTTCAAATATTTGTAAAAAAAAATGTAATGACGTCATCATGTTGTAACTTTAGATTTACGTACATGTAGTCATTATCATTGTCTATCTCTATGCCAAGTTTCAACTCAGTAAAATTTTTGGTTTTTGAGATGCAAGGTTTCAAAAAGTAAAACTTAAAGGCATTACCACGTGACACACGATGACGTCATCAATCTGAAATACCACACACATGTTGTCTGCATAAAGTTCACCGCAGAAATCTAGTAAAAGTGTATTTTGGTATGTTTATAACCTGCCGCTAGAGGGCGCTTTGAGATGTTTTGACGTCACCGGTCAATTTTTTGTAAACCAGACCTTTGCTGGATTATAACATCATTGAAAACAACTTGAAAAAATTTGGCCACTTTTAAGCTACAAGGCACTTCCGGTTTCGACCGGAAGTAGAGTTCATGTCATGTCACGCACACTTTGAAAAATGAAGACCTATAATAACTCTATATAATCCCGCAAAAAGCAACCGACGGTCTCTTTGCTTGATTTGATATAGATTTTCAAAGATTAAAATTGTTAATGTTTAAAAACCTTGTAATTTGACACCTAATGACGTCATCATGACGTCATAACTACTTAACCCTTTCAGTCCCGTATACTTTGTACACAGCTACCCCCCACATCCCGCATACTTTTTCAAACGCAACAATTTATTGTGTGTTTTCATTGGAAAAATCATTAAAAAATTATCATGAAGTATTTTAAAACAATGTTTGGAGGTAATGTTCATTATGATATTGTCCTTCTTTCTGGATAAATTTTGTGACCTCTGTGACCTCAATGACCTTTGTCTTCCTGTGAAAACGGAAGTTGTAAACAAAATAAATAAAGAAGATTTTTAATTGTTTTCAATGATCATTGTAAATTGTTGTGGCTGTTGTTTTTCAGTACTATAAGTTGCGATATAATAAACAATAATAGTTTACAGATGTAATAGAGGGTTTACGACATCATTGTAGCTTGGTGTGTCAGTAAATTCCATAGAAAGAACGATTTTATTTTGCATCATTGTTCATGATCATGGCGGCCGCCATCTTGAATCGTTGTTTACATGTGTGGAAATGCATACAAGTTACTTGTGCACAGTTCCGCAAATGGTACAAAATACTACAACAAAATCTGATCAAAATAACGAATTTGTCGTACTGTAATGCTCTATATATACACCTGAATAACTATTATAGTATTTACCAAGTCACCAGCAATCCAGAAAGGAAATCACAGAAGGAAAACTAGCTACATTTTGAAGAAATTCTTTACGTAAATTGTTTTTCGATTCAGACTTGGCGTTGATTCAACCATGTAACGTACAGCGTAAAAACTCCCGGATGCTAGCCTGTATACCCTCTCAAAACTATACCAAAAGAGGGCGCATTTCATCCTGTAGATGGTGCTGTATTTTTGTGTTCATAGTGCATTTTGTGCGAGCGTGATAGCGGCAAAAGTGCGGCGACCTCGCAACCCGGGATATCCCGGGATCTGAGTGCGCGTTGCGAAAACCCGGGATATCCTGGGAGCGGGACTGAAAGGGTTAATGGAGGTTTGATCAAGGTCCTAATATGGTCTAAGAAAGCAGACACTATCAAGATCCTAACATTGATTGTTAACGAGGTTTGCATGGACCACTGTTTTAGAGACTAACAAAGCATAACGCTAAAATCAGGTTGCGCGAACCTTGAACGGAGACTAGACTACAAGCGTGTTTGATGGACTTTGAACCTTGCGGTTGATTCAATGCAGCAGCAGCGGTCACCGTTTAGATCGCGTATTGTGTGTGTTCTCAGTGCAGTTTATTTTCCCGCGGTCTGACAGCGGGTCATACCCGATTTCAACCATAAGTGAATTTCAAAAAGGTAACATCTCTGTGGAAAAGGCTTAAGGACCTACAATCTGATATAAAAATTGTCCGTAGTGTTTGTGTTAAAAGTAGGCTCCCTATGAATATTTCTTAAAGTATGAATTTTGAAATTTTCAACTTCCGGTTTGAACAGGAAGTCGAGGACAATCGGCATAAGACTCTGTGTAGTATTTGCTACATTTTTCAAAACCTCTCCGATGTATAGATTGTTATAATAGCTTACATGTATGTACTGCTTGAGTTATGAATTGTTGAAGTATTAAACTTTGATTTACTGTATTTCAACACCTGATGGCGTCATCATGACGTCACAACTACATAATGGAGGTTTTATCAAAGTCCTAACATGGTGTAAATTTGAAGTTGATCCGATATACAATAGTTAACATTTTTGCGGGGAATTGTTTTTTATGAAGAATTACACAAAGGCAAACTTTGACCTTCCGGTACGACCGGAAGTAAAGGTCATGTGAATTTAACGTTAACTTTTCAAATGTTGCCCGTGTCTTGATCTATCATATGCCTAAATATGAATACTGTACCTTAAATATTCAGAGACATACAGGCATTGGCGCGAGGTCACTTCGCAAGTATGCGTTTGCTTGTGGACAAAACCGGGAAGAAGAATAAGCAAAACAAACAAAGAAGAAGAAGAAAAAAAAAGAAAAAAAAAAACAATAACAAAGAGTTGTTCGGGCATAATGCCCGAACACCTAATAATCTCTATATAATTTGCAGAGTAGTATCTGTTGGTTTGTGTGTGAGGGTAGTTATACAAATTCAACCCGGGGACCTATAACAAAAGAGGACAATAGGGTCGCCAGTTGGAAAGTACAAAACCAATGGGAGCTGTTGGCAAAAAATACAAACAAAAGAGGGACAATAATTATGAGGTCCCCAATTGCAGATGTTCACACACTGTGTTTGCACACTTGAGTAAGCATTACATAATGAAGTGTGGGCCTGAGAACAAAAGAGGTCCACATAAGGCAGGGTTTTGAAAAGGGTTTTGATGTGTGTAAGTCCACATAGTGATGTGGACTTACACACATCCACACCGAGTTATTTACAGGGTTGAGGAATAGGATTTTCCTTAAGTGTATAAAACAAAGGAATGTTCACACAGTGACTGCAAAACGGAGCTGTGAACTTTCGGGAGTGTTCTTGTGGGTTCTTTTAGACAATGGAACAATGGTCCCCACAAGGAAATTCTTTGTTCAACCTGGACCCCAAAAGATAATTCTTTAGAAAAGGGAATAATAGAACAACAATAGCAGGACCCCACAAACCGGATCTGTAAGGTTGGGTGTGTGAGCGAGCGTGTCTTTCCATTGAAACTAAGGACTTTAACAAAAGGGATCCTGGTGTTTGACAGAGCGAGGACGTCCTTGCTTTGTTTTCGTGTACAAACCCAATGGGGACGTCACTAAAAAAAACTATGACCAAACAATGGGAGAACAAAGAGAATTCCTCGGTAAGCAGGATTTACATGTGGGTGTGTGTGGGTGTGGGTAGGTATCCACATTCAAACTGTGGACCTATAACAAAAGGGACAATAGGTCCAAGGTTGCTATCACAAAGGAAAGCATTGTGGTCCACAGTTGCTATCACAAAGAGTTGAACAAAGGAGGGTCCACAATTGTGGGTATTTACACACGTGGGTGAGTGAGTATACACATTCAACAGGGGAGCTATAAAAACAGAGGACAATAGGTCCACACAGACGGAAAAATGCATCCTTGTGGAGCACTCTTTTGTTCTTTCCTTTGTCCCTGCACTTAACAGTTTCCCATAGACTTTGTACACAAATTTCCTTGTGGAGCACCCCGGTCTTTAGAAATTCCATGTGGAGTCCTTTTGTTTTCCCTTTTTTGTTTTGTCCTTGGTCTCCAGAAGGTACCGAAAGTGAGAGCACGGGTTGGAGATCTTGTACAAAACCAATGGGAGCTGTTGCAAAAAAGTTTTAAAAAGCAAAAAAGAGTATAAACAAAAGAGGGACAATAGGAGGTCCACGATTGCAGGTGTCTACATGTGTGTGTGTGTGTGTGTGTGTGTGCATGGTGTTATGGTGTTATGGTGTTGTATGGGTACTAATGTGTGTTTGTGCTTGCGTGCAGATTAAAACTCAATTAGTACTTGTCATATCAACTCCAAACTTGGTTTGTGGATTGGTCTCGGGATCCCCAAGAAGCCTACATTGTATTGCTTTTGGACCCTCATTATGGCTAAAACAAAAGAAATGTTGTCTGAGCAATACCTCGAGAAGTACTTGTCATGTCAACTCCAAACTTGGTTTGTGCATTGGTCTCGGGATCCCCAACAAGCCTATTGCTTTTGAACCCTAGGCCAAATGTCAAGGTTATTATGACTAAAACAAAAGATATTTTGTCTGAGCAATACTTTGAGAAGTACTTGTCAGATTAACTCCAAACTTGGTTTGTGGATTGGTATTGGGAATCCCCAAGAAGCCTATTTTTTTTGGACCCTAGGCCAAATGTCCAGCTCATTATAGCTAAAACAAAAGAAATGTTGTCTGAGCAATACCTCAAGAAGTACTTGTCATATCAACTCCAAACTTGGTTTGTGGATTGGTCTCGGGATCCCCGAGAAGCGTACAATGTATTGCTTTTGGACCCTAGGCCAAATGTCAAGGTTATTATGGCTATAACAAAAGAACATTTGTCTGAGCAATACCTTGAGAAGTACTTGTCATATCAACTCCAAACTTGGTTTGTGCATTGGTCTCGGGAATCCCAAAGAAGCCTATTGTTTTTGGACTCTAGGCCAAATGTCAAAGTCATTATGGCTAAAACAAAAGAGATGTTGTCTTTGCAATACCTGGAGAAGTACTTGTCATATCAACTCCAAACTTGGTTTGAGCATTGGTCTCGGGATCCCCAAGATGCCTATTGCTTTTGGACCCTAGTCCAAATGTCATGGTTATTATGGCTAAAACAAAAGAAATTTTTACTGAGCAATACTTTGAGAAGTACTTGTCAGATTAACTCCAAACTTGGTTTGTGGATTGGTCTCGGGATCCCCGAGAAGCCTCTATTGTATTGCTTTTGGACCCTAAGCCAAATGTCAAGGTCATTATGTCCTAAAACAAAAGGAATGTTGTCTGAGCAATACCTGGAGAAGTTCTTGTCAGATTAACTCTAAACTTGGTTTGTGGATTGGTCTCGGGATCCCCAAGAAGCTTATTGTTTTTGGACTCAGGGATTAATTGTCAAGGTAATTATGGCTAAAACAAAGACATTTTGCTTGTGTGATAACTCTAGAAGGACTTGGCATATTATTAGAAGGTCCCAGTGATATTTGCAGAAGGCCTTGGCATATTCAGAAGGTCCCAGTGATATTTTCAGAAAGACTTGGCATATATAAACTCTAAGCTGGCGTTTGGATTGGTTTTAGGATCTAGAAACCTATTGTTTTTGGACCACCTAGGTCAAACGTCAAGAAACAGACTAGCTTGCAGGGCATTTGTGTTTACCAAACACTACTTTTCTTGTTTTAAACTTGTTTTCTTTTTTTCTTAAACTTTATTGCCATTAATATCTCCATAGCTAAATCTATGAGCCACCATCTGTCTGCGCAACCCAACGTTTTAACCCAGACAGTGTCTTACACCTTTGATGATAAGTGGTTCATAAAGGATGAGCATTTGGGTGAAGCCATGCATGTCAAACCTCAACCATGTAGTGCTCTTTTACCTTCAGCCCTTGAGGTATTTACTCAGTTGAAAGGGCAACACCAAAGTAAGTAAATTCTTTACATCATTGCAGTAGGTGTGTTCAGACCCAATACTCAAAACAAATCAATGTGTTGTGCTCTCATTACACTGCCACCATTAGGGGTAGATAGTTCATTTGGTAGACGCCGGCTCTTAATCCGGAAGTTATAGGTTCATATCCTGTTCTAGTCAACTTTTCTTTGGTCAACCTAAAATTATTTAAAAGTTTACCTACATGTAGCCAGTTTCCTGTGTGGTTTGTTACTTTATATTTGAACTTTAAAAAATGTACTGCTGTTTCCCAGGTTGTATTGTTTACTTGGGTTTGATCCCTGGTTACACGAAAGTTTAGGTGTGAATGACTTCTGGCTGGCTTCCCTGGACAAAGATATTGACAAAGTAGGGAGGCCGCCAACATAGGACTAGATGGCTCACTTGGTTGAGCGCCAGCATGTTAATCTGGAGGTCGCATTTCCTCTTCTAGTCAATTTTCTTTGGTTCACCCGAAAGTTTTAAAAAATTTGCTTAGTCAGTTCCCTTGTGGTTTGTTACTTGATATATTTGATTGAAAGAGAATTTAATAAATTCATTACTTTTACAGGATTATTTAGTCAGTACATATCCCAAGTAATCCTGAGTATCATAGACTGGCAAGAGTCGCCAGAGTCTATTTGCTATCTACTGCATCAGTACACCCAGACTGAAGGTAGTAATATCAAGGCACAGGTATGTTGGCAGGAAGTCATAAAATACTGCTCACTGTGGCTGCCTACCCAGTGCTGGTTGGATGACTTACATGTATACCAGGTGAGTTCCTTATTAATTGTGTAGTAGAAGGGTGTCTTTTTGTTTTCTACATTACTCATTTAAATTTGTCGCGCGTACCTTGAAGTGACCTATCTTGTTCACAGCCCCAAAAAAACTAGTTTGGAGAAAATCGCGATTGAAGTTGCACTATTTTTCAAACTGCTGTTTCGGAGTCTGCTTCTGATTTTTATTTTACTTTTTAAGACAAAAACAAAGCTTAATACTTTATTTGTACCGAGCTGTTTTTCATTCCTGCAACTATTTTAATTAATAAATTATTCCTAAACACATATGTCACTTTGAGAGAATGAAAAAAATAAGTTTTGCCTGCAGAGCGCTGTGTACAAACACATTGCTTATTGAGACCTATAGCGATAGGTCACTTCGTGAGAATACTACACTTCCAGATAGGTCACTTCGAGAAAATGTAACTTGATGTCACACACAAGGGCACCTGAACTGTGCTGAAGCACAATGTATAGCATTGGCAAAATAGTGTATCGAAATCACTTCATGAAAATACAAAATGGCAAATCTAGTGATACATCGTTTTTACTAATTGGTGTAATTTCCTGCGTATAAGACGCGTCTTATCTGACTTTCAGAGGTAAACAAAAATACTGTGCGTCTTATCTTCCGGTTGGCCTTATCTGATTTCGTTTGATTTCATTTTGATGATTGCTACGTGAAATCTTACATTTATTCTGCAAAATAGTTCCTTTATTTTGTCCAGGGTAATTCTACATGTCACATTTTTCTTAAAATAAAACCTACACCGTTCACATTTTTGACAAAACTTACCGAAGAACGAAGTCACTGGCCATGCTGCTGCCCACAAATAATAATAATACCGGCGCAAATCAGCGACGACCAATGCTGCACACAGTACATCGCTATAGCGCGCACACCAGTGACATACCGTCACAGGTACTTGTCTTTATTTGTCAAGTCGTTTTTGTATGTTATTGTGAAATGTGATGTTAGATTTTGCCATTAGAGGGCGTACGTTCTTATTGTGGAAGCATCATTAAGAAAGCGCCCTCTAGCATTCGCTGGTTCTTGCATGTATTGTAGCATTGAAAAAAGCGAGATAACAAATACTCATCTTCGTGATTTAAAAATTACAATTCTTTTGCTATATGGTAAGTGTTCTTATACCATCACAATGACCCATGTATGTGTTGATGTACATGTACCAGCAGTGAATGGGACTTAACGAGCATGTGTGACGTGAAAGTAATATTGATCCTCATGCAGTTACATGTATGCGGCGGTGCGCTTATCTGTTAACGCTTGAATCTTATTTTGGTAATTTGAGGGTATTGCGCCTTATACGCAGGAAATTACGTTACAAAACTATTGCGTATTAGGTGCTGAAACTTGCTGAAAATATTAACAGTATTTAGTATATCAATAACTTATATCAAACCTGATTTGCAATTTTTTTATATTTTTGACAGATGTGGTACGCACGACGAATTATGTAAGAACTTGTTGAGCATGCTTTTTCAGCCTCGTTTGTACCATTTCAAAGAATATTTACTTTATTACCGATATGCACTAGAAGTGTTCTGCAGATAAGACTTCAGAAAAGAAATCAAAGGATTGGAGAAGTTGTTTACGTGCTTCCATCATACAAGGCGCTGAACTTCGACCTGGTGACTTCAAGATACTTTTACATTGCGATAAGCATGAAGTATTGCTCATGACTAGACAGTTGCTGATGTACGTTAATACACTGCAAGAAAAACAGTACAAGGTTCGTTTTTATTGGTTAAAAGCATCGAGGCATGTTGTAAAGATCCAATCCATGGGATAGACACCTCAGTTAAGGAAAAATGCATGAATAGATCTAAAAGTTACCAAACATAAGTACCTGATGAGTCTGGTTTGGTTACCGGTAATCAATTTGGAAAGTTGCATTTTTCAAAGGTCACACTTGCTTTTGTTCTTTTGGACTATCATTCATGTACATGTAGTGCAAACACATGGGAGGATACAACTTTTAAACAGCAAGCGCTACCACTCTGTTAGATATTGGAGAAATATTTATTAGAAAAATCAATTTCAAGTGATGCATAAGTTGCATAAATTTTGTATTCATGAATAAATCTCTTTTTGAGGACTTTAAATTTTATATAATTTTCGATGACCTCTTGCCAGTGTGAAGACTTTATGTAGAGGAGCATAGCAAGAAAAATTATATGAAAATGTTTTGTTTGTTTATCTTTAATTTCAGATTGTATCTGCAATTTTGCAGAGTTACTTTAATCTGCTTCAGGATATATTAAACCATGCTCAGTTACATACAAAGCAAAATCAACAAGCCATTCAAACCAATGGAGACGCAAGTACAGATAGTAGTGCCTGGGTACCAATATCAAGTAACTCAATCCCAGTATCTGCAGATTCTCAGGATGATGCTTGGTGGACTGATATGGCCTGTCTTGTACTACAGCATGCAGTTTTCCAAGCTTGCCAAGTTCACTTAGCGGGTGCTTATCCTAAACCTCTCCCTGGTAAATTGAAAAGTGACCAACAGGAAAGGAATCCAGCTTTGATGTATTCTTTCCTGAAGTGCATACGAGTGTTCAAACAACAACTTCCAAGTGAAAAACTTAAACCTGTGCTCCAACCATTCATCAAAGCCTCATTTCGTAGCTTCTTATACCTGGTCACCACTAAGAAGAAGAAAACTGAAAAGAAACCATCACAAGCATCCAAAGATGGGGGAGGCTGCATGGTGGAGTTATTCAAGGAGATATGTTTATATGGGGAAGCAACTGAGATTAGTGACATAATTAGAGCAATAATTCAGTCGTTGGAAACCAAGGAAGTAACAACGACTGCTGCAGATGATGAATGGCAGCTGTGTCTCCTTGATGTACTCTGCCAGTTATTGCTGATTATTGAATACAGATTTGAAAACAATAAATGTAACCCTTCAATGTCATTTGGAAGTCTAGGAGAAGATGACATGATACCCACATGTTGTTTTTCTACACTAGTGAAGTTAGCGCACAAGTTTGGCAATGGTAAAATGGACAAAGTGCTTCTTAAGATTCTTAATGAAGATTCTAAGTTTACATCAGCTTTTTCCAGCTCATTAATGAGTACCTGGCTGGATGAACCATCAGAGGTGAGTTTTATTTCTGAAATGTGATTTAATGAAGTATTGTGTTCTACGATTTTGCGAAGGTACATTGTAACAATTATGATCAAATAAACATTATATTTGAAAAATTAACTTGAAGGGAAACAGTGCATAATTATCAAAAATAAGGAAACCTTCTAATATTTTGAAATAAATATTTTTTGTAGGCATTTTCGGTGGCCAGATGGCAATAGGATAATTTCAGAATCACATGGTGTATATTGTGCCAACTGTGTTAACCTATTGTGACTCAATGGAATCTCTCATCATTCAAAAAGAAAATTCATACCTAAGACCTGTTGCCTTGAATGGCAACTTATTCCATGGCATTTTAATTCCAGATTATGTGTGCTTTATAGTATGTGAGGTGGAATTGCGCTTTATTTAGAGTAGGTTTGTAAACAAAAGCTGTCTATTCCACCATGTCTTTGATCAAAAACTTTCCAAGTCCACAAGGTCCCTATTGAAACAACCCAAACTGCCTGGTAAATGCCTAGTTGGGTGGGTTGATTCATTGACCCATAATTTGACAGCAAGACTTATATAAATCCCTAAGGCAATTGTAGAGCCCAGCTGCAAAGGTCTTTGAGCTATGGTACTCTTATCACAAGGACAAGGCAATCAATCATCTTGCTTTAGCTAGCATGGATTACAGCTGTCATTGTTGGTGACCTGGTTGTGGTTTGGCCATACAGGTAGAATGCATTGGCTCTCTGCAGACTGTTAAAATGGCTTTCAAGGTTTTATTGCATGTTATTCACACCTACTGTACAAAACAGTCTGATCAAATAACAGTGGCTGCATACATAATATTTTGTATGGGCCTCTATCCATCTGTTTAGACCATTTGTGAAAGGATTGTGTTTACTCAAAACAAACTCATTGGTCCTCATTCAAACCACCTGTGAAAAAAGTACCATCAGGTGATAATTGCAGAAAATTCTGATGCTGAACTGTAGGGTAAATTAATTTTTTAATTTACTATTGAATTCAAAAGCTTTCGCATTGCAAGTCATTGAGTGTTCTTATTGGTTGTATAACACTCTTTTCTGTGGAGGCTTATTACAGGCCTGTGAGATCTCCGCTTTAAAGCGGATATCCGCTTATTTTTTTGTTGCCGATTTTTTATTTCTGCTTTTGGTTTCGTAAAAAAAAAACAAAAAAAAACAAAAAACTACAATAATGTGAAATAAGCCTAGTTACTGGATCAATGGGGTGCCCCAATTAGACCAGCGTAAATGCATTACGCGCGCTCACTTGACGTTCCACGATCCACGATCATTCTTACATCATGTAGTGTTTCAGCTCTTTTTTTTAGGGTCCACTCACAGTACGTAATTTCAACATTCAAAAGCTGCCAGAGTAAACCAATTTAATGTCACTTGTTATTTTCCCATTGCAGTTAACAAGTGAAGTTATTAGTCTGCTACTTAAGTACAGCAAGAAACATCGTCAATGGTTTGAAGAATGGTTTGTTCGGAGCTCTCAGCAGCAACTGCTTATTGCTAACAATGTACTGCTTCCTGTGGTTCTCAGTTACTGCGCTCATTCATGTAACTCCCTTAAAGCAGGTAAGCAGACAGCCAAGATAGTACTATCAAGGGGTTAAGGGTCACAATCAGGAGGGGAGGGGAGTGGTTTAACAGAGACTGAAGTAAAAGATATTTCAAATGGATGTAAACTATTTTATTAGTATGAGTATTTGGTCTTAACCACTGTGTGGTAATGACTAGGTTGAGGCGGGTCACATTTAATGAACTGTTGATGGTGGTTATGGTTAGACATGTTTGTGTCAAATTGTATACATGTGTGGGTGAATCATTCAATTTATGGTCCAAGCATCAAATTATTCGTGCAGAGCAGAGAGAGGATGGCCATCCAAGGATTTTTTTATTTAACATGTTTAAAGCCACCGCAGATTTGACCTTTGACATGAAATAACTGCCAAATGACAGCCATATGCCATAATAGTTTTCTATTCTTAAGATAAGAATGTTATGATTTACCCTTAGCAATAAATACATGTATACAGGTAAGACTGAAATTAAGTTTTATTCTAGGCAAGTCTAAAGTAAAGTTTACAGTTCATTTCTGAATCCAGCTGTAGAGTTTGTTAACAAACAAACACTAGGTGTTCGGGAACAAGTAAATGAAATTTGGGTGGCAAGGGTGGCCTCTCACCAGTGTGGCCCTAGTTTGAGGCCATGTGAGTAGAGCTGTGCATTGAATCTCTCCTGTGGTTTTCAATTCGGATTTTGGGCAAAGTCCGAATTTTTTGCGTGTCCGGAATTTGGGCAAGTTTACCCAGGCATCAGCGTCGCACTCAGTGAATCCCTGTGGTGTTTTGGGGACCATGTGTGGGATCGAGGACATGTTTATAGGAGGAAAACACTTTAAAAAAAGATGAAATCATAACAGTGCTAGACGTATATTGCATACCTGCCAACTGTCCCGATTTTCCCGGGACAGTCCCGGTTTCTGAGTTTCAAAGACGCCTAAAATCGGGACTGTCCCGGTTTCTCAGATTTCACGATTTTATTATTAAAAAGTAAGAAAATTGATGATGAACGGCTGAGAACAAGACTAGATGTATTTTAGACTTGCTGAGCGAACGTGCATTTCATCCCAAAGTAGCCGTGTGAGTGAACAAGTACGCACGTGTAGAGGGAGATTCGTGTGGAGGACTTGTATCAAGTTTATTAAATCATTTGTCAAGCATGTGGTGTGTGCGTGTGTTTGTGTATATCAATAAAAACAAATGTTGTAAACGACTGATGAAGAGTTTAGTTGTATCATAGACTTGTTGAAACATGCGCTCCCTCAAAAAGTGTCCGTTTAGTCCGTGCAACAACATTGTACGCGTAGAGAGATTCGTGGAGAGGACTTGTACCAAGTTTATTGTGTCAAGCCAATACATGCGGTGCGTGAGTGTGTGCGTGTGTACATACATGTACATGTACATAATACGTTATGCACATGTATTTGCTTCGTCGACGACGTCGTGGATGGTACGAAGGGTGTTGCGGTCGCCATTTTGTTAAAACCGTAAGTTGATTTTCAAAATGAGTGGCAGTAAATCGAAGAGATCCTGCGTTTTTAACGATAATTACGCCACAGATTTCTAGAAAGGTGGTGAAAAGCTGTGTTATCAAATAATAATGAACTAATGTATTGTTTTTATGGAGTAGTTCCACATTCAAAGTTAATTTACTTTATGTTAATGTTTAGCCCCCAAATGACTCTGGAAGCTGTGTAGTTCTGTTAGCTTCCAGGGGGCACTGTCCCCTGCAATGCAGAGCCCCCTGGAAGAAAACACTCATTCACAGTACCCCGCCTTGGTGACCCCTGGACCCCGGCCAGGCTTGTCCCTACATGTATTTCTGGGTTTCGAATGTTGGCAGGTATGATATTGTCTTAAAAAGCTCAAAATAAAATGATATTCGGAACTTACTTCCACGAAAATAAATGATTATGAAGCAGTCATGCTTTTGTAACAAATTTTGATTTTTGGGGGGTCTTTTTACCTGTGATAAGGAATAATTGTGTTAAGTTTTGCCCCCCTTTGGCCATTGAAACTTGTTCTTCAAACACCTTTTCGTATCTCCAAGATCCCGACAGTTTATAAACCATAGCATTTTGGAAAATTAATGTGAGACGTCAAACGTCCAACGAATCTCCCCACACGTGTGTCGCACACTCATGCATTGTCTAGAAGTTTCTTCCAGGTCATAGTTCAATGCGTAAAAATATCTCCAGCCGTAAAACACATTAAACGTATCGAAGAAACGGCACTTAAGCCTATGAAGGTGCGTACTGACGACTGGTAAAAACAGTATAACGATGCGCGCGCATCCAAAACACCGTGCGTTGTTGTCAGTAGACTTTTCAATGTCTCCACGAATGTTCCTTTGCTGCAACAGTAAACATACATTACGGTCAAACCGTACCATGAATGAAGCGGGAAAAGACTGAAAGAAGTCTACAGATATCAATTGAACATGCACATGGAAGAAACAAATCATTGGGCCGGCCGCTGCCGGGCAGCAATTTATTACGAACGGAAGCGTGTAAACTTACAATTTCTCATAAGACCAAGAAGAGGGATTAGCGAGATCCAAATGTATACCCCAACAACTCACCCCCCAAATTTTATATCAAATTCACATTGAACTCGAAGACCACAAATTTGAAAGGGAAAAAACAGGAATTCCGGTTTAAACCGTAAGATTCTCATGCCTGATTCTCTCCTGTGTGGCCCTGGTTTGAGGCCATGTGAGTAGACATGGTAGAGCTGTGCATTGAATCGCTCCTGTGTGGCCCTGGTTTGAGGCCATGTGAGTAGACATGGTAGAGCTGTGCATTGAATCGCTCCTGTGTGGCCCTGGTTTGAGGCCATGTGAGTAGAGCTGTGCATTGAATCTCTCCTGTGTGGCCCTGGTTTGAGGCCATGTGAGTAGACATGGTAGAGCTGTGCATTGAATCTCTCCTGTGTGGCCCTGGTTTGAGGCCATGTGAGTAGACATGGTAGAGCTGTGCATTGAATCTCTCCTGTGTGGCCCTGGTTTGAGGCCATGTGAGTAGAGCTGTGCATTGAATCTCTCCTGTGTGGCCCAGGTTTGAGGCCATGTGAGTGGTTTTCATCCGTCCGAAAAATCAATTGCTTTTGATCTCTGGCTGTGCTCTGTGGTAATATGGGTCTATGTGCCTGCCTGCAAGCAACTCAAACACGTTGTTGCCACATACTTCGTAAGGATGATTAGCCTCCCAAATTATGATTATTAAATTATAAATGCTTGTAAACTAAGACTTAAAGGTAGGGTATACTTTTGGTAATTGTCAAAGACCGGTATCCTCACTTGGTGTATCCCAACATATGCATAAAATAACAGTCCTGTACAAATTTTCCCTCAATTGGTCATCGCGGTTGCAAGAAAATAATGAAAGAAAAAAACAGCCTCGTTACATAGAATTGTAAGCTTTCAGATGCATGAGAACATGAAGCCTTTCTCAGATTCAAATTTGGGGGTGAAAAATTACCTCTTCTCTAAAATCGCATTACTTCAAAGGGTGCCGTTTCTCACAATGTTTTATAGTATCAACAGCTTTCCAGTGCTCTTTACCAAGAAAGTTTTTATGATCATTAATTTTTGGAGTACACCAAAGGCGACCCTCCCTTTAAACTGCAATGTTTTAAAATAGTGCAAGCATGAAAAGGGTGTTTTCACTACACTATGTTTGTGTGACTACGATGATCGATTGAGCTTAAACTTTCACAGGTTTTGTTATTTCATGTATATTTTTCCTTCACATAAAGTGTGGATATTGGTCATTGACAAAGTAATGTTGTCTGCATGCTTTAAAAGAGCTGTTTTTTAAGTTTTAAACTTGATATTATCAGATGCCTTTCAGATGCCTTCTCAGGTTCAAATTTGTGGGTGAAAAAAGTATCTCTTTCTCTAAAACTACACATCTCTCCAGTGCTCTTTATCAATTAAGTAGTTGTGGTCATTAACTTGTGAAGTAATTACCAAAAGTACACCCTGCCATTAACCAAGTTAAGTACGTTTCATAAAATTGGCTTGCCACAGTGTTTTTAGTTTAAAAAAATTGAACACGTCACAGAGGGTGCTGTTTAATATTGTGATGACGTCATCATTGTTATATTTGAAGAAGCAAAGGGTCATGTGTTCTTTAAAGTTAAAGACTTAAGCCGAGCACCTATTGTTATTGTTTAAGTTGTATTTGTTTTGTTTGGGTTTTTTTCACACTTTTTCTTCTTCCCCCTCAACTCTTCTCCAAAAGATAACTCAAGATTGCAATTGAATTGAATCTTGGAACTTGGCAAATACTTGAACCTTCATAATGATGGCACTTGAAATTGAACAATGACGTCATGATTTCATCAGGTTTTGAATTACAAGGTTTTTAAACACTAACCCTTTAGAGACCATAGCGGCCACAAGCGGCTTGTACCAAAATGCCCATAGCGACCACAAGCGGCTTGTACCAAAATGCCCATAGCGACCACAAGCGGCTTGTACCAAAATGCCCATAGCGACCACAAACGGCTTGTACCAAAATGCCCATAGCGACCACAAGCGGCTTGTACCAAAATGCCCATAGCGACCACAAACGGCTTGTACCAAAATGCCCATAGCGGCCACAAGCGGCTTGTACCAAAATGCCCATAGCGGCCACAAGCGGCTTGTACCAAAATGCCCATAGCGGCCACAAGCGGCTTGTACCAAAATGCCCATAGCGGCCACAAGCGGCTTGTACCAAAATGCCCATAGCGGCCACAAGCGGCTTGTACCAAAATGCCCATAGCGGCCACAAGCGGCTTGTACCAAAATGCCCATAGCGACCACAAACGGCTTGTACCAAAATGCCCATAGCGGCCACAAGCGGCTTGTACCAAAATGCCCATAGCGGCCACAAGCGGCTTGTACCAAAATGCCCATAGCGGCCACAAGCGGCTTGTACCAAAATGCCCATAGCGGCCACAAGCGGCTTGTACCAAAATGCCCATAGCGGCCACAAGCGGCTTGTACCAAAATGCCCATAGCGGCCGCAAACGGCCGCAAAGTTTAACCTACTTCTATTCACATAAAGAGGTCAAAGTAAAGGTCATGGCCACATATGAAATGTTCAGATTTTAAATATTTAAATCTTTGAAAATCCGTATCAAATCAAGAATAAGAGACCTTGCGTTGCTTTTTGTGGGATTATCTGAGGTAATATAGTTCTTCATTTGTTATTGTGTGCGTGACCTTTACTTCCGGTCGAGACCGGAAGTGCCTTGTAGTTTAAAAGTTGTAACTTTGTTTGAGTTTTCAACGATGTTATAGTCCAGCAAGGTTCTGGTTTCCAATAAATAGAACCGACGTCATAAATCCAAGAACGCCCTCAAGCAGCAGGTTCAAAACACTTTTATTAGATGTCTGTGATGAAGTTTATGAAAATGGTTTCAAAATTGGTATACATAATGACCTTCATACAGACAACATGTGTGGAGTTGTACATTAGATTGATGACAGCATCATGTGTCGGGGGGGGGGTATTGTCTTAAAGGTGCACTTTTAAGGCTTTCTGATGATGTATTGATAGTAAAAATCAATTGTGTTGTTCAGGAGTTATGATTTCAAGACTTCACAATGGGGCTATTGTTCAAGTATCATCTATGCATTCAGGTCTAATTACATGTATAAAGCCAGTTTCAATTGTAAAGTTTACAAACATGTTGGCCTTTTATATCCAAGGACAAATCATTATTAATAACAATACTCGATGTGGAAATGACCTGTGATATGTAGGTATATCATTCTTGACTTTGGGACAGAAGGTAACTGTAATTAATACCAAAATTTGTGTACCATTTTAAAAGTAGCTATCATTTGTGTCAAACATCAAATGAATTGGAATTTTAAAAAATAAATAAAATATAAACATTTATGTGTTATGCCGATGGTTATCACCATTATACCGAGGGTTAGATTGTTGCCAAAACATTGTTTTTATACATTGTGTTTTTATTGACACTGCTTTTTTGTAGATAATTTTCTTTGTATTTTTCTGTAATTTGTCAAATTTCAGAAAGTCCAATCTTTAGCATTTTGCACTCTGTCTACTGGTGCTTGTTGCAAGACTGGTTGTTGATACTGAACATGCAGCATGAATTAGAGACCAATGATCAGTCTAAGATGGACTTATTCAGACACTTACTGATGCACTCAAGCAAAGATGTGACGAATAACCTTCTCCGCTCCCTCACCACGAAACTACAAGAGCAGCGGTTCACTTATCACAGGTATTACAGTTTGCCACATAGAAATACATGTGCCACAGATAATGTCAGCTGTTTTGAAGACTGCTTATTTGATTGCATTTATTTCAATTTTATTATTTTTGGGGGGTGGGATGGGGGTTAGGGAGAGGGAATGAAGTACCTGAATACCCAAAATTTAAAAAAGGATGACAAGATGTCCTGATTTAAAGGTATTATACAGGATTGGCAGAGCTGACAAAATAATCACAGACAGTGTTCATGTTTTGTGTAATCAACCACATACATGAAATAACAAACCTGTGAAAATTTGAGCTCAATTGGTCATCGAGGTCACGAGAAAATAGTGAAAAGAGACCTTATGTGTTTTCTGTTTTTCAAACATCGAGTTTATTATCGCGCGCGATAAAAACTATTGTTTTACTCATTTCTCAGAAACGATAGCATTTTAGGCAGAGATATTTTAAGGAACCCTTTCTACCATTACTTACTTTAAATCATGTAAGTTATGTGTGAATCTGTGAACATTTGTGTTTTTCGATCTTACCAATAGTGTACAGGGCCTTTAAAAGAATCACAATGTATTTGGATAAAAACAAAACTTGCAAAAAGTTAGTTAGTGGCCTGACGTTTCGACCCTAGCAGTCTTTCTGGAAGGCTAAATGACAAGACAACACACATACATGGATACAAGGCTGACAAGAGCAGTCAAGTGGAAATACATGAATAGATAGAGTGGAGAGAGAAAAGCATAAAGCATTCAGAAAAAGCAGGGGGTAAGCAGGGATTATGGAGACAAAAGGGGGGGGGGGGTTTGGAGGGAAGGGGATGGCTTGACCACAAGAAGCTGATGCACAAATGCAAAACAAAATTACAAAGATTAGTGTACATTTGAAGGTTTAACACTGAAAACAAAAACTATTGGCTTGAAATGGGCCTGAAAGGTCTAAATAATTTCCAATGTTTGAAAGAGTCTTTGCATTGATTATATGCGCATATTATAAGAAAAGTTGTTGCTCATGCTTACAGTTAACCTCAACAAACAAGGTTATACCATTAAAATATGACACTTGTAGCAAAAAGTTACACTTTACTTGGTTGTCTAATCCTTAACATAATTAAATGATGCCAAACATCGTGTCTCAGGTTTCAGCAAAGGGCATTCCAACTTGCAATAGAGAGGTTATTAAGTCTCAAAGGACTGGGGTCATTTGACAAGAAGGAGCAAGGTGTACTACAAGAGGTGATAGTTTCTTGCTTACAGAGCCTTGTGAGAATGATCAAAGCCAGTCAATCTGAACCATCCTCACAACTTGATCTTCATCTTGAATCTACAGCTGCAGTTGTTGAGGTATATTGCAAAAACAAATGATATTGTAACTAAACTGTACATTGTAGGCTTACAGATATTGACTAGGTAAACTTTACTGCAACAAATTAACTCCATAATTAAAAATATTGAATGACTTTTTACTGAAATTTGACAACAATTTAAATTAGACCTGTTTTTGGAAGTTGACTCTCTGAGTTTAACTGTATCATTTAACAATAATTCTTGGGATTTCAATTTCCAAGAAATGTTAGATTCCACATATCATTTCAATTTATCTGTGATTTGTTCTGCCATTTGATATTTAACTTTAACAACTTCATATTCTGAATATCGAGTAATAAACCATAAGGGAAACTGACGGGGGAAATGTTTAAATAATTTTAGGGGTGGTCCAGGGTGCTAGTCCAAAGCTACATTATTCAACCTGTAACTGCCATGTGGCCATCACACCCATCACACCCAAGTTTACAAAACAACCTGGGAAGCATCGGAGACAGCGGCTTTCTTTGTTCAGCCTAAAATTGTATAAAATTGTATAGTCAGTTCTCCTTGTGGTTTATTACTTGATCATGTTGATATTTGAAGTAAAGAAGTCGCATCCTTGTAAGGTTTCTACATTTGTATCACTGTTGTTTCTGTTTTACAGTCAAGTACTGTGCAATTTAGCCTTTGGGCTGCAAGGAGTGTTTTACATGTACAGTACTACTAATAATAATAATATAATGATAATACAAAGGTGATCCCTTGGCTGTCCCTTCCCAGGTTGTATCGTAAACTTGGTCATGTTCCCTGGCTACGGCAGTTACAGGTTGAATGGCTGCTGACTGGCACCCTGGAACAAAGATATTTACAAAATAAGGAGACTGCCAACATAGGCTTAGATTAGATAGCTCAGTTGATAGAGCGTTGGCACGTTAATCTGGAGGTTGAAGGTTTAAGTCTTGCTCTAGTAATTTTTTCTTTGTTCAACCTAAGATACATGTAAGTTTAATATTCTTGTCATGTAAATGGAATGTGATTTCTCCACCCTTTTAACAGTATATTAAAAAGGATTGGCGATGTGGAACACCTGCCCTAAACCAAGTCTGGAAATCCTTTGTCAGGAATGGTCTCAAGCACTGCTACCAGTCGACTAAGATGCTGCAGTTAATGTCAAGCCTAGTTGAGCTGATTTACAAACCCAGAAAGTGTGCCCCAACTGATGAGATATCACTAAAAGGGGCTTCAAAAATCCTGCCGCTACCATTGCTGTACCAGATAGTACTCAGTCATTCTCAGTTCTTGCCCACTCTTCTTGAGGACTCTATTGATGGGGAAATTGCCGCAACCAAAGGTAACATAATTTCTTAATCCACATATTGATTTACAATAATTGAAAGTTTAATAATAAAAAAAAAATCATATCTTTTGATCCCTATTTGACCTTTTATTTGGTCCAAACTAGAGATTGAAGTGGACAAAATATTCACAGGTCTCGTTTTGAGGTCTGCAGACAAGGAACTAGAAATTTGACATGGTTTCTGTGAATAAAATAATAAATAATAAATGATATTTAGGCTTTCAAACTATTTTAGCACTGACTTCATCACCATCAACAGTGCCTTTTCCTGACAAGTTTTTGGAATGTACTATTTTACTAAAATCGTGTTGTAAGCCACAAAATAGTTTGAAACTAAGCTAATATTTAAATCTCAATGCCCAGATAAGACTTAAGCTGTGACGTCATGATGAAGCCATCGGTTGCCAAAATATACCAGTGTTGTAGTCGAGTCCACGACCTTCGAGGCCAAGGCCGAGTCCGAGTCATGGGTCTCTGAGGCCAAGGCCAAGACTGAGTCACAGCATTCGAGGCCGAGGCCAAGGCCAAGGCCACAGTGTCCGAGGCCAAGGCCGAGGCCAAGGCCAGTTATATTATAATGCACGCACACATACAAGTAAAAAAAGCAAAAGTATACACAAAGGTGATACTCTGAAACGGTTTTATTATTTGACAAACTGTGAACATTCACATTTACATGTTAAAGGGCCTTAGACTGTGCGATTTGGGCTACACAAAGCTTTTGTTATGAAATGAATATAATGATCCACATAAATATTCCTCGAAATTGTGTGATTTTTTCCTTTTACTTCGTGAACTAACACGGTCCGCCATTTTGTAAAAAAAAAAAAAGTTTTTTACTCCACAAAATGGCGGACTCTGTTAGTTCATGAAGTAAAAGGCAAACCACACAGTTTCGAGGCATATTTGTTTGGATCATTATATTCTACTTTTAAAACAACTTTCCAACCATATATATTTCATATCAAACGCTTTATATAGCCCAATCCGAAGGCAACGTGTCCCTTCAACATTCCAAATCATAGAGTGTATTATGTGAGTTGTCTATGGGTTGTTTCCCCTTCAGATACTCCTCCCACCTGAAGAATGAAGAGAGGAACAAAAATCAAGTTGAAGTTGGGCATATCAATAACTCTGAACCCTGAAAATTGCAAACAAATGCTTCGTGGTTCATTAAGACTTAAATGGTTGACTTATTCCATTTCCCCCCTTTTAAAAGTTTTGTTGACAAAGGAAACATGATAATAAATAGGCTCCTGAAATAAAAATAAGTCCACTTGTACAGCACAGTTTGAGGGGAAAAAGTATTAAAAACAAAAGAACCTGGACCGGAAGCCATATTTGTAGCAGTATATGCAATTTTTCTTTACCCCCCCCCCCCCCAAAAAATAAATAAAAAAATAAATAAAAAAAGTCACCTAAACAAAACCGCTCAAAATCAGTAATTACTAATAGGGATAAAATATCCAAGGTGCTTTTATTTAGGGGAAACATATTTCAGCCTGAAAATATACTCAAAATCGTTGGTGAACATGAAAGAAAAACGCTGTCCATGCTGCGCGGCGGCACGTTTAAACTCAACGTGCATTGGCAGTCATGTGTACCAGCCACCGTGAGTACACGCCCGGCAGCTGTCATTCGGAAAATCACGCTTTGCTATCGCTCAGTAGCAAAGAGCGACTGGCGTCAACAGTATCGATTTCAACTTCGACTTTTCTAAGGTATTTCGGATCAAAAGATTTTAAAAACGAAAGCTTGATTTAGGCAAAACAAGTAGACAAAAATGTACAGGTAAAATTCTATAGCCTGATACCTTGCTTTATGCACTCATTGCAGGTGCCTCGTAATTAATTTGAAGTTGTGCCGCAGAACTCGCTGAGTTTTGGTGTCTTTGCTTTGCAAAATTTACAGCTGGCTCTGTGTTTTCATTTCTCTTCAAAATCCTCGTGGTCGACAACCAAACCGGATGATGCGGGAATTCAAAGACATTTTGCAGTTATTATCAGACTGGTTTTTATCAGCAGTGCTTAAATTACATGAAGGCATCATGAACTCATGATCAAAGATAGAACGTATACTGCGCGCATGCAATTAATAACAGACTGGTTTCCAAAGCATTCGTATGCATTGGGCTGGTTTCTATGCCGCATCATCACTTTTGGCAACGCCTTTTTCTTGGTATCGATGAGCAGGCGCCAGTCTATTTTAAATCTGTAATCTTTGGGGTCCGGTTGCGCTCGTGAGATGCGTCTTTTGCGCTCGTAAAGTATGCGCAATTTCGTTCTGCGAAACCTCAGGTTCGCTTCAGTAATTGTACTTTGTCACGATCAGTCTGGTCACGATACATTTTTTTCTAAGTAAATGGTGGGAAATTTGAGTAAACCTGGCGGCCTCGAACCGGCCTCGGCTTATTCTTCGAGTCCGGAAGGTGCCGAGGCCAAGGCCAAGACCGAGTCATTACATAGCGAGGCCGAGACCAAGGCCGTCCGAAGTCGGCCTCGAGGCCTCCAACACTGAAATATACTAAATCAAAGTTTGCAATTTCAAAATTTCACATCTTGAAAACCACAGCTGTTTTAATTTGAATCTTTGCATCATCTGCGGTGTTTGTTGTATGCATTTCTTTTGACTGTCGTTCATCTGTTATTTGGACTGTCCTTCATCAGGGCTGGAATTTATAGTTGGGTTAAGAACGCTGTGAATTCCGTGTTGATGCCGCTTATTGCCAGCGTACCCAGCTTGTGGATGATAGACTGCTCAAGTGTACTGCGTTGTCCGTCAGTTGTCGCGGTTACCAAGACACACACAGTCATATCGGTTTTTTTCAACAAGATTTGCCTAAATCATTTAAAAGTTTTTGCTGATATGTTTGAAGGATTCAGCTACATGTAATTCATTCATATGATTTAACAAAGTATACCTTTGGTTTTTGGAACCGTTCGATTGTTTTAATCCTATATAACTGTAGATATATACAATAAAACTAACCTGTGAAAATTTCACTTCGACAAGTGATACGGCATATTTGTGGCTGATTTCTTTTATTGCAAAACCCTACAACAAACACAGGGGCTCTGGGTTTCTTTGTGGAAACACTACATCTACGGGGCTTCAGCCCTCTAGCCAAAATGCCTTTAGTGTCATCAAGGTGGTTTTTTTCCATGACCCTTGATACAATAAAAATCTCACAACATATGGTAAACTTATTTGTACTTAATTTCCACCCTCCTTGCTGCTTCCAACAGGAAGTTCAAATAAAAGAAATTATAGAGAGAAATTGGTATAAGATTTACAACCTATTTCATACAAAACTTTGATATAAAGATTACTTTTGTTTGAAAAAAATGAAATTCAAATAACACTATTTAAAATATTGAAATGGCAAATATAATTGTTAAAAGATATAGCAAGTTTTGTAGTATGATTAGCCTATTTATGAGTTTTGAGTCAAAGTTCGAAGAAGAAAAAAACTGAAACACTCATTTTTGTGTTATCTGATTTTGTACTACGCAAAAACGATTGTTTGTTGGGTTAGATTACAATACTCAGAGCTATTCAAAAGCTGTTAATTGTTGACTGTGTCAAGGGAAAAACAGTTTAATTGGTAATTGATGGTATCGGTATTTTTACAGTTGCTGAATAAGTTTGTACTTGGAGTATTAAATCACAAGCTTATATTTGTTACATAACAGAAACACTGGTGTTGTTGATGTTGACCATGGTACGTCTAGAACCACTGTGCTGTCATAAAGCTCATTACCCTGTACTGATTGGAGCATATAATCCCACCGTCAGCACATCAAATTGTGCACTTCTGATGATTTTACGACAATATGAGATTAATCAAGCAAACTCAGTTGAAGACAGGTAATAGGAAATCATTTTCTAGATCCACTTTTGTTAGGGGCTTTGACCTTTAAACTGAATAGCTTTTGTTTTTCTCAAGGTTTTTATGTGTATAACTTTAATTAGGGGTCTCGTTCATACAGCTGAAATGCCTCTTGATTTGGATGAGATTTAGATTTCCCCTTTCAGACCCAAATCCCATTGGTATTCTACAAAAGTAGAAATTGTTGGACAATATTGATCAATCAGTGGATTGAGGATGTTGATCAATCAGTGGATTGAGGATGTTGATCGATCAATCAGTGGATTGAGGATGTTGATCAACATTTTAACATTAGTACATGTTTTCGATAGTTTCTTTGTATTAACAAATAGTTATTAGGGTTTTCACCTTTCTCTTCCAAATTTATTTTCCTTTTTTCGCATATTTAATTTCTGGATACTTTTCCTAAATGTTTCACCAAAATATGTCAGAATTGTTGGCACTTGTATTTCTGATTTCTGACAAAAGCAAAATTATAGCATCCTATGAGAAAGAAGTTTAAGAACTTGTATTTTATTGCATGTTTCAGTTTCAGATATTTGACCAAGATTAATTACTATTTCTAATAGGCACCACACCTACATTATGTTTCTTTTGTCCCAGGCCAACAGCGTGGGGCCATGTTGCTATCTCAAAACATCAAGCCCAGAAGGCACTTGGAAAGTCACTATGGCAACAGCCAACCATGAAAGAAATACTACAACAGCTAGAGCCAGACACACTACAAGACTCTGCTATCCACTTTCCTCTTCATCGGAAGTTACAGGTAGATCATGTGATATACTAGAGGATTAGCCTTTTGTCAAGGCCATCGTGGCTTGGACAGCTTTGTAAACAGTGGAGCGACTGGAACGAGAGACCACGCGCGCGAGCCGAGTGGCGAAGTCACAAAGGCCTTTTCCAACTTGTTTGCGTTTTTTTTAATGAATTATTCATGAAGTATGAAACATGCGTTATGCACTTCTGATTGGTTTGGACTTTTGCTACTGTTTCAGGTAGCAAAAATCGAGATTATAAAGAAACACATTAGAAACCGCAAACAAGTTAGAAAAGGCCCTCGTGGCTTCGCCACTCGCGTGCGTGGTCTCCCATTTCAGTTGCTTGGGATCGCGGCTCCAAGCCACGAAGGCCTTGACAAAAGGCTACTAGAGGATGGGAACTTGTTCAACTTTCCATTAACCAATGATGTAGTTCTGTGCATGTGCCAAACTTGTGGCATTGAAATAAAGCTCAACAAATTGTTCATGATCAGATATCAGTGTTGTGACCAGGGGGGGTGGAAGGGATGTTGCGCAATCATTTGCGATCGCAGTTTGGGTACACTCCATTAAAGAGAGGTGATGACCATTAAAAAACAAAAAGAAATCCATGTACATGTATACCGTTAAAATTCTCTCTTTAACAGCACTGAAAACGTAACAGTGTATATTTTAGGAGTATTTTCAACTGTTGAGGTGCGTAGTTTTAAATAAATGCGTAAAAATATTACCGAAAATTTTCCATTGGTTTATTGCAGCGGCTAACGTGTATGAATGGGTCCAGGTGGGAATTTCGTCACAAAACGTCTCCCCTAAAATGGCTACAATTATCGACATAATGTGACAAAAATTATCGTTCATCCTCCGATTTTTTTCCATTAACCTAATTTTTTGGAATAGATCTTTCAATCCTGAAAGTTGAAACAAAATCCCTCGGTACATCCTCTAGTATTTGACGATTTTTAAAAGGTTTTTTGAGAAAATGGTTTCTGCCGATACTTAGTTTGCATTCAAACGATCTCCGTTGACGGACGGGAACATTTGTCACATGTAATTTTAATTCTGAGGCAACATACACATCTTAATCAAAAGCTTTAAACACCACATGTTGTTTACGTTAAATATATATATATGTTGTTTATTAAATTGTTAAATTACTGAAGCAGTTGGCAACGCAAAAAAACAATTTACAAATGTTTTCTGGTGTAAAGATTTTGTGAATTTACAACATTTGAAGATAACAATACCCTCTGATAAAATGGACTCGTCCAGGCAGTCTCAACGGCACGCAGCGGAGAGCAACCGTAATTCAAATAGTGTATACTGTGCATACACACACATCCGTTTGTACAATGGTTTTGTGTGGGGAGCTTCGACCAGTCCACGTCGCGAGGGTCGAATGAGATTATTTTCAACGTACATGTAGGTGGCGCTACTCCTTCCACCCCCCCCCCCCCCCGGTTGTGACCTAATGCACATTCATTTTTATGATTGACATATACTTTTGACCTCTCTCACTTGTTGTAAATCACATTTCAACCTAAATTGAATAATATTTTAGTGGATAAACACATAAAAACGTTTACAATATACCCCAAAATGCTAAATATTAATTTAATTTGGACGTGTATAAACAAATTGGAAGTTTTCTTGGCAAAGAAACTTCAGTGTATTTCATTGCACAGACTTTTTAACAGCTATTTCATGTTATGGCTGTGGCTTGGGTTGTCTCTGTTAAAAAGTCATCGATCGCAGAGCTAACAAACTTGTGCATGTGCACAACCGGGAAAACAAAGTGGCACTCATGTTCTATGGGGCTGGATCTTACAAGGCTTTTCTGGAAAAAAATTGCCACAAGATAGCTCTGGGTTTACGAATGACAGGCGTCTAACCATGTTGAGGTTAATTAGATGTGTTTTCCTGTGTAAAGTTTTATTTGTCCCAAATATCTGTCTATTAAATTAAATATTTTTATTTGCCCTGCATGTAGATTCCCTATGATAGCAGTACACCACACATCTCGTCTCTTCATTATGATCCCTGCTTTCTCTTTCCCCTCTTCAGTTATCTCCTTGCACCAGGTGAGTAAATAACTCCTATTTTTGTCTCTTTTGTCATGTGGAAGATTGATGGTTTCAGATGGAAGTTTCCAACCAAACTGGTACAGCAGTGAGTATGCCTGCTAGTTTAATTCATTTGCCTCCCCAAAATATCACTGCAAGTGCAATATTGAAGTATTAGCCGTTTCTGTAAACTTTCTATTTTTGTCTTCCTGTTTTTCTACTTTTTTCCCTTGGGATAACATGTTCTGTCAATCTGGACCTCTTTTTCTGATAAAATTAGATAAAATCTTTTGGAGGGCGGACCTGGGGGATGGCACAATTTTCCCTTCCCCCCCCCCCCCCTTGGCCTTTTTAAAAATTGTGTAATGCTTTCAGTCCAGTGAAACTTGTACCTTTTGAAGTGATTTGGGAAGAATTGTAGTAAGTTGGTCTGACAATGCCTCCGACAGCTCCTTCTATGGGTATTTCCTTTTAAGTTCGATAGAGATCCAGTGGCGGAGAGTCTTTAGTCTCGTTTAGCCTGTTTGGAATGAATGATTGAATACCATGAATGCCTTGCTTGGAAGTATTCCACAGCTTATCAACTGATGAGTGATAGTAAAGCATATTGCAATCCTGGCTGCTACTTCACAGATATGCCGGCTAAAACCTTTCCTATTGATGCCTGGAATAACTTGTGTTCTATTAATCTGGTAAGGGTAGTTGATCAGTAGATCAAGTGTATAAGGTGACACCATGTGTATATCTACTTTGCTGTGTAGATTTTGTTCTTTGAGAACTTGTCTTGCCTTTGATTCTACTGCCGAAGAGTAGATTTTGTAATTATGGAGATTACTCGAGTGTGTTTTTCCCAAGATGAGTTTGCTCTTTTATCAATTTGGTCAGCTCATTGTTGTCTAATGATTCTCCAAGTTCATAATGTACCGATGAAAAAAGTGTTGGGTTTAAGTGATTTAGTTGACCAGGCCAAGCCAGGAAGATTGAAGTCCCCATCTACAATGACAGTGTATTACCATTACACTGTACCAGTAATCTTATGGAGAGACAAGTCCACAGCATCCAAGGTTTGAAGGTCATCAATCTTTGTGAAGTAGGAGATTGCAGGCATTAACGTTGACTTTTACCCAAATCACTTCAGATCAGAGGATTCACTTTCTAGTTTCTCTACTCTGAGACAAATGAAGTCACTGTTAACTGCAATCAAGACTCCAGCCCAACTCCACAAGACCAGTCACGCCTAAAAATGTTTCAATGTGAATAATCTTTTGATATTTGATGTACGATTCTTCATACTCTTCAATATACATGTACATGTATATGAACAGAACAAGGTATTTAACCCTATCAACTCGATCCTATCTAAAATCGGTCAGCCGTGACCGAAACATTAATTAAAATATGAAATGGCCACAACTTTTTTCCAAAACCTTGTTGGAGGTAAACAAAACAATTTTCTTTTTAGAAATGTAGCTCTATATGTAAGCTTTATAGTGGTGTATAATGTTAACCGGTTTATGAGAAGTACATGTAAATCAGCCTTTTTAATAAATTAGCCTGAGAAAATGTTGCAAAATTCTCAAAAAGGGTCGAGTTGAAATGGTTAACATGTACCTGTATGCACAAATTCAAGTCATTTTACCCAGCCACAAAATTTCAGACCTTCCCTTGTTTGTACAATTTTTTTTAAATTTCAACTTTATTAGCATAATGAAAACGTCAATAATATTGAAATTTTAAAAAGTGTACACGGGAAGGTCTGAAACTTGGTGGCTGGGTAAAATTTGTCTAATAATAGCTATGTGTGTTCAGTACAAATATACATTAAGTTATTTGTTATTATTATTTCCATTTCCAGAGTGTTTAGTAGACTGCCGACAGTTTATTGAGAGTCATGCCTTGACACTGACCTTAGCTGGCCTGAGTAGTTATGACTGGGATATGAGGCAAGCAGCTTACCACATCATGACATTTTATCTTGGCCACTTAGAAGGAGCAAGATTCCGTGGTCGAAGAGAGGTAAAACATCTGATGTGAAGTGAACATTTCAATCTCTCATTGCATTGGGATAATTGTGTTCGAGGATTTGAAAACTAACAGTTTAGTTTTTTAAAACAATCAACAAATGAGATCAGTTTTGATTAAATGTAATTCTTTTACATTACTACACATTACACAATTCTGATATTTATATGCTTGACCCTTTATACAGTGGTTAACATTTTCCTCTGTTGATAGGTTTACTACCTGATGCACTGCCTCAAAAACTCCATAACTGAGCCCAACATGAGAGTACCATGTGTCTTGGGTGTGTTCGTTGCTAGAGTAGCACTCCTGATGCTAACTCCAGAACATTTCCTCTATCCAGTCATTCTACAATATCTCTTGATTAAACCTCAGCTGCAGATGACTTCTGTTCCTCTATTCTCTAGACTTGTATATAGTAGTAGCTTTAAGGTATGGAATTATTTTCTGATTTTACTGTGTTTCATTGTTTATTTTGAAAACATTTCTACATGTACTTAATCATAATGTTTAATTTAAATTATAAACCACAAGAGAAAATTACTGGGTAAGTATCAAATAATTTTGGGTTGAACAAAGACAAATTTACTAGAGCGTACTTGACCACAAGATTAACGTGCTGGTGCTCTACCAACTGAGCTATCTAGCCCTTATGTTGCAGTCTCCCTATTTTGTCGGATTAATTTACCTGTTCAGTTTCCCTTGTGGTTTATTACTTGATATTTGAAACAAAAAAGTTGCATCCCCTTTAGGTGATCCCTCTCCTGCAGCTTCCCAGGTTGTATCATAAACTTGGATGTGATTGATCCCTTACAGGTTGAACTGCTTCTGACTGGCACCCCTAACAATATAGGGAGACCATTTTAACATTAATGCTAGATAGATAGCTCAGTTGGTAGAGTGCTGGCATGTTAATCCGGAGGTCGCAGTTTCAAGTGCCGTTCTAGTCGGTCATTTTTTTCAACCCAAAATAATTTTGGATTAATATACATGTATACACCTGGACAACCCATCAATTGTTTTTCTCCAATAGCATGAAGAGGAATGTAACTGGATGGTGTCCTTATTGACCGATGGCCTCCAGGATTCATTTGATGTGACTTTCTATCAAAAGAACTCTGTTTTCACAACACTCATGGCGTTCTTTCAGTCTAAATTATCTACAAAACAACTCAAGGTATGGAAAAGCCAAGTGTTTAAACAATCGATATTGTTTACTTTGGTGTTTTGGCTTTCTTCGTCAATGCTTATTAGACCATGGGGGGGGGGGGGGGGGGGTCCTCTCTGATATAGCATGTTAACAGTAAGAACAATTTATTACTATTACTTTATACAGAAACTCTTAAAGCATTTGTGAAATTTGTATCATGTTTTAAACGAGAGGACTTTATTAGTTTTGCAGTGCCCATTGTAAAATTTGCTCAGCACAATTTCTTGCTTGACAGTTTTTCACATGAGAAGTACGACAGTAGATACATAAAGCTATATAGCAACACTGAGTTGAAGTGTTTGTGTTGTGATGCTCTTAATGTTTGTTAGTCAAACATATATATAGTGGACAAGATGTCTCCTTGAACTGCTCTTCAACTGACAGATGTACATGTTGACAAGGACACGACTAAAAAAAAAAATGTACACCTGTAACTACAAACATTACCCCCCAAAAATTATGGTTTGTAGTGTTAAAACTTGTGCTTCCTATGCAAGAAGATATTGTTTTTATTAATTGATGATTCCTGCTTACTTTTGATAGGATGGGATTTTGCACCTGTTAGACAGAGCTTTTGAAATACAAGACTCAAGACATGGTCTGACCAAGCTTTTGATGCCATGTTTGCTAGCAATGACCACAAGGTATGGTACAACTTCTAAGATCATTTTCATAATCCTTTATGACAATAATAGTTGGACTTCCAGACTAAACAAATACTCTGCCAGCAATTTACAGTGCAATCAAGAGTCTGTTTTCAAAGAAGGTAGAAGCCCACATGCCATAATAAAATGTTGTTTCTCAACTAAATGCTGCACTTTTGAAGAAAGTACCTATTTTTTCAATAATGTAAATCCTGCACTGCTCTTATTAAGTGGAGCATTAGTTTTTAAATTAAGAAAGCAGGATCTAGAATTTGTTACCCTATAGGATTTCTTCTTTGCTTCTGAATCAAACTGTTTGCACTAATGTTGACTAGTGTATTGCTACGTTGTTTTTTAAACTAATAATAATAATAAATAACCAGTTCTTATATAGCGCATTTCACAATAACGTCTCAATGCGCTTTACATTAGTGCCCTGGTCATTGGGCCAATAACATTCCTTTAATCTTTCTCAGCTCCCTGGGGAGTATACAGCCCGGGCGGCCGTGATGGCGCTTCGAAGGCTTTTTCAAACACAATATCAACCTCTACCCTTGCAGGTACCCATTTATACCCCTGGGTGAAGAGAAGCAATTATAGCAAAGTGTCTTGCTCAAGGACACAAGCGTCATGACCGGGACTCGAACCCACAACCACCAGAACTTGAATCCGATGCTCTTAACCACTCGGCCATGACACATTGAGAAAGGGCGACTTGACACTATACATGTAGTGTGTTGTAAAGGACATATTTTATGCATACACTCAGGACCCTATGGGGTGAAGCTTTGTTTTTGTTTTGCGAAAGTTGCTTTCGCATAGCAGGTATCGGAGGTGACATATTTTCTGTAATAGAATATATCAATTGCTTTCCAAAAGTTATCATTTGACACAAAATCTTTTCCTGTAATCTTCCTTGTCCAACTATTGAGAATTAATTGGAGTGTAATGTACATGTTAATTTTTGATGGAGCTAAATGAGAATTTACTCAAATACAATAGAATTTCAGATGAAAATACACTAATCTTTTGCCCCAATTGTGCTTTAAAAATTATAAATGTTTAACTGTATCCACACTTTTCTGTTAGCATAAGTACATGTATAAAGTGTGTATCATTGTCTGTTTAATCACAGGAGTGAATCTCTTTTGAATCTAATGAAGATGAATAGAATGCTGACACAAGACTCGGAATCATGAAGTTTAAACTCGGCTCATCAACTCAATCATCTTTTTGTAGGATTGATAAATTTTCCACTGAAGAGTATTAATAGTTAGTGCAAAAACAAACTGCTTATAGAGTTACTGTAAAGCTGTTCCAAAAGTATTGTTTACATGCATGCTAGGGCTCCAAAAGAGAAAGACTGATCGAAATCTCATAAAGGGGCATTGGAAAGATTAAATTTGTCATTTCAGTCCTTCTTCGGGAGTGAAAACATTTTGTGTTGAATCATATGATCAAGGTCCTTTTTGCAACAAAGATTAGAACACCTTAATCATTACTTTAAAGTGAAATTATCATCCGTCTATACTTAATGCATAAGGGACTATCATCTAAAGATACTCGATAGTAATGACCGAAACATTTATGCAATCCCACTTTGTTCTACGAAAGTCGGAAATAATGTTGGCCACACACATTCAATGAAAAAGTGGATTTCACAGGCCTAAGAGAACCGTAATATTCTGTGTAAACAAAATTCAATTGATTTTTTCATCCAGAAGAATTGTATAGCTGCACTACACAATCAGCTGTTCGTCCCTCATTCTGGCATTTTTCCTTGGAAATAAAAATAGTGTTTCAATCATTATGCTCTGATCCTACTAATTTGTTTTTCTTAATGCCAGAATGCAAACAAATTATTTTTGTGGGCAAGAGTTTTTCGGTTGTCTAAAGAATACAAGTATTTAAACAAAAAATTATGATAATGCCATAAGTTTTGAGGCAATTTGCCCTAGAATATCAACAAAATTGTTTATTGAAATTTACACATTAAAATTGCAGGAATTATAATTAACACTTTGAGTTTTTATTTTAAAAAACATTTAAATAGTACACACAGCTGTTTTTAACTGCAATAATATAGGTAACTTCAATATTTTCATGAAAGTGTTTGATAAAAAGTTACTGAAGTAAGACAATAATGCAAATTTATTTTGGAATAAAGGGGGAACACAAAATTCAAGAGGGTGGGTCAATGACGACCAAAAGATCTGAAATAGTACCCTCAGCAGTATTGAACTAAATTATAGAGCCTGGCTTCCTTACGTATTATATATCTTCAGAAAAGCAATCTGCTTCTTTTGTTCACTGGGCACACATAAAAATGTCTGAAAATTCTTATCCCTTTAATGCACGCCTTCAATCACATAAACAGTTTTAAAAAATGTTGAGAAAAACAATGTTTCAAAAGATAGTATTATTTATTTTTTTGAAACATGGCTTTGAAGAATTGAGGACAGTAAGACTTTATCTTGCAGAGCCAGTTCAACCTCCTTCTCGTTCAACTTTAGACAAATCTGTAAGTAAGATTACAAAATAAAAAATTCTTCACAATAATGTTTTGAGGCAATTTACCATGCCCTAGAATATCAACAAAAATGTGACAGTAAAACTACATGTATAGTGTAGTACAATTACATATAAATTGGTCAAGTTACTGGGTTTCTCTACTTTCTCATTAATAATGCCCCAGTGATGTTTGGAACAGCAAATTGATTTGTAAGTTTTCAGTGAACACACTATTAAAATTGTCATCAATTTGGATGGTTACAAAAAGCTTGCACAACCCAATTGTTTTATTGTACGTTTCACGAAAAGCCCTTATAGTGCAGCGGCTAAGCAAGAAAATTGTGCACTTTTTGAGAAAAGCATGAAACTTCTAGCATAGTTAGTTTTCACCATAAGATTTATTTTCAGATGTGGAGGGAAGTCAGATTTGACCTCTGATGACCCTGAGAGGTCAAATCCAAAATGGCCGCCAGTCCGCATTGTCTGATGTACAAACAAGCTTAACTTTCGAACCAAATAGTGTAGAAAAACGTTTCAGGTGTCATTTTTAACTAAATTGGGGATGCCAAATCATTTGGTAATACTTTTGAAATCGCCAAAACTCAAAAAATATGTATTTAGGTCAAGGTTAACGTCAAATTAGGCCAAAAAAGTGATTTTTGGTTAAACTTTGGCTCTATTTTGATACTTAGGAGTAATAATTAAAAATAAATAGAGAAGACCCATGTTAAATATTACCACCACTCTAACTATCCAGGGCCCAATTTCATAGAGCTGCTTAACGACCAATTTGGTGCTTACGTATGAGTTTCTACTTCATAGCGCTACTACTAACCGTAACTAAGCACACGAAAAGGTATGCTAACCTTACGGTGCTTACTGCACGAAAATTAATGACATACCAATGCAAACCTATTGTAAACGCACAAGGTGGCCGCCCTATTGTCTTGCTAACCTGTGAAATGTGCTTATGCTTAAGCAAATTTGTCTACTACAGTTAGCACAAAAATTTGCTTACCTGTAAGCAGCTCCATCAAATTGTGCCCAGAAGACCCAAAAAGCTATTCCAAATACGACCTAAAACCTCTTCATTACCACTATAGATGTCCACATTAATTTAGCACTGTCCACAACTTATGAATATCCTAATGGTAACGATCAAAATCTAACAGTCTCCAGAACAAGAGCACAGTGCAGTGCACTTGAGTGCAGCTTTACCACATCTGCAACGTCCAGTGCACCCTTTCTTGCAGCGACAGTGGATCAAGTCAGGGCACGATTTTGATGCCTCAGGTAGAGTGGTCCAAAGAGGCTTCCGGCCAGTTGTTTTGTTTGTCCAACCCCAGTCAGATGGCTCTGTTATCTCTGGATCCTTGGTCAATGCCTGGTTCTAACAGTTGGCCTGGTAGCAAGTGCGCTTGATGTGCTGATTGAGTGCTGCCTGGGTTGGAGGAATGTTATCCAGGGTTCTAGACTTCTGTGTGAAGAGCTGTTTCCTGGCATCATTCACTTCCATGCTCTCACTGGTTTGGTCGTACATCAGCACCACAAATCGTTCTAGCAGTAACATTGATCCTTCACTGACCTCACTTGGCATGCATACATGTAGGAGCTCACTGAAAGCATCATTCACCTCTGGGAAAGACTTCCAAGTTTCCCAGGCAGTCTTCTTTCCACTGCCAGCGAATGCAGATACAGTATCACACCCGGTGAACGCATGAAAGACTGGGAGAGTAAGACACTGTGTCGGATTCATTGTGGCAGCCATTTCGTGAACAGCTATGTACCAAAAGCTTGATCCAACACCAAAGGCGATCCACACCTCATCAGGAGCTATCTTGCTTAAATAGCCACAGCCAGTACAAACACATCACGTATGGCTACCTTTTTACACCCTTTTTTCACAGCGTCTGCCACATGCAGAAGCTAGTAGACGAGTGTCAGCCTCCACTAGTGAGCTTTGGGGCAAGGCAGGCAGAGTGTGACTCAGCAGGAGATCAGAGTATTCCACTTCCATCTGTTGCATACAGTTCCTTGCCCTGTGGTAGTTGAAGATGAACAGCTTTGCGTGACAGGAAAACAAACAATTCGGTTTTGTTCTCATTGACTCGAAGAAAGTCCTTCCAGTTTTTTGGCAGCACAGTAGAATGAACCACCTTTTTCCTGGTGTCCTTTCCCCTATTCTGTCTTGTTGGAGCTTTCAGGCTAGCAGGTAAGTATACATCCAAGACAAGGTCGATGCGGATGCTTTTCTCGAGTTGAGCAAAGATGTATGGGGCAAACACTCTTTCTCCATATACTCTTGAAATGTTCTTGATGTTCCAGGATTAAGCATTTGAACCACAGCTGCACCATCAAGAATTATTGCATCGGCCATGCCACAGGTGCACTATTGTTTTCCAGCAGAATTTATTCCAGGCAGTGAAGTAGATATGCTTTAACTCCAATCTGCATTTTCCCTCCAGTTGACAGAGCTGCCTGGTTTTCAAGGGAGAAGAAATTGTCCATGTCTCCATCCTGTGTCTGACACGAGATTTACAGCCTCAAAAAGAAACCACAGTCACTCTAAAGTGCTGCGAGCTGTGCCTTCTGTTTTGACATTACCTTGGCCGGTGAGCTACTGAAAAGTGGCAACTTGTTCTTTGGAAGTGTTTGTGTGCCTTAACACCCCTCAGAAATGCTGCTTGCACTCCAGGTTACTGGTCATGGTGATGGTGTCCAGTGTCAGCAGCACCCTAATATCTTGCTTTATGGCCTGTTCCTCAAACTCTGTAGTGATCCTGGCAATTTGCTGGCCCTGCTAGCAGCCAGCGTCAGAGTGCTCCTGGATTGCTAGTCAGTCCATTAGCCCCCACCCCCCCTATAGGACCTTTCACCATTGCATTGTTCTGCTCATGGCACTGTTCAATTGCCATGGCAGAGAATATGTTGCTGGTTTTGTGCACCACAACATTTCCAGAAATGAATTCTGCTGGGACATCTGGGTGTTTTACAGCGAGGTCGTCATGTCACGGATGTGTACGGAAGCCATTTGGAGTAGTGCGTGTGATCTAGGGCGAACATCCAGGGCGTTATCTGTGTCGGCGATTTCACGTACAGCTTGAAGTTACCTTTACGAAGAGACCTGATGTACCGCAGCAAGAGAAGCTCAAATGCCAGGGTCTAAAGCCAGTAACCAAAGTGGACACAAGCATTTGCTCGCCGTACGCACCACTCCTCAAAAGACGTACTATCTGGTTGAAAGGCATATAAGTATCATCGGATGTGCAGTCCTCAATGTAAGCTTGTTGGAGGAGTGTAAAGGGGCTTGCAGCTATGACCTGGTATGCGTGGCGGGTCTTGGTGCCATGGCTGGCAAGTATGAAGGAATTGGCTGTTCCGGAACTTGCAATGTCGGCCTGTACCAGGGCGTTCGTACAGGCACTGTCTTCCAACCGGTCTCCCAACAACTGTAACGTGGCCATCTCGATGTGTGGACCACCAAACATGATCCAAAAGCGATCCTCTCCGTGAGTGTCTGGCCAGGTCCACCGAACTTCCTTTGCAAGAGCATAAAGGGGTTGGTCAGCGGCAACGACAGGAATTTGACCTGGGTTAAAGTGCTGAACTGCTGCATTGACGATGTTCATGGAGTGCCGTATCATTGCCATGGAGTGTGTATTGTCAAAAACAGAGGCAATAGTGCGTTGAGTGCTGCAGGTGTGATGACAGCTTGGTGTGTGTCAGCATGGTAGGCATGCCACGATATCCAGCCATCCATGGTAGACTTGTCAACAGCCGTCTTGACTTTGCTGAGCCACGCAAACTCAGCAGACACAGCAGCCAGGAAGTTGGAAGGTCTCACGGGACCTTGTACAGCCGGCACACTAAAGTCATTTTTTCTTGAGGGCAGTTGGTGGCACAATTGTGTAGGCCGATGGCAGAGGTGTCACTGGCTTGGTGGAAGAGCTAGCTTGACTAATTACCGGTGCACTACGTTCAGTTCCACCATGTGTGTGTGACGGATGCTGCATAAGTGAGATTCCGATGCCGTGGAAGGAATCTTTTGCAGTTGCAGAGCTTGGATTGTGGTCGATGTTGTCCACAGCTCCTGTTGTAAACAGTTCAAGACGCAACTTTGGTGAGCACACTCTTCCACCCTATAGCGCAGTTTTCCAGACTTGAATTGAGGTGTTTGCCAAATACTGCCTAGCTGCCCACTGACCATTATGCATACGGTCAGTTACAAGACAAAGAATGGTCTGGTGCCAATAAGTGAAATAAACTAACTGAAAATGGATTAAGATGGGGGACTATGCGGGGGAACCACTCCTTGAGCAATTTGAGAATATTATAGGGAAGAACACACGAAAAATAAATGGTAAAACATGTTGTAAACATTCAAAATTTGCTATTTTGGGGTCAATTTTGACCTTGACCTTGACCTTCATGCATTTCCTTGAGTTCTGGCGGTCTCAAAAGTCTCATCAAATGAATTGGCACCCCCAATTTAGTTGAAAATGACACCTGAAACGTTTTTCTACACTGTTTGATTCAAAAATTAGGCGTGTTTGTACATTAGACAATGCAGACTGGCAGCCATTTTGGATTTGACCTCCCACGGTCCTCAGAGGTCAAATCTGACTTCCCTCCACATCTGAAAATGAACCTTATGGTCAAAACTAACTATGCTAGAAGTTTCATGCTTTTCTCAAAAAGTGCACAATTTTCATAATATGGGAGCTTATCCGCTGTACTATTAAGCGCCTAGCAATCAAAACAACACTGAAGTCACACTGCGGACTCGTTTTGTTTAACCCCACACAAACGTGTCGGAAAGCAGCGGATTGTGGAAATATTACAGTGTTGATGAAGAAGAGGGTTTTTTCGTCAAGCAAAAATGTAGAGACCCTTTTTTCTCAGAATGTCATCAGATGTTTTGGATGTTGACAAAATTTACAGTGGCAATTTACATCATTTTAACGTGAGGTTAGAGACTTGTAATTTTCCACCACTCACATGATGGAAAATGAGTTCATCACAAAATTGAACTGGGCGTTTCCCTTCCTCTTTAATGACTGAATTTGTGTCACCAGTGAATTTTTTTATTTTATTGTAGCTTTATGTATCACGGTTAGGCTACTACATGTAGGAGCAAAAAAAAGAGGAAAATTTGAAAAACAATCACTACAAAAAAATTTTGAATTCTTGAGAGCACGACTCTCTTTCGCAATAAATGTTTAGCTTTTGCAATGGCAATAGTTTATTTAGAGTGTAAAAAATAAATAATTTTGAGAGCACAAATCGATTTCGCAATAATATATTTCAAGATGAGTTTGAAAAGATTTCAAGCAATTTTGGATCAAAATATTTTGATGAGCAACAAAGTAATTTTGAGTGCTCAATATAAAATCACAAAACACCATGTGGAGCAATCCTCCTGGAGGGCATTTAAACATCTGGCTGATCTGAATGCTAGGGACATGCTTTGCAACAAATCCCACTTAATACATGGAATAAAACCATGACACACAATGGACAATTGGCTTGTGTCTTCACATGTAGATTTAAACAATATTTTGTGAAAATACCTTTGACTGTCTTGTATCCTTGGAAGTCTTGAGCCCAATGAGCCCTCTACTCTCTACCAGCTGACATAATGATAGGAACTCAGACTGCTCTACAGCTGGCATCTGCTTATCTCTGCATAGTTTGCTGTACTTCTCATGACACTAGGATCAAACATACCATTGTAACTCTTACATCATGATCAGCTTCAAAGGAATGCTACAATATTTCAGTGCTCAGTTAGAACATTTTTCTGTTTAATAAATGTACACTAAATAAAGCCTTCCAGATCATCATATTTGACTGGCAGTCCAATATACATTTTTCCTTCAATGATCCCAGAGACTGTCCTATGCCATTTACCATACTTATGTCATACATTGTATAGAGACCAGGCAGCTAATCCAGTTCTTCAAATGAGAAAACAAATGTTATCCTCATGCAAGAATAGGATTTTTTAAAGTTGTGTATTGTGCACAATCTCCTTCATGGAGCAAATGTAAATTGGTCAGCAACTAGTTTGCTCACAATATTGGTGTGATGTGGGCCTATTTTAATAATAATGCGTACAAATCCGCAAAAAAACCCGCTCATGGCGCATTCAGAGCAAACATGATCATAAAAACAAAAGCAACATAGGCCTACAAGTACATAATAGCAAACAGGATTTGTTTAGTGCCGGAAATTTTTTGTCCTAGTACGGTCAAGTCAATTTCCTTTCGATCGTGCATGAAGTGGTTACACACGTGCGCCCTGCAGCTGTGCCTTGAATGTAGGCCCTCAGTGCGCGCACGCCTTTACCGCCATGTGAAAACAATTTACAGCATCTATAGCATGGTGCTTACTCTGCAGTTCATTTCCGTTGTATTAAACGCTATAGAATAGGGTACGCACCGTGATGAAACTGGTATCATGTTTTCCAAGTGTAAAGTTATAATCAGCGTGACTGGAAACCAGTGCGAAATCAATGCGGGTTTCGTGCGTTGGATATAATGTACATCGTACAGGTGGGAGTGATGCTTGATCCCGGATCATTACAATACACTCAAACCAAAGAAATAGGCTACTCGAAACTTTGGATAAAACTTTTTAATGGTAAATAATTTGTTTTACACGTTGTTCAAAATATTTTTAAGGAAATGGGGGAAAAAAAAGGGAAAATGTGTGGTGGTCGGGGAATCATGAGTGCCGGTCGGGTTTTCCGGCACCGGCCACCGTGGGCAGAACCCTGTATGATTTACCAATGGAAAAACAGAATTAGCATTTACAAATGATCCCGACCATAAGCGCTTTGCATGAGATGTGTTTTTAACCTGTTTTTGAATGTCTCAAGTGATGGATAAGTGCGAATATTATAGGGAAGTGCGTTCCATAACTGGGGAGCTGCGACAGAGAAAGCTCTGTCGCCCGAGGACCTAGATGATTTAGGCACAACCAAGAGGAATTTAGCAGCTGATCGCAAACCAGGGTGGATTGTATAATTCAAGTAGTTCAGAGATGTATGGTCGAGCTTGATTATTGATAGCACGATAGGTGAGAAGCAACAGCTTTAACGGGTAGCCAGTGTAACTCACAAAGAACAGGAGTTATGTGCATGGAAGTCTTGGTGCACGAGACAAGATGAGCAGCCATGTTTTGTCTCAACTGAAGACGATGAACCTGTGATTTTGAAAGTCCGAAAAGAAGGGAATTTCCTATGTCCAGACGAGAAGTGACGTAGGTGTGTACCAATTGTTCAGTGAGATATTTACGAATTTTACTCAAGTTTCTGATCGGGTAAGAAGATGATTTGACAACTGGAGAGATATGCGAGTCCAGAGTCATTGTGTTATCCATGACGACACCAAGATTGCGCACGCATTGAGCAGAAGCAATGGTTGAGTTTCTTATTGTAACATGCGAGGTAGTGATCTTATTGAGTTTGTGTTTAGAACCAATGAGGATGAACTCAGTCTTGTTATCATTAAGTTTGAGGTAATTTTTCTTCAACACATGCTTCCATACATTTAATACAATCATTGGCGTCTTGTTGTGTTGCATCAAATGACAAATAGATCTGCGTGTAAGTGGTATTGAAATTAATGCGTGTAAGTGGTATTGAAATTAATGCTTCTGAATGATGATACGAACTGGTGATGTGTAAATGACAAACCATTGCGGTCCTAGCACTGACCCTTGAGGTACAGAGTAGTCAAGTGCAACAGCCTCTGAAGAAGATTGACCAACACGCACACATTGTGGTCGGTTTTGTAAGTAGGATTTACACCATCTCAGGGCCGCACCTGTAATACCGATGTTATTCTCAAGCCTGTTTAACAAGATGTTATGGTCCACAGTATCAAATGCAGCACTGAGATCGAGTAAAATTAGCGCAGTTATTTTGCCACTATCCATTGCACGCAATATGTCATTGTGAACACGCAACAGGGCTGTCTCACAGCTATGATTAGCCCTGTATGCTGATTGAAAATGATCTTGCAAATCATATTTGGTAATGACAGACCACAAACGAGGTGAAACAATGCGCTCAATCATCTTCCCAAGAAACTTCAAGTTTGAAACTGGTCTAAAGTTCTTGAGATCCTCTTTGTCAAGACTAGTGTTCTCCACAGACTTTTTCTTTGGGAGGGCGACATGACGTAATCAAAATGGCGCCCGTTGGTTTATGACGTCATCGCACGTGAAAGGAAAAAACACCTGAGATAATCCTTTTCTTAAAGGCACTGAATATGTTTGGTAATTATCAAAGACCAGTATTGTCACTCGGTGTATCCCAACATGCATAAAATAACAAACCTGTGAAAATTTGGGCTGAATCGGTCATCGAAGTTGCAAGAAAATAAAGAAAGAAAAAACACCCTTGTTGCACAATTTTGTGTGCTTTCAGATGCTAATAAAAGGCTTCATGCATGAAGTCTTTTATTATTTTAGTGAGAAGTTATCGCTTTCTCAAAAACTACGTTACTTCAGAGGGAGTCGTTTCTCACAATGTTTTATACTATCAACAGCTCTCCGTTGCTGGTTACCAAGTAAGTTTTTATGCTAATATATATTTTGAGTAATTACCAAACGTGTTCAGTGCCTTTAAAAATAATCTTATTAACCCCCGGGGCCCTGACAATATAATAAGGAGAATGATTGACATCCATTTCATTCTGTCGAAACAACCTTGTTGTAAAACTAATTCAAAACCTACAATTTGTTATACATTTTGCTTTGTGCGCCGCGCCAAAAACATCAGAGGGATATGCCGCTCAGTGTTGGATTTTAGAAAGCTGGATTTATATGCGTTGATGGTGATCGGATAGCCCACACGTGCAAAAAAAAATTACAAAAAAACATTTTTTGGACGATCTTATCCCCTAATTTCTGCCCTCAATAATACCTTTTTCATCAACAACCATTTTCATGGATTTGTGATTAGAGGTTCCGTTGTTTAGAACTTAGTTTTCAATAAAATCGTTGAGATTCAACGATCAGTAAACAACGCACGGTACGCACATTGAGAACAAATTCAATGAACTTTGCCCCGCAACGCCCTCTATCGGCAAAAGTTGTCAATGTTTGAATATCCTTCAAGGCTGTACATTGTACCAATCTGCAGGCGTGCGGCACAGTGTGTTGCAATTCTTTATCGGCTCGTGAACGTGTACTGCGTTGGAGTCTAGCAAGCTCTCTTATGAATATGGTAATCAACGGCCAATCACAGCGTGCGGAATGTTGGTTAGCTTGGACTTTGGACCGTGTGTGTTGTGTATGCGCTTTGCACTTCTAAGCGGCAGCATTTGCGATCGTTCATTTTAGTATACAAACGTTAAAGCACGATGCACACACAATCACATGGTTCTGACTGCTGAGTATCCACCGCTGCACGTGCATCGGCCCAACCAACAACGTTCGGTCGGTGCTACTCGTTTGATCGTATTAAGTGCAGGCTAAAAATAGTCTGTCATTTTTTTGGCAGGGCGGCCAATTATTTTTAGCAGGGCGGCCAATTCTTTGGCAGGGCGGCCTTAAACTTTGGGAGGGCGTCCCGCCCTCCCAAAATACGTGTGTGGAGAACACTGGCTTTTTTAAGAGGGGCCTATGCAAGCTTAAGGTCACTTGGAAAGATACCTGAAAAAAGAGACTTGTTAATGATACTTGTTATGAATGGAACGATATCATGAGCACATTCTTATATCAAATATGTCAGCAAGGGATCTAATTCACACAACTTTGTTGGTGCATTCATTTTTATTACCACTTCCGGTCTTGACTTGGAAGGTTAGCATAACAATCTTTTGCAATATCTGTGTTAGTGATTAATGCTTAAGTAACATGAAGCAGTCTTGTATTGCAGGTCATCAATCCTCAACGTCATAGTTTATAAATATTTTGAACAAAATACAACAAATGACAGATACACTTTATGGTTTCTAATTAAATGGGGGGGGGGAATTTGGGCTTTACTTCTCAACAAATTATTTAATTTAAAAAACAAATAAATAAATAAACAAAGTAAAAACAACACAACACCATTTGTTTTTGTTGAATCCTATAATAGAGACTATGAGGAGGCTGGTTGAAGCTCACAACTCTTTGAACAGTAGTAGCCCTTCAAAAGAAAGATTTCACAATAATAGTCAACAGTTTGCTGTCGAGTACAGATGGTTGAGACCAACTGTCATTGACCTATGTGACTTGTGTCCGAGTCCAATTCATAAAAAGTGTGACCAAGTTAGACTCCAGTACGAGTTATACATTACTGTGAAGTATGTACAGACACAAGCAAAAACTCCAATGGAATACAAATTTGTCACTAATTTGTCGACAGAACACTGAAATTGGGGAAAACAAAAAAGGTACAAGAATTTGATTGAGACAAGGTTTCTTGCCATCCTAAATTACCCTGTGAATTTTCTTTGTAAAGCAATACACACAAGGTTTGTGATGAGGCAAAGGTTGTTTAGGGCCAGAAGGGGTTGGTTATCTTACCTTGCCTAGTGTTATCTCCTTCAGCCTTCCACCCCGGACCATAAGAAGTACAGTGCATATCATCAACTTCTGCTGGAGAGGAAAGGTTGGTGGCTGGCTGGCACATGTTGCTAGGCGTGATCCATATACCTCTGATATCACACTTGACACCTGCTTTATTCCAACTTTCTTCACCCTAGGCTGATTATTTTCCAACCCATGAGATTTCACTGTCAATAAACAGATCATACTTTCAATAGCAGAATTAGAAATAATACGTGGTCATAAACCCAAAAATGTTTCCAAAGACTGGACTATTTAGACAAAACATTTCTAAGATCAGTGGTTTCTCTTTGTTCAATGTTGCAGAGTTTTTAAGAGTTGCTTTTTCTCCAAATGATAGTGGAAAAAGTTATGTATTCACCAAGAAAATGCCATGTCATGCCAATATTTGGAATGATCATAATGTGTCTTTAAGTTTTTTGAAATAGAACTAGGGCAAGGCAGTTTTTCCCCTGTCATACGGGACAACTCAAATCAGCAGCAGGCTGAACAACCAGCCCTCTTTCCCTGTCATGGATCTTCAATTGATGGAAGGATGCCTGGTCAACATCGCCCACAAGACTCCAGAACTTCATATAAACTCTATCTTCAGAACTACAGGCTGAGATTTTCCTTGTGGGGCCTTGGTCCAACTCAATTGAATTAGAACTGGCTAGGGCCGTAACGCCTCATTCTCCCACAGCATTGGAGCAACCAGCTCAAATCTGTGCCAGAGTGGCAGAAACCATCATTAGTGACTGCTCTGCCTTCAAACCACCAAAATGTGAGAAGGGACTCATAGACCTTAATGAGGACACCGTCAAATAGCTGGAAGTGACCAAATTACAAATCTAACTACCATGTTTGTTCACCCTTGTCCAGAGCTCATTCGAAAGAAAAAAGTGTACACGTATGCCTGCATCAGTTAAATCTTACCTAGTGATCGACCACTGAACAGCAGTTGACTTTTTACATCACATTCAACGATCTCAACAGCACGCCTGAACATAGACAAGGAAAGCACAAATCATCTATCTCGCTTGACCAATGGTGGTAGCTTTTCTATTTTGTCAATATTGTTGGGAAATAATACAAATTGAAGCAGACAAACATTTTGAAGGATAAATGGTATTTTAACTATGCTATGCGACACTTGAAATTTAGGTTGCAACTTTAGATCAAAATGATCGCATTAGGTCAACCTAACTGTAACACAGGGAGCACTTTCATAAAATCAAATACATTGGAAATTGAATAACAAGTTATCTTGTGGTTATACCTGGATGTGTTGTATCATGTATTTTGGGTTTACCCTGTTATTTTATGTTTTTATTTATGGCCACAATTCACATATGAATGAGGTTAACATGCATACCCTGTCAATAAATTGAAGCATAATTTTAAAATAGTTCCAGAAGTAAATAATAATCAACATTTACATATACATGTATAGGGAGAGTATTTCCATGACTGTTTGACCTTTGACCTACCGACATACATCCAGAGCCTTTCTGATATCCCCTGCTACAGCTGCTACCTTCCTGGCACACAATTGCAATGCAACTGGCTCAACCACACTTTCATCCTCACAGCCCTATGTAATCAATCAAATCAATCACTTAATGAGTAATAAGACAGTCCCACTAAAGCAGCAGTTAGGGTGTTTTGACCGATCAGTCATGATGGTGCAATCCAAAAACCTAAACATGTTCAGTAGTATTTTTCCAAACTTAAATAAATGAAAGCAATGTGTTGCAGATGTGAATACAAGTGGAGACAGCTATGAAAAGTAACTTCAATTTACTTGGTTGCTAGTTTGTTTGTTTTTTGTTTCGTTTTTTGCACACAAATCCATTCCCGCCAGCTACATCAAGCATGACAAAGAGCACTGGTGGGCAATAGAAAAACTTAGGAAAAAACAAAACAAGGTAGGAGCATTAAACAGCAACACTAATAGGACTTTAAAGAGAAAATCCCTGAAACGTGCTTTAGCAACTCTGAACTCTTATACATGAAGCCAGGAAATCATACAATGGTCAGGGATGCCAGTGACTCTTTCCTTCAGAGCCTGAAAAAAATTTGCTGCATAGGAAAGGGGGTCACCGCCCCCCCCCCCCCCCCCCCCCCGCTCAGACCCAAAAACAATAAAAAACAGCGATTTAAAAAAAATAAAACATAAAGAAAAAGAAAATTCTGACGCGCCCCCCCCCCCCCCCCATTTGGTGGTGACCCGTAAGGCAAATCGCATCCCTTGCGAGAGCTATCACCTGCAGTATGTGTTGGTTGACCTGCATCTCCAGACTCAACAGCGCATCTGGCCTTGAAAACGGCAGGCAAAGTCTGATTTTCGTCTCGAATTTTCCGTTTGTTTTTGTGGGCATCGCAGTTTCCGTGTTTCACGAGGGCCTTCATCCCACTGCTGCCGTAGGACACAATTTGGTTACAAACGATGATGCGGGCTTTACCCGCGATGTCGATCTTCCTCATGTAGTCTGATAAAAAATAACCCCCACTGTCTTTGGACTCCAGCCACCGCCAATTAAACCTATTCTTTACCCCTCGATCGATTTGTTTGAAATTAGCTTCTCTTTCAACATCCATAATGACTCAATGGTAACGCCAAAAACTCAGTCGGTATGTCTCAATGGTAACGCCAATCGTCCGCGAAACAAAATTCTCAGAGCGATTTCATGTACAGTCCAAAGATCGTGTATGGATGTACACACAAAATACATCGATACATACCATACGGCAACACGCACACATTCGACAGAAAAGTCTAGTCTTCGCTCAATACTTCCGGCATTTACAATACATGTACGAACGCTTGAGGGCGCTTTCAAATTATATTATCATTAATCACTAGTCGCTCCAAACGAGCGCCGGAAATCTGTTTTCAATAAAATATATTTTCTCCGGCCAGATGAAATACGGAGCGGCGGAAAAATTTGGGGAAAATTTGAAAAAGCCGGAATTCAGGCAATAGCCAGAAAACTGGCATCCCTGAATGGTGCACAGACTCCTTATGTCAAGGAATATTTGTTGTTTCTTTTCAGAATCGTATCTGACATAATCGTACCACCATATTAACCGGCAAAACTCCTGTGTACATTCATGTGAGTTATATAGACAACTTTGATAGATTTTACGACTGTGACTTTACAGTTAAATTACTATCCCTTCAAACAAAACTTTTCTGAACACTTTGACTATCAATTCCTTGCTCTATGTTAATATTGAGACGGTACCTGAGTTAGTATTTTTTATAAGTCCTTGTTTCATGTTTTTTCCTTGAAGCTCAAGAAAAATTATACCGAGATACAATCCTTCATGATCTTCATAAACCTTGCCGCAGAGTCACAGTCACGTGAATATCCCCCTATTGCTCATACAAAAGAGAACTTTTGGGGGGCTTATTGCCAAATACTTATACTGTATTTTTGGAACTTCTAAAACATTTTTTGCTGAAATCCTCTTTCTGAATTGCAAAACTTTCTGAAGCAAAGGTTTAGTGTAAGCAGATTACAATTTTAACTGCACTGAATGCTTACATATACTGTACATGACTTACATGGTGCACTCGGTCGAGCAGTATAGTTGCAATCTGATCCTTTGAGTAGGGGCAGAAATGAAGTAACTCAGGTCTACATTTGGGTCTAGCTTGAAGTCTTGGCAAAATACGGTCAGTCAAGTCAAGTGCATTGGCAATACCTGTACATTTAAACAAATGCAATCATAACAATATGTAATGGCAGATCAGAATATGGCATTCATTGATACTATACTATACACTCTTGTTTTAATATTGAGTTTGGCATGATTAATTTCCCCATTGAAAATTAAAAAACAAACACGAGTGTTTCTCCTGATAGTTGCTTTTAAATTCTTTAATTTTTTAATGTCAGTTATTGTATGATTTTTATTCTATTTGAGAAAGTATCCTTCAGATTGTTGGATTTCAGTTTGTAAGTTGCTTATAGATATGTATGAATTTGGACAGTTTGTATGTATTTGTCTGCTTGTGAGAAAACATTTCTGTTTAAAAATGTAATTAGTTTACAACTATGGTATTGTGCATCTTTTTTTGCATAAACAAAAAAAACATGTTTAGAAATTTGCACAAAACTGAGAGAGCATGTAACGTTGTGTTTTAGGTTTGTCCACTGGGATTTACAAAATGTGTATGAATTTCACAACTGAGAGACACAATAGGTTTAATTGTGATTTGTGAATCCCCTGATGTACATGTGCATGTAGCTGCAGTTCCACAGACCTCATGTGTTGGTATTATCTTTGCAGCACATTGTTAAATTATCAGTATCTTGGTTTGGACAAGTTCATATACATGTAAATCCACATCAATAAATTTGGTAAATTATTTTAAAACAGTGCACTGCATTTTAAAAAGTTAATATTTTGACTTAACTTTGTAGATGTTAATGTTATGTCCATATAGTGTACAAGTATTATACAACTTCAGCGGCCTTGATTTTGGATGCGGCTTGGACAAATTTAGTCTTCTTGATACTTTTTTTTACCACAGGCTAGACTTGCTAGAGATTTAGCTAAGAGCTAGAGAAGACTCATAGACAGTGCCTGCTACTTTTTAACTTCGGTCATATGTCAGAGTGTGGGTTTATAGTCAGTGACACTTTATAAAAGACTGTGTTCCCGAACAAACACTATATACATGTAGCTCCAGATTTTCTTCTGTTAGGCAACAGAAGGCATGTCGTAGCCGAGCGGATAGTAACACCGGACTCAAGTTCTGGTGTTTCTGATCAGCAGAGTGTGGGTTCGAGTCCCGGTTACGACACTTGTGTCCTAAAGCAAGACACTTAACCATTATTGCTCCATCCTTCGGATGGGACGTAAAGCCGTAGGTCCCGTGTGTTGTGTAATGCAGGTAAAAGAACCCAGTGCACTTATCGAAATGAGAAGGGGTTCACCCTGGTGTTTCTGTTTTGATGGCCTGCATATTGCACCACAGCACCTTGTAAACCACTACATGGTGATATGTTAAGAAAAAGGTCTCATACTTCCTAATGTAGCTTCAGATACCTCGGCAGAAAAAAAATACTGAGCGCTTTGAGACGTTCATCGGGTGTGATAAAGCGCTACATATTATTATTATTTATTAACAAAGAAAAAACTGCAAAGCTCTTTTAATGTAATATCTTCAAACTTCACTCATTGTTAAAGCTACATGTAGGAGATTACATCATCATTGTGACATCATGATGACATCTAGAAACATTTAATTCTGAGCAGACCTCAGTCTTTGAAGGACGTGTAAAAGCCAATTCCAAATATTAAACTATTTTTGCATAAATCATCAAAGAAAAAATAGTGCAGTGTAACTCCTTTGGGCTTGAACAGGATAGAGCAAGGTCCTTGCTCTATAAAATGCATGTTGATGTTATCTACATCCACATTTATGGTACTGTAATTTCCTGCGTATAAGACCCGTCTCATCTGACTTTCAAAGGTAAACAAATCACTGCGTCTTATCTTCCGGTGCGCCTTATCTGATTTCGATTGAGTTCATTGTGATGATGTCAAATCTTACCTTTATACTGCAAAATTGTTCTTTTATTTCGTCCAGGGTAATTCTACATGTCACATTTTTCTTTAAATAAAACCTACTCCATTCACATTCACATTTCACAATACCGTCGCAAATGAGCGACAATCAATGCTGCACACAGTACACTGCTATATAGCGCATGACAGGTACATGTACTAGTCTTTATTAGCCAAGTCGTTTTTGTATGTTATCGTGAAATGCTTTCGCCAACAGAGGGCATACATTCTTATTGTGAAAGCATTAAGAAAGCGCCCTCTAGCGTTCGCTGGTTCTTGAATGTATTGTAGCCTTCCAAAAAGCGAGATAGCAAATAATAGCATCCCATTCATTGGGAAACGTTGGGAAAGCATGTGTCTGCGCGCGCTCATTGTGTAAAAAGAAAAACTGTCAAGCTAAAAAAAATCTTTAAAACGAAAATTGAAAAAATATAATGAAAAAATAGAGGTAAAGTATAATATAAATGTAAACAGTTTGCAAGTACCTTTATCTAATCTAGTGAACAAAACCTAAGTTATGACATGATTTTGTCATCACATACAGGGGTGAGAGTCATTGCTGACAAACTGGTCTGAAACTACATGTAGATTCCAAACTCTGCATAGCAGGTTGAAATAATGCCATTTCCACCTTTTGGTAACCCCAGGAGTTACAGTGTCCAAAGTGCTTTTGGCTCTAGTCTCCTCAGTACTAGAAAAGTAGATCAAAGAGCAGGATTTCTAGATAATATGAAGAAAACAACTACTTCTTTTTACCAGGCAGACATAAAACAATTCTGAATCCAGATAAAAATCTCATCCCTGCATATATTATATCATCATAACTATAAATAAATCAAAGTTACTACTGATACCAGAAGAACCAAGCTCATGCTGTCTTTATCTTGGTGTCCTCTGGTAAGGTAGACGCTTTTTGTGTAAGGAGTGGTTGAACAAGAAAAGAAGTTCAAATGAAAAGCATATTATGAGGATTTATTTATGATTTCCTTGTCATCATCATAGCATATTTATCATAACTGTTCATGTTCACTATCATACCATTACATGCATTTCCTAAACACCTAGTGTTTGTAATGTGACAAACACTACATGTCTTGTTAGTATTATAAAACAATTTAAGAACTATTAACCTACCGATTAGAATGAGTCTTGACATGGCTAGTGAAGGGCACTCGAACATTGTATACAAGACCTCTTGTCCCTTGCTGTCTAGGTGGTCAATCTCATCCAAAACTAATACTCTGAAATACAAACATAAAACAGAAAATATAAACATCCAAGTAACTTCATGTTCATCTCTTTATGCTAAAGATGTCAGATGTGCATCTTACATTTATTGTGAGGGGGGAGGGGGGGGGGGGGAGGGGTTCAAAAGACAGAGTTGTTGAACTTCAGAGTGACACTTGACTATTACATGTATCACTACCCCTAAAAATGCTAAATCCATCCATCAGAGATTTTAGCACTCCCTCAAACATCGACTTTATAAATTGTGACTGAATAATTCAACAAAAATAACACGTCAATAATGTCTAGTTTGGGCTATGTTATCAGACCAATGCCACTGCCACTTGTTAACTTGGTCACCCCCATCCCTCACTATGCCCAGTAAGCACATAAACACTTTCTATGACATATTCATGAATTTTCAGCAATGAATCTTACACCATGGGTCCAGATGATGTTAACATTTTCTGAAGCTTTCTTGAAGCTTCCTTGGCACTAAGCTTTCCCTGGTCTCTTCCAGTCACCTCTTTTAAAATCTTCAAAAAGATTCCCTGGCTTTTTCGGACAGACATGCAATTGAAGAAGACCACTTCAGCTTTGCTTGTTAGTTTCTACAAAAATAAAAGTCAAGTTTTGTTAAAAATGCATGAGTTCAGAAAGATTTAAGAATTGTTCTAAAAGTATGTCTGATGAATATGCCTGACAAAAGGAGGCCTCTAAAGGGAACTTTACATACAACATCCATCCCAGCAAGAGGTAAGCAACAAAACGATACATGTCTTGTTAAAAATATGTATTTTAATTCCTTGTTATATAATTGTCAGAAAAATAATAACTTTATCCATTTGAAATATAAAATAGTCTTGATTGTCAGCATTCATTTGTTTACGTTGTTAATGGAGGTCGCAACACAGTTTACTGGAGAAGATCTCTAAATCAAACAATCATCTGTCTCAAAACTAATGTCTTGACTCTTTTATGGCACTTGGATCTGCCCTCCAATGGCAACCAATACAAAAACAAGCATCGCCAATCAAGACTAAATACAGGACTTCTTATGGCTTTGCAGCTTCATTCTGGGCACACTAAACTAGCAACTGTTGTAATATATACATGGGTCTACTTTGTTGCGTAAGCATATGAGTAATAACTTCCACTCTTGTTCGTGGCATGGTTAATAATAAAAGCAGCCTTCGTGTTGTCAGAAGAATCAACTATATAATTTTAAATTCACATCTCTATCCGAGTCCATCCTAATCACACTTCAGCAACTTTTTGCAAAATGGAAAGTTAGCTGCATGTAAACAATGTATATTATCAGGGCTCGATTTAGTCACTAGCCCGGCGTACAATCACTAGTCAAGAGTACTGCGGGTTAGTCAAACGTGCTTCAAGGTAGCCTGACGGGGCTAGTCAGAAATTGCTCTAATACACACCAACGTAAAAAATCCACTCGAAAAGTTCCGCAAAACGCTCCGCGAAACGCTCCGCGAAACGCTGACCACATTGCGATCACAATGTACATGTACATGTACACACAATGCATGATCCCGTGCGATGCGACACACACAAGCATCGTTTCCAATTTACAGGCGTAGTCTTCGGTATTTCGTTACTGTGCGTGCAATAATAAATACAAGAAACATTGAACGCTAGAGGGCATTTCACGCTGATGCGATAGCGCGAAAGTAGTCACCCTCTATTGATAAAATTACGCTATAGCATACAAAAACTAGTAACGAACGCCTTGACTAAATAATTAGCCTGTCTGCTCATGCCTAGGAAAAGCGGTTATTCCCACATTGCACAATATTCTTCGCTGGTGTGCGCGCTAACTATCTAAACAGCATCGTCGTTGCTGGTACTCGTGCACACTCTGTCGGCAGCATGGTCAACTGAAAGCATTTCCGTGGAAATTTTAGCTTGTTCACAAAAAACTACAGATTGTTCAGGCTTCATTCTACAAAAAAGACCGATTTAGGGTACACTTGATGAACAAAAGAATATTTTACTGTAAAATGTAAGATTTTCTCTTTCTGATTTTGTTTAGTTTTGTTGTATTTTGGGGGTTTATTTTGGGGGATTGTGCTCGGAATTTGGTTTTCGAATTTCGGGCTAGTGAAAAATTTTCGGCAGCATGGTCAACTGCGCACATTTCTGTTGAAGTTTTTAGCTTGTTCACAAAAAACTACAGATTATTCAGGCTTCATTCTACAAAAATGACCGATTTAGGATACCCTTAATGAACAAAATAAAAATTTAACTGTAAAGTGTACGATTTTTTCTTTCTGATTTTGTTTTGTTGTATTTTGGGAGTTTATTTTGTGGGGATTGCGCTCAGAATTTTGTTCTCAAATTTCGGGCTAGTGTAAAATTGTGCGGGCTAGTCAAATGTACAGCTGACTAGCCCGGCGGGCTAGTCAAGTCAAAAAGTTAGCGCAAGGCCTGATTATATTTAACACTGACTTTGACAATGTATATTATTTTTAACACTGACTTTGATAAAGTTAAATTCTAAATACCTCTTGTTTCTTTAAGACCTGTGATAGACAGGCTGTCTTGCCAGTGCCAGGTGCCCCTGAGATGTAAAGACATCCAGGTTTCTCCCTTGTAAGATGTGTCTTCAAGAATGAGGTGATGATATTGAGCTCCTTATCTCTGCATAGAAGACGGTCAGGCAAAGAAGTGTGCAGTGCCTGCTTAGTATTCTTGTAACAATCTCCTGATGATAAGAATCAAAAATTAACTTGGAAAAGTAGTATGAATAACAATAACGTGAGCACTAATCTATACAAGCTGTTGGGAAAAGTTCCCCCAATGTCTCCAGGGTTATTAATGGTGGTTGTGTGAAATTAACAATAACTACTCTTCTACATCAGCAGTCATCTGTGTACAACGTAGGTCTTGAATGAGACTGATTTAATTACAAGTACAGCAAACTGGCTAACTGCGGATGTTTATAAATATTTTTAAAAACTTCAGAGCGTGTATGTTTTGCGGTCACTTGGACAGCCGACTTTTATTTCCAGACATTCCATTGTGTAACATGCACAGCCATGCACCTAGCTTGCTACGCCTTCGGTTCACCTGTACAAAGAGGGATAGATGGTACTGAAAATCATGCTTTAAATCTCCCTTTTCTGTTTTTGTGTGTGTGAAATCCTCTGATTCCGGACCTTTGTCCTGTTGTTGAACAAATGTGGCTTACAAGAATGGACAGGCTGCCACCATTGTTTATCATTGAATTTGGCTCAATGGGAGCCAAGTCTGAGTGGTCTGAGATTACAGCATACCATGGCAGATTATTAGCTGAGCTTTGCAATTCGCAGTGAACACATATTTTGCAGAAAATTCCAGGGCTTATTATGAAAAACTTTGTCCTTGGAAAAATATTTTGGAAACCAATTCATCCGGAAGCCCCAAAAAGTTTAGAAAAATAATTCCGTAAATAGGCACTTGTAACAAGATTTTCGAACACTGACATGAAGTGGTTACAGACATCAGAATTTTCCATTTTCCAAAACCCTGAATTCCGTTTTCTAAAAATCTTGATTCCGTTTTTTAACGGTGTTATCTTTTAACTGTTTCCGTGATAACAGTGTAAATTCAAATAAATATGACACAACTACCCACTTAACGCTCAAAATTTACAAAACAGAAGTCCATCTGATGCATAAAAACCTTCGTGAGGATATTGTCTCACTCGAAGGTCTGGTGATAAGGTTTCGTTGTGAAGTTTTCTCGACAGCCAAGCCTTCCTTTTGGTCACCATTTTGACACACTGCTGGAACCGACGGAGTGTGCGCAGGTACAACACCCAGATTCTATTCATTTGTGCTTATATAGCCGGATACCAGCACGGTTAATGGCACTGTCGTCTGGAACCCTGTGCTTTGCATAGCTAAGCATGTACAAAGTGGAGTGCTGGCAAACAACACACAGACTGAAATAGGTGTATGTAGCCCACCTGGCCGGGTGCGGAGATGATGCCGACCCGCTCTGGGGAAAGATCGGTGGTGATGGACTTTATCGCAAGAATTTAAAGGATTTCAAGTTATTTAGGTGTTCGGGCCTTACGCCAGAACAACTCATTGTTGTTTGTTTTTTTCTTCTTTGTTTTGCTTATTCTTTTCCCCGAGCTTTGTCCGCAAGCAAACGCATACTTGCGAATCTTTGATCAACTTGAAACTTCATGTGAAGTTAGAAAATAACTAGCAGAAGCCGAGTAAGTTGTGACGTCACGATTACGTAATCTGGTGTCAAGTTACAAGCCATTTAGGTTCAAAAAGTGACCTCGTGCCAATGCCTGTATGTCTCTGAATATTTAAGCTACAGTATTCATATTTAGGCATATGATAGATCAAGACACGGGCAACATTTGAAAAGTTAACGTTAAATTCACATGACCTTTACTTCCGGTCGTACCGGAAGGTCAAAGTTTGCCTTTGTGTAATTCTTCATAAAAAACAATTCCCCGCAAAAATGTTAACTATTGTATATCGGATCAACTTCAAATTTACACCATGTTAGGACTTTGATAAAACCTCCATTATGTAGTTGTGACGTCATGATGACGCCATCAGGTGTTGAAATACAGTAAATCAAAGTTTAATACTTCAACAATTCATAACTCAAGCAGTACATACATGTAAGCTATTATAACAATCTATACATCATCGGAGAGGTTTTGAAAAATGTAGCAAATACTACACAAAGTCTTATGCCGATTGTCCTCGACTTCCTGTTCAAACCGGAAGTTGAAAATTTCAAAATTCATACTTTAAGAAATATTCATAGGGGGGCCTACTTTTTACACACACACTACGGACAATTTTGATATCAGATTGTAGGTCCTTAAGCCTTCTCAAACTTTTCCACACAGAGATGTTACCTTTTGAAATTCACTTATGGTTGAAATCGGGTATACATTGACCCGCTGTCAAACCGCGGGAAAATAAACGGCACTGAGAACACACACAATACGCGATCTAAACGGTGACCGCGGCTGCTGCATTGAATCAACCGCAAGGTTCAAAGTCCATCAAACACGCTTGTAGTCTAGTCTCCGTTCAAGGTTCTAAAACAGTCGTCCATGCAAACCTCGTTAACAATCAATGTTAGGATCTTGATAGTGTCTGCTTTCTTAGACCATATTAGGACCTTGATCAAACCTCCATTAAGTAGTTATGACGTCATGATTACGTCATCAGGTGTCAATATACAAGGTTTTTAAACATTAAAAAGTTTAATCTTTGAAAATCTATATCAAATCAAGCAAAGAGACTGTCAGTTGCTTTTTGCGGGATTATATAGAGTTATTATACATGTAGGTCTTCATTTTTCAAAGTGTGCGTGACAATGACATGAACTCTACTTCCGGTCGAAACCGAAAGTGCCTTGTAGCTTAAAAGTGGCCAATTTTTTCAAGTTGTTTTCAATGATGTTATAATCCAGCAAGGGTCTGGTTTACAAAAATTTGACCGGTGACGTCAAAACATCTCAAAGCGCCCTCTAGCGGCTGGTTATAAACATACCAAAATACACTTTTCAGACCATCATTTTAAAGGAGCGCGATCGCGCTCGCGCTCCTCCGCGCTCCTTAATGTTTTCCAAGGAGAGCAAAAAAAAGCGCTCCTTACAAATTTAACAAGAGTATGTTTTTTCAAAACCCTAGTCTAGTTGTTGATTAAAATAAGCCGCTTGAATCTCGGAGTTGGCAGTGGCAACATCTAAAGAGTGCACGCTTTTTCTTTTCCCCCCCGTTAATTTTACCTTTATTTCACCGTTCGTAAATAAATTGCGGCGGCCGCACCACCATGCGGTGATTTATTTCTTCCATGTGCGTCGTGTATTGTATGCAGCTAGATCTATTGATATATGTGTAGACCTCTCATTCCCCGCTTCATTCGCGGTACAGTTTGACCGTAGTACATGTACACATGTATGTTTACTGCTGCAGCAAAGGAACATGTGTGGAGACATTGAAAAGTCTACTGACAACAACGCACGGTGTGTTGTGTGGATACCCGCGAAACGTTAGACCTTTTTCACCAGTCGTCACTACCCGCGTTCATAGGCAAAAGCGCCAGTTCTTCGATTCGTTTAATGTGTTTTACGGCTGGAGATATTTTTACGCATTGAACTATGACCTGGAAGAAACTTCGAGATAATTCATGCAATGAGTGTGCGTCACACACGTGTGAGGGGATCGTCGACGACATTTGAGTTGACGTCTTACATTATTTTTCTAAAATGATTTGGTTTGCGATCTTCGAGGATGTGTTTCAAGAACAATTTTCAATGTCCAAAAGGCAACACTTAACCCAATGATTCACTAACACAGGTAAAGACCCCAAACATCAAAATGTCTTTTAACAAAAACCATTGAAAACGTCATGACTGCTCCGTTCATATTTTCGTGGATTATTTCGGAAGATCATTATGATTGTATTTTTTTTACGTCTGATTTCATCTTTTGTAAAAGTATTTTCCTCCTATTTACTCGTCCCCGGTCCCATCTATGGTCCCAATAACGCCCGAGGGGTTCACAGAGTGCGGCGCTGACGCACGAGTCAACTTGCCCAAATTCCGGACACCACAAATTCGGGCCTTGCCCAAAATCCGGACAAAATTTTTAGCGTAAGATTTTCCCGGATTTTTTGTGATCGCCTATTCTCATACACATGCGCAGTAATTTTAAATCGCTCTCCTTAATTCACTTTCTTGATTTAAGGAGAGCAATTTACAGCTCTCCTCGGATTTATTAAAATGAAGGCCTGACTTTTACTAGATTTCTGCGGTGAAGTTTATGACAATCGTTTCAAAATTGGTATACATAATGAACTTTATGCAGACAACATATGTGTGGTATTTCAGATTGATGACGTCATCGTGTGTCACGTGGTAATGCCTTTAAGTTTTACTTTTTGAAACCTTGCATCTCAAAAACCAAAAATTTTACTGAGTTGAAACTTGGCATAAAGATAGACAATGATAATGACGTCATTACATTTTTTTTTTTTACAAATATTTGAAATTTTGACCATTTATTACGGGTATTTATTGACCAGCTGTCAAACCGCGGGATACACACACAATACGCGATCTAAACCAGTTACCGGTTAAACGGTGAGCAAATCAACCGCAAGGTTCAAAGTCCATCAAACATGCTTGTGGTCTAGTCTCTGTTCAAGGTTCGCAAAACCTGCTTTTGACAATACGCTTTGTTAGTCTCTAAAACAGCCGTCCATGCAAACCTCGTTAACAATCAAATTAATGCTAGGCTTTTGATCGTGTGCTTTTTTAAACTTTTGCTAAAGTGTGTAGTTTGTTACGCACCTCAAAACAGTAATAACACCAAAGTTCAACTTAATGAAATAGCTCACGCATTGACACAGCACTGACCCCAGCAATACCCGAACACCTAGTGTTTGTTGTCACAAACACGTTAAGTCTAGTTAAATGTTGCTTTTGTTGGTTCTCGATTTTATTTTAGACATTATTTAAATCTATCATTTCGATTTCTATTGAATTTGGATTTTCTTTTTAATTCTGTGAAATTCCGTGCAATTGGATCGATTCCGTGTTCTACACCAATTTCCGCGATTCCATCCGTGTTCACCTTGATGCAGAAAATTCTGAAGTCTGTGGTTATTTTATGCATGTGAATTTCTGAAAATGACACATAAAGCTAGTTGTTTATTCACCACATTTGGCTTGTTTAAACGTTGATTATGCATGTACTGAGGTATAGTAACGATTGCAGAAAATGTTTCTTTTTTCTGTTATTCAGAGTGAGAGTGTGTTGTATATTTCTTTGTACAAAAAAAGTTACTGATTTTAGCCAGCAATTGAGCAAGATTTTTTGTTTGCTTATGGTTTCAAAACACTGCGGTATACAGTATAACAGTTTGTATCTTTTGGGTATTTTAGCACAATATCATGTACCAGCTAACTCTGATTTCAAACTGCGTACATGACTGTACAACAAACTAAGTGGATAACTGTTGAAACAACCAGTAGACAAACTAATGGAATCACTGTTGCAGCACTATAAATTCTAAAGAAACCAGTTTTATACAATTGTTACAATTTACCTTTGTTAAATCTTTGATTTAGAACCATATTCATAAAGTAAAAAGTAGAATGAGCTAGAGAACAAACCTTGGGCTCTTTCAAGTTTCAAAGATGCAACTGCCTTGATTGGTGACCTTTTAGTTGGGGAACTAAATGATAGCCTGGTACTCTCAACCCTAGCCTTCTGAGGTGATGCCATGGTCTTGTCTGCTGAATCCAATGAAGACATTCCTGGGTTAGTAACACTGACAAGATTCAGCCTCGCCTTTGAGCTGGGACAACGCTGTGAAGAATCATAGACTGAGATATCTGTTTTGATGGGGACATTTTCCTTCTTCATCTTTCTTGGACTACAGGGCGAGGTCACCGGATGGTGATCATTTGATGACATCTCTGAGAGTGTGACAAGAAAAACACTAAAACATGTTATATTAGAGGGGAAAACATAAAACTTTATTATCAGTGTATTTATATATATTTTTTCAATTTATTGGTTTTTAAAGTGGTTTACCGACCAAATACTTTGTTCTAAGGGCAGGGCAACTTTTCTAAAGTAAAATTACCTTTTCATTTCAAGGGGCACCAAGGCCTTGTAACAGACCTTGTACCACACCTACACTTAAAAGGAGACAGGTCTATTGTGTTACAAACAAATAAAAAAAAACTCAAAGGTCCATCACTCTTTTTGAAGCTAGAAGTGAAAAACAAAACAAACAAAAGTAATCAATGATCAATCTAAAATCTATGAAGGAAATGTTTAATTTTAAGTATAACCTTTTGTGTTGATCATAACTTTGCCTATATCATAACTTTGCCTATCTCACAACAGACAAGCACAAATATTTGACAATACCCGACACAAGCTTACAAGAATTATTTGAAAATTGTATTTGTGTATTAAAAAAGAGTTAGCTACAGGCATTTGCAGTGTCCCCAGTTTCTGCCAAACCTGCAACTTTGTGAAGACTTAACCCTAACTCCCAACAGCCTTTTTTTTAAACCTTCCCCAATCCATCAAATTCCAACATGGATAGTGCTACTGCTAATTCACTGGACCTAACCCATCAAACTCCAACAGTACAATTGTAATAACAGTACCCAATCCATCAAAGTCCAACTGTTGGATATTGGTGGAGTGGGTATCCTTGGTTCTGTACAAAGTATCAAGAGGGGGTTTGGCATTTACACAACCCAGCAAAATCCAACAACTTTTATGCACTATTTGATTAGCTCATTTTTTTATTTTTTTTTAGGGCTCAGACCAATTATGTGTATACGGTGTCGCACATGTTCTGAGATTCAGCGACTAAACAGTGGCTGTTTCACATAACAACTGAACATCACTGCCCTTTTTTTTGTTGTATATATATTTTTTTTGGTGGGGAATGAAGAAGACTTCCGAGCAGGTTGGTTGGTATCTTCTACTCGGTAGCAGTGGTGTTGTCCTCGCTGGCCTGGTGGTATTTGATGAAACACTGCCCCGGGCACAGATTCACCCCACACACTGGGCAGCCTCATCTGGTAGTCTTGGGCTTGCCGGACTTGGTCACCTTGTTCTGCTGCCGACAGTATTTGCAGTAGCGTGCATGGCGTCCCGGCATCTTGTCTGAGAAGTGGCCTCTGATGTTGTGTGCCGGGACCGGTTGGGAGCTTGATGATTGTCTTGCGCTATGCCTCTAGCATACCCATCAACGAGGCTTGTGGCTATAGCAAGGGTGAACTTGGAGTGGGTCATCTTGCTCTCCAACTCCTCTCTGATGTTGTCACTATCGCTGCCATCACTGTGGGCTTCAGCTGGATGGTGGTGTTTGAAGCAGAGCCATGCGTTGACTCTGGCAACATCAACCAAGAAGTACAGGATGTTTCGCCACCAGAACTGCGATTTCTGGGTGCAAGCACATGTATGGTAGGATCGCAGCTGGTCGCCACGATCGACTCCTCCCATACACTTGGTGTAGTCCACCGCCTGAGGAGGAGCCGCAACGGTCTTCATCTTGCGGCGGCCGGTGGACTGGTCTGGACACCTACGTCTGAGTCACAGGATCCCTCCAGTCTTGGTGCGCTGATGAGAGGAGGGTCATCACACAGCTGTCTTTCCAAGCGACGGCTGTCAACTGGCCATTTTGTCTTGTGTAAAATGTTCCTCGTGGAGCTTTATTGAGGCGCTTCAATTTTGAACAGTTCAGGCTGGACGGCTTCGTTGAGAAATCTGCAGGAAGGCCTTTGCTGTTGCTTTTTACAGCCCCTGTGAGATAAGTTCGCTTGGCAAGCAATGACCTTGCAAGGCTGACTGAAGTATACAGCTTGTCAGTGAAGATATGGTGGTAGACGTTGAGCTGATGCTTTGCAGTGGCCATTGCTATATCTGCCATCTTGGCAGGTCTATCACCATGAGGATGAACCATGAAGTTGAGGATGTAGCCGCTGGCTGACTCAGCAATGGTGTAGATCTTGAATCCAGCCCGGATGGGCTTCAGCGGCATGAAGAACTTCCTTACGCTAGCTTTGAAGCCTCTATACTTGATCATAGCCTCATCTATGGTTACTTCTCGGCCTGGATTGTAAAGCTTCAAGCAGGCGTGGCGAACCTTATCCCACAGGGGCTGTAATGGGTATTGGGGGGGGGGGGGGGGGGTGTCGTGGCCGAGCGGTTAAGAACACCAAACTCAAGCTCTGGTGTTTCTGTTCAGCAGAGTGTGGGTTCGAGTCCCGGTCGTGACACTTGTGTCCCTGAGCAAGACACTTAACTATAATTGCTTCTCTCCACCCAGGGGTAAAATGGGTACCTGTGAGGGCAGAGATGGTTCTTGTGATTGATTTAGCTTAGTAGCGCAGATTTGTTGCACAGGCTGTATACTCCCCAGGGAGCTGAGATGGTTTAAGGAATGAAACAAATGGCCCAGTGACCAGGGGTAATAATGTGTGAAGCGCTCCGAGACGCCCTTCGGGTGTGTAAAGCGCTATATAAAAACCGAATATTATTATTATTAGCTGTTCCGAACTTTCAGTCGGAACAGCTTTTGAAATCGTCCAGATTTTTATTTTTTTTATTATTATTATTATTATTATTATTATTATTTTTCTTTCTTTCCCTAAAATCGTATTGACATAACCTGTGTCTCTTTCGAAGACCATATGTTATTCTTAGAATTATCAAAAGCAGACAAATCCTATATCATATTAAAGCTTATGCCCTGACTTGAATTTTAGATGTAATTAGATTAAAAATCTTAATTAATTATTCACGTCACAGCTGTATGAATATTTAATTAGCCAATCTGATTTACACCATATCTCAAGAAGTAAACATCCGATCTTCAAACTTTTTTCAGTTATGGCATCGTCTTGTATTGTAGATGTCGATTCCGGTCTAACATTTTTCGTCACGTCATCATGACGTCATTTGTAGGTGTTTTTTCTTTTCGTATCAAAAAAAACGTTTTAGTAACGTTTTGGTGGTTCAAACACAAACCATGGCTACGAAGCAAATTGTGCCGTGATTGCGCAATCAGGGCTAGGCGTCAAAGACTGCCGTGACATTGGAATCGAGAGAGGATATACGTACGTTCTAATAGGGTTTTCGTTAAAAGGCATTGGATTGGGATAAGTTACATACCATCGTGTACCTTATCAAATTTATTAGTATGAAAAACACATTTTTGTTACTGTGACGTCATCAGGTGTCAAATTACGGTAATTCAAAGCTTTAATTAGTTAATCTTTGCAGCACCATATCTCAAGAAGTACACAGCCGATTTTCAAACTTTTTTCAGTTATTGACTCCTTGGGCATTGGAAATTAGCCTTGGGTAACCGTGACCCCATGTTGACCTTTACTTCCGGGTCAACCGGAAGTGAGACCATATTTCAAGAACTACCCAACCGATTTTCAAACTTTTTTCAGTTATAGACTCCTTGGGCATGGGAGATTAGCCTTGGGTAACCGTGACCCCATGTTGACCTTTACTTCCGGGTCAACCGGAAGTGACACCGTATTTCAAGAACTACACAATCAATTTTCAAACTTTGTTCAGTTATAGACTCCTAATGGGCATTGGAGAATAACCTTGGGTAACCGTGACCCCATGTTGACCTTTACTTCCGGGTCAACCGGAAGTGGGATCATATCTCAATAACTACACAACCGATTTTCAAACTTTATTCAGTTATAGACTCCTAATGGGCATTGTAGAATAGCCTTGGGTAACCGTGACCCCATGTTGACCTTTACTTCCGGGTCAACCGGAAGTGGGACCATATCTCAAGAACTACACAATCGATTTTCAATCATTTTTTAATTATAGACTCCTTGGGCATTGGAGATTAGCCTTGGGTAACCGTGACCCCATGTTGACCTTTACTTCCGGGTCAACCGGAAGTGGGACCCTATCACAAGAACTACACTACCGATTTTCAAACTTTTTTCACTTATAGACTCCTTGGCATTGAAGATTAGCCTTGGGTAACCGTGACGCCATGTTGACCTTTACTTCCGGGTTAACCGGAAGTGGGACCCTATCTCTAGAACTACACTACCGATTTTCAAACTGTTTTTAGTTATAGACTTCTTGGGCATTGGAGATTAGCCTTGGGTAACTGTGACCTCATATTGACCTTTACTTCCAGGTCAACCGGAAGTGGGACCCAATCTTAAGAACTACACAACCGAATTTCAAACTGTTTTCAGTTATAGACTCCTTGGACATTGGCGATTAGCCTTGGGTAACCATGACCCCATGTTGACCTTTAATTCCGGGTTAACCGGAAGTGGGACCATATCTCAAGAACTACACTACCGATTTTCAAACTTTTTTCACTAATAGATTCCTTGGGCATTGAAGATTAGCCTTGGGTTACCGTGACCCCATGTTGACCTTTACTTCTGGGTCAACCGAAAGTGGGACCATATCTTATGAACTACACAACCGATTTTCAAACTGTTTTCAGTTATAGACTCCTTGGACATTGGCGATTAGCCTTGGGTAACCGTGACCCCATGTTCACCTTTACTTCCGAGTTTAATAACCGGAAGTGGGACCCTATCTCAAGAACTACACTACCAATTTTCAAACTGTTTTCAGTTATAGATTCCTTGGGCATTGGAGATTAGCCTTGGGTAACCGTGACCCCATGTTGACCTTTACTTCCGGGTTAACCGGAAGTGGGACCCTATCTCTAGAACTACACTACCGATTTTCAAACTGTTTTTAGTTATAGACTTCTTGGGCATTGGAGATTAGCCTTGGGTAACTGTGACCTCATATTGACCTTTACTTCCAGGTCAACCGGAAGTGGGACCCAATCTTAAGAACTACACAACCGAATTTCAAACTGTTTTCAGTTATAGACTCCTTGGACATTGGCGATTAGCCTTGGGTAACCATGACCCCATGTTGACCTTTAATTCCGGGTTAACCGGAAGTGGGACCATATCTCAAGAACTACACTACCGATTTTCAAACTTTTTTCACTAATAGATTCCTTGGGCATTGAAGATTAGCCTTGGGTTACCGTGACCCCATGTTGACCTTTACTTCTGGGTCAACGAAAGTGGGACCATATCTTAAGAACTACACAACCGATTTTCAAACTGTTTTCAGTTATAGACTCCTTGGACATTGGCGATTAGCCTTGGGTAACCGTGACCCCATGTTCACCTTTACTTCCGAGTTTAATAACCGGAAGTGGGACCCTATCTCAAGAACTACACTACCAATTTTCAAACTGTTTTCAGTTATACATTCCTTGGGCATTGGAGATTAGCCTTGGGTAACCGTGACCCCATGTTGACCTTTACTTCCGGGTTAACCGGAAGTGGGACCCTAACTCAAGAACTACACAACCGATTTTCAAACTTTTTTCAGTTAAAGACTCCTTGGACATTGCAGATTAGCCTTGGGTAACCGTGACCCCATGTTGACCTTTACTTCTGCGTCAACCGGAAGTGGGACCATATCTTAAGAACTACACACCTGATTTTAATTTTATTTTCAATTACAAACCCCTTTGAGCAATAAATGTTAGACAAGGGTTACCATGACCCACCTCATGATGACCTTTATTTCTGGGTTAAAAGCTCCTTTCGATTCAGTATCAGAATGAAGACCAAGTTTAGGTTTTTAGGCACCCTTAAGTGAAAAGGGGGCCTGTCAAAGGTCAAGAGACTTCAATCTTGAAATCAGACCAACTTTAAAGCTTTGAAGCACTTAATCGAAGCAAAACAAAACGGAACAGCTTTGTGTTTGTCAACAAACACTAAATCTCTAGTTATTATTATTATTATTATTAATTATTATTATTAATTATTATTAGGGGATGCTTCCTCTTGGTGGAATAACGATGTGCCTTGTCCCGAATCAGGTCAGGGTCCTTGGAAAGGTCGGCACAGGCCAAGTACTCACTGATGGTGTCGAATCTGTGCCGTTTCATGGTGTTGGCGATCATGGTGTTTCTTAGGTCAAGATGAGATGCCCAGTAGTCCTTGTAGTTGTTGATACGGACTAGAACCATCAGCATGTGCACGCCAAACCATGCCTTTATCTCTGGTAGTTAAGTCAGAGGCAATCGTCTGGCCTTCAACTTCTGGTTGGTCCATTTGACGATGGAAGTCATCAGGAGCACCGGGAACAACTTCATGAAGTACTTCACTGGTGTGGACTTCTTCTGGAAAGTAGGGCCTCTGGGCTGTTTTCCCTTGAAGTTTCTGATGTGGATGTTTTCCAGGTGGCAAGTCCAACCATGTTCGTCTGGCGCGTAGTCCCGTTGGTAGGCAGAGGGGGGATCAGGATCGTTGTCGGAATCAACCGGGGCCGGGGTTTGCTTCTTTTGCTTTCTCTTCTTCTTCTCCTCCTCCTCCTTCGAAGGTGTAGCACTTGAAGTAGATGGCTCTTCCATGGAATCCTCATAACTTCCTATCTCATCCCCTGCCTCGTCCCCTCCCGTCTGAGAGCTGTCTTCGGCCTCCTCATCTATCATGCCATTCTCCATCTCTCCTTCAGCTGTGTCTCCACCTGACTCATCGTTCTCTCCTCCTGTCGAGGAAAGCTTCCTCCTCGCTGTCTGATGTCTCCACCAGGGCTCGGAAGGATCTACCCATGCTCATGCCTGCATCTTGCATACTAGATCTGATGTCTGCTCTCAAGCGATCGTTTTCTTCTTGAAGAAGTCGGTCCATCATTGCCGGGTCTTGGGAGGTGGGAAGGCGGGCCTTGCCTTTCCCCTTTCTTTTCCCCTTTCCTCCTCTCTTCTCTCCTGTTCCCTCTCCTTCATTTTTCTTCTCCTGCCGGGTCCTTCTCATAGCAGTTGACTCAACGAACATCTCTCTCTCTTCCACTGTCAGACTGAACTGAAGATTTTCAACCTCTCTAGATGTCATGGTGACTACTTTCGGTTAGTCAATGTGTGACTGGGGATGAGCCTCAAGAAACACCCACATATAGCCCTACATGTAGGTGTCTTAGTTATGGTAATTATTACATAAAATTACATAATACATACTTACCATCTAAATAGGCAATATTATTAAGATGACAATACTATTAAAATTACAATCAATCATGTGATATTCAATTCACAAAAACTAGTCAACCCCGCGCTTAAATGGTTGGGTCTGCCATTGTAAGAAACAATGGGATCAACAATGCACTACATGTACATCACATGTACATCACATGCCTTTATCAGTTGTTTATTCCTCCTCCTTGCCCTTAAACCCTAAGCACTCCATCAAAGTCCAACAAGTGGCACATCTTTGCAATTCACCATACCTAATCCAACAAAGTCCAACAGAGAACTGCAAGTCCACAGTACCCATTCCATCACACTCCATCACTTTATCGATAGTACACTGGACCTAAACCATCAAATCCCAACAAAACAAACTGTTGGGAGTTTGGTGGGATAATGACTGTTAGGGTTAAAGTAACCTCACAACACTGAGGCAAATTAAATTTTAATTTAAGTTAAAAAATTGTTTTGCAACAACATGGTTACACAACATTTGTACAACCAAGAAATATCCAACATAAAGCACACTGGTGAATGTAATTAAGATGATCTAATAATTATTAATAAATGTAACTGTATAAGAGAAACCATTTTAGCACTTTGTTGTTCAGTAGTAGTTCAGGCCTCGAACTTCGCGTTCAAAAGGGCACGGCAATAATTGCCGTGCTTTTTTCTAGAATTTGAAGGGCATCGCAGCAATTTCGCAAGTGTAAAAAGGGTACCACGGCATCTTTGTCGAATTTGGGGGGGCATCATGGCAAAAACTAAATTTTACAAAATTTAACAAGACAGGTGAAAAAACTAAGGTTCAAAAAACGTTTGCACAACCAAGGATGCGATCAAAATAGGCATGAGAATATGCGATGATAAAAAAATCGCTAAAAATTGCATGTCCGGATTTTGGGCAAAGACCAATTTTTTGCGTGTCCGGAATTTGGGCAAGTTTACCCAGGCGTCAGCGTCGCACTCAGTGAATCCCTCTGGCGTTTTGGGGACCATTTGTGGGATCGAGGACATGTTAATAGGAGGAAAATACTTATAAACAAGATGAAATCATAACAGTGCTAGACGTATATTGTCTTAAAAAGCTCAAAATAAAATGATATTCGGAACTTAAGTGTACTTCCACGAAAATAAATGATTATGAACGGAGCAGTCATGCTTTTGTTACAAAAATTGATTTGGGGGGGGGGGTCTTTTTACCCGTTATAGTGAATAATTGTGTTAAGTGTTGCCCCCCTTTGGCCATTGAAACTTGTTCTTCAAACACCTTTTCGTATTCCAAGATCCCAACAGTTTATAAACCATAGCATTTTGAAAATAAAATGTGAGACGTCAGACGTTAACGAATCTCCCCACACGTGTGTCGCACACTCATTGTCTATAAGTTTCTTCCAGGTCATAGTTCACTTGCGTAAAAATATCTCCAGCCGTAAAACACATTAAACGTATCGAAGAAACGACACTTAAGCCTATTGAAGGTTCGTACTGACGACTGGTAAAAAAAGTATAACGATGCGCGCGCATCCAAAACACCGTATGTTGTTGTCAGTAGACTTTTCAATGTCTCCACGAATGTTCCTTTGCTGCAACAGTAAACATACATGTATCAATTGAACGCGCTGCATGCACATGGAAGAAACAAATCAACGCATATTGGGCCGGCCGCTGCCGGGCGGCAATTTATTACGAACGGAAGCGTGTAAAGACCAAGAAGAGGGATTAGCGAGATCCAAATGTATACCCCAACAACTCACCCCCAAATTTGTTATCAAATTCACATTGAACTCGAAGACCACAAATTTGAAAGGGAAAAAACCGGAATTCCGGTTTAAACCGGAAGATTCTCATGCCTGTCAAAAACAATGCGTCTTCACCACAGCATTGCACAAACACCCCGCAAAAAATTCCCCAAAACAAAACACATTTAAGAAGAAATAAATCCTACGTTTTCCAGTAAAATAACCTTTCTATTGATCCAAAATGTCCTAAATGGTTTCATTTTTGTAAAATAAGGCCTACACCTTGTGCAGTCTTTCGATCGTAAACAAGCTACATGTAACATTTCCGAGGAACTGTGCTTTGAAGACCATGCTGTCGACGGCTTTTGCGTGCATACCAGTGGCTCATTGCTCCGTGCACGGTTTTAGATTGTGCACCAGCAATGGTGATTATTGCAATTCCCTCGAGCATGCACAGACATGTAAAGTCTTTTGTCAAGGCGTTTCAAACAGGTGTTGTGATCTATCGCGTAATGCATTGGGATATTTCAGCAATAAAGGGCTTTTACTCTCATGGTCGCATTGTTTTGAAACGCCCTCTAGGGTTCAATTGTTGCACCCAAAGGAATGAGATCAAAGACTACGAACCTGAAAATTGGAAAAGACGGACTGCGTGCGTTGTGTAAATTGTGATCTCAATGCGGTCCGTGTTTTGAGGAACTTTCGAGTGAGTTTTTCGACGCTTATCGGAACTGTAAAAATGCAAACGTATAACCGGATATATTTAGTATATTATGTATCTTACAATTTTACTAAGGGCACAGACGGCAGTTGGATAAAAAGGGCACGGCAATATATTGCAGTGAAATGTCGGTGATTTTGAGGGCATCGCAGCAATGGCATAGGGTACATGTAGTCTTGGTTCCAAGACCATGGTATTTGCGCGCACACACACAACCAACTGAGTTCAGATCTATGTACACCGCACACTGTACATTTGTAATGAATAAACATAGAGGGCGCTTTGTAATTTTGTTCCCTGGATCCCACCAAGGTCTTGGACATTTGCAACGACGGGTCTTAACTTTTTCTTTGTTTTTCTGGAAATCTCCCCCGACTTTCCGGGGGAGCCAATCAGTGATCTCGTTTTACTTTGGTTATGAATAATTCATCAATGTTGAGCTCACGCAAGAAGAAGTAGTGTGTGTATGTAGTACAAGTTCAATGAAGCTGCACTGGACGTGCGACGATTGGAGCATATTGGAGTTCGTGGGGTTGCATTGGACTGGTTCCGGAGTTATTTGTCGCATAGGAAACAATTTGTATCTTATAATTTATCAAGTTCATCACATAAAACAATTTCTTGCGGTGTCCCCCGTTAATGATATATGTAATTCTTCTGACATGTTTTCATTCTGTCTTTTTGCAGACGATACAAACATATTATACAATTACCATGATGTGGACGAAGCAGTAAACAATGTTAATATTGAACTTGTTAAGATAAGTAATTGGCTTTTATCCAATAGGTTGTCAGTTAATCTGCTAAAAACGAATTATATCGTTTTCAGTTCCAGACAACATAAATACATTCGACATGCCGATATTCTTCTAAATGGCATAGTTCTTAACCAAGTAAGTAGCACCAAATTTTTTGGAATATATATTGATGAAAACCTTTCGTGGAACAAGCATGTAAAAGTCTTGGCTGATAAGGTTTCAAAAAATATTGGTATTATGAGAAGATTGAAGTTTATCTTGACTACAAATATCCTTTTAACAATTTATAATTCTCTCATACAGTCTTATCTCAACTATGCTATACTTACTATGCTATACTTACTTTTTCTCTTGCAAAAGAAAGCTGTCCGTATAATAAGTACATGTAATTCTGGGTATCTTGATCACACAGGGCCATTGTTTCGAGAGCTAAAGGTCCTTAAATTCGATGATTTGTACAATCTTAATCTTGGTAAATTTATGTACAGGTATAAAAGGGGCCTATTGCCCAGCGAATTCAATTGTCTTTTTACTTTGTGTTCAACAGTTCATAGATATGGTACTCGTGCTTCATCGAAAGGTGATTTTTACACTAATTTCAACCGATCATCATTCTCCCCAAAAAGCATTGTGTCTCGTGGTGTTCTATTCTGGAACAATCTCAACCCGGATCTCAAGAAGTCTCTAACACTAAAGTCTTTTACCAACAAACTTAAACATACTTTGTTGAATGTATACTAAAAGAAATGTGCTATGTATTTTGAAGTCAACTTGCATATAATTCTTACAATTAGGTTGTTTTAATTTTAATCTGTCATATAAATCTAGCCCTCTGGTCTGTGTTATTGTTTTGTTGTTGTCCTTGTTTTGCCCAAGTCATTGTCTGTCTAGATAGGGAAAGGCATAAAAGCACTATGCTTCACTTTTTTTCCTACATGTTGGCTATAAATGTATAATGCTGTATTTACATCGGGTAGTTGGAATTTTCTTTTGTTTTGTTTATTATGTGACATATATTATTCATTGTAAGTAACCTGTACATGTCTTTGTAACGACCAACGTGAAAATAAATGTTTATTGAATTGAATTGAATTGATATAACACTGAACTATACTTAGTGTACTGTGGGGAGATATTGCGAGCGTGAACTTTCGGCCTGGGCTAGCTGGTCGCGCCTGCCTGCCGATGGACATCGACTCGGCAGTGCGGCGATCGTGCAGACGTTAAAATGGCCACTTCCAGGAGTGTGCGGCCGTGCTTGTTATGCGGTACAGAATTAATTACCTGTAAGCATTATATGTCTCTCAATTGCTCTTCGAAAACTAATCCATCAATCATGAATGTAGCTGATGAAATTTCACTTATTACAAAACTGGACATAGACCAACTGAAATCAAAGTATGTATGCAACATTTGTCAACGCCAAGTTGTGAAAGTATAGTCGCATTGACTGGTACATCTACATTTGTATACATTGTACATGTAAAACAAGTAGAAATTTGAACTTGTTTATTTTTGGCGATGAAGAAAATAAATAAAATACAGTAAATGCATTAAAGACCAAACAAAATGCCCCCCACCACCCCTCTCCATTTTAAACATCGTGTATTTATTAGTACATTACCTTAATGCCGGATTTTAAAACTTTTCTTGTATTGTAAAAAAAAAACGAAATTCGCGGCGAAAAAACACTCCACAGAAAAGCCGTCCAGAAACATAAGCGCCTGTAACCGATGGTGGCAGCAAACATATTGATCAAAATAGTGACGTAGATGGACGTGTGAGCCAGTAACACGACTATTATTACTTGCCTGCAACCGCGCTGGAAGTTTGACAAGTTATATTTTAAGTTTTACACATGCGATTAAAACACAGCAAACAGTCGTTGATAGAGCGCAATCTAAAGACGACATTAGTCTTAAAATAACACATGGTTCCCACATGGATGCACCTCAAAAGGTTGAAAGGTCAGCAGTTATATCACCAACGCATCGACGTTCTGTGTGTGCGCGCATGTACGACTCGTCGTCGTGTGTTACGTGTGTGAGTTGTATACACCTGACGACCACCACCATTCTCTCACACGTGAAATGTACACACAGTAAAAATGGCAACGTTCCGCTTTTCGCGATCAACGTGTGTGTGTTTTTACATATGGAATATCAGAATTTGAATTGAAGGGATTTTACCAAGAGTTTTAGGTACAGACTTCATCTGTTTTTAACAGAGGCATTTTTTTCAATTCCAAAGGTATGTAGTGATTATTTTAAATCACTTTTGCAAAGTGTAACAACATTTCCTTCATGTCCTTCCAAACAACAATGTTTTTAATTTGTGTTGATCTGTTTTGTTTTCAACCTCAAGGCATCAATTTGGGGGAAAAACCCCAAATAAGCCCTACAAGTAATGCAAGAAAATAATCACAACTAAAGTTATCTGAGGTACGGCCGGGAATCTTGTGAATTTCCGCAGTGCGATGATGAGGAGGATCACAGCGTATTTCCGAATCCTTTTACTCTCCCCCATATCACAGAAATGTATTAAATTTTAACGACACAATTTTTTAGAACACCATGAAACTTGTGTTAAATTCACTCAAGGATTTCATTCAATGAATGCAAGTTTTTGTATAGTAAATTTCACATGAAAATTAGGAAAGTTATTGTTGTTTTGTGCTGCTAAAAGTCGGTTGTGTGACGACTTTCACTCCCATTACACCCATGCTATTTTCTTGTATCCCAACCAACACAACACGACGCGGCGCAGTAAACAGTCCTTTTGTTGTTTCACACATCCAGGCACGTCATCCTGAAAGCCTCTCGGAAAGTGTCCCCGACGGCTTTTGTTTCATTTTCTGCTGCGCGCAGGCACATGCGAAGCACTTTTTAATAATTTTTTTCGGGGTAAATAAAAATTATGAAATCACTATGTTTGGGTTTTTTGTACTAATAAATGTGTAATGTTCAAAATGGTGAATTTCTTTTTGACCATTTTGTGCCCTCTTTAAAGGCACTGAACATGTTTGGTAATTATCAAAGACCAGTATTGTCACTCGGTGTATCCCAACATGCATAAAATAACAAACCTGTGAAAATTTGGGCTGAATCGGTCATCGAAGTTGCAAGAAAATAAAGAAAGAAAAAACACCCTTGTTGCACAATTTTGTGTGCTTTCAGATGCTAATAAAAGGCTTCATGCATGAAGTCTTTTATTATTTTAGTGAGAAGTTACCTCTTTCTCAAAAACTACGTTACTTCAGAGGGAGTGGTTTCTCACAATGTTTTATATTATCAACAGCTCTCCGTTGCTGGTTACCAAGTAAGTTTTTATGCTTATATATATTTTGAGTAATTACCAAACGTGTTCAGTGCCTTTAAGACTGTTGACACTCTAATTGTACAAAAATTAGGAACAAGTGTTTTCAGATGGATGTTAATGCGAATTTATTCAATGACACATTCCCAAAAAACATACAAATTTTCACTACATGTATTTAGTGTATATAACATTTTCATTGATTTTTGAAATAGAGAACATTCATTCCAATCATCGTTTTTCAAAATAATTTGTATTCCTGATTTTTGAAAATGGCATAAAATTCTATCCTCATGTTTTGAAGAAAAAAGAATGAAGATTTTTTTGTTTTGCCAGTGATTTTTTGCAATATGCACTTTCAAAATGCGTTTATTTTGTTTCCAAGAATGGAAATATGTCAGGTCGTTTTTGAAGGTCTTTAAATTTCATATCTCTCAAAGATGAACTGATTTCAAGAGGAAATATTTCTAAGCAGGATTTGTACCAGTATAAACTTTATAAGCAACTAGAAATGTAGTGTTTGTAGGATTACAAACACTAGGTGTTCGGGTTTTCAATGAAAGTTAGTGGTAAGGCTTATGACCGTATGGTGCCATGAAAGTTTGTTTTTATATCCCATTCCGATAGTGAGAAGGATGGCGGAAGAAGGTTGGCCTTTCTAATACTTTGCAAACTAGGGTTTGTGAAAAGTTTTTTGACTTGAAATTGAAGATTGAACCAGAAGGCGAGTTTGGCAAGTTTAATTATTTTTTGTTTTGACCCTCGAACACGGCACCTTAACCCTTTCAGTCCCGTATACTTTGTACACAGCTACCCCCACATCCCGCATACTTTTTCAAACGCAACAATTTATTGTGTGTTTTCATTGGAAAAATCATTAAAAAATTATCATGAAGTATTTAAAAAAAAAATTTGGAGGTAATGTTCATTATGATATTGTCCTTCTTTCTGGATAAATTTTGTGACCTCTGTGACCTCAATGACCTTTGTCTTCCTGTGAAAACGGAAGTTGTAAACAAAATAAATAAAGAAGATTTTTAATTGTTTTCAATGATCATTGTAAATTGTTGTGGCTGTTGTTTTCAGTACTATAAGTTGCGATATAATAAACAATAATAGTTTACAGATGTAATAGAGGGTTTACGACATCATTGTAGCTTGGTGTGTCAGTAAATTCCATAGAAAGAACGATTTTAATTTGCATCGTTGTTCATGATCATGGCGGCCGCCATCTTGAATCGTTGTTTACATGTGTGGAAATGCATACAAGTTACTTGTGCACAGTTCCGCAAATGGTACAAAATACTACAACAAAATCTGATCAAAATAACGAATTTGTCGTACTGTAATGCTCTATATATACACCTGAATAACTATTATAGTATTTACCAAGTCACCAGCAATCCAGAAAGGAAATCACAGAAGGAAAACTAGCTACATTTTGAAGAAATTCTTGACGTAAATTTTGTTTCGATTCAGACTTCGCGTTGATTCAACCATGTAATGTACAGCGTAAAAACTCCCGGATGCTAGCCTGTATACCCTCTCAAAACTATACCAAAAGAGGGCGCATTTCATCCTGTAGATGGTGCTGTATTTTTGTGTTCATAGTGCATTTGGTGCGAGCGTGATAGCGGCAAAAGTGCGGCGACCTCGCAACCCGGGATATCCCGGGAGCGGGATCTGAGTGCGCGTTGCGAAAACCCGGGATATCCCGGGAGCGGGACTGAAAGGGTTAATTGGACAAGCTTAAGTTGGTACGTTGTCAGCACCTTCAGTTGGTTAAAATGGTCTGTTTTGCATTTTTTCAACGTTTTCTTTATCTAAGTGTGTTGTTTACATATCTATTGCCTGAGTAAATTAATCAGATTTGTTTGCATAATTAATTAGTTTTTATAACTTGGTTAATCTACCAATTGACAGACAAATGACGGGATATTGGTAGTATTGTCTTTCCCTTTCTATCCAAACCGCTATCCCATGTTGATCGCCATCTCCTATGCGGCATGGTATGAAGCGTTAGCGTTAGTTATTTGAATCGCTGAAAACAATGTTGATAATGATAGCTTTTGAAATTTCAAAGAAAGTAATGTGTAAATCTTCTACGTTTAAACGTTAGTTTATACACAGGAAATAAAGGCTACTCGGAATATAACATTTTCTAAATAATAAACTTTTGTTTAGCCAGAATTGAAAACCGATGGCATCATTATGAAGTTAGAATTTATTTATCGAGACATAGGTATTTAAATATGTGCCAAGTGAAAAACAAAGGTGAACTTACAAAAATAATTTTGCAAATGAGTACATTATTTAGATTATTTGAAAGGGCCAAGGGTCCATTGTCATTTCATAGTCATACAGAAGAAACATTCTCCCCACTTCCCCTTCATCTTGACTACAGATCTTGAAACGAGCCTTTGAATGACTCACAAGTACAACTATTAAGTATTAGGCTATGTTTTCCATTCAATGAAGTTTATTTATTTTTCGATGGATAGGCCTATATGCATTGAAACTCCAGAATGTGTACTAGATAGGCTACACATGTATATTTTGTTGTTGTAAATAGTCACTAACTGAACTGATAGTTTAAAAGACTATCACTAACAATTCAAAAATAAATTTTATCAAACTACGCCTGCTTGCTACCTTTTTGTGGTGCCGATAACTGAAGCAACATCATTTGTCATGATTATGATAAGGGCATAAGAACCTACAGTTTACACGATGTGCAATTTATGTTGAATTTGTTTTGCTGTTCACATTGTATTTCTTTGAAGTATTCAACAGGATTTAAAAGTAAAATCTTGTAAAAACCGGTGTTGATCAGAGTCAAATTTATGTTGATCTTTTTCCGATCACATTTTCTCAGTTCTCAAAATTTATTAAAATCACCAAAAGAGTTCAGCAAAATACACTCGTTTTTATAGTTGATATTTACCACCAAGCCAACAAAAGGCTAACACGAAGGATGCACTGAGCAATTCATTGGACTACCGTCGAACGACGTACATTTCTGAGTCTGTTGCATTATAAAAAGCGCAGTACGTTAACAAACGACCATTAACACGGTATAGCGCCACCAGTGGATATGACATCAACAATTCGTTTCACGTTATGTGGATGTATACACTGTCTTCGTGGCGCGGAATGTGTGCTAGTGTATCGTGTATACACAGGTTACATGCAGGACCCTGTGCAGGACCTTATGAACAGGCCGGAAGTGGAGCAGCCAGCCGCGTGGTGTACTGGAACGCAACAGACGGCTACCGTGCCACTGGGTTAGATACGGTTTTACGTGTCTCAGTAGAAGATCTTTTCACGTGCTTTTAATGCGGGTCAATATATAGGCCTACATTGCCTTTAACACCCGATTTCGACCAGAAAGTAAGGTCAAACTAGTATCATCTCTGTGTAAAAGTTTGAGAAGGCACAAGATCCTACAACCTGGTGTAAAAATTTCGATTCAAGTACGAGAAGTTATTAGGTGTTCGGGCACACAGCCCGTAACACCTCTTGTTTTTGTTCCGGTTTTTTTTCTTACTTTTTAATACTTCTTATTCTTCTTCTTATCCCCCGCGATTGTCCGCTAACAAAAGCACACTTCCCAAGCTCGTATAATTTTGAAATTTCTACCATAGTTAGATAACCATTAGGAGACGAAACCGTTTCATTTACGTCATGATGACGTCATCAGGTGTCAATTTACAAGGTTTTTAGAAAAAAATAAATTAATCTTTGAAAATCTGTAACAAATCACACTTAAGAGACCGGCGGTTGTTTTATGCGGGATCATACTTAGGTCATATAGGTCTTTATTTTTTGTCGTGTGCATGACCTCACATGACCTCTACTTCCGGTCGTAACAGGAAGAAACAGGAAGTGCCTTGTAATTTAAAAGTGGCACACTTTTTGAAGTTTTTTTTAACGGTGTTATAGTCGAGCAAGAGTCTGGTTTAACAAAATAAGACAAATGACGTCATAAAAGTCAAGAGCGCCCTCTAGCGGCAGGTTGAAAACAATTAAAAATGCACTTTTCCTAGATGTCTGTGGCGAAGTTTAAGATAATCGTTTCGAAATTGGTATACATAATGACCTTCATGCAGACAACATATGTGTGAAGTTTTAGATTGATGACGTCATCGTGTGTCACGTGGTATTGCCTTAAAGGTTTACTTTTTGAAGCCGTGTATTTACAAAACCACAAGATCGACTGAGTTGAAACTTGGCATGTTGAAAGACAGTGATATTGACTATGTAAATCTAAAGAAAGAACATGATGACGTCATTCCTTTTTTTTATACAAATATTTGAAATATTGACCAATTATTACGGGTATTTATTGACCCGCTGTCAAACCACGGGCTACACACACACTACGCGAACTAAACCAGTTTACTGTTTTGTTATCACGTAGTGTGTGTGTATACGTTGAGCAAATCATCCGCAAGGTTCAAAGTCCATCAAACATGCTTGTGGTCTAGTCTCTGTTCAAGGTTCGCGCAACCTGCTTTTGACAATACGCTTTGTTAGTCTCTAAAACAGCCGTCCATGCAAACCTCGTTAACAATCAAATGCTATGCTTTCGATCGTGTGCTTTTTAAAACTTTTGCTAAAGCTGGTGGTGCTATATCAAATTATGGTCATGCTTTTACCACGCTCTGTGGCATTATTGGCTTGCTCTGTGACAGATCGGCTCGTTTTAGTCTACGCAAACACCAATGTGAGCATTTTTGTTGGCCAACAAAGACACACTTTGAGTCGTGCGTAGCGCGTACACGCGTGCACTTTTCCATTGTTTTTCATCAATGATGGTGGTCAATGACGTGGTCAATTTGCTTTGATTTGCTGTAAAACGTTAATCGGTGACAGGGTACGCTGAATATAAGGCATTTCGTCACTAAGGTGACAAAAGGAATTGTCGTGTGCTTATTAATACTAGCAGAAAACATGCGTATAACGTAACAACGATCTACAACCATGTTGCAAATTTACAATAAATTTGCAATGTTGTGTTTTGCACTCGTGGGGCCCAATTTAATTATATTATGTACTGGAGCATTATTTTTGTGCTCCTATAGTAAATTGCAAGATTGAGCTCAAGCCGCGATATATTACATTTAACGCTTGTTTTCCTGATAAAAGACGTCATCAATTGTAACATGACTTCGACTTAAAGTTGCAGTTTTACCAGATTTGTATACTCAGTATTACAATTGCTTGGTCAAGCTTAAAACCAAATTGATGTATTCAAGCTGACAATGAGTAACATCCCATATTTGAACGTCATGCCGAACACCTTGTTTTTGTTGTGTAACAAAAATTTAAGTCTAGTTTAGATATAAATTATTGAAATTTCAACTTCCGTTTTGGACCGGAAGTCAAGATAAAATTGGGTCACTCTTTGTGAATTGTTTGTTGGGTTTTCCAAGACCTGTCCGATGATGTATAGAATGTACAAATCCATTCAGCAGTTTTCGAGTTATGATTTTTTGAAATATTAAACTTTGATTTACTGTATTTCGACACCTGATGACGTCATCATGACGTCACTCCAGCGGTGTCTTCTACAAGTAACGATCTAACTATATGTGAAGTTTGAAGTTTGTGTGAGCTTCGGAAGTGTGCGTTTTTTGGCGGACAATCGCGGGGGATAAGCAGAAGTATTTTTTTAAAAACGTACAAAAACAGGAGGTGTTCCGGGCGGATTGCCCGAACACCTAAAAAAAACGTATAAAAACAGGAGGTGTTCCAGGCGGATTGCCCGAACACCTAATAATGTTTCAGACAAAATAGTCACAAACTTTGGCGATGTTTACTAAAGCCACAAACCTTACTTAATATTTGCTGCAAGCTACATGTATTAGCCAGCGATACGTCGGGGCGTCTTTTGGACGCCCTATTTTATTTTTGGACGCCCCGAAAAACTGTCGGACGCCCTTGAAGACGGCCTGTTTTTTGTACATAATAAAAAAAAATTACATCCGAATACCTGAAATTGTAAGCAAAACAAACGCAAATCCAAAACTATTACTACCTGCCAGCTGCAGTGAAGGTAATTTTATGCAAGATACAACCAATTTATCTTAAATATACTGATCGCTCATTCATTGTTTACCGACAAAGGGATCAAATTTAACATCAGACAGTGCCCCCGACTAGTGGGAAGGCTTGAACAACCGCAAAGGCTTTAGAAACTATAGCGGTGAAACGCCACGCAGTAGACAAGTTTACAAAGTACATGTACATGTACATGTATGTCGACGTAAAAAGCGTTGTGTATGTACCGTATTTTCCTGCGGATAAGACGCGTCTTATCTGACTTTTTAGACCCCCAAAACATCGGTGCGTCTTATCTTTTGAGGCGCCTTGTCTGCTGACGATTGATTTTTTTTTAATGATCACTGCGTAAAATAATACCTTTATTTTGTCCAGTTCAAATCAACGGTCTTTGTGTGAAGAATCCTTACTCAATAATGCGGTCAAACAAGGCTCAACTATCCAGACACTGAGACCGTATTTTCGTTTCAACAATGCCGCAATCCCCCAGACTGTCCTTTCATTCCAACAATGCCGCAACGTGTTGATCCCCCATGACCGTGCTTTCATTCCAACAATGCCGCAATGCGTTGGTGCTTTCGGTCCAACAGACGTCGGCGTCGTACAAACGTATTTCTGTGCGGCCGCGTAATCGTTCCGAAAATGCTGCAATCACTACTGTCAATGCTGTTGTACAAACGGCATTCACCCAACCTCTATTGTGTGGTGAACTTTGAGGGTTTTTATTGTACAGAATATCTCCGAAGTGTGCTTTAGGCTTGACGTACTATTTAAGGATGGGATAATTAAGTACCAATGTTTGTTGGCCTACCTATACGAATTGCACTTTCGTTTGTTTGATTAAACGTTCAAATATTCAATTGAGAGATGGTTCATGTGTCTGTTTCGTTTATTTCATTTATCAAATAAAAAAATGATCCTTGAAAACAAAACTAACATTATTAAAGAAGAGGAGAGATGTTTTAAACAAATATCTTATGAACGAGATTATAAGTTTGAAATAAATAAAAAGAACTTTAAAACAAAATCTTATGAACGAGATTAACAAATTAAAGGTTTGAAATAATGGAAAAGAATTTTATATACAAAAAAAAAATTACAAAAACTTAAACAAATATATATAATGAAACATTTTGTTACGTCTTCCCGGGTGTGACGGGATTATTTGCGTAAGGTAGGCCGCGCCTATATATAAAGGCGACGCTAGTTTTGGTATTAGTCACCGGTAGAGGGCGCAACATCTACTGGCTCGGCGGGACTTAGACTGGTAACCTGTCTTTATCAGCAAGGATCCTCGTTGTGGGACGTCGGATGTTCAGGCTAGGAGGGCCTGGGTTCGTGTTGCAATATCTTCAGACAGTGCGTGGACCATCGTTTCTGGCCGCTGATTGGGCCGGACTTCATATTATTAACAATGCACAGCGTTGGCTGAATGGATGGACGAAGGTCGGTATCAATTTACGTTGGTCTTTTCTGCATGCTCTACACGCCCATGTGGTTACGGTTTCATTCATGCTTCGAATATTGTGAACGCTCCAAAAGGCAACAAAATGACGTCTTTGTGTCAATGTACCGACACCGGGTGGCGCCTGGTGTTCTTCTGTATGCTGTTAAACATGCGTCTTATGCGGCGGTGCGCCTTTTCTGTTGACGTTTGAATTTTTTGGGGTCATTTTAGGGTCCTGCGTCTTGTCCGCCGAGCGTCTTATCCGCAGGAAAATACGGTACATGTACATGTCGTGTACCTACCAGGGTTGTGTGTGATAGATCGGCAGCACTCGAGACACACGTGTTGTAGACTTGATTTCAAGTCTGAGATAAGGGTTATTTTTCTGCATCAGCCACACAAAATCCCCCCGCAGATTGGCTATCACGCGCTCTAACTCGTAGGTTAAAGACGGAGGTTAATCCACAAGAGGGTGCTATTTCATGCAGGCAATGCAGGTAGACTAAAAATCACGAGCACAGACTTGGAACCAAGTCTAGGCACGTCATTCCCGCTCTTTTCTGGCTGCCGCAACCTTTCAGTGCATATTAATGTATGCAGAACATCGCACATGCGCAGTGTATGAGTCAAAACGTGCGTGTCTGTTTGTATGTGTGAACCTCCCACCATGAGTATGGGTAATGCAGGTTTAATAAAGGGTGCTACACGACGAAAAACTTTCTCAATGGCCACCATTTTGTTTGTAATTCAGCAGGACATTTTAGGAAGTTTGACACCCATTTTCGCCATTACAACAGCGTTTTTGTGAGCAATAAGTATTTTTTATTCGAAGCCGGGTACCTTTGTATCACTGTGGGGTTGTACAAATTGTTTAATGTTGCAGTTTTACCTTGAGAATAATTATTTTACGATGTTTTCTTGAATCCACGGAAAGTATCGGACATACGGCACAAAATGGAAGTAGTTCCGGTCGGCTGTCCCAAGATGCATCGGTGTGAATGCTGGGGGAAGTTGGCGTTCGATTAGCCCATGGTTAGGGGCTCACCCGGATGAGCAGACCGGGGTCGACCCGGGGAAGCTAATCGAACGCACCCAATGCTCACTGCACACCGTAATATTGAAGGACAGTACTTCTTAAATGCTCACCTCCCTCACTATCAAACTATCCCGTAGTGGTACACTGTAAATGTACATGATGTACATGTACATTGAAATGTTATCGATTGTTACGTATATAATTCGCGGGCTATTTGTAGAATACCGCAACTCGACTCTTGTACGGGGGAAATCAATATGAAAAAGTCGTGACCCCGCCCAAACAGTCAGTCCGCACTGCACACAATATCCGTTCCTTTTATCTGCAGCGTATGCACGAGTTTCGGGAGCTTGACCTCTCCATGAATATTTAATGAGCGTGGTATAGTCTCAGGAATTTCACCAATTTCTTGTGATCAAAGTAATTTTCTGTCAAAATATTTACAGATTCGTAAAGATGAATAAACGACCTTTAATCCAGTTGTACAATTTAATGATTTCGTTGTCAATTATTAGTGCTAAAATGGACCCAAACTTTTTGTTTCAAAACGAAACATTTTGCTTCGTAAAACATGGTGCTAACTATTAAGTTTCAATCGGTTGACCAATCAGCGATCAGGAAATCCGTAAACGATCATGGCGGCATATTCACGAACAGACGTTAACGTATTTTTGGGCTTACCGAATAGATAAGGTTATATTCTATCCAAATGCTGTACTTTTTACATTCGATTTTATTTAGCTGAGTCAGGGCGCTCGTTTTGCTAACACTTCTCACAAGTTAACGTTAACGTCTGTTCGTGAATATGCCGCCATGATCGTTTACGGATTTCCTGATCGCTGATTGGTCAACCGCGAAACGTCACACTCCTCCACTGTACATACCCGGATGTACTTGTAAACAACAAGTGCGTGGGGCGCTGTTACCGATTGTTTGTTGGGGTCTTTGGGGAAATATTCAAACTGACGGATTGGTGGCCTAAGCAAATGTTTTATAGACGATTTTGCGTACTTTGAGAACAAAGGATATAATTTTAAAGGGGGTTGATGGTCTGAATAATTATTAAATTATTAAATTGGGAAACAAAAAGTTAAATTTGGATGGTCAGATGCAAATTTCAAGTAGAAGTTTTACTACTGGTTTATTCAGAAAATGATATATTTTTATTCGAGAAGACTTTTTAATAAAATCATGGTCAGGAATGACTTGGGGTAGTTGGATGGTTGAAGGGTCAAAGTCCTATTGTTTGGGTCCTTTATTAAACAAAAATAATTAAATTCTTCATACAACAAAAACTCAAGTGAGCAAGATGTTTAATATTACACCATCAATTCCTTTATTTTAAGTCACATACACTGCACCAACATATAATTATCAAAGATAAGGCACAGTTCCAAAAAGTTCAGCTGCTTCCATTTAAATGAAACAAATTAAAATTATCAAATTAAAAAACTACATGTACTCAATTGGTAGATATTTGTTTTAATCCAACAAGAGAGTACAAGCACAGATGTAATAAAAAAGATTTTTGGTAAGTTGTGAGCGGTAGGTTGGCAATGTTTAAATGGACTTTTTATGAGACTGTTTATTGCTGAGTGGAAAGTTTAATTACAGTTGCTTCAATTAAAATGAAAAAATTGTACATGTATTTACATGTTTGGTACATGTAACTGAACTAGTTCACTTGTTCATTAATAAAATAGCTACCAAAAACCAGTTTGAGTAAACTTCATACTCGCTGACTTTTAGAAGACAAACTGTTCAATGGCAAGCTAGCTCAACTTAATTTTTAAACAAGTAAACAATCGCAATCTCAATTAGCTTCAAATTTCCCGCAGCACAATAAACACAGCTCTATTTCGCCAGTTTCCTTCTTCCCCACACCCTCCATCCTATCCGTCCCCCTTCCCACAAACCAAAACCTGTTCCCCTTGTGGCTTTGCCTTCTAACCATTTCCAACCCCCCCCCCCCCCCTTTTTAAAGAACTATCCACATGACGACTCATACTATTTTTTAAGCTTTAGTTTCCATACACGATTCTTCATCAACAGGGGGAGAATATTCATAAATGAAAAAAACCTTCAGCTTTTTAACACTTTGCGTGTGTTCCGGTTCTACTATTTTCTTTGTGAGTCCTCTTAAAATTGTTTAATTATGGTGCATATATCGAATACCATCAAAATGTTTTTTGTGGTCACACAAAGTCTCATCTCATGGTTTGCTTGCACTCTTCCCTCCACACACAGGCTGTTGGGATGGCGGCTGTGGGTCTGGCCATTTAAGCCGTCGGTCTAACCTGGAAAAATCAAAATGAGAAAAAAAATTGTCAACAAAAGTACATTTGGAAAAGGGAGTTGTGAAAAAGGTAACAAAATCTAACCAAGTGCACGTTGCAGAGTTTAGTCACACCAGCAATCCATAAATTTTAAAAAGAGAAACGACTACCCCCATCCCCAACCAGCCTACTCCCACGATAGGAAGAATGGCCAAAACAAATATCAACACGGGCTCACATTTTTAATAACCACGATGATTCACATTTCAAAATAAACAATCATTATCAAGCTAGCTGGCACAACTTGACAAAACCTTATATATGGGGTCACAATTTGTGCACATGAGTTGCGTCTTTTGCACTCGTAAAGTATGCCCAATTTTGGTTTGGAAAACCTTACATCCGATTCAGTAATGGTACTTTGTTGCAATTTTTTTGGAAAAGTAAATGGTGGAAAATTCACACAAAAAACTAGTGGCCTCAGCTCATTTTTCCCGAGTCCAGAAGGTGCAGCAGAGGGCAAGGCCGAGATCGAATCATTACATAGCGAGGCCGAGACCATCTTAAGTCGGCCTCCAATACTACCAGGATAATCGCAAGTACTTGTTCAAATCGGACTAATCTAATGGGATTCATGTCATGTAGGCTGACATGTTCCGTTGTGTAAAATTGCACATGACACAGTACAATGCAATGACACTTGACACCGACAGTTGATGAGTTCTTCCTAAATGTACTGGCTGTGTGGAAGAGGGCCTGACAAAAATTATAACAATTGAGAACGCGAATATCCACACTACCCCCATTTTGTATTATTTTTATTTTGTTTATTAAAATAGGCCTAGGCCTAGGTAAGATTAATTTAAAATTAATAAAAAACATGTAGTACTAAAGTAGGTCTATGATTTTATGAATGATTGAAAAGCCTGCCAAGAAAAAGAAGGAAAAAAAACACGAAGCAGCCGACAGCATGCAACAGCCATGCGTGTGACCGTAACGTGCCCTCTAAAATCGGTTAAAAAACAACAAATCTCGCGAAAAGCAGAAGTGCATCACGTTCCTACATTGTCGTCGCCACACGCCAAAAAATATACTAAACAATAGCTTACACTTTAATCTTTCGATTTTTAGTGGTGTTATTTCCTCTTTTTATTTAGCTGGGTCAGGGCGCTGCAAACCAAAAACTATCCCAAATCAATCCCAACAATATCCAAAATGTTCGGTGGTAAAAAAAAAGGCATAAAAGTCTTTCAAACTTAACAAATTTGGTATCATTCGACTCGGCAAATTGTTCTACGTGTACTTACCACGCCATCTTGGATGCCACCTGAAGCATGTGAGCATCGTGCCGTGTGCAAAAGAGGTCGTCGAACTCTCGCAGTTTATCGCGCAGTCGATTCTGCACGTTTGCTGTGCAGATAAAACTCGGGATTTGACCTCATTAACGCACGCACTGCGGACTGACTGCAAACTTTAAAAATAATAATAACACTGCGCGAAATACTACGATTCTTAGGGCTGTACGGTGCTGATTTCATTTTTTAAAACCCTTTAACCGGCCCAGACCCAAAGCATACGTGGAGTACACAGTAAATGCAATAATGGTTCTGTGGTACATGCTTGCTGAAAATTTACCCCAACAATTTGGACGCCCTGTTTTTCAATCCAGTCAAATTTGGACACCCTATTTTCAAATCCTGGCTAAAATCTTGATTTGCTGCTTAAACAGCTCTATGAAATTGTGCTCAGGACAATTATGTTATCACCTCCAGGTATATTTTGGACACAATTCAGCCATTAAATTCAAATTCTGTGTCGTACGTTGTATTAGAGGCCATGTCACACAGGCAACCAGTTCCAGGCAATCTCCAATAAGAACATTAACATTTCAGTTTTCTCATTATTTAAGTGAGTTACAGCTAGAAGAATGTCTCTTGTGCTTTTGAAGTGTTCATTGTGCATGCAGCGCAGTTGGTTGCCTGAAACAATTGCCCTGTGTGACATGGCGTATATTATTTTTATTATAAATACAGATACATATGTACATCACAGACCCTCAATACATGTTGACGAAGGGCAGAAAAATTAAAATAAAAGTTGTGTAAATAACCTTAAATTATTTTTGATTCCCATTTTTGATAAGTGTTTTAAATGTGATAATTTAATATCACTATTTTCAAATTTAATATCACTATTTTCGCAAGTAATACCAGGCATGATATTTGGTCCTTGGAAAAAAGTAGGACATTTTTTGGGAGCACAAGAGCTGACCTACTTGTTCATATGTTATAGGGTTTAATAAACTTTCAGGCTATTTAATGAGTTTTTTCTTATTTTTCAAGGGGAACAAAAATATCAAAATCAGACAAAAGTAGGAAGAACGTTATGCCTGTAAAACATTGCATCAGATAAAATAATTTAACATATTAAAAGAGTTCTTGATGGTGCGCATCAAAAATTATACACAATCAATTTTATTTAGTTTTTTACTCTAGCCCCAAAGAGACATGCAGGTGCACAAAATATTATGTGAAGGGAAAGCTTTTCCCTAAATTATTCACTCAAAACCAATTGAGGCAGTACACACTCATTTTGTGAAGAGATAGGTACTTGATTAGTAAATAGCTTCTCTCGTGCATAACTCCAAGTCAAAAACGATGTTAAAATTACCCACCAATCATAGGTTAGAATTTCTCGTAATTACAGAGTGGTTTATGATAAGACCAAAAAGCATTTTAACCCTCTTGCTGTCTGACCATTCAATACCATTCACTGTGGTTTTGAATGATAGATAAGCTATGCCAATGATACCATGAGGGAATGCATGTACACAGTACACAGTTAGTTCTGTGCACAGTTGTGCCATCATACACAACTTTGGCAGTTGAACGGTTTCAAATGGTTGGTCAACTCACTTGAAAATGTTGCGAACAGTAGGAGGGATAAGCTTGAAAATGACAAGGGGTACAAATTTCCTTATAAAAATACATCAGCTTAAAACAAATTATTTCAATACAGAAGAAGCAATGATACTAAGTCTGTTTGACAGTTCGGTGATTTAAAGGTAGGGTCATCCTATACCAATACTTTAAAGGGAGGGTATCCCTTTGGTAATTACTCCACAAGTTACCATCAAAACTTGCTTGGTAAAGAGCACTGGAGAGCTGTTGATATTATAAAACACTTTTAGTAACGATCCCCTTTGAAGTAATGTAGTTTTAGAGAAAGAGGTAATTTTTCACTGAACAATTTTAATTTGAAAAATGCTTGCCTTCAGGCATGCAGCCTTTTTTCGGGCATCTGAACGCACACAATTCTATGCAACAAGGGTGTCTCTTCTTTCATTATTTTCTGCAACCTTAATGACCAACTGAGCCAAAATTTTCACAGGTTGGTTATTTTATGTACAGTTGTTGGGATACACAAAATGTAACTTGTGTAACTCCTCCCTTATTTGATCCTGTACTCCAATCGGTACAGACCTCATGGGGACTTCAGATCCTTCAGGGCCGGAATAAATTCCAATCTTTATACTTTGTTCAACAAAATTTGGTGGTGCAGAGCAATGGTCTCCTTCACAGGAACATGTAAGAGCACAGTTGTCACAGCAGTTGTGTGCCTTGTTACACGGAGCTGTCTGATGTACCCCAGGAAATGCTGTGTGAATTAGTTTTCTCCTGCATGAATCTGTACTCACGAGTGATTTCATCTCTTCCTTGATGGGGATGCCACTGGCAGACGGATATTTGATGAGGATAGAGTAACTTTGTTCACCATCTCTTCCAGCTCTACCGCTTAGTTGAACATAATCATCAAGATCAGTAGGTGATCCATACATTACGACATGATGAAGACCCTTGATGTCAACACCTAGTCCAAAAGCAATTGTTGCGAATAAAACCCTGACAGTCCCATGTGGATTAGAAACTTCAGGTTCTGTGTTCGTGTGGTACATGTTAAAATATACATGATTATCCCCAGGAACAAGGCACTTAAACATTGAGAAGAGCATGCTGCATGTTGTTCAATCTCTCAGTGTCGAGGCCTTTCTCTGTGATTTCAGAGCACAACCAACCTAATACATCTTTACATTGTGTACAGTTTTCAGCACAATATGTTTCATGTTGTGCAGAATTGGGCTGGTGTGAATTAGCACAACATCTCTCAGTGAGAGATTGTCTGCAACAGCTTTCCTGACTGAACTACTGGCTGTGGCAGTCATTGCAATCAAGGGTGTATCCATTTGGAGGCGGCTTCGAAGTTCTCCAAAGTTTCCATACAATTTTCGGAATGCTGCTGTTTCCCTGCAGATTGGCCCCTGTAAAATACCAATTAGAAAACATGCAAGTTACCTGTACATTCAGACAGTAGTTGAGTGTTATGATTTGATATCAAGTCCTAGTACTAGTAGGTACAATACATTTGTATTTTTTTATATTATATCCAATTGTACATTTGGAATGTACAAATTTTGTTGAAGGCTGCATTTTATTATTGTAGTCTGCCTTACATGTATACACATTATGCAAACAATTAATGTGCAGAGGTAAAACAAATAAAGTGTAAAACTTCAAACTGAATGGACACTTTGTCCTAGGCCCAAGGACAATCTAAATAGTTAATTGTCAGCAATTAAATTTTGGCATACATACATACATACATACATACATACATGTTTACTTTGTAGGCATAGTTGCGATGATTGTAACCCTGTCGGTAGAGAGGGTTACAATCATCGCAACTACTATTTAATACTAGCCACACACAAAATAGTGGCACTGCCCTGGACTAAGCAGAGGTAGTCCAACATATTGGCACTATTTACGGGGCTGTACTGTACTACTTTTGAGTACCACTACTACCATGTGTCCATAATCTTGTTTGGGTTTGGGTACCATACATGATACAGAATATTATGAATAATTGTTGCCATGGTAAAATGGTTTGATTAGGAATAATTGTGAAAGGGTGGTGGTTTAGACATTCCTTCTTTGCAACTTTGACTTGTAATTTGTATTGTAATGGTAATTGTATTGTAATGGATGGTATTGGACTTACCATTTTGTACATTGTGTAACACAATGCTTTCATCGATGAATAGGCCACATACATTGTACATGTACCAGACTGTACACAGATGGAAGTTGCAGAAACTCTGTACCTTTGTCACTCTGCAAAGCTTCCAGACTGGCATACAATACAGAGTATTTGCCCTGTCCAGCACCTTCCAAAACCTCATCAGTAATCTCTGCAATTGCAGTGGCAGCTTCCAGACCAATCGCCTGACATCGTTCCAATTGGTTCATGGCTAAGGACTTTAAGGGTACAACAACTATGGCCAGAGATTTTGGAACGTTGGAAGGGTCGACATCATTGGCGTTGAGGAAGTCCCAACACATTGGCGCTGCTTGGAATATTACACTCTTTCCAAAGCCAGTAGGAAGGCAAATAAAAACGTCGTGCCCGTGGAGATACATGTAGGCATCAAGAGCTTCAGACTGTTGTTTCTTTAAAACATTCAAGCCTAAACTACTGCAAGCATGTTCTTTAGCTTGAAATATGTCTGCCTCGCTAAGTTTTGTGGAAGCGGCCATGATGATGTACTCGAGCTCATTGACCTTTGGCATGGCTTTAGCGTCGTTACGTCGTCACGCGAATAGTTTGCATAATTCGTCTTCAATCAGTCACGTGATATAATACTCCATAAATTACAAGTCATTTACATAGTCTGGTCACGCCTCCAAATAGCAAATGTCCAAGACCTTGGTGAGATCCAGATGTCGGTGAGCCGGAAAATAACACTAGTCACAGCGCCCTCTATGTTTATTCATTACAAACGTGCACAGTGTATACCCGAACGTTGGTACTGATTCTGTGTGTACCGAGCAAAGACCATGGTCTTGGAACCAAGACTAGGCATAGGGCACCGACGGCAATTGCCGTTGATAATTTCGAGGCCTGGTAGTTCAATAGTCGGGTGTAGCTAGTCTTGGGCATAAGCCCTATGTTGAGTGTTGACATCCCACAAGTTAGGTTTTACTGTCAAAAATTCCTTGTATCACCTTAAGGATAAAAGGCCTAAACTGAGCGTAATACCTACATGATCTTTAAGTACTACATGTATCTCATGCTTCAGGCTAGCCTGTCACTGATTAATGTGTACAACAATTAACACCAAAATGTCATTAGTCTGTGATTGCCATACGGCCTCACTCGTACGTTTATGTACAACCGTGTTACCAAATATTTGCCCCCAGTAATTGGCTGGTTGCCAATACAATGTATGACTTTTGTTTATTCCCAGTTAGGGTCTGGTGAACCCGCTTTTTTGGGCTGGTGTACCTGTCATTTTGTGTTCAGTGTCTGGTTTGCCTAAATATTCGGTATCCGGCACAAAACAAAAACAGCTGATTTCGACTGACATTAATTCAATTTTTTAAATATATTTGTTGTCGTTATTTGGGTATGAGAATAATTGACAGATATTTGAAAAAGGTATTTCTCATTGCAATTTCTTATTATGATGACTGAATAAAGTATTAAAATCAAATACTAAAACAAAAAACCAACTGTCTAAATTTTGCATTGTTAAAATAAGCATTCAGTATGATAATTATTTAAGTGAAGTGATCAGGTCCCATGCTGATTATGTAGGAGGAAGGAGGAACGGTCATCTAATAATAAAGTGGATTGGGCATTTAAAATTTGATTTAATAGTAGATTTATTGCCAGAACAAGCAAATATTATTTCAAAAGACAGCCAGCTTCTTTAAAACAAATGTTTACCTTTCAGTAAGATTCTCTTCCTTGGTGATGAAGATAATGTCATCAGACCTGTAGTCCCAGTGCATTTTGCTGGCACATTCCTACACAGTCGACCCTCTTTCCTTTCAGTGGACTGGGAGACACATTTTTCTGGGGTTGTCAAGCCATGCACAAGTTCCTTAACTCCTTTAGTATCTCTGTTTTTCAAATGTGTATCATTCAACACTTTACCATCAATTAGGGAGGAGCTTGTCTTTATTATCTTAGTGCTGTTTCGAGTTTTACGACATCGAAAATTAATTGGCGTTTGGACTTGCTGTCTTGTTGCTACAGGCATTGTGATCACTCCCTAAGAAACAGAAGGAAGGAGTAAATAGTCACCTCTAATTATTAATCGTATCACAAAGGATGTTCATGATCATTTATTCCATTTCAGGTCCATCACTTTAACATACGAAAACTGCCTAGATTTTAGATAACCTAAGAACAGATGCTAGATCAGATTTTTGGCTGAGTTGACCTAAAAAATTATATTTGAATTTTAAGAAGCTAATTTTATAGATTTGAGAAAGTGATAAGTTTTCATATTTAAGGTATAGTACAAAAACATTTGCCAATGATTTGGTGGTTAATTAAAAACTAAAAATGAACTATTGTTGAAATCCTGACATTATCTCATGTCCATCAGCCACGCACGGATGCTTGAACCCAAATGGTCGGACCAACCATTCTGTGAAAGGGGTGTTACAAAACACCTTACCTCATTTCATCGCGCACGCAGGAACTGCTGTTCACCACGCATAGTGCAAAAAATAAAATAAAGACAATGCAGTGTGCTCCGGAAGTCTTGTAACACCCATTTCACAGAATGGTTGGTCCGACCATTTGGGTTCAAGCTTTGACTTTGCTTTTTAAAATGTTAACAGCAAAACAGCCGCGAGTACTGAATAAGATTTCCCAATTTTTAAAGCAGTTTTTGCATGTAGTTCGGCAAAAAAGGTACAATGTATAGTAAGGGTATTGTGAATGAATAGGCCTATGTACAGTGTGTTGGGAATTTTTTAGGTGTGTAGTACAAAGCCAAAGGAAACTAAAGTTACATGTATAGCTGGCTAAAGACTAGCCCAGGTTGGACTCCTCCGCAGCGTGTTAGCTAGCGAGCCGTGCAAGCTGTGTTAGCACGGCCAGTTGGGCTGAAAACACGGGCAAAATTTTGATGCAGGGCTTGGTCATGTTGGTTGAAGCCGTGTTGTCTAATTTTTTTATAAATTTTTTTTTGTGTGGAAAAGTTTAAAAACTGCAGATAGTAAAGCTGAGATTTTTTTTTACAAGTTTTCCTTCTTTTCGAATCTAAATTTGATTGAGCCCGCACGTCGACGCAGCCGTGACACTGCACTACACTGGGTGCGTTCGATTAGCTTCCCCGGGGATTTACACTCGTGTTAGCCACGCAACGAGGCTAATCGAACGCTGTGGTGTTTTCGCTTGGCACTCTGGAAAAATTGAGGTCAAACGTTTTTGCGTAGCGGTACAACTTACAAAAGTGTATGCTCCGTCGTCTGCTTACTTGGAAAATGTCGTGGTCCGTAACAACACAATTTAATTATAAAATATAAAAAAACTTGCACACAGTCACCATCTGTTTGTTTTTCTGGAAGTACGTTTCCTTTCCATTCACCATAATTTGTTTCATGACGATAAATCTGTGTCTTTGTGTACTTTTGAACTCACGTCAAATTCAACTTGTCCCCGCCATCTTGGTATGATGCGTCATTACACCTGGGCATCCACCAGAGACCCGCTCGCGAGCTGAGGTTGCGGTGGCTTACACCCGGGGCAGACACGAGTATCACGTGATGGCTAATCGAACGCTCTCGTGTAAGTTTTAGTTACACATGTAAGCTAATCGAACGCACACCCATTATTAACGATAGTGGATTCGAACGAACTCGGATCGCGATCATGATGGGAGAGAGCGTGATGTGCGGCCTTAGTCTGGTATACGTTTTGGTAAAAATCGTTGGCGTTCGAATGCACACATTTAACGCGAGGAGCCAGATGGCGATCATAGACTTCATCTAGTCGCTTCCGACCAATTGCTTCCGAAGTTCCGAGTTCTTTATTGACCTGTCAAATAACGACATCGATCATGTCGTCTTCCAGTAAAACACCTTCCTCCATGGGTGAAAGGCTGACCAATAGCGATCTCGATGTACACGATGTGCCCTTAATCTTCCGCTTGCGTCTTAGTCCCCTTTCGTTTATCTGTGGAGCACAATCAACAGATTTGCACAACGAATTGGACAAACTCTTGCGCAGAATCGGCAACTCCATTTGCCTATTGAGCATAAGTATGTGCAATCTTCAAATTGCGCGCCGTCCTGTAGACACGTGTGCGCAGTGCTTTGCATTGTGGGTATTTTCCGCTGGGTACTTCAGGAAACACGACGCGACATCCGTGGATCACAAAATCATGAGACCCAAATCACGCAGATATCAGTAAACTTGTCTGGATAGTTTTTAATTAAATTTTGTTAAAAAACATGTTAGTTTGGTCAAAGTCTGACATTTGGTCCATAATACCTTCATTTTTTTAATAATTGTTTATTATTAAATTTCATTTTTTTATTTTTATTTTTTCAAGCCGAATAAAAAGTTTAGGGTCGCGGCATAAAATTAGGGTCGGTCGGGTAACCGGAAACATAACCCTTTTTGGAGGGGATTATTATAGAGTGATACATTATGATTCTCATACTTGGTCAATTGTGTTTATTTCTGCTGTTAAATATGGACATTCAGATCTAAAAAATGCTTGAAAACGATACTTTTCAGTACCTAAATTGTCAAAATTGTCTTAAAGGGGGCGCTGCCCCCTTAACCACGGCCCCTGGACCCCCAGCATGCCTCATTTTCGGCTCGGGACAAGCCTGCGGCTTGATTGGGATCATTAAAAGTGGAACAATATTTTCAATTTTTTTTCAACATGACATATTCTTATGCCTGAACAATAATAGGGCCTCATACAGGTCGGGTGCCTGGAAAAAGCGTGCTTATGGCCGTTGCAAAATAGCCGACTTCTGGGTACTAGCCATCATGTACAATGTACATGCACTGAAACAGGCAGTGACTAAGTGAGTTGCAACACAAAAACCAAGGACTGACTTAATGTACATCAGTGTTGATGCATGACATAATGGCCGCACGTGTACACAGATATGGCTGCTGCATGCAATACAGTGGATAACTGTGTGCATTGTGTGCATGTATGATGTACCGCACAAACAAGCACAAAATTGGGCGAAAAAATTGTTTTAATTTAGTTAGTTTAGCTTGAAAGTCAATTTATAAAATCAATTTACCTTTTACATGATTGAACAAATGTCTGAGATTTTAACTTGCTCTTCTTGTTTAGCGAAGTTTCCGTGCGAAACTTCGGTCGCAGCAGTCAACAAATAGAATCTTGATTTTTATTGGTAACCACCATTGTAATGCTAGATGGTTCATTGCCAACGCGGGATACCAAGGAAATCTTGCTGTTGCATTAAAAATTGATCGCGCAAATATTTTAGCTTTTAGTTGCGGTGGGGTTTTTTCTGCCGAAAATGCACATCAAGCACTTGTAAAACTCAATGGATCGGTATGTTTTGTGAAGATTTCACATGAATTGATGAATGCTGACTTAGTATTGTCCGGAGTTTGGAATTAACAACCTGCTCGCTGACTCGTGACTGCAGTCATTGCTAGTGATAGCGTCCAGTTAGCACCTCTATTGATTGTCTTACAAGCCATAAATAACGATTTTCAGGCTGTTAAAGGTATTTCCTTTGTTGGGGTTTTTATTATTCTCGTTTCAAAAGGGTTGAAAACAATGTTTTGCTCGTAACGGGCCGACAAAAGTACCTCGTAACCGTGTTCTCGCTACTGCCGTGCTCGTATAAGCCGTATTTAAATGCATTGAAACATGCACGGGGCAGTTCGGGACCGGCAAAAAACCTCGTATTAACCGGTACCTCGTAACATGCGAGCTCGTAATAACGGGAGTCGACTGTAATTGCAATCACGGAGCAAAAATAGTGGACGTCTTTTATCTTTACAATCTATTTTTGCTGTAAAGCCTCTCTTTTTCACTTCAAAAAAGCAAAAAATCTAATCAAAATAGTTCACTTGTAGTTGTACCAGAGAAATAGGTGCCAGAAATGCATCAGAAACCACCAGAAGAGTATCTACAGTAGCCAGAGCTTGGACCCCGGCCGAAACAGACTTCGCGCTGCGCGCTCGTGTTGTGTGCTTCGCACACAATTTTTTTTTTTTAAAGTTGAACTCCCACTTTTTCAGTTTGCACTCCCACTTTCTAAATTCCTGGCTAAGACACTGCTCCTCCGTTGCATACAACGCAACGTAGTCCAGAGTATAAAGCAGGCCTGGAATTTTAGCTTTAAGAGGGCAAGGCCATTTTCATTTTGCAAAGGGCACTTCCATTGGAAAATCTTAAAGGCTATGGGAATCTTTTGAAGGGGCACCAAGGCCAAGACCAGGGCAACGAAGGCCATGGCCTCCGTGTAATTCCAGGCCTGATAAAGGTCCCGTACCATACATTTTTCCTATTTTTACCTGATGGAGGAAGTTGAAGCTTTGTTCACATATTCCTTGTGTCTGGAACTACCAGCCTGCTGGGTTCAGAATTGTTAATTTTATCCTTGGATTACATTAATTGTGAAATTAAAATGGAAATTAACACCTTTGTTGTGACATCCTAAACTGACATGCTTGTGAAGGCTTACACGCATGTGCGTACTAAGGCACCTGGCAGTGGTATTTTTTCAAAATTAAGCTTTTGTCATTAATATATACATTTTTATGAGTGGAATGTGAATAAACAATTTACTAAGGTTAAAAAATTGTTTTTCTTTTAATTACAAATTAAAAAATAGGCCCCCCTTTACATGGCGCTGTTCGTGACGTCAATCGAGGCAGGAGAAAATGTGTAGTCTGGCCCCGTACATTACGTCTGGGTACCTGATCAGTGTGATGCATTTTTGTATTCGGACGATGCAATCCTAGGACAGTGTACAGTCGACTAATACGAGACGCCAGTTTATACAAGGTTTTTCACCGGTCCCGAACTGTCCCATGCACGTTTCTATGTCTTAAAAACGGAAGTACGAGCATGGTCATAACGAGAACACGGATAATACGAGGTATTGTTTTTCCACCAGAAACATTTCGCTGGTAACCTAAGCTTCACTGCAACTTCCCTTGCACACTACTACCAACGAAAAAATCCCCGGGCTATCCAAGTGTTCGCTGCATAGCGCTGAAAACGACGTCGGACCGGACCACTTTGCCCTCGTTAGCCTAACTTTCGATGCCTGTAACTGCCTATATTTGGGATCTGCAGGAAAAAAATGCTGGCTGACCCCATCTTTAGTCGTTTTGCTGCATCCAGCAGCAATTTTCGCTGGAAAAATGCAAGAAAAAAAACCCTTTTGGATAACCAAACGAAACGTACAATCTCACTACTTGCACGTGTATATACAACGTAAATGCAGGCAAGTTCGAGTGGGGTCGATGTTCAATCGAGGCGAAGTCTTCCTCGATTGACGTCACAAAAAGGGATGGGCGGAGTCGCCCCCAAACAACTTTATCTATTTTTTTAACATATAAATACTGACAAACAATTACTCAAAAAATTGTTTTATTGTTAATATACATATACTCTTATATTAAAATATAAAAAAAATCTATTTCCAGGTGACTTTAATTTGTAGATGCATAGCAACCACGAAAGAGGGCGCTGTCTAACTTGTAACACTCGTTCGTGCAGCATGTTTTCTTCCGGGTGGCAACTTCCGGGCGAAATACGGTCGGAATTTCTATTCATGTCGCGCATGCGCACATGAGCTTAAACGGTCAATTGGTACACGACGGTCACAACGCCAGTACAGATCTCCGACTTATTTTCGGAAATAATGTCATCCATGGATGTATTTGTTAGTTGTGAACTCATCAAAAGTGTAGTTAAGGACACCAAGAATATATGAACGGAATTTCAGCTTATCAAATCAGGTAAAAATATGAAAAAAATGTAGTATTAGTAATTTTGTTTTCACATTCGACATTGTAGAGAAGCTTTATACCCAGGACGTCACTGCAGTGCAACAGACACTGACGTCCTACCACTCCACGGCTAGCTAAAGACCAGAAAATGTTGAACTATCGATGACCATAAACTTTATGTGTCGTAGGCCCAAAATGTGAGATCCCCATATTATTAACGCTCACAGGGGGGGGGGGGGAGCTTTCCTAGTCGGTACCCAATCCTAGTTTCTAGAAAAAGAAGTATACGGTATTGTTGGTCAAAATTTATCTATATGACCATAAAAACTTTTAATACTTGGTAAGCGCGGAGCATAAAAAGACAGCGCAGAGTGTGCGCCGGAAGCCAGGCGGAAGGCTCCGCGTACACATACACAGCGCTGTCTTAATTTTTGCACAATGCGTGAATGCCGTGTGAGTGTCGCGATGAAGAGCAAAACAACCGTGAGTATAGACCCAGTAACTGGGGCGCTGTACTCCTTTTTTCGAAATTTTGACATCATCGGTCGTACTAGCGCCCCAGGTTATTAGTACGTCCCACTTCTGGATTCCGTGATATGGCATCATTTTGAACAGGGTAGACACAAAAAATGCCTCAGAACGACCAAAATACCCAACAAAATTGCTTTAAAAACGCCTACTGGCTTCTTGATATGTCTAAGGTGCAACATCAGGTATTTAAATGTACTCACGATTTTGTTTTGTGCTTGAATTTTACGTTTTTGTCGAGCAGATCGATGAAAATGGTGGGCAGAGT